>JAHLJT010008446.1:75550508-75717955 GCA_031308135.1 Acheta domesticus | reverse complement strand
AAAACCAAACCCACCAAAATTAATTAAACAATTCAAGAAAACCCTCTCAAATATCGAATTTTCAAATTGCATTTGACATCATACCCTCTCATGCGAGTAATGGGAGTCACTAAAGAAATATGAAGCACTAAACAACACATTAGTACTTCAAACAGTATTTATTTTGTTTACAATAATTGCAAGCATCTAAAGTAATACGACTCCCGAGTTTGTCCAAGATCAGCAGCATGGGTTCTGGACGGTCAAATACGCTGTGTTTGAGCCATTCGATAAATTCTTCATCCGTCCAGCCATTCTTGCTACATTTGTAAATTGCACCGGGGGGGCATTTACATTCATATCCATAAATTATCTCTTTGGAGCAATAGTAGTCACGCTACAATGATGAGAATCACTTATCACAATTACCCCACAAGCACATGTTTATCATCACTACTCATAAACTTTTATATAATGATTAATATTACTCGCAATTCATATCAAATAATTTGAAGTTTTTCCGTTTCATCAAATTTTAATTCCTTCCACAAATCTACAATTTCACGTAAGACTTTAACTTTTGAGAGCACTTTCTAACATAAACCTCTCACTTTCGGGGTTTCGAAACCTTGTTTTGCTTCTGGACGTAAATGTAGCTTCACTGTGCACACGTTTTGGTTGAGCACTCCTATTGCTTGTAGTGGTAGGAGTAGAACTGATGTTCGTTACTATTTTGTTAGCAACGCTGAAAATCAAATCAGCAGTTCATTTACCGTGAAATTGATTTTCTATAACTCGGGAACAAACATTTATCTAATTCTATCTTTCTAAAATAATTTTTCAACATTTTGTTTTCTAGTTTTTCAAATGTTGGTAATTTCGCGTTTTTTAAAATTCTGGGCCTCAAGAAAATGTGCGCAGATAATGTCTTCCCCCATACGTCATATACAGTTTTTACTCTTTTTTGACCAAATAAATAAATAAAATCTATTATCAAATGAAAACTTCCTTAAATTTCTGATAGAAAATATTTATCAGACTGTTCCTTTATTTGTTACACAAAGCGGACATTTTTAATTTGAACTTCAAGGAGAACTCGAAAGATTTATGTTCTGTCAACAAGTTTTCGACCTAATTAACATATACACATTCGAAAACTGAGTGATTTTAAATACATTTATATATGTCGGTTAAATGGGCTGCAATTGCATTCGCTTTGAATTATTCAGTGTTTGGAATTATGAGAAGCAAAACAACGTCAAATTAACAAAAGCCCGTTGAATATAGATTTCTGGACGTAAGGAACGTTGAATATGGATTTCTGGAGTTTTATTGTATACAATTATTCTATTGCATTATTTCACCACCTGATTTCTGATTTCCATTCAACACTATCGGCTTTGACGGCTCAGGTGCAGCAATGACTCTGCGTTGCTGACCGGAGGTCGTAGGATTCGAGTTTCGATGGTAAATACGTTTCGACAATAGCTACGTAGCTAGACCGAATTCAACCACCGTCTTGAGAAGAATTGTAGCGTCGGCTGACCCGATTGGTAGGGCGACTCTTGGAGGGTGACCTCCGCAAACTGACGTGTCTGTCGCGCCGGATCTCACATCCTAGCAAATGAGGAACACCGCTAATTAATGTGATATAGCATGCACTACACGTACGGGATCAACACCCTCATGGTACTTCAAGCGTCCGGAAACACAATATAATTAATCAATCAATCAATCGTTCTACGCTGCTTTCTTTGGCATGCTCTGTTGACATGCTGGACTCGCATGTCGCAGAAGGCACACATACCATCTAGCCAATCGTGTTCATCACCGATGATCCGTTTTTCCTCATCCCCAGACGCTGCTAACGCATTCTCTGCACCCTTCACCCCCTCCCACTGCTCGCCAGCACAGCCGCTGTCACGTCACACTCTTCTCGAGGAGTCCTGCGTGTCAGCTTCCCGTGTCCCTCCTAACCGTCTCGTCCTCCCAGGGCATGTCCCGAGTCGCGGAGCTGTGTTCCGCTTGTCCAATCGTTTTTGCGCCGGGCGCGCGTACGTGTCCGTCTCGTTCCCGCGACTTGGTACGTCCCGTCCCGTCCCGTCCCGTCCCGCCCTGCCTCGCCTCTCCGCTTCACTCCACCTGACCCGCTCATCTCCACTCCACCCGCACCGATCTGCCTCGCTCTGCCTCATTCCGCATCGTCCCGCTCATGCCTTCTCTCCAGCCTCATGCCGCCTCGCCACGCCTCATGCCGCTACGCCTCATGCCACCTTATCCGCCTCGCCCCACCTCTCCCCGCCTCACCCCACCCGCGCCTCGCACACTCCCCCCTCTCCGCTCCGCCTCGCCCCGCTCCGCTCCGCCTCGCCCCGCCCCGCCCCGCCCGGCCCCACGCCACCCGGCCCCGCCCCGCCCGGCCCCGCTCCCCCTGGCCCGGCCCAGCCCACCCACCCCTCCCCTCCCACCCCTCCCTCCCCTCCCCTCCCTCCCTCCCCTCCCTCCCCTCCCCTCCCCCTCCCTCCCTCCCTCCCCTCCCTCCCCTCCCTCCCCCTCCCTCCCCTCCCTCCCCTCCCCTCCCCTCCCTCCCTCCTCCCTCCCTCCCCACCCTCCCCTCCCTCCCCCCCTCCCCTCCCTCCCCTCCCTCCCCTCCCTCCCCTCCCCACCCCTTCCGCAGTGCTACTTCCCTCTGCGACCAGCCTGCGAATTGCCATATTAATATTGGAAAAAAGAATTAACTTTAATTTAGATACTAAGTTGTATTAATATATAATTTGAACATAATTCAGCAAAAAGTTCTTCGTCTAATACTCTTACATCACACACAACGTCATCAAGTAGTTTGTATCCCTTGAAAAGGGGTTTGCGCGAAGTATGCAAATTTGAAAATATCATATTTTCCCAGCAGCATCTCACATCATAATGAAAGCACGGTTTCTTTGGGAACTTCACGTTCACACCTCCGCAAACTTGGGAAAGAATTAACATAAAATACAAAAATATTCACCAAACATGAGCTTGTTTATAATCCCACAAGGCTTTCCAGACACTTCTTCAAATAATCCAATCATTTTTTTTGTCGTATTTAAGGTCGCATCAACATCTAAGTCGTTTAACGTTATGGTAACTTGAAGATGACATGAGATGGCGACGATAGGGGGTGAGAGGACGAACACAAATACAACCCATGCCCAAAGCGAGACTCGAACCCGCGATCCTTCGTTCCGAAATCGCTACGACACTATTGCTTTAGCGATCTCGGCCACAAGGAATCGGCTATCCAATTCTTGGAATTGACGGGATATAATTTATTTGTTTGAATTTCCTAATTATGTAGTTGTTGGTAGGAAGTGAGCAAAAATTGCGGCTGGCAGCGGTGGCGAGCGGGCTTTTGCAGCTTCAGGAAGCCCTGCCCACACGGCTTACGCGCCGGAGGTGGCGGAGGGGCGGGGTGAGGCGTCGATATCCGCCTGAGGTGACATCTGCGTGAGCCACTGGCGTCGCTAACAAGCAAAATTTCTCGATTCTTCTCACCTATTGATCTCCGAATTAAAAAGTCTCCCTTTCAATAAAAGTGAAGCACGAGCAGGGGCGTTTATTCAATGGAAGCAAGGGAAACTTTGCTTCCCTTATCATTTCCAAGGATATCTTACATTTAAGTTCCACTTGACTAGTAATTTAGAATCATTTACTTACATTCCAAGTAAAAACAGTTTATATTGGGAGCGACAATCTTATCTTCCAAAAATGAGCACGTAATTATTATTGTCACCAAAAGATAGTGTAGAGTTCGCCTGTAACTATCTTCGGAAGCACTGGGCTGGCTGCTTCCAGCCTCATAGGGAAATGCTATGATCAACAGATACGGAGGCGCGTGTGGTGGGCACGCGTGGGCTCATTTGGTGGAAGTCGCCTTCGGAAGCAATCGGCATACAGCGTGACTCATTTCGCGCGTGTGGTTGGCCCCCGCATGCGCATCGATTCAGTAGTATAATTTATTTTTTCTTCGAGTTATTTTCTTGTGCTGCAAGATCAGATGTTAAGTTACTGAAAAGAGATTTCGGTTTCAATTTTCTTATAATTGTTTTAATGGAATTATTCCCTTAACAGAAAACCTAGTCAATATTTTCAAAGTAAGAGTAATGTCATTGGTTATTGTGTAGAACAAATAAACAAGTTTCAGAAAATAAAACAAAATCGAATTGTTTTGCAAAAGGGCGGAATAAATCTGTAGGCATTCCAGACATGTCAAAAACAAGATTCTTTATAATACTGGTGGTATAATGTAGAGTTATCCCAGGCTTTTCTACGAAATAATTAACATTGTAGAGCAACTAAACTCAAGGTTTTGCAATTCTAAATCCCTGATGTTTGATTGTTCTCGAAATTAGTGTAATATAATTATTTTAAATACTTCTTATTTTTATTACTTTCACAAACGATGCATTGTCAATTAATGGCAATAACAACAATGATTTTATACTTGCAAGTGAAGTTTTATTTTTAAAATTAGTGAATGTTGAAGGATTTGAAGCAGTGCTGCAAATAAGCTATTCTAGTGTATCGTTCTGTTAACATATGAAAACTTACATCTCTTGGTTTCATTTTCACTCGAATTTTATACTTGTGGTCATTTTTGTCAATGTCTGATGCGTTTTCAACCTCCTTCGAATTTCTTCCCAAGCTTTTTCTTTCCCCCAAATACGCTCTATGCATTGCCAGTAATCGTAGCTTTCTTGGTCTTTTCTCTCGTGTTTCCCAAAGGAGAGTAAATTTAATGTTCAAATTTTTAATTTTTTTGCCTTCAGCAAATTTAGCCGCTTATTTGCGGTAGGCATAAAACACTTGGATTTCCCCATTTTTACTAACAGTTTCAACGGGTACCAACAGTTTGCGGCGAATTCGAGTAGTGATTTCACTAATGAGGGTATATGCTAATCCTTTGGATTTATTTCCTCCTTTTAAATTTCTCATACCAAAATAAAACTGCCAAGCTTTATTTAATGCTGAATGCACCGTTCTTTTCAAGTCAACTTTCGGTTTACAATCATCCCCAGTTATCTACACTATCTGTAAAAGGTATTACCTAATTCACGAGAGAATAATTGTATTTTCCGGACCCCCTTTAGTACGTAGTATCGCGGACACTCGGCAAGATGTCGATTCAACGAGATTGCGAAAGGTCACAAGCGTAAGAGTAAGTCCTCTAGTTGGCATACTGTGAGGGGCAATGGTGATGTTGCACGAACCCGCAAGTCTCACTACCAACGTTCATATCTGGTCTGTTTGAAGGGCAAGACATTAATGGCAAATTCACTCCCATGTTTCTCGAACCAGTCTCCTCACAATTCAGGCAGTGTGACATAGCATATTGTCATGTTGGAAGTTGGCCGTTGCCAACAGGAACACCTTCGACATGAACGAATGAAAGATAATCACACCTCCTCCTGCCTGTCTCCACCCAATAGTGCACTAGGTGCCATAGCTTCGGAAAGAAAACCGGCGTACCTGCGGTCGAACGTCGGTATGATAAACCAAGAAACTGGATTCACCGGATCAGGCAACTTCGCCTTTCGAGCTGGGAAACAATACGTTTCGGAACATTTTCTGTTTCAAACCAAATCCGAGAAAAGTCATGCCAAGAAGCAAGTGTCAATATTTACTTGACAACTTGATTCGAAATTTGATATTGCATTCCTTCACCATCGCCTTCTAGTGTCGTTGACTCTCCTTATTCTCGCCATATCTCACTGGCTACTTGATAACAAACTTAATCAAACATATAAAGACAAAGTTGCCTCCTAAAATGTGATTTCTAACATGTCTCGCATAAATAAATTATCTTTTCATTCGTTACCTTATTCTAGACGAAGGACCACGAGAAAAGAAGTTAAAGGTAACAAGTATTGTACTTCAGTTTCTTGTTCAGTGACCCCGAATCGATCAGATTTTTCGTCCGGTTTCACTTGATTCATTGAGCAAATGCTGAGAAGGCCCCTTGTTTTGTTTCTGAACATAAATGTAGCTTCACAATGCTCACGTTTTCGTAAGATCGTCTTTTGATAGATAGACGAATTAAGAATATAGCTAGAGGATACGGGTTACTATTTTGTTAGCAATACAATAAAATGAGATATCTAAATAGAATCGTTTACCCCTGCCAATAAAATGTCTATAACTTGTAAGCGAAAATTTCTAGTTTTCAAATGTTGCAAAACACAACTAGTACGTACTTTTATTATATTCATTAATGTATAATCAAAGGATGCGGTAAGGATTCTGAAGCTAAAATATTCTTCTCAACATACGTCACATACAGTTTTTGACTAAAAATAAATGAAAAAATAAATTAATTAAATTATATGTTGGAATAAATGTGCATCAAGTCGTAGTCATTTCAGATACATTTACAGGTATATGTAATTCAGGTCTCAGAGCATTGTGTGTGTATGTGTCAACATCCCTTTCTCTCAAAGTATTCGAAGACTAAAGCGATGAATACATTATCAGTGGAAAGGATTTTTTTTTCGACATGAGTTATATCACACTAACTTTACATTGAAACATACTATTTTGTTGGATATACCTGTTTAACGAATAATTGCCCCAATATATTGCTACACGTACTCTATGGCCGCCTTTGGAGAGGTGCAGCCTCTCAATAACGCCAGCGCTGAGGTCAGAAGAATACCAGGCTGGTCCAACTCGGGTCCAACTCTAAACATTGCGGTCACAGGGTCTATCAACACAAGCAAATCTCTACCTCGCAGGCTCGCAGACAGTTAACACTACATAATTCGGACAGGTAGAGAACTAGAAAGGAATTATGTATTAGGTGTGCTACTGATGATTTGGATAGACCCAATAGTACCACAACACCTAAAGCAAACAACCGTGCCCATGGGGCGGAATGAACCTGCAGACACCGCAACATTCATCTGCCTCCGTAACCATCGCTATGAGAGGTGGCAAATTTCCCTCCATATCTTTATACCTATAAAGTATATCCAAACCCATGCGAATTGTACCTTTCACTACTATTTCCTCTTGAGTTCACAGAAGATTCCTCCCGAATAGTGGCGACACGAACTGTTTACTCGTAGAAAACAACCACGAGCACCGGCACAAGCGTCTCCTTTTGACGCCGCGCCACTGCCGCCATCACGCCGCCACAAGCCGCCACCGCCGTCATCGCCGCCACCGCCGCCACCGCCGCCACCGCCGCCAACCGCCGCCACCGCCGCCACCGCCGCCACCGCCGCCACCGCCGCCACCGCCGCCACCGCCGCCACTGCCGCCACCGCCGCCACCGCCGCCGCCACCGCCGCCACCCGCCACCGCCACCGCCGCCGCCACCGCCGCCGCCACCGCCGCCGCCCCGCCGCCGCCCCCGCCGCCGCCGCCGCCGCCGCCGCCCCCGCCGCCCCCGCCGCCACCGCCGACATCGCCATTGCTAACGTCAACGCCACCGCCTCCGCCGTCCCCTTCGCCACTGCTGACACCGTCACCGCCATCGCTACACCCACACCAACTACTGTTGCTGCCGCTACCGCTTCATTGCCGCCGCCACCGCTATTGCCATCGCCACCGCTATTGCCACCGCCATCGCCGTCGCCGTCGCCATCGCCATCGTCATCGTCATCGTCATCGCCATCGCCATATCCATCGCCACCGCCATCGCTACACCACACCCACTAGTGTTGCAGCCACTACCACCGTCACCGTCACCGTCACCTGCACCTCACCGTCATCGTCATCGCCACCTCCATCACCACCGCCACCCCCACACTCAATACTACAGCTACCATTACCAACTTCGCCGCCGCTGCCACCGTCACTGCCATCGCTATTTCCCACACCCACAACTGTCGCTGCTACTACCGCCTTCACCGTCACCGCTGCCGCCGCCGTCAACTCCACCGCCGCCGCCACTGCCACCGCCACCATCGCCGCAGCTCTCGCAGCCGCCACCGCTACACCCTACCCACTACTGTTGCTGCCGCTACCGCCTTCACCGCCTTCACCCGCCATCACCGCCGCCGCCGCTGCCGCAACCTCGTCGCGTCGCGCTCTCACGCCCGCGCGGACGCCATCGTCCCCGGCTGCGACCGACGGTCTCCCGCCCGCCCGCTCGCCTATCCGCCCCTTGCGCTGAATCACGGCCTGACTCACGTGGCAGTAATAGGAGACTTCCCGATTACGCGCGGGCTTTGACGAGTGGATCTCAACCTTTCTGAAGATTCCCTCGGCCCAGCGGGTTGTCCCTTGTTTCGCTGCTGGACACTTGTGCCCTCCGTAGCGAGCGACGCGGGCGCTCCTGGTGGCGATGTCGGCCACGCTGTTTTCTGACGGATGCTCTTCTGCGGACTCCCCCAGCTCACGCTCCTGCAGACTGATTCTGCTTGTAATTTCTTATCCTCCCCTCGCAGTTGCTCTTTTTCTGCCTCCAGAATTTTCCCTTGACATTCTCTCCTCGTCCGTTTTAGTAACTTGCACTTCTTATTGTCCACCAATATCGTTACCCACTTGCCGTAAACGCTGCTTTAGGGTTTCTAGTAAAATGCTCATCGTTAGTTGTGCTCTCTGCGATCGTGTTCTCCGATTGTTCTTGTTACTTTGCTTCCATTTATTTTCGCTCTCGATCCTTGTCATCTGCGTCTGGTCCGTCCGCAATCGTTTTTCGGCTCTAATTTCCCTTTTCGCCATTGCCTCTCCTTTCTTCTTCCTTCATCGCTGTTGCGTTCAAGACAGTTCTCACTTCTTCTTCTTTAGTTTTTTCCTATCATCAGTTCGCCGTTTTCGATATTCACACGGCCCCATTTTTTTCCATCTATTTTCTTCAGTTCTTTCTATCTATTTCTCGCGCATGAATTTCCCAATTCTGGTCTGCCACGTGCTTGTCTATTCTCACTTCCGGCCACTTACTTTTCACCTTCGACATTCTTGGTGACTCCTGAACATTGCCCTTTCCGTGCCACCGGTGACGAAAGGCCCCGACCCCCCGTTTTCTCGCCCACGGACAGCTGCGCAGATTTGGTCCAACGACATGTGAGAAATAGCCTCTTTGAGGACTGGGATTTCGGACGAAGGATTTTTAAATCTTTTTTAAGCACCCAAATCCTGTTTCCTTCTTTTCAGCGAAATCTGTAATATAATAGAAATCGTTGATCTCAATAGAATTACTTCATAGTTACTGAGTTCAGCAAATGTTTACTAGCCATCGTGCCCATCAATGTTTTAATTTCTTGTAGCTAGTCTCTGAAAAAAAGTACCCTCGAATGAGGCAGTGACACTACACTTCATGGTGAAATCACAACTAACTTCATTAAGAATGTGCCGAGAGAGCTGCTGGCACCATTCGTCTTGTGCCCTGTCAGTTGAAATAAGTCAATGATCTCATTTCCCCCTCTGCTTCGTACAGAGATGATACAATCTTTCTTAATAATCTTTTATTATTGTTTAGTAATGTTCGTTTGTTATAAGCAGTGAGTTAAGTAATGTCATTAATACTCAACAATTTCTTAGGAATATTTTTTGTACTTAAATTATGGTACATTGGGGCGTGTATGCTATTTATTCCATCTAAAGCATTGTTTTCAGAAGAATTACAACTATACAAGTAATTCGAATTAATTTGGTGATTCAGTACTGATTCTAGCATTGTTCATGGTTTTTCATACGGTATCATAAGTATATATTGTAAAAATTACGTAAATACATTTTGGACGACGTGTTCTAAAGATATTTTATTGATGCAACCCACTCTAACGACTCCGAATGTTCGCTAAATTGAAAAATAACTGCCCAGACTTGATATTTTCATGCCAATAAATAAGCAAGACCGCGTTATTCTATATGGAACGTTGCCTCCCATTGTCTCATATTCTCAGGCTGATGTAGCCAATTTTAATCTGTAGTTTGATTTCCTCAATGAATAAATGTGCAGCAATAGATTCCAATTGTCTAGCCACAATAAAGACATCGCGAATTGCCTTAACTATCGCGCGAAGTTCTCAAACTGAACTACGCCACAGTGTCTCTGGTGCGTATTCTCCTCTACATGAAACGAGCCGACGCTATCCCGTCATCACCCCTACCGACCCTCTTCGATTGAAACACAAATAGAGTGCAAGAACATCTGGAATGCGCCACCAGCCTGTAGGTTAACTTTGCAACCGCAGCTCTTAAATATTGTAATATATTCACTGCCACGAATTATCTCTTGCGTTCCTTCGCATACGAACTCCGTCATACTCGCAGCTCAACGTTCCAGTGTTGTGTCCTCTAAGGCCAGAACTCAATCTCCTAATTGCATGCTATGCCCAATAAGCACGTCTGTCAAAAACTATTTTTGAAGGCTATCTTCTTAGAATCCACGCCGGCCGAATCGCTCAGCTCGCTTAATGCACGGCCTGGCAAAAACAGAGACGTCCATTTCGAAGACGTTCCGCCAATTTATCTGAAAGCTCGCGTGTCTATTCCTTTTTTCGTCGCCGTGATTCGATCTTTTACGAACGGAATATTTCTCGAACGGTCCCCACCGGACGCCGCCACTGCCGGACCCCGCCGATCTCCGACGGTCGCCGCCCCGCCCCGCCCCGCCCGTGTCCCAGACACCGCCTCCTCCGTCTTCCTCTCCCCCTTCCCTTCCCGAGCGTCCGGCGCTCGGGTCCCATGCGGGTCTCGTGACGTCACGAATACTTACTCCCATTGACATCAATTCCTGGGCGAGCTTGCGCTCCCGCCGTCTCCGCCGGCCCCTCCATCCCCGTTCCTGTCTCGCGGACAACCTTTATTGCCGTCATTGTCTGCACCCAAGTGGACAGGCCGCGAGCGAGACGGACGGTGGAAGGCGGACGCCGCGCCGGCCAACACGGGGCGGGAGCGAGAGGGGGCAGGGCGGAACGGGGCGGAGCGGGACTTAGTGAGATGGGGCGGGCGGAGCGGAGGACGGCGAAGCGGAGCGGAGCGGGCCGGAGCGAGCCGGAGCGAGCCGGAGCGAGCCGGAGCGGGCCGGAGCGAGCCGGAGCGGGCCGCAGCGGGCCGGAGCGGGCCGGAGCGGGCTGGAGCGGGCCGGAGCGGGCCGGAGCCGGCCGGAGCGGGCCGGAGCGGGTCGAAGCGGGTCGGAGCGGGCCGGAGAGGGCCGGAGCGGGGCGGAATCGGGGCGGGGTGGGGCGGAGCGGGACGGAACGATGGAGTGGGGCGGGGCAGAGCGAGACGAAACGGGACGGAGCGGGGTGGAGCGTGACGAAGCGGGACGGGGCGGGGCGAGCCGGAGCGGGGTGGGCGGGATGGTGAGAGCGGGTCGGCGGCGCGGGGGCGGAAGGCGACGGGGAGCGAGGAAACAGGTACAGCAGACGTGAAGAGGGAAGCCATTCGGTGAAGAAGAAAACCATTTTATGGTAGGCATTTTATTTGTATTCTGGACATAAGGAATGTGTGGAATTTCATCCTTCCGTCTATCGCGCAGCTCGGCGGCGGCGGTAGTGGCGGCGGCGGCGGCGTTGTCGGTAGTGTGCCGAGGGTAGGAGAGGGAGGCAGGCAGCGGGAGGAAGAGGACGTTGGAGAGGGAAAAGGAGAAGAAAGAGGAGGGCGGGGCGTCTGGTCCAGGGAGCGCGTGCGACGCCGGCGGGTGGCTGCGGCTGCGGCTGCAGCAGCGCGCGTTGTGTGATCTACTAGCACAGTCCGGCGCTGCCTCCATCGCTTTCTTTCCTCACCTCTCCGTTGCCACGATGTCTTCGCTGGCGATGCGCAGTGGCTGTACATGGGAGTTCAAGTGGGCATATGCCTTTCTATACATACAACTAGTGGTCTGCAACAGAAAAAATATTGCAGAAAAATTACACAAAATATTCTAAAACGTTCTTACATACAACAGTTCTTTACATACCAAGAATCCAAAAATAATGTATTCCATAATTCGTGAATAGCACATATCTAATTACGGATAGCTCCTTGCTTAGAACCTTGCCGTTGCATGACGTCAGCTGTTTCATAAGCAGACGTACTGACATGACAATTCAGTCGGTACGTGAGGTCTTAGAAAAGTAAGAATGGCACACTCAAATATTTACATCGTTCAAAAAAATTGAAACTTTCATTGATTTTCACGATTTTCTGGGTATCAGACAAAACCTTAGATGCTTCTCACATTGCCGGAGGCTGCAAAAGTTTTCTTTCACCTTCCGTGCACATTGAAAATTAGTAATATAGATTTTAATGTTTTCGACTTCGCTTTTCTTAGCTTGACACCACATTCTTTTGTCCTTTTATTCTTTCTATATTTATTTACTTAATTATTAAAAATAGTTTTTTTAAAACTGTATGTGACATACGAAGGAGAAGTAAATTCTTGATAACCTACTCATTAACCTACTAGTACTTAAATGGTAACACCTCAAAAGGAGAAGTGCCAACGTTCTCTCTGTATTAATGTCTTAAAATCTATGTACTTCTGCTCACATTGGCTAAAGAAGGAATATCAGGACGAAAGAAAGACGGACGGCTAAAGAATAAAGAAGGCAATAAATATACCACTGCATAATCTTCAATTTGAAGATAATAAAACCGAAAGTATATAATGCATTAGAATGAAATTGGATTAATAAAATAGAGATTGTGTTATTTACAAATATCTAAACCCATTTTTACCAAGACTTTTCCAATATACTAAAATGGTCATTTTCCATTGCAATGCCATAAAAATAATCACTTTTGATCTAATTTAGTACAAACGAAAATTCTGATGGAACATTCCGGTACAAACGTAGAACAAATGATTTATAATGGTTCTTTTTCGGATGGGGATGGTGACGGCGATGGTGTTGGAATTAGCGTGAGGCTCCCACCCTCACTTTAAATGGCTTTATTTTAATTATTTTTGGTACTAACGAAAACTCTGGTGGAACAATCTTGTAAAGACAATTAAGGATAGTTCCAATTTTTTACTGGTGCCACAGTTCGTTTGGTACAAACGAAAATTCTGGTGCCACAGTTCGTTACAAACGATTCAGAATGATTCTAAATTTTCTTACGAAGGTGGCGTTGCCAGTATGGCATTGGCATCATCATAATTGAAAGAGCTCTACATCGTAAGTGGGTCGGTGGCTTACTGCGAATTTACTCGAAACGTGCTTATAGGAATAAATGTCTGGTCTGAATATGTATCGCACTGACAATAATAGCTCCCTTTTGTATTTCCTAATCGAAATAACATGCAAGAAATTTGTTAGAAATGTTTTCAAGTATGTCGGCGCCATTGATACTGGTTTTTACCACTGTCATATTTATAGGACACCTAATTTTTCTTGCAAATTTCTTTTAGATAAAATAAAATATTGGGAAATAAATGTAGGAACATATTTGAAAAACTACAGTAATTGATACTTGGTTCAACATTTGAATGATATAATGTTTTATTTTATTTTATTGAGTTCTATGAAAGCGTACGTTTGGTAATACTAAACAGAATATTCAGAAATAATTATTTATTAAGTATGCTAAAATTATTCAATCAATTATAATTTAGCCAGAAGATAAAACTATTTAAAACAATATACATTGACAATTGATGAAAAATGAACAAAATCTGGAGGAGTAGAAGATGCAAAGTGCTTTGTCATATAAATAGGACAGTGGTAAAAAATGGGTTAGTCAAATAGTTGACTTTTTACTGGATTCTGTAATTGTGATAAAAGTTGCTGAATGCCATTCGTTAATTATACTTGTAGTATGCATGCGCAAAAGTCCTTTAATTTATTAGTCAATTTATTGCACATGAAACTAATTTATTTTTATTTACTGTAAGAATACTGTAAATTTTAAGCGTGTGACAGAAGAGGTCAATTTTGAAGCTTTTTCTAAGAACTATTGTTTAGAGTGAGGATATTCACAAACTTTCATCAATCAAACCAGAAAAGGGGTTGAATCAGGGTGTCAAGCAAACAGACCTTAAGATGAAGGCGAATATATATTTGTCATCATACAGAAGTCGATTTGATTGGAACAGGAGATAATGAAATTTTGAGCGTTGATAATAATAATCATAAACAGTCTAATTTGAAACAGTAAGCCAAACGGATAGAACAAAAAAGAGAAACTGCGGATTCTGAGCGTACATCCCTTCTCGGCTCTGAACCCTATCGACTCTGATTCGAATCGATATCAGAGATGAGCAGATGAAGGCAGCCGCGTAACCACGTACGAAAAGGCGATGTTCAACTGGCGGCCCTAACATTGAGGTCTAGGTCTAAACCACTTGAATCATAGCATTATTAAATTAGGTCAAAGTTTAGTAGAAGTAATCATTAAAACGTTTTGTAATTACACATTAATTAATAATTTATTTTATAGAAAGAACATAACTGATTTTTTTTATTTTCATACCTCCTTGTGAAATGTTAAATACCTATCGCAGCCATGAATTTTACCGCAATAAATATGCTTTGTAAATATTTTTTTTACCCATTTATTATCACCATTTTACCTTCTTGAACGCTAAAATTCATTTTATTTAGCTGGTTTAGATTAAACCTCAGTATTATGGCCATCCTGATATCCCAATTGAACTTCATTTCATGTAACGGAATTTCACTCCGTATATACTCATGTATTCCTGAACAGTAGTGGCGAAATCTGTAGTGTACGATTTGTCCGTATAGATCCCATGTCTTACACTGTGCTTCGTCGCCAGCCTCTGCCGCGCGCCGCTGCCACCGCCGCACCGCTGCACCACCGCCCGAGCGACTCGCCCCGCAAGGATCTGGCATGCGAACTGTCTGAAACGCGTGCCGAGAGACAAATGGACAGCTTTACGTGGTTACATGGCCACCGTGAGCGATAGTTCATCCGAGACTACAGAACGCAATCCTCCTCCGGACAGAGCTCCATCGGCTGGAGAATTCGATCGACGCCTCTTTCACCGCAAGGGGAGTATTGTGTGGCGAGGTGAGGATGACTTGTCACTGTCGCGGGAGAGGTGTGATATTATCGAACTGAAAACATGGCACGGAGGTTCTTGGGGTTAAAAGCCTCCTTGGACGAAATCTGTTAAAAAGAAGATTGAAATTGTCCGAGGCGATTGGTCGGAGCACAGGCAGGGTATAACGCCGAATATGTAAATTGGACAATTATTGTTTTTTACATTCTCGTATACGTACGTAATATACGGAGTAGTTACTTGGCATAGAGAAAGTTATGTAATGACAGCGGAAAATCGATTTCGAGATTTCACCGGAAATACACGTTTTGGGGTCCCTGATACAGAAAAAGTAGGTTTATTTTCAAAACGTCACTCCCTGTTCTCCTCTGTTTGTCCGTCTCCCCGTCTGTCAGTCTCTTCGTCTGTCCATCTGTCCATCTATCCGTATGTCCGTCTGTCCGTCTATCCGTCTGTCCGTCTATCCGTCTGTCCGTCTATGCATCTGTCCGTCTATGCGTCTGTCCGTCTATGCGTCCGTCCGTCCGTCTGTGAACGACACTAGCGCCTAAAGCATACAATTTTTTTTCCAAAATGGAAATTTCCCGGTCCATCTGGCTCGGCTCGAGGCGCTGTAATTTTGAAAAACTTTCTTCAAAATTTGGAGGTACTTTATATGAAGCCCCCCGGGCATTTTCATTTTTTCCCAAAAACGGCTCCAAATTTTTACTTTAAAATTGTTGTAGATATAGTGCTAAATGCATTCTTTGAGACGATGTGAACGCCATATTGCTCTATTCCTTTGTTTATTTCAAAAATTACAAAAATGTAATTTTTTAAATATCTCTCACGCAGTTAATATGCACATTTCCAGCGATTTGTAAAAACTATTGCATTTGTGAGTTAAAGTGACTCAAATGACTTTAAATGGATTTTTTGAAAACTGAAACATTTTCTATTAGAAAGGGGCATCAAATTTCGTATTTACAGTAACGCTTAAACACTATTTTGTTAAAAACAGCTCCAAATTTTTCAATGAAAATTGCGATTTATGACGGGGTTTTACTCTTCTTAACGTTCTTAAAGTAATATTTCGGTTCTACTATTAGGAGACCGAAAAAATTGAAACAACGTCAAAAAATATACTTTTGTCGGCGACAGCTGGCAAGAGGTTGGCCGTAGAGTCAGGTTCTTAACAAATATTGGTCATTGGTGGTAAATGATCACGTGACTAATTTTTCTCGTGACAATGTTCGTACAATGACCTTTTGTCATGCTTCTTGCCATAGCTTTTGCGAGTGTATGGAAATTGAGTGTCTTGTATGACGGCGTAATTAATTGTCGCGAGATGTCAGTCGCATGTAAAGACGAAATTATCTGCTGTTGTAGATTTATACTTTATACTGTTTGATACAGATGCGATCCCATGTCTGTGCATCATCATCTGATAATTACAGTTAGCTAAATACAACATTTTGGAATCAGCCACGTATTAAGAAGTGTAAAACAGCGTACGTAAAATAATATCTGCGATGTGAAACTGCATATATTGAAAAAATGCGTACGTAAAATAAACGAAATCAAGAGTGAGATCAATGAATTGTGTAGCTACAGACTTCAAAATATCGTTCTTATTCACCTGCATCAACACGTTTGTAATAGAAATTCTGGCATAAGTATTCGAATCGTAAACGGAAATAAATATGAGAATATTACCTCGAGGTACACAATAACTGAATGTTTTGGCATCCTGTTACAAAATGTACAGGATATCCAAATCTCACTGGAAACAAAATTGAACGGTGCCTACAAAAATCACTCCGCTGATCATGCTTCATTATCCGCTCACGCAGCTGGTTACAGAAAGTCGAACATTTTTAAGCCCAAGCCTACATCGTCAGCCGCATACCGCTGGCAAATGCTCTTTCCCACTCGCCCGCCGCCAACCAAGAGCCGCCGATTCGTGTGCTGCGCTGGGGCCTTGCAGTTAGCGAACGACGGAGTTAGTGGATTAGTATGCGTTCCTGCGCAAGGAACAATGCCACATATACCCAGCGCAGCAACAAGAAAAAAGGCGCGCGGCTGCTGCCTCTCCAGCGGGCCCTCGTGCGCGATGGGTGCCACGCCGATTTGCGGGCTGCACCTAGGGGGGTTACAATACAAATTTTCTCGAAAAAAAGTCACCTACCCCATTTTTCAAAAATCGACAGCAAAAATGGAGAAGGGAACTACTACGCGAGTATCTCGAAATGAAGCAAATTTTTTTCAAAAATTGTCTTTTAGTTTTTGAACAATTTACGGTTAGATATTTTTGTTTCCTACATCTCGCCTGCAATTTTCTTTGGATTTGCTGACAATGAAAATTGTAGGGAAACATTATTTCTACGAATATCATTACAAAGTTCACAACGAAGTTTTCCAAAATTTTTATTCAGAACCGACGGACGCTTGTAAGGAGGATCTACATTCGATAAAATATGGGATATCGTTCTTTTTCTAAATACCACTGTTTCATTCAATGTGTCAGTGTAGTCAAACGTGGATAAATCGAATTTTTGTTATTCAAAATTTTGCATAATTCGAATTTTTGCCCGATCCATAGAATTAAAACAACTATACAATGCTGTTGATAATTCGAATTATTCTCAAGATTTGTTTTCTAACATTACGTACGATAAAAATTGTTCATGAGACTTTCCAGATAACGTGTATCACCATACCATTTTAAGTGTTTCTAAAAAAGCGAGAAACTGGCAATGTATATTATAATTCTATCTTGCTACCCTACAGATTGCTTTCTTTGTTGTTCTGTGTTCGTATTTCCTTCGTGTCTTCTTCACTATACGGCTTATGCGTGAAATCTTTGATTGTAAATGTTTTGAAATAAAACTGAAATATAGAGATTGTGTTGAAACATAGAGATTGTTAACAATACCTGCATCATTAACTGAGCTCGCAAAGGAGTGTCGTTTATAGAATTGTGCAAACAACTCTTTACTAGATAAAATATATTCCTTTATACTATAAATCTACTATTCCTGCACCTTTGAAGTTTTACTTTTAATGCAGTTGGTGGCCACACATGGAATTGTTTATCTAGGCCTTCTCTCTGAGGAAACTTCATGTAATTTATTAATTAATTTATTTTTAATGATGAGGTTACTTTTGTCTCTTCACCTTCGAATTTTCCACGTGTAACTGTCGTTGCAAATCTGTCTCTATGTATAGAAAAATTAATGAATGAGTTTCAATGTAGTGGAAATGTATATTCGCTTCGATTGACTTGCTGCGCATTGGACGGCTACTATGTATCGTTTTTTCTCATCTCCTCAGTATTTTCTTTTATTGTTCTTTCTAGTTTGTTCTATAATATTCTTTCCGCATTGTATTATATCAACAGAGTGTAACGAAAAAAAGCCACTAGTAATGCTAATTAGCTTTTTCTTTACCTCTCTTTCATTATTTTCATTTGGATTTTGGACAGCTTTTCATTTATGCAGATCTGGAGCAAATTATGAAAATATTCACGATAGTTCAAACCTATCAATATTATTGATAAAAAAATATTCAGGAATAAAGATTCCTTTTATATTATAGCTATTTTTATTTTCTTAAAAACAAAGAATGACTCTCATCAAAATTATAACACAGGCAATCATTGCTCCTGGGAATGTTCCTGATTTTTTGGCAAAATATTAGTAATAATAAATATAACTTTAAATATTGATTATTACTATTATTTCATTACTGAAATTCATTCCTCGTTCTGAACCTTTTTCATACGCGAAGTTCATAACACCCTTTTCTTACATGGAGACATCGACTGGAGTCTTACGTCTCTCTACGTTTCGAATTTTCAAGAGAGCGACCTATGGTGGAGGAAATCAGAGATAAGCAAGAACGAAACCTATCAGTATCTATTGTATTCGCTTTGAAGAAATGTGTTTTTTCTTTCTACAATTGGCGGTTAGAGAAAGCAACGCGTGAAAAACCAACTGAAAAAAATGTTTAAAATTAATACGTATTAGTTTTCCATATATTCAATTCTTCGTGTGAGTTAATTTTTTGAATTTCCGTAAGAGATGCGTTGAGAATGTTTTCCCAATATCCTGCCACAGTGAACTTCCTGGCAAACACAACGCATCTCTAGTGCTGTAATTGCCCTTATCCTAAGGTCGGACAGCCCCCGGGAAAAAAAACCCTCAAGAACAATGACTCCTATTACAAAACTCTAAAGCATGCCTTGAGAAACGAGCGCTTCTCGAAACTGTCGGCCTCTTTTCCCGTTTCCCGCCCCGTCGAAGAGCTTCGAACTCCAACGCCGCCTCACCCCCTCCCATTCTTCTGAAACTCCTCCTGTGCCCTCCTCCCCCGCCCCTCCCCCACCTCCGCTACCTTGCTGGCCATCAGACTTTTTCGTCGAGTTTGCTAAGCACTGCAGAAAATGACGGGATAAGAGACGCAGGGGGCTTCGGGAACGCTGATGCTGTAGGTTAAATTAGTGCGGCGTAAAAAAGAAAATTACGCTGCGCCGTTTTATGCAGCTGCATTTGATTTCTCTCCTGTATTCTGTTAGGCGTTTTTCACGCGCTCGCGCCGTCGTCCCGGCCTCCCAACCCCCCAACCCTCTCTGCGATTCCGTGTTCCCGTCTAAGGAGAACACTCGATTAGCATAATGACGCGTTGTTTTGTCGTTCGGCAAAACGCAACATCACTAACAATCGCGCGCCCTGCGCTTGGCGGCGACGCGGTCGCGAGGGGGTGAGGCGGGGGCGGGGGCGGTGGCGGGGGTGGCGAGGACGGGGCGGACGGGTGCGGGGGCGGGCGGGTGAGAAGCAACGCGAGGGCGACTGCCACCGGGGCGATATTTCCTGAATGTCACCAGCAGGGTGGTGTGACGCAGAAACCTCCCTTTCGCTGTTACAGCGTGTCTTAATTAGCTTGGCGGGAGGATTTGCAAATCTCGCGCCCTGCTTTACGCTTTCCCTCCCCACGGAAGGTCTTCCCGTCTTCTGCTCCCGCCCCCGCCTCCAGCACCGCTCTAGCCGCCCCCGCCCCTCGCCTCTCGCGTCAGCGCCACTCTGGCCCATCCGCCTCGCGCTTCCCCACATCCTCTCAGCTTCCGCCCCCTGTCCACGCCTCGTCGCTTGTACCATGCAACCTTTCTCTCCCGCCACCCATGTCTACGCTTCCACCTCCGCACTAACCTCACCCCCGCACCAACCCCACCCCTGCACTATCTACACCACCGTACTCCGCATCGCCTCGCCACCGCCTTCACCATCGCCGTTGCCATCGCCATGCCGTCCTTGCCCTCGCCCCAAGCCCGTTCCATTCTCCATCTCCATTCCTGCTCCCGTTCCTGCTACCATTCCCATCCACGCCCCTGCCCCGTCACCGTCTCGGTCTCCGTCCCATTTCGTCCCGACTTGTCCCGTCTCCGGCCCGGACTCGCCACGTCGCATTTCGTCATGGCCCAGCCCCGTGTCCTCGCCACCAACTCCGTTTTCTTCTCTGTCGCAGGTGCACCTTTGCGTGCCCAGGGGCGGATCCAGCCGATCGTTTTCGAGGGGGCCATCATAGATTTTTGTTAAGTAATAAACATTTGTTATTTTAATGTTTATTATTTTTGTAGTGTGTATATGATACTACACAATATTACGTTTTAAATAATTAAATAATTCTAACACAAATAAATATTTACATCAATTTTGCCACAGAAAAGTAGGTAACAAACGAAAACTCTAGGTCTTTTGGGGGTGCATGGTCCCCATGGCCTCCCCCTGGATCAACCACTGTGCGTGCTCCTGTTCTTTCCGGTGCCCCTTCGACGGCTCCACTGTCTGGGGGGTTTGTATTTCCATTCGGCCTGAAATTGCCACAATTTGTGAAGTGGTTTGGAGTTAATGATAACACGGGAAACTGATGAGAGTGAGTTGAAGTCCATTCGCAGAGTGAAAATTACAAATCTGAGGAAATTTAAAAGTGAGGTACATGTTTGATTCTCGATGTTCCTGTTAAATATTGTTAATAATGATCGGTAACATTTCATTTCATCATAAGAATATTTGACAAACACTTCGAAAATACAGCAGTACAAATTATTAGAAAGTATAAGAAAATTAAAGATTGACATTTGAAACGATTCAAACATGTTTCATTAACGCCAATAAAAAAATTACCGACAGGATATATTACTGACAATTGTTTAAACTTCAGATGTATTGCTGCTAGTTGTTTCGACTATGGATTATGGTCTTCAGATATTTCCTACAAATTGTCCAAAATGTAGGCATTACCTCAATAAGACTACAACACAAAGTCGAAACGTATGTATCTTCATTGTTAACTATGTGTCTGTTAATATGTTTATTGTCGGCAGTAATATATTACAAAAGTAAATATGAACATACCATATATGAAAAATGGATTATTATGGTATTCATTAATATTCTTTGTCGTTCAACATCATGTTTTTTAGTGAAATACAGCGTGCAAAGTGTCACCTATCCTCTCTCAGTTGGCGATTTTTCTTTCTCTCTACATCAGGAACTTGAGTATGATTTGATTATAGCGGAAATTCATAAAATCCCTTTGATTTAACAAAAATTATTAGTGATGACCTGATATTTTGGAACGTTTATTTTTTGATCACCATTCCCTTTGTTTTGTCGTCACTTTTCCAACGTATCCAAAATATTTGCCATTTCTATGAAGGCATTGTCTATTGCGGAATGAACCGCGACCTCAACATACTTCTCAGACTTTTCTGCATCACGAGCAGTTTCCACCGGGAATATAAATTTCACTGCAGGTGAGAAAGGGGGATGGAAAGAACATATCTTCTCCGAAAAAATAAGCATCCTCCCACTCCCTCAGGGTTGTGCTTCTCACAGCCATCGCCCCGCCGCGCCGGGCAGTACTCGCGTTTGCCATCACCCCCCTGACAGAGCCGGTGCCTCCCCACCTCGCCAACTGGTGATTCGCCTTTGTCACTCCTGAGCGCTGTCTCTCAAGACGCTGTACGCCGCAGGCAGCCGAGAAACCCCGTGCCCCGGACTCCGCGCTCCTCGCTTTTAGCGCTGCCGCCACTGCCACCGCCTTCGCCACTACAGACGCCACCGCCTTCATCGCCCGAGACTCCATAGGTACTACAATCACCACCACCGCAACCGCTGTTTCCTTTACCTATACTGTTGCGGACTTTTTCCATCTCCGTCTCCAAATAGGAATCCACCCCGCTCTCGCCCGTGTTTCCTCCAACTCAACCTCTGTCTCTGCCACTGTCGCCGTCTTCACCCCGAACTCCCGAGTCCCGACCTCTACTCTGCCCTGCCCCGCCCTCGCCCTCCCTTCTTGTCCCCACCCCGCCCCCTCTAAGCCCCTTCCCGCCCCCTCACGTCCCGGCCCCTCCTTCCACGCCCCCGCTCCGCCTCCACTGCCGTAGCCACCAAACCCCGACCCATCACCCCTCCCGCTGTTGCCAATGTGTTCTCTCCGGTCCTAGGTCTAAACCCAGTTTCAATCCCAGTTCCAGTCCCACTCCCAATCCCACTCCCAATCCCACTCTCAATCCCACTCCCAATCCCAATCCCAGTCTCCGTCTTCGTTACTTTCCCTTTTCACAGTTTCTATTGCCTTCCCATCACATCCCCTATCACTCGTCCGCGTATTGTCCCCGCTTCCCCCGCACTTCACCCCTTCGCCCTATCCCTAACTCCAATTCCAACTCCAACTCCAACTCCAACTCCAACTCCAACTCCAACTCCAACTCCAACTCCAACTCCAACTCCAACTCCAACTCCAACTCCAACTCCAACTCCAACTCCAACTCCAACTCCAACTCCAACTCCAACTCCAACTCCAACTCCAACTCCAACTCCAACTCCAACTCCAACTCCAACCCCAACCCCAACCCCAACCCCAACCCCAACCCCAACCCCATCCCCATCCCCATCCCCATCCCCATCCCAATCCCCTTCCCCATCCCCATCCCCATCCCCATCCCCATCCCCATCTCCATCTCCATCCCCATCCCCATCCCCATCCCCATCCCCATCCTCATCCCCATCCTCATCCCCATCCTCATCCCCATCCTCATCCCCATCCCCATCCTCATCCCCATCCTCATCCCCATCCCCATCCTCATCCCCATCCTCATCCCCATCCCCATCCCCATCCCCATCCCCATGCCGACCCCCAGCGGCACCTCTTCCTCTGCTGCGGCAGCTATCACTTTCATCTCCACCACCGTCACGCCCACTTCCAACGCCTGCCACGGCCGTGCCCGTGGCCGTCGCCGGGGCAGCCGCCGCCGCCGCCGCCGCCGCCGCCGCCGCCGCCGCCGCCGCCGCCGCCGCCGCCGCCGCCGCCGCCGCCGCCGCGGGCGCGGGCGCGCCCGGGAGCCGCCCGACGGGGTCAGCGGGGTCGCGCGCGGGGCGGCGGCAGCCAGGCGAGGCGAGGCACGGCGGCCGGTAGCGCGCGGCATGCCCGGCTGTCCGCCTCCCGCCCGCCGCCGCCGCCGCCACCGCCGCCACAGAGTCGTGGCCGGCGCGCATTAGCTCGTGATGTGTGGCGGCTGACAGACCCCGACGTGGCGGTGGCGGCGGCAGACACGGTGGGAGGCGGCGGCAGGAGCGGTGGCGGAGATAGTTCCGGTAGTGGTTGCGGGGGCGGCGGCGAGTGTGCCTGTGCCAGTGGCCGCGGTGAGGAAAAGGAGAGCGATGGAGGCGCCGAGGGGAGGCTGCGGCGGGGATGGTGCGCGTGGCGGGAGATGGAGTCTGGCGACGGAGGGAGTGGTGATCTCAGCCGGTGGTCGGCTCTGCAAGCTTCTCCGGCCGAAGCGGCAGCTGCCTCCTCCGCCCATAAGGCGAAGAAATTTAGTAGCAAACGGGCAGATTGTGTCGCACGGGAATTTACTGGCGCCGTTCTCGCTGCGGTGGGGGAAGGGTATAGTGCAGATGTGCGTTTCTACGGAGGTGCAAATGCACTGACTGTATCGCCAAGAGTGTCCTTAACCTATGAATTATCTGCTCATGTGTAGTTCATAGCCCTTCTTTACAGTAGCAAATTCTATAATTTTTTGTTCCGTTGCACAAAAGCAGTCGACAAAGCGATGTCTAAGCGGAAAACTGCCAATACACAGAATACTTCATAATGTTGTTAATCATTGGTAGCTAATGCACAAGTCTTTCCTGTGTTGCACAGTCTAGACTCTCAATACAACGTTACTAATTCTGTTAAAGAATGCTTAGCTAATTCTGCTTAGTTTGAATCGTTATCTTATTGTATGGCATGTATCTGTGTTGAAGGTTCCTACATACTATAACACGCAGAAAATGTTTAATTTGTCTTCGCGTTTTTTCCTTCGACTTAAATATAGTCCTTTGCAATCGTTTTCAGAACACTGAAAAACAAGACTACATTAATTATCACATCAATGAAAGTAGTGCTAATTCTGGCCAGTTTACAATTGGTCAATTCCCAACAAATGTCCAGTGTATCGTGGTTGGAAAATGATTTTTCGACGCGAATATCATTATTGGACATAAATATAGGGTCAAAAGTGGAATTGATTCTTTCTCAACACTTTTTTTAAAACCTGATCTCTGGTTTTAGATGATTTTACCTCCGCATAGAAAAACCGATCGGCTACATAACGTAAGCGTGTGTTATGTCCATTTCATAATTGCTTCGTGGACCGGGAGGTCCGAGGTTCTAGCCTGGGTCGTAGGTGTGGAAACGACCACTGCCTGGTTGAGAGTGGAGAGACCGACTGTTCCAGGGGCTGTTCCTGTAGTTATTTTTCTAATTATATTTGAATAAACAGCATTGGCATTGCCATCATTTTTTTTATTTAATTGGTGGCAAGTTGATATTTTACTTTATATTACTTAAATTCTGAATTTCGGCACGTGTTCATAATTCATTTAATTGTCGCAATCAAAGAATTGGACATTATTGCTTATAGTATTAATGTATATTTCATATTCTGTTCATTCTCCTACTTTAAAATAAATATTTTTCATTGATATTCTCCGAAGTAATCATTCGTATACATATTTCGTTTTAAATCTTTGTACCTGATTATGGCCAACCCGTCGTTAACTGCTAATACAACAAATAAAACTGCTGTTAATATCACCTTTTATGCAAATATTTGGAATGCCAACAATACCTCACCAATAAATCAATATTCCTCCAATGTCATGTAGTCCTATGAGAAGTCTGCATATTAAATCAACGAAGCGTGCGTCCTTTCTTGTCCATCATGTTCCCACTCTTCTCCGAAGGACCAAGCAATGTGCTGATCTCCCAAACTCATAATGCCCGTTTCTCTTTGATCTAGAAAATCTCCGAGGAGCGTCATAGCAGTGGCAAGCAAAATGCTCCCCGACACTGTACATAGTATGTTTAATGGGAAGTTAGCTGAAATAAAAATTTTAAAAAACATGTGCTTTATGGAAGACGAATATTTAATTGTAAATACACGAGTTCATATACATATAAAACATAACACTAAATACACGAATGTAACAATACAAATCATCACGAATATTAGGCAAGCATATTTTCTTGTCATCATCTCGTAATTTCCATTGGTATGAGAGCCACGAACCTGGCGCGAGGCGGGACGCGGTGACTGACGCGAAGATGACAGCCGAGGTTTGTATGCATGCAACCATTCAACCAACCTCCCTAAGAACCTCTCCATAAATATGGCGGCGGTGCGAAGGTGGAGGACACGGGGAAGACAGAGGAGGTGGAGGTGGCAAGAATAGAGAGGGGAGAGAGGAAATGGAAGCGGGAGCAGCGTTACATAGGAATCACGGAGGCGACATCGGCGCTGGGGGTGATGGAGGCGGCACGATGAGCATGGGAGGCGGGCTTGACGGGATTAATGGGAGAAGAAGCAGGGGAGGCAGCGGGGACGGTGGGAGAAGCACGACATGGAGATGACAGGCGTCGTGTGCGGCGGGAACGGAGTGAGAATTAGGGGAAACGGTGGTGGAGTGGATGGCGGGAAAGGCGGTAGGACAGGCGTCGTAGGCGACGCGAACAGAGGGACTACGTGACGACAGGACGAGCTGTGGGGACGGCACGAATAACAGGGAAAGCGAGATGGACAAGAATGTTGGGGAAAGGGACGGGTGAGGCAGCGGGAGGTTGTGGGAGACACACCCAGAGGCGTATCTACGGTATGGCAGACACGGCGCATGTTAAGGGCGCCACTCACAAGGGTTTAGAGTAAACTCTGTAACAAATAACAACCACCCTAATTTGAAGTAACCCGTGAGGGGCGCAAATTTTATGCTTGCCATGAGCGTCTGAATACCTAGATAAACCTCGGGAGACACCACACGGGGATGCCAGGCGTCGTGGGTGATTCGGGCGGAGCGAGAAGCAAGGGAAACGGAGATAGCAGGAATGGAGAGGAAGGGCACAGGACAGAATGCGACGGTGGCCCGAGAAACGGGACAAGATGACGGAGTGACCTCAGACAGGGGTGGCACGAGCAGCAGGAGAGACTGGGACGGTGGCAGCGGCGGGAATGCAAGCAAGACAGAGACGAGTGGAACGGCGAGAGTGGAAGGGGCGGCGGGGGAGGGGCAATGGCGCGGCACCGCGAGAGCGCGAGTATCGCAGGAAGCCGGCCCACGCCCTTCCGGTTCATTACCACCGGCCGACGGTGCGGCGGCGCTGGCTTGTGGCCGCCGCGACGCCGGCATTTTTCCCATTGCCATCGCGGCCGGCGGCAAAGCCCAGCGGGGCCTCCGGCCGTGAACATCCGGCACTTAGCGTTCGAAAGGCCTACGACCAGTATGAATTAAATGTTTTATTGTAGAGATGTTTAAAAATGTTTTAATTGTAGAGGTACTTTACCTTAAGCAACTTCATTTTAGATATTTTCACATAAATAGCTCTATTTGTTCTTTTTCTAATTTTTGGCCCCAGTAGAGAAAATACGCACATAAAATGGACGTAGTTCCGATTTTCAGACAAATTTTTCGAAAATTACAAAAGTTTTTAAAAAAAATTGCGATTCTCCTACAACCACGTTATTGATGGTAGAACTTTTTTCTTATTGAAATCTCGACTTCAAACTTTTACCCTTAAAGAAAACGTAATTTAGAGTAAATTAATGACAAGTTTTAAAAGTTACGTAAACAAGAAATTCTCAAATCTGTGAACTTTTTATTTTTACTCGAACTCGTCCTAATTTCATTAAAAGCTCTGAATATTCAACCTTCTTTTTAAAGCGTCAGAAAGATTCTTATTCTGACTCATGCGTTTGGAGTAGTGGATACGTTAATTGTTTGCGAAAACCAAGGACCTGTATTCGAACTCAGCTGCAGGAAGTACAAGAAAGTCCGAGAGTTCCACGAGTATTATAATATTACGTAACCGTTGCAAATATTGCGAAAAAGTATGTACTGTTGCAGGTCCACTAGCTTTATGCTCATGATGTAAATGCCTTTTCTTCCAGAGGAGAACCGCTTATAATAATGCTATTGTTATCCATATACTACGACTCACCTAATATGTGTAGAACACTTGTGTTCTTCTGTTCAAATCCTTGTTTCGCCATGCGGAATTTACTGAAAACATTTCTGGAAAAAGCTAGCTCTGTATTATGTCTCGACACATCTCAATTCTTCACTGCCTTTGGGAATATTATTTATTTGTTAACCGTTAATTTTTATTGATCGTTAATTGAGTGCGCTGTATCATTCTTACTCTAAAATCTAACTGAGAAAACTGTACGGCATGTGCTGTACTGAAACAAACATTTTTAATAAATTGATAAAGTTGTCTGAGTATTTCACTTGTATTCACATTCGCAGATTCATGGGCATATTGCGAATGGCAAATAACGGAATTGCGGATGAAGAGACGAAACATCTTGAATACTAAACGTTCAAACAAAATTCTAGTGCAGACGATCTCAATCTTCGAAAAAATTGTCATTTTTCGCACTACTAAAAGTTTAATGTTCCATAACGAATAAATAATGAAGATTTCTTAATGAAAATCTTATCAATGATCGAAAAGGAATTAATTAATTACTTACGTAATTTACATAACCAATACTTAATAAAAAAGAATGTGGGAAATATTCAATTGTGACAGTCAGTTGGTTGCACGAGTATAATTCTGTTTTCAATTTCTTGAAAATGAAAGAGATAATAGGAATACAATTCTCACGATATCCAGTTATTTACTTCAGTTTTTCTGGTTCAAATGCTACGGCAGAAGGTTCTCAAGCAACCGCACACCCCTGAAGGTTTGGGTAGCACGTTGAAGGACCCGGTTGATTCCCTCGGTACATCTTCGTAAAGCCGCCCGGTGACGGATTTTAACTTTCGATAATGACTGATATTTTAGCCACGCTATTAAGATGAATAATCCTCATGATTCGACGCTTGTAAGTCATTCTCATAACTAAGCATATAAAGCTCTCAACCTACGAGTTATTACATCGAACCAACGCCAAAATTGGGTCGATAACGTCGGCTGTCGCTCACCCCGGAAAACAGGCAAACCCTCTTCGGCGTTCGAGTCCACTTCAAAATTCCGGCACGCTTCTTCACGGATGCCGCAGAAATTTCGCTGGCGCGCTGTCAGCTCGCTGGCCAGTGCGAACTAGCCCCGCCGCAATATCGTGTGGTGAGGGAGGCGGTGGTGGAAGGGCGCGGGGTCGAGGCGGGGGCGGGGCGGGGACTGTGGCAGCGGCGCGCACACGACGTGACATCCGCTTACGCCTTCGTCGCCACCGCCACCGCCACTGTCGCCGACGCCGCCACTGTCGCCGCCGCCGCCACTGTTGCCGCCGCCCCCAACGCCGCCGCCACCGCCACCGCCGCCGCCTTCGCCACCGCCGCCACCGCCACCGCCACCGCCACCGCCGCCACCGCCACCGCCACCGCCGCCACCGCCACCGCCACCGCCCACCGCCCCCGCCCCCGCCCCTTCCCCCGTCCCGTCCCCGCCCCAACCACTGCCACCGCCCCAACCACTGCGACTGCCACCGCCACCGCTACCACCCCGCGCCCTAGCTCCCGCCCTCTCCCACAACCCGTCCTCACCACTGCTCTCGCCCTCGCCTTCGCCCCGTCCACCCCGCCCCCTCTTCCACCCCGCCCATCCCGTCCTCGCCTCCGCCCCCGCTCCGGCCATCGGTCCCCGCCGCGTCACCGTCACCGCCGCGGCCCCTAACACCGCCCTGGCCCCCGCTGCGCGATCGCCGTCGCTCGCTCAGAGACCGCCCGGTCGCCGCCCGTTGCTTGCGGCCATCGCCTCTCTCATCTCAAATTCTCGTCTGCTTTCCCCGCGCGTGCTTGTATACGCTTTAGGGTTCGCAATTTCGAAGATTCCGAGACCTGAGATCAGCGTTCTCTGTGATTCCGTGATTCCTGAATTATGGCCTAATTAATATGAAGTGATACTTTTGTGGTAGTCTAATTCTTCCAAATGCGAGGGTTCCTGGATTTTTAGGAATCTTCTATCCATTTTTTATATTCACAACTAATAAGGTTTAGTTACATGATATATTTTATACGAGGAAGCCTTATGCCAATCAACATATGTTTGGAAATTTCGAATATTGCGAAAACAATATTTGACCCTATGAGCATTTTCTTTCTTTTTATGAGCTTTAAAATATAATTCGTTAGTTGAAGAAAATTATTTTAGAGGGTCTCTTGCTTTCAAATTAAGATGTTCCAAGATTTCAACTCGATTACGGAAGGTTTTTTGGCGTTTGTTATTGATATTTACTATTGCTGTATTAAATAATGGAATAATCGGAAAAAGCAGTTGCAATATACTTCTGAGGAATTCCAGACGGATGGAATGTTTTCAATCAACAAATACTTTTTGATTAAATATTTGTAAAAAAATAAAATTATTTATTGACCATAATGCTTAAATCATTGAAGCAAAATTCAATATAATATTTTTTGCTTAAAATGTGAAAGTTGAGTATTTTTAAATGTAATACGATACACAATCATTGTTTTAATGATGATGTCCATTAAAATGTTCAATTTCAGCCACGTTTAATCTAAAAGCAAGTTTTTGTTCAAGATCCAAATTACTCACGGTTTCCTTTTAAATTACCGACCAAACATACGCAAAGTCATTTGAAGAATTACTCAAATGAGCAGTTTTAATTCACCCCGGTCAACGACTTCATCGTCCTTATAATCGCCTATCCCTAACATATAATTTCACCCCGAGTGTTTAGTGAGTACAATTGAGTAGTGAAGCTCCCAGACCGTTCGGCATAAGCTTATCATTAGATCCTCCTCCCACCTATCCGACAACGGCCCGAAAACTTGGAAACTTCCTCGAGAGAGCCTGTGATTAAAAGAAGCCGGCCGTAGAACGCCTTCACATTTTAATGAAGAGCGCAAAGGTCGTTGGCCGAGCGAAGATATCGGCGGCGGTGACGACCCCTCGTAACCGCCGATCCACCACCACCCACGCCCCGCCCCTCCGCGCCCCGCCGGGCTTCACCCCGCCCCGCCTCGCGTCGCACGCCGCGGCGGTGCCGCCCGCGCCGCCCCCGCTCGTTACACAGCCCCCTCTTCAATTTCCGCCGGACACGCGCCCGCCGCGCCCGGGCCCCGACCCCCCTCTGCCCCCCTCCCTCGCGGCCCTTGACCCTGGAGGTCCGCGACCCCCCCTCTCTTGCACCCGCGCCAAGAGCTACTTAAATTACACTTGTGGTGATTGTGAGGACATTCTGTCTCTGATACGGAAGAAACGGAAAGTAGTTTTCTGGGAATGCACTCAAGCACGGGAAAGACATGGGATTTTGAGAAATTTCCGATAGTGTAATACTTTCCATTATCCATGGAATATTAAATATTATAGAATAAGAAAGTAAAATACTTTTTCAATAATGTTTGAGTTAGGTTGTAATAATGCTTGAGTTAGATATTTAGAAATCGCTTCAAACTTACAGAGGTAATGAAATAGTGATCATGAAATCCAATTTTTGCAATGTAAGACGCGTATTATTACAAAATTTCCGTGAAGATTTTTCTTGAAAGCCTAACTTATTTTTGATAAAATCGTAGAAACAGGCACTACAAAATTCAAATTCTTATATTGAGGTTCTTGAATCTTTTCAAATGTTAATTTTTGTTTGAATCTAATTACACCTGAAGGTTCATCGACCCTTCTCCAACCCTCTGTCGCGAGGTCCTTTACCCCTGAGGAACAATGAACTTTCCTTCAACACCCTCTTCTGTTTGGACCTCCACCTGTGGCGGATATACCCTTCGAAGCTTCAAACTTAAATATCAGGGTTCCCATTAAATGCGGCAGTATAGACAACATATCTCTGGCGTTGATCGTCTTTTGTAAAGAAAAAAGAAGGAAATCATCTACTAATGGAGCGTAGAAGGTTTGGAGATGGAAACATTTCAATGATAATAATGTTTCGAGTAATGCAGATAGGAGACATTATAATAATGAGTTTATTTCTGTACTTTCCTGTTTCATTTGCTTTCAGCTGGTTTTTATCACGTTCAAAAAATTAAGTGAATTGAAATGCTTGAATGAAAAATAATTCAATTTAAAGCGCTTGAATAAAATGGGGAATGGAGTTAGGAAGAATAACCGAATAGCGTTACTTACGTAGTAATTTGATACTATTTCTAGTCTGTTAGCCTCTACGTTTTACAGCAACTACTTTAGGAATTTTACATACGAATAAAATGTTTGCCGAACTTTGTATTGTGAGTCTTCTGAAACGTGAGTATCTCCCCTTATACCCATGTAGAAAATAGGGATAACATATAACACATGGATATTTTGGAGGTTAGTATTCGTACTAAAAGCTCAGAATGGCCGAAATGAATGGTAATGGTTGTGCATTTGTTTTATGTCGATACCACCACGAGATCGCGATGCACTTTATTCCGCAGCCCTGAAGATGAAGGTTCATTAGCTTGAATTTATTTTATTTTTTACCAGGGAACACCCCTACTCAGAATGCAGCTCATTTATCAGGCTCAGTGTTTGTACATTATTCAGTCGCAACCCCATGTCTCTTACAGCCTTAGTGGCAAGTGATATCATTTTAATTGGAAATTCAGCGGTAAACTGTGACCAACGTCCCGTTTTTTTCGCAAATTTTAGTTTCCGTTATTGTCTGTTTTTATCTTCTAGAATTTTTAGAACAATGTTGTGCGTATTTCATGTGACACACAGTCTCTCTCCCGATGTACATGTCCACCAGTCCCAATGATAATCCCCCTTGCCCTCATAATCTGATGCAAGATTTCGAAGGTTCTACTATTTCCGTATTATTTGTGGAATTTATTTCTATACTCCACGAAAAAACAGAAAGATGTAAACATTAGAGATGCTATTACATTATGTTGTATTAATTATAATAATAAATTATATAATATTTAATTATATTAATTAGTATTGTTACAATGTTAGTAAGAAGTAGTAACAGCACGGTGATGAAGCAATTGAGATAAAATTTGCACTACTTATTTTTACATTCTCGACTTACAAGGTATTTAAGTAATAAATGGATTGTATTGTAATTCAGTTGCAAAAATCGGCGAATTTTTGTCAGAAAAGATCGTATTGTTGTGTCCTGGTATCGAAAAGTACATAAATATCGTTCGCATATGTAGTTAATTACTTCCTCTAACACGATAGGAAGTCAGAATCTACGTTTTGTTGATCCTTTATGCCGATAAGTTGGTTAACGATAAATCGTCTTATCTGTCTTGGGGTCATTCATAAATTACGTAACGCTCAAGGTGGAGGGAGAGGGTCTGAGACAGCGGTACGTTGCGTTTCATAGGGGTAGGAGGGTATTAGTTAACTTACGTAACCGTGATATTTATTTTTTAATATTTTTGAACAGTTGCTATAATAACACTTTTTCGAGGCCTGTACTAAAACATCAAAATATAAACTAATTAATTTGTCTTAAAATTATAAACTTAGGTTTTAGTTGTAAATTGTTACCATAAATGAAAATATTTTTTCAACTTTTTTTGAATATATAAGATTACGAAGAAAATATTCAAAACTGATAGAAAGAGTATTCTAGAATCCATTTAAATTGGCGCTGTAGACTCGCTCTTGCATCACCCACGACGGCGCGTGCATAGCTGATCAACCATTTCTTGCCCAAGCATTGTTGTTTCACTCATAACTTGCCCAAATCTTATTGTTAGGTGCAGCCAGCATCACCAACTAATTTCTACTTTAATTATAATTAATTTTAATATCCAACATATTATAAATAAATATAAATTGTTTTTACTGTGCTGTAATTTATTTTCGCTTCTTGCATTTAAAAAGGGGGGCTTGTCGCAAGCGTTACGTAATTAATCGTTACAACGGGGAGAGGGGGTATTGAAAATACTCGAAATTTGCGTTACGTAATTTATGGACGGCCCTCTTGTCTGGCCGTCGATCTGTGACCAACGCTAGAGGCTTAACCGCTCAGATGACATTCTCCAAAATTGATATTCTCCGATCGATTTCGACATACTCGAGGCACTGCGAGTTTGAATCCGATATTCTTCTCTTTCTTCACGTTAATTTGCATGATACTGAGTTGGAAGGACAACTTCCAGAACGAGACTACCCATAAACGTTTCAACACTTAAAATTCAATTACTCTAGACTATCTTACTGGATAAAACGCAGCCGCAATTGAAATAAAAAGAAGATTGAGATAAATAGGTCTAATGTCATGAAAATATCCCGGTTAAAAAATAAGAGCGCTTCGACAATGATAGGTAGACATGTACTACATACCATAATATAATTTGCATGGACATCCAGAGTTTGAGATATCAACTTTCAACTCATTTCGTCTCCCCAGAATATAAAAACAACTCTCAGGATTTGGGCACAATTTGAGTTTTTTCATTCTTTGCACGCCTTTACGATACTCCTGCGAACCATTTCCTGTAAAACCACACCCAAATCCCCATTTACTTGGCATCATGATGTTCTCAGAACTGCCGGTGACATTCTTTATCTTTTAAATGTCTTTATCATATATTAGTCCGGCCGTGATAGTTCGATCAACTTAGGTGGTTTACTGATGTCACCGCAGTGCCTGTGACCACTGCAGTGCCTGAGGTCCTAGTATTCGAGTCCCGGCGGAGACAGGATTTTTGACACTGGCTTAGCGAGGAGAATTCTCGTTTTGCAGGAGAATTCCAGCGGCTGGCTGCTCTGATTGGTAGTATTCCGTGGTTACTACGACCAACTCCAGGCGAATGCATGAGTACCGCAATAAACGGGCCAAGGACCACACGTGATCATTCTTTCCCCTTCCTTTCCAATTCTCGCTCCTTGCTTGTACACACCTATATGCATCATTCTACCACACGTATTGGGAGACCAGTCGGAACCTTCGAACCTGTCGCAGCTGGGGTGGTGCCCGTCTGGTGGGACAAATACACCGTTCCAGGTAGATGGGGAAAACTTCGCAAGCCGACTTGTAGGTCGGCGCCAGATCTCATTTACCGGGGGGAAGATCACTGCTATAGCTGGGATCAACGTAAGCACTATACTTACGGGACTAATGACCATAGCTGTTGATGCGCGCGGAAACGTGAAATAATCAGTCAACCTGAGAGTTCAGTTAGTGTGGGTCCACGATCGTCTAAAGAAATGTTGGGTCGCGAACGGCCGACTGATTCTGGCGAACGGTGTGGTTCCTCTGTATTCGACTAGACAATCTTCAAAGTATTATGAGACATGTAATAGACGCGAAGAGATAAAAACAGTTTGCTGAGAGGTATGTTTGATATGAGATACATTCGACATGATACTATAAGGATGTTTGTAAAACAAACTTCACATTCCTAATGAATTAAGTTATGTTCATGTTTTGCAGAAACTATCACCTACAAGTTTCGCCTGTTTGTTTCTCTGAAATTGTTTGGAATAGTTTTGTTGTTCTTCGTGTTGTTTCTCGCATAGGAAATCTTCCACATGACCATGTCTCAATGAACTAACAAAAGAAGTTTGCCTACGTCCATGTTGAATGGGTCAGTTCTCTCGAATAATTCAAGTTCGTTTGATTCTCTTCTGCGGACTTGGAATATCGGCTGTGTTCGTCAAGAATTTGCCGACGCGATACGACCAGGCCTACCAGGCCTGCGCTCCAACGAGTGTTAAAAATATTGGGTCGTAAACGGCAACTTTTGCTCGAACGAAAATTCGGCCGAAGTCAGTTCCAATTTTAACGTTCCCTAGGAAGGGAGCGGGAAGAAAATGGGGATACAAGGTTTGTGTGAAGTTCAAAGTCCGTTGTTTGAGATACTGGTTAGGCATCCGTCTGGAATTTATAAGAGGAATCACGGTAATAACTGAACAGATCAGCAGTCTCAAGAATAATTGTTAAAAATATTGTAGAATTGAGAAAAATAATTTTAAAACGCATAACAGCGTCATCTGAACCATCTACTTATCTGGTGTTAAAAACTCGCCATCGTGAGAAAGCAAACTACAAAACAAAACTTAAAGCATCCGGTTCCACACTACCGCTCAACACGAAAATCAAAGGCAACATACTATTTTCAAAATGAAAGATATCCCGTTTAGGGCACTGCTGCAAGGAGATGCAGAAGGGGAGGGTAGACAGGGATTTTGATGTTGCATCTGCGTGTCTGCGGTGGGGCGAGGGGAAAAAGGAGGGGGGAGGATGAGGATGAGGACGAGGGTGCGGGCGAGGGGCCCCGATGCGGGCGGAAATGCGGCCGCAACAAAGCCCGGTATGCAAAAAAAGGGCCCATCCCCGCCCCGATGCAATTATGCAGGCACGGGGAGAGAGGAATGTGAGAATCTGTCGTTCAGCCGAAAAGACGGCCGCAACACAATATACGGGAACGGGTGCGGTTCACATGGCGGCGGGGGCGGGCGAGCGGCTGGCGGGTAGGCTGGGGAGTGCACAGTGGGCCGGCCGCTGATGTTCAAGCGTCATTAAATAGGGATCAAGTGTGTTTTTGGAAAAATCTAGTTGCACGAAATAAACTTATTTCTTTTAGAAGCCCCCCTATAAAAATATATACGTATTATACAAGTCATAAAAATCCATATTCCTAGAAATAATGTCCGAGAAAGTGTTTTTATTCACTTCAAATGTTGAAGTCTGAAACTCGTGTTGTGTATACAGTGGAAATATCAAATACTTAAAATTAGTAACCCACAATTGAACTGGCATCAAATTTAGACAACCCATTTATATCAACTACATTATACTGTTACGGTTTTGGAAGTGACAATTCAAATAAATCATGATGAGTAGCCTACTTGAAATTCTTTACTGCGTGTAGGTTGCTTCAAATTGACAATATATTACGTAGTTGAACAAGAATCAGGCAATCCCATTCCAATGATTCTAAACTCACAGACAATGCGGGTTCTAAAAGTGACTCAAACCACCGTTCTTGCCCTTTTACGTATCAACACGAAGTAGGATTAAGTTGAAAGTAACAACCATCGTAGTTGAAAGTAACACACGAAAATGGTTGCACATCAAACACGACAATACTTGGCGAACGATGGTTTCATGATCAACGTCCACCTAAAACAAAATTTTCAGCCACTGTGAAAAGGCGGCGCGGGCGGCAGCGGTGGCGACGGCGGCGGGGTTCTGGAAGGAGACGCGCGTTAATAAACAGAACGCGAAACAAAATGACTCGGAGAACGAAAAAATACGGGTTTCTCACGGAAATTTGAAATGTTTACCGGAGACAATGGGTCGTTAAAATATCAGAGCGAGAAGGAGCGGGCCCGGAGGATAGGCTGGAGCGGCGAGGGCGGCGCGGGGTGGAGCGGGGACGAGGAGGGTAGCGTGGCGCGGAACAGTCTTCGAAATGGGCGGCGCGGTGTGGCTCCGCGGCTGTTCGAGGAACGCTGCAGCATCTTGCGCCTACATGATTTCTCGGAGAACACACCGTTAATAATATGTATTTCCCTCGTGTCAGGCGCTTTGTATTGACAGGCACTGGTTTTAGCGGGAGATACGTAATAAAATAACGATGTTCAAGTTGCAGACCGACCTAGGGCATGGCATCAACTGATGTCACTGCGTGCCTCTGACCGAGAGACACTAAAATTCGAGTGCCGACGGTGGCAGGATTTCCTACACTAGCTACATTGCCAGGTCGAATTTGGACGCGGTGTGGAAGAGAATTCTAGTGTCCGACTGCCCTCATCGGTAGTTTCTCCGTAATTGTGTGGTTTTATCCGATCAACCCTAGATGAATGCCGGGTAGTACCCCAACAAACTTGCCACAGGACAGTGCGTGACATTCCTTGCCCTGTGCTCACTCCTTACATACACGTCAACTTACATGCACTAAACTGCCACACACGTGGGGAGGCCAATCGCGACACTAATCCTTGTCCTGGTTGGGGCGGTGCCCCGCTGGTGTCAGGATGGAGTCACCCCGCAAGCTGATGTGGAGGTCGCCTCCGGATTTCACCATCCAGCGGGTAGAGATCACCGCCACCTTGATAAAGACATGCACTACTCTTACAGAACTAATGGCCAATGCAGTTGACGCGCCCGGAGCACAAAATAATTAATCAATGAATGAATCCAAGATGCATCTCGCTTTTCGGGGATATTGTGTTTTACACTCCTTAAAATTTGCTTTACTTAATTTTGAAGACAAGTATGGAGGATCTACATTAAGTGAATTTACAGCTGCTATATTTATTTTGAATCGGTTTTTTTTGTACAAAAAACGTTGAATTCATGTAACGAGAACATACATTTGATTGTAATTTCCCGAATATTAACTCTGTAATAATTATTGTAAGGCCACTTGTCTGACATTCGCCGAATATTGTACAATGTCTTTGAAAATGACCCAAACAATATAAAAAGTAAGTGTCATTCTAGATCTAAATTAATGCTTAGAGAAAAAGAACATTTGACTCACATGTTCCTCTTGTACTTTGGGAAGAAGTCGAATTCAAGAAAATTCCACATTCGTTTTTCATTGAACCTAGAAATGTTCGATAGAATAATAATCGATCTTAATTGGAAACTGTTTAAGAAATACTGATAGTATCTTTTAATTGATGTGCGGATTGATGTGCGGATGTGCGAACGATTCAACAACTCTTAAGAGCATATTAGGATATTTGACAGCAGAGAAATGCTTCCAGCTTAATTCGCAGTATGTGACGGCCACAAAAGTCTCCTAATATGCCCAACACCACAAATCTACACATATTAAAAAATAAGTTTCTTCTCTATTTAGTAGTATTACATTTTTTGCAACTCGTATCTTGCCCGGCTCCAGTAATTTGGTGTTTAGCCTAGTGGCTCTCAAAATTCGAGTTTACAGGTTCACAGATTGGGTGAAGGAAGGGTATGAAAATGTACAGTATGTCATTTTTCATTTTGGCATGTGAAAAATACTGTGTGGTCCCGGGCAAAATTCGACCTAATTACAAACCATATTGCTGATTCAGAGTGAAATTGAAGAAATGGAAGGTAATCGATGGATAAACATAACTAACGTGGATACTTCTGGAGGAGTCTCTCCCGACTTTTTTATTTTAAAATCGTTTTTAGGAATGAATTATTATTGAGAAGTTTGTATTAAACATTTCAATAAATGCAAATTATTGCAAAAATGCTACTTAAATCATCAGTCATGTGAATGAATTACATATTTTAGCCAGATAGTGCGGTGTTCATCTTCCGCTGGAGCAAAAGATCCGGCGCAGAACACGACAGCTTCCGGGATATTCTCCCTCGAGATACCTAGCCCTAGACCTTCCTAGCGGCTAGTTCTCGAGCGTCTAAATGTGCTGAATTTCAAATTCAAGGCCATTTCGTCTAGGTGTAAAAAGTTTCATTTTATTTAATTGGAATTATTCAATTATCTTGTTATATATTTTTCATAAGTATTAATTTTCCACTAAAAATGTTTTCGAGCAAATTACGGAACTGTACAAACAAGACTCTTACCAACTGTGTATCCCCAAAGGGGGCACCTCACGAGCCGAGACAATCTCTACACTCCGGAGAGGTCCCTCGACATGTATGGTTGTGTAATGCATTTAAGTGTGTGTGTGTGTGTGTGTGTGTGTGAGAGAGAGAGAGGGGAGCGGCGTGAATAAGGGTCAGGAAGAAAAGATCACACGCGCTCCATGGCCCGGTAAAGAACTGCTCCGGCATTCGTCTGCTATTGATCTGAGAAACACGAATAACTACCGGTCAGAGAAGACGGCTGCTAGAATTCTCCTCTAGGCGGCTGTTGAATTCGACCTAGGTAGTGTCGAAAAACATCCACCGAGGGGACTTGAACCTAAGGACTTCCCGGTCAGAGACGCTGTATTGGCAATAGTTAATGCGCTGAGTGAACCTTTTCAGCCGGTGTGTGTTTCTAGAGATTATCATATCTTCTCAATTTTATTGTTCATAACACGAGCCGAAACTTTGCCATCTCATTAATCCTCGTCTCACGGATACGACGTTCGTCTACTAACGCTACTGAAGTGGCAGCATTGCGTCCGCCCACGGCGGCGGACGCGGAAGTTAACGAGCTCGTTGTCCGGGAAGTTCGAGACTGGAATCACTTGACGAGAGGTTTCCCGATTCTCCCGCGTCGCCGAATCGGTTCCTTATTTGTGGTGACGCCCCGCTCCCTTCCGCTTCCTCCGCCCCGCTCCACCCCGCCCCGCCCCGCTCCACCCCGCCCCGCCCCGCTCCGCTCCACTCTCCCTTGCTCCGCCACGCCCCGCCGCGCCGCCGCCGGCCCGCCATTTCATATTCTTCACGCAGCTTTCCGGTGGAGGGAAGGAAGCCTGGTCGGTCACCTTAGCGCTCATATACGCCAGCTTTCGCAACATGAATGTACAATGTCCATCGAGGTGTCGTAGTCATATGCCGTATATGGACAGCGTTGCGTGTTGTTGAAGAATATGACATTAGAGCGCCATTAAAGAAACAAAAGATTCGAGAGGGCATGTAACGCCTACTTGTGACACTGAAATTAATTAAATTGTATGTTAACTAAGTAGTTAATGGCGTCTGGCCTTAACGTACAGGGTAGTATGCGACGTGCGTAGACTGCTGTTCTCGGCGTGGACAGTAGGCGCCAATAGGCACCTGAGAAATGATTAAATCGCGTTCAATTATGTTCAATAAAATATAAGCACAGCTGCCCTGTACATATAGAAAGTAGGTTCATCCTAATACGAAAAATATTGGATGTAACAAATGTCTAGGATATATATACTGTGGACATACACACACACGCGCACACACACACACACATATATATATAGGGTGTTCGGGGAGGAAACATCGGAAACTTCGAAAATAAGCTCTTAAGACAATTCTAAGCATATTTTGTCTAATAAACTACGGGGATATTCCGAAAGATTCGGCCGCATGACAACTCAAAAATTGGTTTGAAAAAATTGATTTCTAGGCAAAAAATTTGCATTATGAAAATATAGAAACACTTTAGAAACATATAAATTCTTTATTATTACAAAAGAAATAAATATATTTGTTCAGAAAGAAAAAATAAGCGAGAAATAAAAAGCACCCAATTTACTCAATCCCACTGCTTTTTTATTTCTCGCTTAATTTTTCTGTATGTCGTTTATTTTCGAAGTTTCGACGTTTCCTCTCCGGACAGCCTGTAATTAATGTTTATTTTGTAACATCAATTATGAATTGTTTTGTTCGATCTGAATTACATCTTCAGATAATCGATTATTTTCAATTAAAACATAAGAAAGACGTGTGTAATTAACACATTAGTAAGTAGTGTAGTTAGTAAGTGTAGTTAGTAGTTAGTAAGTAGAAAGTAGTGTGTAATTAACACATTAATTACAATTCCGATGTCGCGGGAGTAATAGTAACAAAATGGTGAATCACCAAGATTCGAGTTGTACTTTAAAGAAATAAGATATAGCCCGTCTGTGTTTGAATCATTGTTGAAAAACGAATGGATCTTTATTTTGTAAACTGGAAATGTTTCGTTTGGCCTTCCTTGGCTGTAAATCTAAGTTGGCTGAGTCAATTCAGCGATTGTTCTTTAATTAAAGTGATCCCGGAGTATCCCTACTTTTTCAAACTTGAGACCGCCTGCTTCTTACTGAAACAAAAAGAAATAACCCCGTACAGTTCGTCCCTTCCTCTTAACCTTTGAGCTGTGTATTAACACTCCCTCCGCTGCGATTGTCAGCACCGATTATCATTTTTTCCACTTTCTCAAAATCTTTAGAAATGTCGAGTAGAATATGAGTATCTATGGTAAGAACAAGTTAAGCTCTTCGTTGTTTGCAGATGAATAAGATTTAATGGCCCAAGAGAGAAGACATTGAAAATGTATTTCGTAAATCGATAGAAAAAAATAACAAGTGCCTGCAACTAGGTCTAAAAAAGTTATGTGCTGTAATATTGTGCTGAGAAAAAAAATATTAGTTTGAACAATATGGAAAAGGAAAATAAAGCGTTGTTTTAATTTTATATATTTAGAGGTCAAAATTCATAAAGATGCACGTTAACATGTTGATGTTTGACACAGGATAAATAAAAGTAGAGCGGCTTCTACATGCTAAGTAAAATATTTTTGGAAAATAACATTTTGAGAAAAACAAAAGTACATATTTATAAAGCAATAGTAGAAAAGATTGTGATATAGAGTGCGGAAAAATGGAAATTTACAATTAAATTCTGTAGAAATTTACAATTAAATGTTTGGCTACAGAAATTAATTTCTTAACGAAGAATACCTCTGTTAGAAAAATTATTATTCAATTCGTGAAACAATAATTCATCAAAAAAATGAAAAAGGAAGATTCGATTTTGGATAATATTCAATGCAAACAATAAAATTATTTGGGGCATAAGAAACGAATGGTGAAAGAAATAATTTCTCAAAGTATTTTAGAATGGTTTCCCTTAGGTAAAAAGGCAGAAAGATCCTATAATCATGCGTGATTAAAAGAAATTTCAAAAGTTATGGCTAAGGAAGGTTTAAAAGAAGACTAAAGGAAGAAATGTTTGGGAAAAAAATTAAAATATTTTGAAGGAGATTTTTGTATCTTCAGGAAGCTGTTTTTGCAAAAAATGGAAACCTGTTAATTAAAAAAATAATGTGGAAATGAAGACATAACACTTTTTAATAGTTCCTAATTGTTGGCATAGCTCACCTATGCAATTTCTAATATTCTACGGTAACAACACGTCTATATTTCACAATACGTTTTTGTGATCCGTATCTCACCAAAGTACACGAAAATGATCCTAGCAAATATTTTTCACGATGTGTTTAATTGTTTTCTGATTACGATCCACGTATTTGTTTATCTTCAATAAATTAGCATAACGCGTAACCTATCGACGCTTTCACTTTTTCTTGCCAAAGAAAAAAGTGTACAATGTTCTGCAAAAAATAATGTACAAAAGGATATTTTCCCTCCTTTCAGATACTGGAAAAAATAGTTTTAGCGCCCTGTACAGATTTTTAAATAATTTTACGATCAGATGCTTCATTGCTTTAGTGCTTACGAAACCGTGCCGAAATGTGATGCCTAACGAGAACAATACAAAACGTATCATTGGCGACGATCGGAAAACAATGCATTGACATGTAAATTAGTGATACAATGTAACTGCGATCATGGATTGAGTGGTATTGATATATTCATGAATACTGAGTAGCGATCAATAGAAAGCTACCATCTCAAGGTACTAAATGTTCTCGATTACATGGAAATGTCACGAATTAATGCTCATTAGAATAAAATATCCATGCACAAATAAAACAAGAATAGAAAAATTCAATATTCATTTACTTCCTCATATACACAGTATATACAATTTTAAGTAATTTTACAAAGAATCGATTGCCATATTTTGATTAGAATACACGTTTTGAGGTGTCTCTAACTCCCAGAAAGTGCTGTTTTTACGCTTTCTTCCGTCTGTGAACACAAGTGTCTGAACTCTTCATAGGATTTGCACACAAATTGACATCGATTTGTTTCTCGATCATAGCTGATACATATTATAATGACCTGTCGAATTGAAACTAAAATTTTAATTTCTGGGGGCACTTCACCCAGGACACATTAAAAATTTCCGAAAATAGTCTCCATTTTTTCCTTATTTTTTACTCGAATAGAACGATGAACGCTTATAATAATGACAACGGTTTGATTTTTCAGTAAAACGTGAAATTTAAAAAAAGGAAAAAGTTGATTTTTTTGGAACCCGTCCTACACCTACGTTATGAAAATTGTTGTTTAATGAAATCTGTTATTCAAAGTTTGCTGTGTAAATATATAAATAAATGTACATTTTAAAAAAATATTAATTTTTTCTTACGCCCATGGAAACAAAATTTCGTGTCGAAAATGCCTTGGCCTACACTACTGAGGTGTCCTTTCACTACTCGATTACCCTTCTTATAGCAACACATTTTAAATTAACGCAACTTGAATGCAACATTAAGTATACAAAAATTAATAACAATTTAGTTTCATGGGCAGGAAACACGGACGTCTTTTACTTCTGTACTACTTTTAGCTCTCAATGTACGTTAAAATATTTCATATGCCCAATCAAATGAATTTATTTATTTATTTACGTCAAAAACAGTTAAAAACCGCGTATGACGAGCTATGGGGAGAAGTGAATTTTGTGCACGTTTTCATACTTCTGTGGTCTCTATCTATTTTATCTTCATAGTTCGGTTGAGAGAACGTAGTTTTCAAACCCACCGTTAGATGTCGCTTTCGGCAGTGAGGGATGTCCATCGCCATCAAGCCCACGGGCCGAGGGATTTTCGACACGAAATTTCATGTTTCCACGGGTGTACTTGTTGTAAAATAATGTAATAATGTTGTATGTGAATTAATTGTAGTAAGTTGTTGATACTGACATCTGATGAATATGATTACTACGTCTAATGTTATACGCCACGCGAACCATGGAGCAGTACACTTAACAACCGGGCTACGGACCGCGCGCGATCTTTCCTTCCTCTTCCGTGTCCTATCCTCACCCCCTACATACACACACACACTTACATTAACATGCACTACACTACCACACATGCCGGGAGACGGGTCGGAGGCTTAGAGCTTTTCGCGGCTGGGGCGGTGCGCCGCTGGTGGGAGATACCTGGTCAAGGAAAACCCTGCTAGCCGACGGGAGGTAGGCACCGGATCTCGCCATCCAGCGGGAGACGATCACCGCCACTTCCCGATTAAATCATGCACTACACTTACGAGTCTATGACCTCTCTAGTTAACGCGCCCGGAATAACTTATAATCAATCGAATGTCATTGTTGTAGACATCGGTGTTTGCTAAAAATATATTCCCACCCTTGAGAAACCACATATCGAGCGGTTATAACAGCCGAGTTAAATCGAAGGCGAAAACCGGGGAAAATCCAAACCGATTATTGTTGTGATAATCGCCGTGCCTACGTCACTGTCCAGACTATGCTCCTCCAGGACCCCCCGTCGCCACCGCAACGCCAGCTACCGGAATTCGAGCTGGCTGGCGGAGCCCGCCCCTGGCCGCGGTGTCGGATTGCGCGAGGCCCCGGAACAAAGGTCACCGGGCAGCTGGGATAAATGGCCCCGGGGACGCTCCTGATCATCTCGGGCCACGGGCCACCGAGGCCAAGCACGCCGTGCACTGCCACACTCGGGTAGGTCCAGACCGGCACCGTTTACGAACCTTACGGCGCGGCCGCGCCGCACAGCACACTGGTCTTAAACGGTCCAAAATGTGGCACGAACCTTTAAAAAAATCAACGAATATCAATTCCATATATACGTGATAACGAGAAACTGAGAAATAAGTATACTTTTTATAAAATAAAATAGAATAAAATATTAAAATACGTCTTGAGTGTTTGAATTTGTGTAAAATACGTGAAAATATTTGAAATACGTCATGAACATTTGGTCCGAATAAAACGTCTTGATCGCCTACTGTGAGCATACTCGGATGGTTCATAACGTTTTTGTCCACAAAAGTTTAACATTTTAATAATTATACATCATTTTTAATAATTTTTTAATTATATTTTAATTTTCACACTCTACCCGAACTTTAAACAAAATGAGCTTTGACGACCCTTTTAAAAGGATCATCAAAATACAGCTTCAAAGAATGAATATGTAATGAAATAAACAATAATAAATGAAATCCCGTTGATATCAACCAACCTGAGCGGACCCTTTAATTTGATGAACATTGATGTTTATATTACATAGAGTGGAAAACGGCAACTGTGGTCACTTTGATGTCGCCGTTTCATTAGACTAACCGTAATATCTATTACACATAAATCGTTACATAGTTATAGGAAAAGTTACAGTGACTGTAATATTCATCACCTGTACGTCATGACATGTTGATCTAAGGCGACCTAGGGATGTTTAATATAGACTGCCTTAAATTTTTTACTCGTATAAATAATAACAAGCTCTGAAGATATCAAATTGTTTACTGACGAAACGAAAGGAATGTGAAAATCAAAATATTGAATGAACTGAAATAATCTTTAGTTAATTTATTGGTCAGCAAGGTCATTATTTCATAAATAATTATCACTGGAGCAATCAACGAAACTCATTGATTGGCGTTTCTGCAAATGAAAACGTATTAAAATACTTGCATATCTTTATAATTTTAAAGTGTTGTCTTATGAAAAACAAAAGGTTTTTTTTTTGCAGTAATTTAATGTAGTAATTTTAATTTAGCAGACAGTTTAAAAATGTACGCTCAGCGTGGGATTAGACCCTTTCGCACCCACTGTGCCGCCTGAAAATGCTGCTCCAGAGCGATTTAGGTTGCAGATAGGCTCCGTGACGGAGCTCTAATTTGTTGCACCCACAGCTGCTTCTGACATTGCGACCTTTTGCTTCTCGTTGTACATAACCTTGCTTTATCATATTTCGTTTTTATGTCACTTTCTCGTATGGTTTCCTCTTGTGATGAAATGTATTGGAAGACCATTTTCCTGGGTTAGAATATTTTCTAAACCAGGATATAAGAAATTATTTTTGTATAAGTTAAAACATGCATTTCTTGCGAAATAAATGTTTGGCTATACGTTTTATGTATTGTAAACATACATATGCTGTCAAGGAGCCTGACAGAGCGAGAGAGAGAGCAAGAGAGAGTAAAGGAGAGCGAGCAAGAGAGAGAGAGAGAGCGAGCGAGCATGAGAAAGAGAGCGAGCATGAGAAAGAGAGCGAGCATGAGAGAGAGAGCGAGCATGAGAGAGAGCAAGAGAGCGAGCAAGAGAGAAAGAGCGAGAAAGAGAGAAAGAGCGAGCAAAAGAGAGAGAGAGAGCGAGCAAGAGAGAGATAGCGAGCAAGAAAGAGAGATGGCGAGCAAGAGAGAGAGAGAGCGAGCAAGAAACAGAGAGAGAAGGCGAAGGGGAGGGAGGTAATGAATAAATATCGTGAAACTTAGAAAAAATGTTTGAATGTACCTTATGTCTAATTACATTTTAATTATATTTGTAATATGTTGAACTGTGCATTATTAAGCCAATTTTCAAGTTATCGGAATTGACATTTCTGCACACAACACTGAAAGGAAAACAAACACCGCCGTCGCGCTGGCTCCCCTCTGCCCACCGATCTCCTAAGAAATCAAACATAGCCCTAAAATGCTCGAAAATTAATGAGATGCGCGAAGTCAATTCCTGAGCAGAATGAAAAGAATCGAAAATATAAATACACGAATGCAGCGACCCGAGAAAGCGCAAATCGCAGAAGTTTTGAGCTCGCTTACTGTCTTTAACTGGGGTTAATACGTCAAGTGCTGAACTAAATGTAACAGAGATTGCCTATCGTATCCGTTGCAAAAAATATCCGCTTGCCAGTGGTACAAAGCATGCTGAAAGCAATAGGAAAAATTGGGGGAATATGAAAATGTACCCTTCATAGAAATACGGCATAGGGATGTCTATCTGCTAACCACACGTACCCCTTAACCCATGGCCGGGACGCTGCTGGTAGGCCCTGGCCCATAACGGGCTGTCGTGCGAAGTACAGACCGACGCTTTATAGAAATGGGCGTTAGAGAGGATGTCCGTCAGGAGTTGGATGTCCGGAAGACATTACGTCCTAAGCTCAAGTTTGCCAAAGTTCCAATTTTTCGGCCATCATATTGCGACCTTCCTAAGGGTGAAAGGCATTTCCGGCCACGGATGAGTACGTTTTCAAGTTTTACTGAATTTTCATGTCAATATATTTCTGCATATTTTCATTTTCCTCCTGTGTAATCCAACAGCTTATTGGCAGTTTCACCCATGAATTATGTAATGCCATATTCGGGAAATAACAATACATTACGTTCAGACACTAAATTTTAATTCAATAGATGAGAACTTACATTAAAATTCTGAATCGAAATTAATCATAGAAAAACAATTGAAATCAATTCATTATAAATACATCAATATAAGTAAAACCAATAGAATAACGCGTTTAAAACTAATACTGTAACATGAAGTGGCGTACATTTACTGAACATCAATTATCGCTCACCAATCGAAAGAGAACTTTCCAAACTTGACTCAGAACATGTACGTTTACATTACATTTAAAGAATCCTACTTTTGATTGTCATTACACATAACTCTCAATCGCTCTCTACTATACATAAATTATTCTTAAAAATAAAGTATACATGAAAATTAAAGTAAAACTTGTCTGAAAAATTGATAAAATAATTGTACCGAAAACGCAGATAAACGTCCTTAATACTTAAAATTCACATTGATTCCCACCGTACGTATAATTAAAAATGTGGATGTTACGGAAAGCATTACTTCATCGTTTAGTAATGTGTGGAATCATTTTATAATTTTCTTCAATCTGTTCATGAGGAAGCAAATCTTTTATCCTTTCATCAGATACTATGAAAAGTGCTGTGCTTATGAGAACTGAAAAGACGATCTTCTACCCTACATGGAAGTCCCTGAGGACAATAACTAATGCAAAGATTACCTTCTTTTATCTGCACATGTTATACATTATACTGCGTATGCGGAAGATTGGAATGAACGCATTATCTGCTACTCAAGCGTAAAATGAAAGAATTAAGATCCTAATTCCATCTCGCTTATTTAACGCAGAGATCGGCGCTTTTACAAAGTGTGTCCGTGGACGAACGGATTAGGAATTCGTGCCATAGGTTCGTGGCAATCAGTTTAGTGTTTAAAAAATGAAATAGATTTTCAAGTTTTTTTTTCATATGAGTAGGCATTACCGAAAGTAAGTTACTGCATATTTCCTTGTGATCAACACGCTCGCAATCAAACATAAAAGGACAATAGTATCGTCTGTCAAACGCTCAGTCAAATACCGTGGAGAGTAAGAAGAAACATCAGAAGAATGACAAAGAAAATATTAAAGAAATAAGTTCTCAAAAATTGTTTTTTGATTTTATCAAGATTGAGTTGTCTGTGAAAAAAAACTCTCCATTGTTTTTAGTTTCTAAATATTATTTCGATGTAGTATTTAGGAACAATGTGTAAGCGCAATTCAATTACTTCAGACTCGTTGGGGAAAATCTGAATACTTCCTCTTTTTTAATAAAATTACCAGGTTTCAGGAAACCAAGGAGCAAAACCCAAAGCTGTGGTACAATATTCCAATGCAATGAACATAATTTAAGTATTTTCAATGAACTTTCTAATACGTACATGTACAATTATGAATGAAAATATTCCACTACATACAGTATAATGAATTAGTGGAACACATTATACAAGCATAAAACTCTGTATTAATTCCGCATCAATACACAGAAGAGTTCCGTTTAACCAAACTAAACGGATATAGCACCGGTTCGAGTGTGTGGAAATTCAAATACTTGGATAAAGCTTATAAATGACGTAAAAAAGATAAAAAAATTCATAAAATGAAGTTTAACAAACATAAGGTAAAGGGAACTATACTTCTAAAAATTGGCATAACTAGATGTTCTACATCGGCAAACCTTCATCTTATTTGTAACGTATATGTAAAATTAGCAGCAAATTAGCATGGCTTTGTGTACTGGAATTGCCAAAACTTAGCTCTAGCAAAAATATCATGAGCAATAAACAAATGCAAGATTTATGTTTCTCTACGATTTTTCGTCTCATTTTTTCTCGTAATATTTTGAAAATTAACTTTAATCACGGTTCTTCTCTATACGCGTCGAAGACCAGTACTTTACAACCCTTCACAGGAACATCAAGTTCAGTATCATTATTATACAAAGAAGAAAGGAAATATTTACAATAGGTCTATAACGTTAGGAGATTTCGAGAAATTTCATTTGAGGTATTTTTAAGGATTTTGGTTCATAAACGTATGAAATTCTAAAATACGCCAGTAATGGAAATATGGACATGTAAGATGTTCCAAAAGAAAATATACAACTTTTAAAAACGAAGTGTGAATCGAAATAGCGCATAAAATTTTGTGTATTGTGCTCTATCCGTACAAAAGGTAGTAAATAAAAATTGAGCAGTTTTGAGGAAATGTTTTGGTATTATTTGAAAATTTTCGACATTTCAGAGTTTTAATAAAAATCGGACTTATACCGTATTTATAAGTGCACCTCGTTTTGTTTTAGAAAAAAGTAATAATTGAAGACATATTTGAGAAAATATTGAAAATTGTTATTCGGCATTTTACGAATTTCAAAATTAACTGAAACGCTTTAAATTCACAGGGCCTCGAGTTCGCCCAGATCACTTGGAAATGTCCGTTTTCAATAAAACCTGCGAACATTTTTTTTCAGCATAACATAACTGTCTCCACACTACCTACACGCTTCGTAAACACTAGTACAAATTAATGTAAGAAAACGTCAAATTTCCCTGATCTTCGGGGTCCTGATAATTGAAAATGTAGTGAGATATTTCTTATAAAGGAGTTTCATACGTGACATATTCTCCATCACGTTCTGTCGCAAGATTTCATGTACCTGCCGAACATTGTGCGTACAGGATTGCTTGACACCCAGGAGCAAATGCCACATTGTATACGCATATAACTCCGTTATATGTTCTGTATGTTCTTTGGCAAAAAATGAATATTTTCGGCTTCTGTAGGTACCTTCGAAGTTTGAAATATTCATTTTGAAACACCCCCTGTTAAGGTACTTCATGACAAGTGATGGAATATTTGAGATTGGAGTCCTGATGGATGCGAAGTTTCTTCAGTAGATGATTTTTATAGAACTGTCAAATTTTAAAATGAAGTATCAGAGTTTTTTGATTAACTTCTCATAACTTTTGACTCAGTATAAAATGTTTACCTTATTTAATTGAATAATTATATATCATCTTGGGTTCGTTTACGTTTTGCTGTTTTTCGTAACATTGCCATTAAAAGGCTATAAAATGTTTTTGTAAAATGTTTGATTTTCAGAGAGTTCTATCACATAACGTCTCTTATCTACTAGTACTTCAAAGCAGAAAAACGAGCACTCATACAGATTGAATATCCGGAGTTGATTGACCTAACGTTCTTTATCATACTTCGATCAATAACGTGAACGGGAACCTGTTGCTCTCTCAAATCTATTGTATCTATTATATTTTTATGGCTAAAACTTTGGGACCATCAGTTACAAAATTTTGCAACAGTATTCCATGAACAAAAGTAGTGATATGAGACAGGAATAGGTTAACGGGAATTCACTTTTATTTCAACAAGCCTGTTGAAATTTTTCTGACGGAAATTTTCGAATAGTACTTTTCTCTGAAATGAATTTACAAGAACTTCTGGACATTCATAATTCTCTGTCTTTAAAAACACCGAGGTATTTATTAGTTCAGGTATAAACGTCTTAGGTCAAACGCATTTGCAAGTCCGCTCTTGGGGAAACAGGAAGATGCATTAATTTTCATCACAACACTTCGACTAAAGTTAATTGCTGTCTACCTTTCACTCATTTTTTGTTACTTGATCGATAAATTAAAAAACACGAAGTTTAATGAAGTAATTGTACCATTCCCGGCTCTTATAACACAACATCAATGCGAAAATAAGCTTTTTGTTCTCTAATTAATAAATAGATTTAAAAAGTGTCGACGGAAAAAATGAGTATGCATGAATTCAACCTTTTTTTGTGTGGACGCTGGTTCTCCACCGCATGCTCCTTGTATCGTGTTTGTTATCTATATTTCCATTAAGTTAATTCGTTTTCTGATTATCGCTTATTCCTTCATCTTCCTGGTTCCAGTTGTTCCCGAGATACTCCCTTCCCACCTAACGTTACTCTCGCCTTTGATTCTCGACCATAATTGACTTTGCATGCTTTCTTGTTTGTTGTTGACTTTTTCTTCCTTCTTTTCATATCCTTTTTCGAAACTTTCCCTTTCCCTTTCGTATTTCTCTTCGGGCATTAACTTCGATTTTCACATTTTTCTTTCACATTCATTTTGCTTTCTACGAGTATATCAACGACTTTCGTCAATTCATCATCTGCTTCCTGTAGTTCTTCTTTTCGCGTCGTTCTATTGTCCCGATTGCACCGATTATCTCCTGGTCGCTCGGATTGCCACTCCTCTTTACATCACATCTCCTTGACCTTTCGCTCTCAGTATCAAGTCCCCTCTTTCTTTCGTCCTTTCCATTACCTCCTCAAACTTTTATACCATTTCTGAGTGTACTCTTGTTCTCTGTTTTCCATTCATTCTCGTCTCTCCTCGTTCCCTCCAGCTTTTTTTATTTCTCTATTCTATTTTCTGTTCCTCTCACCTTGTTCCCTCGCCTTAACATCCTCTTGATCTCTTCTTGCCTCCTCTCGTCCTCTCTTTATCTCGTCTTTCCCCGTGGATTCCGTCTCGTTCCTTCGTTCTCTCCTCTCCTCTTCCTCTCCCAATCTCCCTTCTTCGCCCCTTGCGGCGGCTGAGGCGTCGGCCGCTTGATCGGCCGCGCTGGGTTCGCTTTACAAACAACATTCCTGCGAGATGCCTCCTTTCAGGGCGACGGCTGCCCTCCGCAACGGGACTGCGCCGCATTATATATTCATTACCCGCAATCGCAAGCTCATGAGCGCCGGTGTCGGGCTCGAAAAATTACACGTCGAAAAAATAAAATGTGCCGATAAGAACCGTTGTATTCATGGAACGACAAAATGATTTATTAAACCGAAAAATGGCCGCGCTGCCTCCCATAGATGATGGAAGGCCCGGCACAGCTGCGGCGGCGGAGTCGGCGGCGGAGCAGGGCGGGGGGCGGAGCGGCGGGGAAGGCCCACGAATGCGAGGATGGGCGGGAAGTGGCAACAGGAGAAGGGAGGGGATGCAGAATAAGCAGCGGGAGGCGGAGGGGAATATTGAGAGGCACTGTCGCTGTGTAATCTACACAGGCCGAATTGGCGCTCACGCCATTGTGCCCGTCATGGTACTCTTCGATCTGTTCGTGCTCACGTGTACTATTCAGTGTTATTTATTTTCTTTATTTATGATTATGGTTGTGAGATGTGTGGAATGTAAAGTATATATATGATGAATTTCTGTTTTCTTCACAAGGATAAACAAAAAATATTTTAGGAAGAATTGCTTGTGTTGTCTTTCTTTCAAACTACACATTCGTGTATTATTATTATTATTATTATTATTATTATTATTATTATTATTACTATTATTATTACTATTATTATTATTATTGTTGAATTAGTGATAATGAAATTAATAGATAAAACAAAAATTATATTAAATAAAAATTCAGAAAAAGCATCCAAATTAATTTTCTTTTCGGAACCCGTTCTCTTTGAATATTCTTTTGAATATCGTGCCAACTCCTATTATTATACGTTAGATAACTGTATCACGCAAGAATTATATCTTCAGCGTTTAGATTGAACAGTGGCTTTGAAAGACAAGTACATCACGAGCAAAGTAATTTAATGAACGTCTTGAATATTCGAAAGCATTATTTCCTTTGTTTTCTTCCTTTTTTAAATCATTTGTTGCAATCAAATTAAGCAATACACCAAATATAATACAAATGCACCAAATAACGCAAACCATAAAAAGTGGTTCTACAACAGCACATACTTTCTCGCAGTCTGTATACCTCTTGCAATTTTCGAAAATTTAGAGAGGACAATGAAAACGAGACCTGCGCCGTTTTTAAGCATATTCGCATCCGTGGGGGAGGGGATAAAGAATAAATTGGAACTGCTGAGAAAATGTTTTTTTTATAAATTGAATTACTTTCAGGCACAAATTACGGGAAAACTACTCCCTTTTTCAAAAATGTGTACACGACCTTCTATAAAGATATGATTTCTTAGAACAGGTTTCATTTAAGAAAAACACTCAGTATCTTCAATATTGTATTTTTTAATGCTACGGTTTTGCAATTTTTTAAAATACAATGTTCACCGTGAAATGGGACAATCACCAACTTTTACCGTCCTATTATACATACGAAGTGAATATTTAAAGAAAAAATCGAAGCCGTATTTGAAAAAATAATTGTTTAAAAATTGTGGATATTTCAGCAAAATTACTCAAATACTACTATTTTCTAAAAATTGTGCGTTACCTTATTTCAAGATCTGTCCTTGAACAATAGTTGTCATTAAGGAAAAAAATAAATATCTTCAAAAAAAATTAACTTAAATTACTTTTTATTCGAAAAATCAGGGATTTCAACGAATATGAGACCAGCGCCATTTACACTAACCGAGGACAAAATGAGATAAAAAATTGAAGCTAATTCTTAGAAAAATTTGAATATGCTGTTAATGTGTCATATAATATACTCCAAAAATCAAAATATCCTAAGGACCTCGAGTTCCTTGAAGTCGATCGGGGAATATCGATTTTGAAGAATATCGACTCAACGGTTTAGGTTATAGTTCGTCCGGTTGGGCAACGGACGGTCGGGCAAACAGACACGTTTTTCTGTTAATGGCTTTTTCGGTATCAAGGGCCCCGAAAACATTCATTCTGTCTTCACAAGTTTTAGAGGAAGTAATTAACTAAGGAACATGATTTATTTTTTGTTTTCATAGGAATAAGAGTGTTTCTGTCGAAAAATCGCTGATTCCGGCGCACTATTACAAAATTTTCTCTTCTTACGAAGTAAGGCAAGAAAGTAAGAATGACAGTAAACGGAAATTTCATAAGTACTGCGTTTTGTGCGGAATCATCTGCCTCAGCACCTTATTCCTTCGTTTATCTCCTATTCCCTCTTTCTTTCTGTTATTTGCTTTCTTTACTCCTCCCTGGTCATGCACTTTTCAAACCAGAGGAAGAAATCGAGGCTCCTTTTGAACCCGAGTCTCTCTCTCAACCGTTTGGAGTCGACGGGCTTTCTTCCAAGTTTTTGCTCGTCATCACCTTACGACCTTTCCAGTGAGTGAGCAGTAATCATTGTCAAAAAAGTCAATCAACTGAAACGTAGAACCTTCATAAGAACATGCTTATAATTAATTTGCGATTATTACAGAGGTATGTGCATATTCGAGATGTTTTTCTTGGATTTAAAATTGAATTTTCTAAATGTTCGCTAAATAAAAAAACCTGTTGATGTATATGCAATTGAATACTCTTCGCAGTTCACTAGAATTTTTTTAGAATAGCATTTATATTTTGTAACACAAATTGCAATTTTCTTATTTTATTGCAATATCTGCCTAATGTTCGTCGATTTTTATTACACCTACCTATTTTCCGAACAGTTAAATGTTTCACGTTATGCAAAAGGTCGTGAATGATTTTTATTCTTGCGGAAGATTATACTTATATTTAACAGATTATAACTTATACTCGCCTAAGAAAACTCTTTAATGTTATTTTTGGAATATCGTTTGGGCCTGAAGTTTCATGATCTCAATTTGTTTTTGCTAAGACAATTTTATGGAGAAAAACTCTTTCTGCAGTTAAAATGAATAACATATTATCACTGTTAATATCAACAATTAAGAATATCCTCTTAGTATGTGTAAGTGCGTGAGATTTTTCTCACGTAAAACACACGACAATCACTGATGGTTTTTTATTGACTCGAAATCTTAAACACACATTCTCACCTATCTGATAGAATATGAAATCAATTTTTTTCACAATTTTTCTGAAAATTAGGTTTAAATAGGAAATACCCAAGACAATTCTCATATATAATTATCTCACAACGTTCTACAAAACGTTTCGGATACGCCGTAATTGTTATATTTTCGTAAGACTCGAAACTGTTATTCCCGGGAGTAGTGCTTCAAACTGAACTCACATTATGAAAAGTTATTTGGAGAACGGTCATATCTAATTCGTTAGCTTCTGCTGCAAAGTATGTTTTCCACCATAATTCCCGAGAAATGATAAATTCAAGGTATGAATATGCTAACGATGATAATTGTAACGAATTTTAGATTGGAAGTATTAAATTGATTTTATGGTGGGTTGTGTTATGGTTTCTAATACGATAGGTATTTCAGAGCCCTTCTTTAATATTAGTGCATTTGTCTCGGAACTAAATTTTAATTATTTGAGGAAAAAATTCATAGACAAAAGTTTTTTCTTTGGAGCATTCTCCATAATGGATTATGCCTCTCGTCATGGAGGAGTTTTACAAATGAGTCTCACGATCTAGCAAGCAAATCGAGTAAACACGACCGCCTTCCTGGGCTTTTGTGATAAATGGGTTACTAATTAGTGGCCTTTAGAAATGTTAATTAGAGTTAATTCTCACAAGGAAAGTTTGCTGAATGTGAATACGGACAGTACCTTCGACAAAAATTTCCTTCCATTTTTAATTTGACGCGTCTCGAAGTCTATTGCTCTCCACGACATGGCAGACGACAACATCTGCAGCGAACGTGAGCCACAGTCCTAAAGTGAACTTTGAGAGCGGTCTGTTAAATTTGAAAGCTAATTAGATTTATTGGTCGAAATATCGCAGTTAGGTTGAGAAAGAATGTTTGTTCCCCGCCCAACCAATGTTTTCCCAAGAATCCTCCAGCCACTAGAGGAAAGGTCTTCCCTTAATAATTTATTGAGTACACTTTCAGATTCAGACCTCTCCCTAATGGGTACGTGAGATTTGAATGGAAAGGAAATTTATGGTATACAGAAAATATAACTGTCTTACAGAGATTATCTGCCACTTCAATTGAAATTACCAGTTTGCTTACAAGCAACTAGAAAGAAATTAGATTGAAACAAAAATACCTCGGTATCGATTGCTCAAATAGAGATTTCAGTTATAATCGAAGTAAGATATGTGTGTCTTACTGTAAATAAACGTCACACTATGTACTGAATTCTTTTGTTTTAATTTGAACATAATTCAATGGAATTGTAATGGATACATGGAAGTGTTACATTGCTGAACATAAGATTTCTGGATATTCAAGTGCTGAGGAAGTCTATCACCCTCACCAGCCATTTTTCAAATTCTGCTGTTAAACGTAGTTCCATACGGTACGGTTCCATAGTGTTCTGCACGTGCACACCCCATCCCTTTCCTGAGGAGACGTATACACCCACTAGGGCATAGGTTCGGAGGTACGCCCCACGACGTCCGCCGTCCTCCGCCCGCCATCCGCCATCCGCCGCCACTTTCCGCGCAACACCTTCTCTCCACCATCATCCAGCCACCATTCGCCCTCCACCCTCCCCTTGCCATCCTCTGCCCGCTCCCGTTCACCCTCTCGAATCTGCCCTCCACCCACCGACCGCCACCATCCAATTCGGAACCATCCGCCGTCACTCTCTGCCCGCCACCTCCCGCCCATAACTTCCGACCGCCACCTTCCGTCCACAACCCGCCAACCGCAACTATTCGCCGTCCATTCTCTGCCCACCGCACTTTGCTCGCAACTATTTGTCCTGCATCCTCTGACCACCACCCTCCGCCCACAACTATTCGCCCTCCGACCCCTGTCCACCATCCTCCACCCGCAACTACTCGCCCTCCGACCCCTGTACGCCACCCTCCGCCCGCAACCATTCGCCATCCATCCTCTGCCCGCAACCATTCGCCCTCCATCCTCTGCCCGTTACCCTCCACCCGCAACCATTCGTCCTCCATCCTCCGCCCGCCATATTCTGCCTAGAAACTTCTGCCCGACACTTTCCCCCGGCCACCTTCTGCCCGCCCAAAACCTTCTGCCCGCCGTGCGTCGCCCACTGCCAGCTTCACGCATCCCACCTATGTGTGCCGCCCGCCACTCGCCGCTCGCCGGCCCGGCCCATCCCCTTCCATCTCATCCCATTCGGCGTTCGGGGAACAATGAACTTGCGGAGCCGAGGCCATCGCAGAGCGGGGAGCGGCGCGGAGGCGCCAGAGGCGAGGCGCATGCCTTCCGCGTTTGCGTTCGGGGTCGCGTTTGCGCTCCGCCAGGTGAATGAACAACCGCACCGATACGCGGGGGCGGGACCGGCGGGAGCCATACAGGGGGTTGCGTTGGCCCAGGTGGTTGGGATATACGAGTTCGCTCAGGTGGTTGGGATATGCGAGTTGGCTCAAGTGGTTGGGATATACGGTTGGCTTAGGTGGTTGGCATATACGATTTGGTTCAGGTGGTTGGGATATACGAGATAGCTCAGGTGGTTGGGATATGCGAGTTGGCTCAAGTGGTTGGGATACACGAGTTGGCTCAGGTGGTTGGGATATACGAGTTGGCTCGGGTGGTTTCTATGGTGGTGATGGAAGACTCGAGGTTGTTGAAGTAACAGAGTCGGTGACGGTGTTCGAAGTGATTGCGAAGACTGAGATGAGATTGCAATGGCTGACGTGATTTTGATTATTGAGACGATAAGCATGTTTGATGTCGTTCTTGCTTACCACCCAAAACCACGACACATTCGTTGTATAGGCAAAGTGGATTAGGCGCCCATGATACTGGACTCCTCTGGTGTTTCGACGTTGAGAAACCCTAACGGATTGTTTTTAGAAGGTGAAGTAGACTTATGTATGAATTTTTGTATTGGCTAGAATTCCTATTTCAACACTTAAACGAGTTGCCTTGTTTGTTGTTGCCGAGTTGCCTTTTTCACTGCCGCACAAAATGGAACAGTTGGTGATATTTTGCAAAACAGTCAATATTAATTTTAGATGGAATTAGATGTTGATGACAGCTTCATATGAAGAAGTAAACAACTTGAAATTTCAGTTCAATGCAAATCGATAATTTGGACTGGCAGTGAAATTTAACTTGCTCTAATTACACTGATTGAGAGTCATAAATTAAAAAAAAAATTGTAAATGAAAAATAATTCAAAAATATTTGCGCCATCAAAATAAACGAAAGTTGAGAAATGTGTATTTAAAACATGGAGTTGTGGGCGTTTTAATAAAAATAATTGACCGTAAATAAAAAAGAATTAAGTTAAAATTTCACATTTTTTCATTCTACATTTACAGCTTCTATATCGATTAAAATGTTTATTTACGAATGGAATTGGGGCAAATACGAGTCTCATCAACCATCTACAAGCATTGGACTTCTCATATGAACATTGATTATTTTGTGTTTCTGAGCGTGTGAACAGCTATGGTCATTACTCCCTTAAATGTAGTGCATGTTATACTGAAAGGTATAAAAAGTTTGAAGCAATTATTGTTTAAAGCGAATACTTAAAAGTTGTCGAAAATCGAAATATCCATTTCAAATTCGCACGGCCTTGTGTTCGTTCAGATTGATGGAGGAATATCAATTTGAAGAAAATTGTCTGAACGATTTAGATGCTAGCGTTGACTATAGTCACAGCTTTTGCCGTCAATCGCTTTCTCGTTATTAAAGATCCATAAACATGGATTTTGACCAAACAACGAGATAGAGGAAGTAATTCACTACATACAGGAAAAGGTTTATCCGCTTTTTCGTTACCAGGACCCGGCGTTAAGAGTTTTTCTGTCGAAAACTCTCGATTTCCGGCGCACGATTACAATACTTTTCTTACGACGTAAGGTGAGGCAGTAAAAAAAACATTTCATTGAAAGAAATGAATTTGGAAAATAAGAGTGCTAATGCGTATTGAAAATGCTCATTTGTGTGCCTATTGAAGAATTTTAATGCGCACTTCATGAAATGAAAAATATTAAAAAAAACTGTTATTCTGCAGTGCCGTTCTTTAGAAGGAATCCATTGTAAATGTACTTTCGATTTTTTGTTCACATAATAGTTAAATACAAGTAATCCAACCACTTTTTTCTGAATTTAAGACAACTTTCCGTTTATTCGTTTTTGAATATTTCATTAAATTCAGTGGTTGAAGGTTTCGAGCCTCAAGGAATCATCTTAGCGTGTCTCTTGGTTAAGAAATTACAGAATTGCCATCTTGAAGTTAGATTAATAAATAATGCAAAGCTGTGCCTTGCCTGTCGTGATATGGGATTCTCTTCGCACCTTTCCTTCGGTTTAATCGCATTTCTCAATATAAGCATACATTTTCAAGTGCCGCTACGTTCTGTTACCGAAACGGAATGTTGATGAAACGAAAATAATCAGGATATTACGGATTCAGCCACAGATGGAAACTGTTTCCACCAGCACATGCCGGAAGAACCCCTTGTTCCTAATCCCTGAATGGGGAGAGAAGAGTGGGAGTCGAATAAAAAACGTCACTCAATCTCATTGGCGAAACACCTGTCAGCCTAAATAGAAAACAACTTTCATTTCAGCACGCCAGTTGCTACAATATGGCAAAAGGGTCGCTCTGGCGGTGTCTGGCGTGACACATACTACATTCAGCCGCGGCACCGTCCTCACGAAATGAGTGTGGCAGACCCACGCGTGTGCGAGTGCGCGAGGTTGCAACAAGTCCCAAGCGAACACTTGGGTTTTTCCTCTGGCGAGTCGCGTGACAATGTTTCACTCGAGGACGTATGATATTCCAGAAAGAAGATAAAGAAATGAGAATGCACGTGGGGAGGAACGCAAGTCATGCCGTGGCAAAATGGAGTCATGCACGCTGCACGGAAGATGGAGAGCAGTGATGATGCCGCAACACGACGTAGGGAGACAAATTAAAGGAATCTCCTCAACCATTCAACTGGATTACATTATGCATTTATATTATTGAATAAGTGAATATTTAATTACAATTGTAGAAATGTACATAATTTTGCTCATAAAATTTACCGATCAATACGAAATAATATTGACTAAATTTTCATTGGCTTTCTTTGATCATTATGTCGTTTGAATTCATTCGTGTATTCGTCGCTCATATTGTTTTCAATGTGCCCTATTGGTATTAAATAGGAAATGGTATTAGTCGAGACAAAAAAATAGCACGTAAGTTTTTCGTTTTGATTTCTCAATTTTAAGTCAATTTGCAAACAAACCCACAAAGCACTTTGAGAATCCATTCAGAAATCGAATTAACGTAAAAACATACAATGTCAAAATAATTACTTTTTCCTTGACAGCAAGCAATATCGGTCGCTTCGGTCACTCCAGTAATTTTCTACGCCACTTCTTCTTCTGTACACATCCATAAGAAAGGCTTTACTTTTCGTAACTTTTTTTCGATGCCTGTTAAGAAAATCTTCATTTTCTTCGAGATGAATCTGGATTGTCAAAAAGTACAGCCGTGATGACACTTCCTTAGAAGCTCTCGTGACTGCTGTCCTCTGAAGAAGGGGGAAAGTTGGCGTTTGACTTCTTGTTGTTTCACCATCCATCATCGTTCACAATTTCCGAGCCGTGAAGCCGGGCGGCGCGGCGTAGGTCGACGAGACGCTGTTCATCAGGGAGGGGACGTGCGCCAGCACGTTCGGGACGCCTCGAGCCGGCGAGGGCGGGGGTGAAGGCGGGTGGGGGAGTTCGGGGGAGGGGGTGAGGGGGGCGGCGGCGGCGGCCGCTCGCGCCGCTCATTCACGCGGCCGTCGCCTCCGCCGCCATTCATGATGCCGCGTAATTTTCTCCGGTGGCGGAAGAGGGGGGAAAAAGCGCCATAATTCTGACGGTCTCCTCGCCCAACGGTCATCCGCCGCGCCGCGCCGCGTCGCGGGCCTCCGAATGGATTGTGCACGGCCAGTGCGCTCACCTCGCACTCGCCGGCTAAACAGCTCCCATCGCGACTTTTTTGGACGGATGGCGGGCGGCGGGTGGCCGGCGTCAGGCGGCGGGTGGAAGGCGGTGGGTGGAAGGCGGCGGGCGGCGGTCAGCGGGGGAAGACGCCGGGTGTCTAGTGTCGGGCGGCGGGCGGCGTGTGGAGGCGGGCGGCGGGCGGCGGGCGGCGGGCGGCGGGCGGCGGGCGGCGGGCGGCGGGCGGCGGCCAGAGGGCGGAGGGTGAGGTCGGAGCGAGACGACAGCCGACTGGACATTCCGGGAGGCGCCGACGGAGGCAGAGGAGTGGAAGGTGGCGGTGCGGCAGACGCCAGCGATATACGAGGACAAGGGGTGAGGGGACGAGCGACGTGCGGTCGCGGGCACCCGCCATGCCTTTTTATGTGGTGGTGGGAGGACAGGCGCTCTCGCCTTTCTTTGGCCTCGAGTTCAGGTATTCGCGAATGGCCTGTTGCTTCCTTGATGTGAATACCCTTTCTCGCTCTCCTGGTTTAACCATTTTCTTCGCTGGCGTCCTTTGCCTTTACCTCTCATGTCATTATTTTTCATTCATCTGCTTTGTTTCTGTTGTTTTCTCCTTTCTCCCATTCCTTGTTTACGTTTTCTCCTTCGTATGCACGCTTTATCTCTTCACATTTCATTTTTATTACCAACTTCTGATTTCTCCAGTTTTAAACAATGTTGCTCGTTTTCTGTTTCAACAATTTTATTCTTCTCTAGGTCGCATAAAAGATTTAATCTTGCTTCTAAAATATGGAAACTTCTTCTTGCACCTTTACTAGATGTTTTCGTTTTTCTTTCTTCTCTCCTTTCACCCTGCCTCTTCCGCCTCTGACTGTGACCATGATTCTCGAACCTATGTTTCTTTTACTTCTCCAGCCACATGAGTGCTGCTGCTTTTAAGTGCAACAGACGTTCGAAAAAAGTGGGAAAGCTCTAACTGCTAGCGATGGCGTATAAAGTTCAATAGCCGACGGACTCGACGTGCGGCGTCCGGGCGGGGCCATATAACGGTGGCGATGGCAGCGAAGGCAGAGTTGGAGGTGGTGGCAGCGGATTGGGTGAGAGCGGCCACGGAGGTGGAGGTGGTGGCGGTGAAGGGGACAGTGTTGGCGGCGGCAGAGTTGGAGGTGGTGGCAGAGGATGGGGTGAGGCAGGCAAAGTCGAAGGCGGCTGCGGAAGTGGAAGTGGAGGCGGTGGAAGGGACGGAGGTGCTGGCGGCAGAGTTGGAGGTGGTGGCAGCGGATTGGGTAAGTGCGGCAGCGACGAAGACGACCGCGGAGTTGAAGGTGGTGGAGGGGACGGAGGTGGTGGCACTAGATTGGGTGAGGCGGTGGAGGAGACGCAGGTGGTGGCAGCGGATTGGGTGAGGGCGACAAAGGCGAGGGCGACCGTGGAGATGGAGGTGGAGGCGGTGGAGGGGACGGAGGAGGCGGCAGCTGATTGGGCGAGGGTGGCCGCGGAAATTGAGGTAGCGGCGGCAAAGGCAAGGGCGACCGCGGAGGTGAAAGTGGCGGTGGCGACTGCAATGGAGGGGAGTGGAGGGTTATGCTGACAGCTGCGACTTGGAAGCTGTCGACATCGACTTGGGCGTGGGTGCGTTTAATTGAGAGAACGTTGCTCCGCAATAGGTCAGCTGCCATTTCTTTGCGTAGATGAGTGAATACACTAGTGCCTTCCATCCATCCATAGCTATGCAGCTACTGGTATTCTGATTAATTTAATATTTTAATTGTACATTTTTGTATTTTTAAAAAAAATATAATATTCATGTGACTGCGTTGAAGTATTAATGTTGGATTGTAAATGCGCTTTAATGATCCGCACGATTTGAGCGGTGTAAGCCTATAGTGCATAAACCGCGCTCCCCTAGCCGGTGTAATTTCTGCGACCCTGAGATGTTACCCGCATATTAACATTAAATAGATTTCGCAAAGTACCTACATATTATTTTTTAACTTGCACGTTTCTGGAAGGAACGCTCTGGAACATCTGGCGCAGCGTTGTGACTGAAATGATGACTGAAGGTAACGCACAGTAAGATGTTAATTAATGAGGGACCATCTTTCGTATGATGCTCGATCGTGGAAAATAGACGGAAATGTTTCGGCCATATTTCAGGCCAGACATGCCAGGTTCCTCTCTCGTTTTCGATAAGCGAGTTTAGAAACATTCGCGGTGTGTCAGTGTGTGATAGTTACTTGACGTTCATGACAGTACAGTGTTGAACCAGTATTGATCAAAACGTGGAAGGTTACTTGCAGCGTGTCTAGCGACGCCCGTTCTCGGTAAATGGATGACACTTTCTTGCGAAAATAGTGTTAAACTCTCATTACTTCGTTCCAAAATCCACGCTATAAAGTTTCAAATGAAAAACAATCAGTGTGCATATAACATTTTTTATTCATTTTTCACTTTTTTCTGGAAATGTCAATCATATTTCTATACTGCGCTCTCTATGAGATGTCATAAATTTTGGGCCTCGGCATATAGAAGGATACGCACCACTTCTAAAATGAGTTCGTTCTTTCTTTCCAGCTCTCTGTCTTAATTTGGAGAGGTTCTACATCAATTTAAAACTTTTCGGGAACAGAATTTTGTAAAATTTACATGACTGTATTTCACAAACGGGTGGAAATATTTTTCTCAAATTTTGTAGTTTTTTTTTATTCTTCATTCATACTACCTATGTGTCAAATTTCATCTGAATCTAAAATGGTGAGGTGAAATTTTAATTAAAACTGTGTTGATTGAATATGGAATGACCCATCTATCGTTCTGTCGAAGAAATATATCTGACAAGTTCCTGCGTGAGACAGCAAGTTCGAAGTCCGTGTCTTTCCAGAATGAACGAGGAAACGTCGCGGCTATTCCTCAACGCATGTGACGAATGGGAAAATAGGAAGGTGAGAAGCGCCGATCTCCGCGATCCGCCCCGCCGCCGCGCCAACTGGCGTGGCGTCGCGTCGCTAGCGAGGGCCGCTAACAGCGCGGCAATTGAGCGCGGCTCCGAGGCGCGCGCGGAGAAGGCACGCGGTGGCGCCGGGGGAGCGGGGCGCCGGGGGCGGAGATTGCGCCTGCGCCTCGCACGTGGATTTCGCCCCCGCCCCTGCACCTCCGCTTAACGCGCTCTCGCTTCCCCGCACGCCGCCACGGTTGTTGTGCATCTTTCTCACTTTCCTCACCCTTTCTTCCTCACTCGCTCTCTTTCTCTCTCCCTCTTTCTCACTCGCTCTCTTTTTTTCCCACTCACTTCGCACTCTCTCACTCGTTCTCTCTCTCACTCGCTCTCTTTCTCACTCTCTCTCTCTCACTTGCTGGCATTCTGTTTCGCTCTCTTTCTTCTTTGCTCGTTCCCTCTCGTCTTCGCTCGCTTTCTTTCTCTATCACTGGCTCTCTTTCTCTATCATTGGCTTCTCCCTCATTCTTTCTTTCTCTCATGTGCTCATTTTTCTTACTTTCTTTCGTTCTATCTCGCCCTTTCTTTATCTCTCGTTCTCTTCATTTCTTTCTCTCTTTCTTTCTGCCTTTCTCGTTCTCCTCCTTTCTTCGTCGCTCTTTCCTTCTGTAACTATTTTTCTCTCTCTGTTCCTTTCTCTCTCCTTTGCGCCTTCTCAGTCTCCCATCATTTATCTTCTCGGTCAGTCACTCAATCTTTCACTCGCACATTCATTTGCATACTCTAGAAAATACTCATGTTTATTAAATATAGCGGACCAATGTCGAACATGAAACTATAAATTGTAGGGAATGGATATATGAAGTCGAATATATTCAGTTTTACTTTCTCACTCACCAACTACGTCCTTACGTAGTAATGAGAAAGTACTGTAAATTTCGAAAAATATAATTTATTTATTTTACGTACAAAAGTTATAAACTGTGTGTGACTTGCTACGGGGAGAAGTGAATTCTGTGGACGTTTTCATAATTCAATAGTTAAAAATTGTTATTAAAACAATAAATAAAATAATAAATAAAAATAGCAATAGTTAAAAATTGTTCGCTATCTTCCCACAACGTCATACTGAAGATACACTTTTTTTCCTCAGTGAAACATATTCTGCAATAATCGTTAAGTACGGTCATGTATTTTTTTTAATGCGCGTATTTTTCGCATAATTATTACTTGTAATAATACAAAGAAAACATACTTTGCTCAAAAACGCCTTTAATTTGTCTGTGGAATAAAGTACGCTTATAAAAATGACACAGTTTCATTTTCGTTAAACTTCCTCATTTTTGAAAATTGCAGAAGATACAAATAATGTGAGATGTGCTATTGAAATATCATTTGTTTTGTCACTCAGTCCTCCACCACTGACCCTGGGCTTACCCCCTCCCCTGGTAGCAATTTGAGGTCGACCGTTCACCCTATCGAAATCCATTGGCCACTCTTCTCTCATCTGATCATCACCAATCTTCCCACTCATCCTAATTTTCCTACCCTTATTCTCCAACACATCGTCTACGCTCTGTTCCCATCTCCAAAGCATTTTCCTCCGTGCATCCATAGACTAGTGCATTTCCAACACTCCATCTTTATATTTTCCTACATCCCGTACCGTCATGCCCCTGAACCTCTCTTTGCCCAAGCACTTCCACATCACCACCGTCCACTTCCACCGCCACAATCACTACGCCGCCCTACCATGTTCGTCTCTTCCACCCCTCGATTTGCCCCATATTTTCCCTTGTCTATAAACGTACTTCGTAGGAAGTAACTGTATAATATAAATTAGTATTTATTATTGTTTACTCAACGTCAAAAAACAGTGAAAACGTGTGCGTGACTTACTTGCAAGGAATGCAAGTGCAATCCATGCACATTTTCATGAGGTTTGGGATCCTTACTCTAACTCATTACATTTAATTTTAATAAAATTGAATTATGAATAAAGGTAGCAACGAGCATTTATCACAAGAATTGTTACGACAATGTTCGTTTCGATATAATAAAATTATTTGCAAAGACCACTCAGCTACAGATTTCAGCTATTTTCGCTAATCGTGCCCTTCGTGAAGGAATCGTCTTCCTGTCGCTTTGGATAACGATTGTATAATACTATATTTCCCGTGAGCTCACGAAAACATACATAGAAAGTGAAGCTACCTTTATGTCCAGAAGCAAAACGAAGGGCCATTTCAACATTTGCTTACAGATTTGGGAAATTACACAAAAAAAATCTGATCGGGAATTTCAGAATTGTATCGTAGAAATGGTAGCTAATACACTAATACTCTCTCCTCTGCCATCGCTCCATCCTAACCTTGTCCTCGTTCCATTCCATCACCATTCCATCCCCTTCCACCTTATCCTGCCTTCGACCCTACCCCGCCGCAGCCATTGCTCCTGCCTCCGCTTCTCCTGCTTCCGCCTCGGCGCCTCTCTCAATCCCGCTACGGCCGCGCCCTCACCCCATATCACAACATCCCCATCTCCGCCCCGCCTCCGCCCCACCACCGCCTCGCCACCATCCCGCCCTGCCCCATCTCACCACCATCGTCCCTCCATCTCCACGCCACCGACTCCGATCCGCCTGTGCCCCGCCTGCGCCCCGCCTCTGCCCCGCCTCCTCCACACCTCTGCCCCGCCTCCTCCCTGCCTCTGCCCCGCCTCCTCCCCGTCTCCTCCCCGCCTCCTCCCCGCCTCTGCCACGCCTCCTCCCCGCCTCTGCCACGCCTCCTCCCCGCCTCTGCCCCGCCTCCGCCCCGCCTCTGCCACGCATCCTCCCCGCCTCTGCCCACGCCTCCTCCCCGCCTCCTTCCTGCCTGCCCCGCCACCGTCCCGCAACCCTTCACCTCCCCAACGCTCGCCACTGTAGCCTCGCACCCCAGCTCCCGCCCTTTCTCCCGCTCCAGCCCTCACCACCGCCTCCAGCTCCTCTGCGCGAGTCTGTCGGTCGTGCGCGTCCGCTGGCGATTCTCGGAGGAGGAGGAGGGGGAGGCGGGGGCGGCGGCGACCGGGGACCGTGCGGCGCGCCACTTAGCGCCCTCGAATTAACGGCCCGCGAAACACGAGAAAGCGCGCTGCTAACGTCGCTAACGCCCGCGCGATAACATGCTTCTGAGGCTCCGCGGCTGGCCGTCCGCCCCCTCCCCTTTCCATCGTACGACGCCGCCGCTCGCCACCTGCCTCAAATATTGTGGGTGATCGGAATCGAACACAATCCGTTTCAAGATGTTGTCTACCGCGATTCAGCCGTCGATTTGCTGCACATTTTGTAGGCTCAAAAATAAATTTGAAAAATTCGTAATTTATTACGTTTATTTGTATGTAATAGTAACAATACAGCCGCAACGTCGCTAACGCGCCCGCCCGATAACATACTTCTGAGGCTACGCGGCCGCCGCGGCCTTCCTTGTACTACTCCGCCGCTTGTCACCTGCCGCGTCGTAACTGATATCGAAATACAATTTTATATCTTACACGCAGCGTTGCTTCTCGTTTTTGTTTTGTGTTCTTTATTCGAACATTAAAATTTATCGGGAATGTGTTCCTCATCCGATTTGCTCTTGATACGAACTGTTTGTTAACTCATCATCAACTGAGCCCTTTTCCAGTTTTCATCAATACTTTTCCAGTTTTTGTTTCGGGCAACTACCAGTACTCTACCCATTTTTACATCATTCTATGGATAATTATTTGTATTATTAATATTGCTTACTAAATTACTAGTTGTGTGTTCTAGAAAAAACTTCTAGGTTGTATAAATTATTTATATAACTTTTCCTTTCATATAAATAGATGCATTATGTAATGAAAAATTTATATTTTCTGCCCGCGAAAATTTCACTAACGTGAATATATTGCAAAATATTGCGCGGCATTTCGGATATAATTCTCTGAAGATCCAAAACGTCGAAACGTCATATTGATAAAACGGAATACTACTCCTGAGATTTCTGCATTTTCTGATGGATGACTCCCACCAATTCAGTACTTTAGGATGACATTCATACAACTTGGGAAAGAATTAGATTCTTTTTAAAGGAAACACGTTGCATCACCATAGTCCCTACTACTATGATTCAGTTATTCTAATTTTCCTTCCTTCGTCACCGTAGGCCAATAATTATGCCAATCAGAAATAGGGTAAACCACCAGTAGTGGCCAAACATTTGTTGTTTTCTTGTGAAAATCACCGGGTGATTGGCATACTTCTTTCTAAATAAATCCCTTCCCTACAAATGACCAATGTTCATTATTTGATGTTTCATTAATTCATTGCCAACCCCCGATTTTGATTCAATAGTGACGTCTTGAAAATTTAAAAATTTCGGCCACAGTCACATATTGGCTTATAAATGACCATTCGATATTTAATTAGGTATATGTATTTTAATTTATTCAATAAGATGTTTTCAACTAATTTCTCATTTATAAAAAATGGAAAATAAATCAATAATCTTCGTTCTATACATCACCACTAGAATGCACAAGTTTTACAACTGTGGAACAAGGCAGAAGTTACCCATTTTTATTTTTCGAATTTCGTGCTTCAATTATCCACTACTGGTGTATTTCTCTTAATGGAAGCAAAAGAGATGCAATAAGAAAGGGTTTGTTAAACTTCCTCGCGGCCTGGTAGTAGGTATTTCCGAAGGAAAAAGGCCGTTGGAGAAGTCTAGCCGCCTCCGCGAGGCAAGGAGTTCACGAACTGCATTGTTCGTTGCGAGGTCGCCTACGTGCACACAGCGTTGCATCCGGCGGCGTGGAGCGAGCACCTGTGTGACGGGGGATCTCTGCAGGGGCTCTGCCTTGGCCTACCTGCGTAAATATGCGCTTTCCCGTTTTCTCTCTGCAGGCATACCACATCCTCTGCGCAGTGCGGCTCGAAAAATAGCTGGATTCAAAGGAAAGTCGTTTCAAAACTGCTGAAACATTACGCATGGAGAAATATGTCTCCTTTGGAATTGTGTAATGTAATTTAGAAGATTTAGCTGAGAATTCAGCAGATTCGCCGACCGAGAACCGCGGATTGCTGGTTTGTTTCCAGCGTAAGTTGTGGAGATTTCCTTCATTCCTTGTAATGTCGTAGATAATGGCAGACAAGCTTGTGTCATAACTTTCTCTTCGTCATTCATCCACTATCCAGTAGAATAATCGGCGTCATGATTCCACAAACTCGCTTCCCACTGGAAAGCGATAGGCCCAAAGATCTGTTAAAACGTCTTAACCTCTATAAGCTAAAGCGTCATAACCTTGTAGGTCATGGAAAGAACTTCACTTTGTGCTTGACACAAACCTCAGAAAGGTTTTGAACAGTTTAAATAGAGCTAGAACGACAGTGGGAAGTATAATTCTGGACAATTTAAAAAAAGACAATAAGTGCGTATTAACAGGGCCTACTGAGATTTGAATTTATCTCATTGAGATAATTCATATCGAACTGAAGGATTAATGATAGGCTCTGAAAGAGATAGAAGATTGAGTACAAATTCTTATTAATTTATATAAATGTTCCGAATTACAATCGTTTAAAATTAATACGCGAACTTTCATATACAAATTTTCTATTTACTTTTAGCTGCAACTTAATTTCCATGAAAAAGTTAGTTTAGATCGTTAAGTACTATTTTTGTAAATCATATCTTCGAAACTATTTGATTATATCACGGAAAATCATAGTCATCAATTACTTCCCTTGTTGTGGCTCTGAATATTTACGACGTAACCTATTATTTTTGATACGAATTGAAAGATCGGTCAGAAATCAAAACTTCATTTTGCACTCTTTGTTTCAGCTGCGAATTACAGATACTGGGAAGCTTTCAGTGCATTCATGTTTTCATTAGGTGCATATCATTCCAAAAAGCTATTTAATTATCCATGTCTCTGTCTCATATTGCAGTCGAAAGTATGACAGCTAACAAAAGCAACTCGCGTACAATCGGATCATGCTTGTGGCATACCAATATAATGAATGCAATGCGACGAAAACCCTTCGCTCCCATCCGACCAGAACATGTATGTAGATTCAGGAAATGGGAAGCAAAAAAAATTATTTCATAACATCAATTTTCTGGTCTTACTTCTTTTTTTGCTTGTAACCCACTAATAATATCTACTCGTGTGAAATTAGCTTAAAACAAATTATTTTTGGAATAACTCGTAAATACATTTCGATAATGTACTATATTTAACATAAATAACTGTCTATATCTTCTAAATTAGTTGTCCTGTTTCGCTGCTTTTTTGCCCTCTTAGTTGAACGGTCTCTTCCGTGAGTGGAGAACGTAGTTAAAACAATTGTAAAATCTTCAATTTTCAAAATTCTAGTAGAATTTAATATTGTGTTCATATGAAATATTGTTAATGACGAAAAATACAAATAAAACCGTTTGTGCTCAAATTAAAAAAAACCTTTTATGTTAAACAAACTTCTGCTTTATGACGATAGGCAAGAAGTATATAGAGGAAAATTATATATAAAAAAACAGAAACTTTTGTATTGTTACATAAAGTATGAAGTATATAATGGCAGTGTCCATGGAGCACGCACCTTTCCGCAGAATAAACGTTGGAGACCTCTTCTATTTCAGAGCTTCTCTCTTTTCACCCGTCTTCTCCCCTCTAATTACTACGAAAAATTCATGAGGAAGACAAAGGAGCCTAATATACGCACGCAAGTAACTTGAACTATTTTTTCATGGCACCAACTGTGGAATGATTTTAATTCAAATAGTATTCAGCAAAGTAGCTCTGCTCCTGCAAGAACAAGCTAACGACCGCGATTCTTCCTAATGTAGCAAGTACCAGTCCACGCCTTCAGTCCAAGGAGAGAAATTGTACCGTGCGAATCGGGCTTTATGCACTAATGTAAGCGAGCGCGTTCCGTGGCGCGTGAGGCTTTTGGATGTGTGCAGCCGGCGCGTACCTTCTAGAGGCCGCTGTTCTCTCGCTCGTCTTGTTTTACTTCGTTTCGCCCGTCATTTCCTGCTCTTTCTATCGCCGTCATCTTTTCCATTCTATCTTCTTCTCCGCACGATGCATATCACTCTTGTCTCTGCCATGATCTTCATTCTCTTAGGTCTTTATTTTTTTTTCTTTTGCGTATTTCGCCGTCGCCGTCGTTTTTCGCCGAGAGTTGTTTTCTTTTAGCACATTTGCGTCGTCCGTCCGAAGACGATTTGAAACGAAGCTCATCTCCTCAGCCACTTCTGAATTCCTCTTCCCGCCAACTGGGGGTTTAGTTCCGAAAGATATATTACCTGCTCTTTGTATAGCGTATCTTCACGTTAGCGCGGAGAAGTTGTGCATGAATGCATTGGAAAATATAAATTTGATATAAAATCTTTGAGGGCGTTATTTGCACATTTTAAATTTTTTAGAAACGGAAAGATTCTTCACAGTCATATGGTTAGATTTTTTATCATTCATTAACATATTTTCTCATTCCTCTTACTATTACTTGTAAACATCGTAATATTCTCAATTATAATTCGTGGGAAGTAATTGTACTTCGAAAACCAGCATTTTGTAATGCAGTGATACAAGTAGCAGCATTGTTTGCTTTTAAATTATTATTAATTAATATAAGGAATCTAGAAAATTGTTCAAGTGTTTTACTAGAATGAACTCCGAGATTGACAAAATGTAGTCACTGTGTGACAAATTGTAAATCAAATCATTAACAGTCGGACCACTAAATATGGAACCTCTGTAAATGAAAAGTCTCTGTTTGTTAAGTTCCATTTAAAATGTTTCTTTCAATCGAAAATAATTTTTACATATCGAACTTTTTTTCAACCATTTCTCATCCAATTGTTATTATTATTATTATTATTATTATTATTATTATTATTATTATTATTATTATTATTATTTGCGTATCAGTCATTACTGACCAAGCTACACGTTTTCTTCCGAGGCCCAGTCGTTTTCTATCCTGGAGAGACAACGTGTGTAATTATGAAGATCAGCTTTTTTCCCTTCGACGACAGTTCAATTATGATCAGGGTTGGTCTGTTGTAAAACGCTCAAGAAGAGCGTACAGAATATCGAAAAAGTAAACTTCATCAAAAATGTAGACAGTGAGATGCAAAAAGAGGTAGCACAGAAGTATAGAATATAAGGCAGTGAAGTTTTGTCTATAATGAAAAACAGTCACTAATACGTGGTAGGTTTAATTTAAAAAAAAAATGTATATTACTTCTTGTTTTATTTTGCATTTTAACCAGGAGTTTATCTCTAAAATTCTTTAAAAGCATTTGTAAATGCTAGCACTTCATGAATATTTTTATTTATGTAATTTTCTATACACTGAGTATTACCGAAGGAACCATCAGATTCGATATATGGAGGTCGGACTGTATTGTGAAGTTCCCAAACGGACTTCTCGAAGATGCCGGATGAGTGAGTCATAGAGCACTAAACAGAGCTCCTCCGAGAGGTAAATGACTTTTGGCGGAAGACCTCCAAGTGAGGAATTGTACCGTTTACTCTAAACAATTTGCTAATTACCAACATCATTTAAGATTCTTGGTTGGTTACCGTTTCGGAAACACCGGTAAGTTCGTACTTCACTGAAGCTGCCGTAGGAGGTATTAAGCTCACTTCCATACTAATTACCTGTACAACCGTAACAGCTACTTGTTAATACGATAAAATAAAAAATAATAACATTCAATGGTTTCTATATGCATAAGTTGTATTAGCCGTTTTTTCTCTGGGAGATTGTTACTACCAATTTATTCTCTGTGCACACTACACAATGGTTCATCTAACATTCTTTAACGATAACATTTCTGAATACATCTTAGGAAAGAGGATATTACTATTTTCTCATGACAGTCGCAGATAATACTCGAATAAAGATTGAACACATTCATTTTTCAGTGCTGTACTAACCACAATTAATATTTCGCTTTTGAATAATTAATATTTGCGATTATTTTTTAACGTTTACAGATAATGATGATGTGACGAGATCAGTGCGGGCCTTCGATGTGGAATTTTAATACAGTGGGGGGAGGGATTCTGCAACTGAATAAAAAAGTGAAAAATTGTACGTCTTCCAAGTACGTCACATAAAATTTTGAAACAAAATCAAAATGTCGTATATATTTCTTCATTCTAAGAAATTAAAACTGTCTTGTACCGGGTCCTTAATAATGCTTTAGAATTGCAACGTACTTCCTTTTCATGGATCTCGCGCGTATTCTCTTTAGGTAACGTGTAATAACGCCGTGAGTATGGCATCATTTAGATGTTTTTTATATTAAACACACTTAAATTATTTCAATTTTCAAATATCGCATAGTCTATGCAGCAGGAGTGTCAATAATGATGCCGACAGCAATGTCACGAGCGGAGTGACCGTTTAAATTCATACAATGAAATTTACTTGGCTCAAGCAAAAATATTGATTTTGAGCAACATAGACATCGCAGTTACTATATTGCTGCATGTAAAACTTACATACTATTTTTGGGGAGTATTTGTATAAATCGTAAATATATATTTTAATCATGTAGATCAAGATCAGACGTGATGTTAGCTGGTTGATAGTTTGCTTCTACATTATTATTTTTTTAGTTTTCATCCAAAAACACTGAGAAGTTTTGTAAATCAATAGACGAAAGCTACACTACTATACCTCTTTTTGACTACTACTTTACCGTTTTCTGAACTTTCTCAACTTTCATACTACTTTACCTCTTTTTGACTTCCTGAAATCTGTAAAAAATCCTAGCTCCCTGTAATTGTATTGTTAAATACAACTAAGCATCTGAGGCAAGTTAAGAGTTATTTTTTACTTTCTCTCTACTGATTAAGTGGGAGCAAGAAAGTTTTGTTATAGTGCGCGAAAAACAGCGAATTTTTGGCAGAAAAACTCACATTACAGGGCCCTGCCAAAAAAGTCGATAAATCCTGTTGCTAAATTTAGAAAAAAAATCCTCTAAAAAGTGGTGTAGCCAGAATCCATGTTTTGTGGATCATTGATACCGAAAAATCGAATGACGGCAAAACGTCTGTCTGTCCGTCTCTCTGTCTGTGCGTCCGTCCGTCCGTCCGTCCGTCTGTACGTTTGTGAACAACGCTTGCGGCTAAACCGTTCAACCGATTTTCTCCAAGATTGATGTTCCCAATCGATCTGCCTGATGTCATGGCCTCCTGAATTTGAAACCGATATTTAAATTTTGGGAGGAACAATGCATGAAACCCCTAGGACATTTTCCAAATTTTCAAAGAAAATGGCTTAATCATTTTTGGTTTTATTTTATTGTTGGATAGTGTAAAGAACGTTTTGAGAGAATGGTGCAGGTCTAATTTTCATAGAGAACTCTGATTTTTAGAAAATTGAAAAAGTTCAACACTTTTTCGGCGTCTTCTTACAACTACAATTATGAAGATAGGTGTTTTCCCTTAATGAATTCTGTTACTTAAAAATAGATTTTGAAATACGGTCATGTACAGCTTTTCGAAAATTTGAGTACGTTGCACGTAATTTTACGTGAAAACACGGACGAGAATGTACTTTCTGTTTAGTACCAATATTTTTTGCATATATTCTTTACGGGTTAAGGACAAGTCAAAAATGAGTGTGCGAATAAGACATCCCTATTAGGAATAAAAAATTAAAAACCGGCAGGCACGAGTTCTTATTTTCGCCACTGCTGGTCACTTTCTAATGGTAACATCGATTTTTGAAGGAAATCCAAGGTATATTTATTTTTGGTAAATGATAATAATTGAATGAATCAGTTACGAAAACAAACAGAATTTATTATTCTCTTCAAATTTTGTACTTACTGAATTCATCAAAGCAAATGTAATTTTTACACGATGTTAGAAAAATCTGTAATTTATTTTCTGAATAAACGGTCACCCAATACATAAATTCACAGTTCAGAAGCACGATTTTATCGTCCGTTTCATTTCGTCGTGTCTATCCAAAAAACAATTCCTTTGTGTTATTAAATCGTCCAATTTAGACATAAGTATCAGTGTTCATCCTCATATTACGCTCACTTCACAAACGACAATAGATACGGAAACGGAGGCGTAGGATCACAGACGCCGGGAGAAGGGGAGTCCCGGGGCAGGGTTAGGGGGAGGGCGGGGGCGTGAGAGTGCCGCTTGCCGCTCTGCATCTGCGGGGGTCACTCACCCTGCCACCGCCGCCACCGCCACCGCGCAGAGCTCCCACACGATTACTTCCACCCCCGGCGTCACGCTTAATTACACTGTAATTCTTTAACTTAATGTGAAACGCAGTATTGTCCGGGTAAGGGGGCTCCGGGAGAGGGTGCGGGCCGCGAGCGGGTGGGGGACGGAGAAGGGAGGCTCTGCGGCCCCGTTCTCGCGCCTCCCAACAGGCGGCGCTGCCGGCGGAGGATCACAGGGAAGGGCTGAAACGGATCCTCCTAGGGGAAACTCGGCAAATTGCTCCTCGTGGTTAGATTCTCGCGATTGCACACTTTGGAGTGCTCCCATTGATTTTATTCGTGACCTATTGGAGTCCGCACAGGACTGGATGAATACGTGACAAGCGTAGCTCCAGTTGGTTCGTTCGTTGATTAATGATTCCGGGCGCGTCAACTGCTAAGGTCATTAATCCCGCAAGTTTAGTGCATGTTTAATCGCGAGGGATGGCGGTGATCTTCCCCCGTTGGGTAGTGAAATATGGCGCCCACCTACCATCCCCAACCAGGTATCTCTCTCCAGCGGGGCAACGACCCAGCCGGGACAAGCTCTAACCTTCGAACGGTCTCCTGACATGTAGGGTAGAACAATGCATGTAAGTCTAAGTGTGTGTAAGTAAGGAGAAGAATGGGACAAGGAATAGGAAGGGAAGATCACGCGCTCTGTGACCCGTTTGCTGGGGTGCTGCTCTGTCGTTCGCCTTGAAACCACGGAAAACTACTCATCAGAGCAGCCGGCCGCCTTATTAAGATACGGAAATTGTAAAAAAACCATGGTTACAACATCGGCCCGCCAGGTCGTGAATCAAATTCTAGACATTTGCCGATTAGAACACTCGAAAGCATATGAAATTTTCTACATTTCATAAGTAGCACTACCTGAAACTCTTTCTGGAAGTGTACGAACTCGGTGAATTTTTATTAAAAGAAGGAATTTTTGGACATTTTTCTAGAAAAAAATTATTTTAATCAATTTATTACTCTATTTATGAACTGAAAGGCAGTTTTTCTGTAAGTACTTACGATGTGGATATTTCAGCTTCATATTTTGAAATAATAATATCTTCTACATCCAAATTTGTGAGAAAAATCTGAGTCGAATAACAAACTAAGGCCGGAAACCCCCCTTATCCGGATAGAGTCTTTGGTGCCAAAATTGGTTGCCAAAAATACTTTTTAACTATTTTTCTCCGCCTCTGAATTTTTTTTCAGACTGATACATGCAAAAGAAGCCGAGAAAAAATAAAACATAAAAACACGTTTTTCATTGTATCTCTGCAACACATTGCCCTAGGAGGATGAGGTTTTGGGAATCTACGATATTTTTTATTCTCGTTCATATGAGTATCTCGATTATCGATTTGGTTTGGGACCACTTTTCACTCCCTTATTTGGCTACATCCTTTCATCAAAACATCATTTTCTTTGGAGATGTGATGTGAATCTAGAATATCAGTCTCCATCATATTTTAATTTTCAAAATTCTTTTCAAGTTCGTTCTCTTCTGAATTCTCATGACGAGAAAGGGAATCTGATTTAGAAGTTGTGTTCAGCTTCCTTGCATTTCTTTCTGTCATATTATCTATTTTAGGAATCTTGCTCTTAACATAATTAGATTTTGTTTTATTTTATGGCATGTTAGTCTTTAATTCTCAATCGTCTTTTTTCCTTTAGCAGAAGCCCAAGATGTATGTACATTTGTCTTTCATTCCCTCTATTGTTATTTTATATTCGCTCGGACCAGAAGACGATTTTGCTTTGGTATTATTTTGCTAGCAGACCTGTAACTTTCATTTGCTGTCGGGCATCTATCATTTTATTTTCATCAGAACACCATCATCATAAACTTTTATTTCCTAACTTACCATTTATCATTGCTTCATTTTTCGTACATTTGCCGCGATAAAGGAATCCTTTCTAATGGATTGTCGAAAAAAGCAAAATATCAGATTTCTCAAAAATAAGCAATTATATCCTTCAGTACGAAAGAATCATGGCACAACTTGTGTTATAATGAACAGCAATGGTGCAACCCAGGGAATGTGGAACGGTCTTAAACCTTACTTATATTACAGAAAATGTTAAGAATTATCGTTAAATTGTAAAAGCTTTATCAATCAATCCTTACGCAATGTTTCGACTTACAATACTTATTTCAAAAAAGACTAATCTGCCTGTAAAGACAGCATACGGATGGAAACGGAAATGGAAAGATATGTGACGATTGGCTTGCCAGCTGTGGAAAATTCGAAAAATAAATAATAATAAAAATAATCAAGTTTATGCACCCATTTAGTAAAAGAAAATTAGAAGTGTTAAAATGCGCCCAGCTTTCTGAGGTGCTGGGAGGGGCAGTCTTTTAAACACACACATACTCACATACACCTTTCAGAACAAAAATTATCCATGCATTTGCTTCCTACTGATTAATACCCTTTCTATTTTGTTTATACCCTCTGCTTGTTTCACAGCCAATTTTCTTTCTTTTTGGAGGAAAGACTGAGTTTTCATGCCGAAGTCTACTATTTTCTAAAAGTGAAAACTCATGCGGAGAACAGCAATATCAAACTTTTAATAATATTTTTTAATATTGTATTCATATTTTTTTTATGTCACGATAATCCCAAGAGTCGTGATACCAATCTTTCAAGGCTTGTAAAATCATTAAGTTCAAGAAGGGTTTGCAATTTACACTGCTAATTTTTAATTTTTACCTTCTCGCCTTGTTTTAAAAATGCACTTACAATCTTTTAGAAGGTGTAGTCGCAAAGCTTTTGAAATTCGCATGCCACTAAATTCAGTATTCCCCTGGGCAACTGAGTGAAGACACCATAGTGGCCAATGGCCACTGCCTCAGTTGTGGTCGCTTGAAACACAAAATTTAAAAAGTAAAAAATTAGGGGCTTTCCAATTGCTTCAAACTTGCATTATACTCATGCATTATAGTACGAGATAAAAATTAATTACCTTACCTTCATCTCATTTTCTTTATCGAAAGATATTGGAGATCTTTTAAAGCACTATATATTTAACGTGAAATTTTCTGATTGTTTGAAGTTTATGGATCATTTGTAAAATCGTATAGATCAATATGTAAAACTAAAAAATCAATACGAGTATGCACTTTTTTACAAACTATATAAGTTTTATTAATTTAAATTAATGTTTTAAAATTACAGAGATATTAGTTTGTAGAGCTAGTTAAACATTTGTTTTGATGAAATTTCTGGGTATTTTTGTGTAAATTCTCATTCCAGACTTTTTAAGGTTTCGACAAGGCACATATGGCTTCTTCACCGCCGTTGTGCGTGAGTCGGTCACCTGCCTCAACGCCAGCCCGCATTAATAGCAGACATACGAAACGAAGAGGGCATGCGCTGGGGGCAGGGGAGATGCTGCAACAACGTTCACACCACATCCCAACCCCAACCCAACCCCAACCCATCCCCGATCCAGTCCCCGTTTCCACCCTCTCTCCCATCCTCAACCCCTCCCCCTCCTTACCATCAGTTACCCTACCCGACTACCCATCCCCATCCCTTTACCCCGTCCCCCACCCCGTTGCCCATCTGTTTTTAACCGCCTTTTCCCCATTCCCGTTTCCCATTCCCTTTTCCCATCCTTATCTCCAGCTCCATCCCCCAGACCCTCTGTCCCGTCGAGCAGCCCAGTTCCTATCTCCGTTCTCTATCCCGCCACCAATGCCATCCCCGATCCCATCCTGCGAAACAAAAAAGATTACCATTTTCCTAAACTGTACATCGGCAGTGATTTCTCTGAAGCAAAAAATTACACGGATGAATTTCTAAGAAAAGTAAGCCCAGTAAAAAATTTCACGCAGAAACGCGTTCTAGATCATGCTGTTTGATAGTGAAACATGTCAAAAAAACTTAAGCCACAGTTGTGAAGATGTTGAAGGTGATGTTATGGTGGGTAGTTAGAAGACATGCTCCGTAGGGTCACCATAGTTAAGTTACAAGATTGAAAGGGCAGATTTCTCACAGATACATCTAAATTTCTAATGTGGTAAAATGTAATTGCTTTAAATAAAAATATGATTTTTTAAATTATTTTACTAATGAGCACAAAGTATATTTTGGCAGTGCTAGCAAGCGGTGAGAAAAGAATATCGTTTCAACGAGGAACAACGGACGGATATTTTCATTCCATAATTATGACATGGACACAAACGTTTACTACGTTACGAATCTCATGAAAACTTCCACCATACCGTTAGTGATTAATCTAAGTTTTATAATATGTATACAAATAACACCAGAATATATTAGATATTCCTTGTTTTTATTATGGATAAATAAGTAAATAAATGAGCTATACAAATGTATTTCTAGGGACGCCGTTTAGTTGTTAGAACTTCCAATCCAAATATTTACTCATCTATTAGACCGTTTAAAAAAAGACGCAATGCAAACTTTAAAATAATTCCTCAAAAAACTACATTTTGAAGACGGAGGGACAATGTATGCTTCGACAGCGGGTGTAATGAGCTGCAGTCGCGGCCTGGACGGTCAGTGTCTACCGAGCGACGTCCCGCTTAGCTCCCAAGACGTTTCTTCTTCTCCCCCACCCCCACCTCCTCACCCTCCGCCACGCCCTCCCCCCCTTCCACCACCGCTCGGCGGTGGCGGCGGTGGCATCACCTTCCAATATTCACGCCCGCCTCGGCCTCTTAATTATTGTCGCTTCCTGCCAATTTCACGGCTCACGGGAAGTCCTAAGTGTTTCCGGGAATGGCCGCCGCCGCCTGCAGTACGCTGCCGCCGCCGCCGCCGCCGCCGCTGCGCGCGGCCCGCACTCGCTTCTTGAGGGGGCGGGGGGCAAGGAGCAAGGAGCAAGGAGCAAGGCGGAGGGTGGCGTGGGGGAGGGCTCGCTCGGACCGCGCAACGCCCACGCCAACGTCGCTGCGCCTGTTTGAAGTTGGCTCTTGCACTGGCAGTTGCAACTTACGCTAACTCTGTTGCAAATGCTGGGATGGGCCCTTGTTTTGCTTCTGGACATAAATGCAGCTTCACTATGCGCACGTTTTGCTGCGCTCTCCATTTGCTAGTTGTGGGACGAGTAGAGCCGGAGGTATGGGTTACTATCTTGTTAGCAATACTAAAACATCAAATGTGTTGTTCGTTTACCGATGCATATAATTTTCTATAACTCGGGAACGCAAAGGTCCCATTTTCCAACTTGCTAACCTAGCTTTGACGGTACTTTTTTAATTCATCATTCATCTAATTATAATTAAAAGGTCTATAACTCAAGCCGTTGCAATCTTATGACGTTAGACCAACCCTTCGTTTTATTGTAATGTCTGTGCAGATTGTACTTCTCCCCCATACGTCGCATACAGTTTTTAATGTTCTTTGACGGAATAAATTTAATCAAAATAAAAACTCTTGTTCACCTATGTGTTCTTCATTCCACCAGTGGGGCACGGATTCAAACCACTGCCAATCCAAGAGGAATTAGCAATAGGAATGCGACATCGATATCAATGTTTTAAATATCGATACATTAAATACGATATTTTTTAACATCGATGTTTTGTTGTCCATGTTTTGGGTTTTCTTTGTTTTGTTTCTGAAAAATTCCTATAATGACAATTTTGTAAAAGTTAATATAAGAAATAATTACTGATGGTGCCACTTTTTTGTTAGATTATATGTTCGAATCAAACGAACGGAGCTAGTATCTTCATCGAGCAGACCATCTCTCGCCCGAGATGACTGTGATACCCTGGTATTTCCTACGTCTTTCCTCCCATTTCGCACATGGATAGGCGGTTAACTTATGCACAGTGGATGTTGGGCCTTCATTGGGCGCGCAGGCTTCACGCTTAGATTTGTCCATTGTTCTTGATATTTGTTTTCGGTTAAATCTTAAATTATAAGTTAATAAACACGGCCACAGTCAAATTCAATTTCATTGCCAGGAATTTAATTAGAGGTTAATAAATCAGCAATACAACATCGATGTTTAAAAACATTGTGGAAAAAATGTGCTCACGGCAGGTGTTCTTGAGGTTCTCCTATTTCCATTGCCTCTATTTCCCCCATTTCTCCATCATTAACCAATTATTATCACTGTCGTTCACCCATTAGAGAACCACTCATGGAGCTCAAAGACCTCAGTAGTTGAAGGATTCGTAAACTCAAATCTCTCTCTGCTCTCTCTCACTCTGTCTATCTGTCTGTCTGTCTGTCTCTGTCTCTCTCTCTCATATATACATATATATATATATATATATATATATATATATACATACATATATATAATCTTCGAATCACTTTGACACAATTCAATCAATAGAGGGCTAGTGTATGGGTAAATTAGCAAACATAATTATAATGAAAACTATAGTCAGAGATAGAAGGACCAAACATTTAGAGAGGATGATACAGCGTCTTTGAGGGGATGAAGGGTTTTATCTCCATATATTCTTTTCACTCGTTTTGGAATACTGGATGTAAGATATTTCTCAGTAGTGCGCGAAAACACAATTTGATCACAAATTTTAATTAAAAATACTTATTTGCTTCAAATGTATAAGTTGTATTTACTAAGTATCCGACAAGAAATGCTAATGGGTTATTTAATATATTTCAACCAATGTATAAATTTAATAATTTCAGCGCATCCAGTTACTGATTTGTTAAAGAAGGTAACGGCCAATAAATATAATGCCCAATAATTCACTAGTCACTCAGTTTTGCAGATGCAGATCGTCTGCTTGTCACTTCGCCAAATTGTCCCTACGATCATGTTATTCCTTTGCAAGCACTTCTATTATATCATCAGTAAAATGTTCTCCTCGTCTTTTCTTGGAGTCTCCAGAAAATCAAATTATTTTGTTGCAATATTGCAAATATTTGTCTCTGTTGCAATTTTTCGAATTTTTTTTCATCCTATTGTAAATATTTCTTTACAAAAATTACTAAAGAATTTTCATTAAATGCATTAAAATCTAACTTAAAATTTAATTCAAGTTCTTACAATTTTCATGGTAATGTAAGATAGGGTCCCATTGTACTCACAGGGTTTAATATAAGTAAAGTAGAAAATTTCCACTATTATGTGCAAGAAATATCGTTAGACACATTTGAGCGTTGCACCAGAGAATACTTTGTTTTTTTTAACTGAGGAGTCACCAATTTAAAAATTGTACGTCGTTAAATTGCGCACACTCATGTTCATATTGCAGCCAAATATTTGTATTCAGAGCTTTTCCGACAAGAGAAAAAAATACGAACTTTTAACAGTAATTAACATCACTCCATTTTGAAATTATCAAACTTAATCCATAGGAATTTATTGATAATGCGTAGACTAATTTCGAAACTGTTTGAACTAGATTAACCCTTATTAAAATGAGAAATCTGTTAAAAGTAATCATTGGAAGCGTTGGTGCTCTTCTTATCATATAAACCATCGCTTCATTATATTAATTCCTAGTTGATCAAATATCTTTCAGAGCTCTGTTTTTGCCTGTTGTTTTTATTTATCTCTCCAACTTTAAGTCCCGCAACTACTGATGCAACCTTATCTTACCGTATCATCCGTTGCAATCTTACGACGTTAGACCATCCCTTCGTTTTATTGATATCAATTTGTGCAAATAAAATTGCTTTGCTTTTCCTTTGTTTTTTTACATTTCCCCATCTGTAAGCTCAGCTACCGCTGCGACCTTCGCTGCCCCCGCCGCTGCCAGTCGCAGGCGCTCATGCTCGCGGAGTCACGCTCAACGCGCGATTTCTGCACCGCCACCACGTGTAAAAAAACGCGCACCGGGAGCTATTAGAAGGCTTAATGCGGCGTGTCCGCGGGCGACCACGGCGGCCAGGGGCGGTTCTCCCTTGGCACGCGCTGCGGCGACCTGCATCATCCGGGTCAGCTGCGCCGCGTCGTGGAACAATTTTTTATTAGCATGCGCTTCCTCTATAAACATTATTGAATCCATGAGTTAATTATTATATTGTAAAATAATACAGTCTGGAGTCGTGAAGGTGGTCGATTAAAAGCGAAAGGTAGCCCTGATTGAAAAGAAAAGTGGACTAATTTAAATAACTATTTATGTACTTAGGGAGTTATGCAGATGTTTTACCGGCTTAGGCGGCTCAGAGCATCAATTGATTTTAGTGTGGTGCCTCTTATCGGGAAGTTTTAGGGTTGGGGTTCCGACTGTGCAGGATTTTCGTTACTTACTAGAAAGCTGGGTCGAGTTCAGACGCGGTCAGGTGGAGCATTCTAGTGGCTAGCTGCTCTGATCCGGCTGCTAGTTTCCCGTGGTTTGAACGATCATCACCAGGCGAATAACTGAGCAGTACCCTAAAAAACAGGCCACGAACCGCGCGCGATCTTTCTTTTCTTTCTCTGCTCTTCCTTGCCTTATCCTCGCCCTTTACTTACATACACAACCCTACATGCACTGCACTACCACCCTTGTCGGAAGACCACTATTCGGAGCTTAGAGCTTCTTCCGGCTGAGTTGGTTGAGTCAGTGCCTTGTTGGTGGAAGATACTTGATGGGGAAAACTCCTTCAAGCCGTTGAGTAGTTCGGCGTCCAGCGGGGGAAGTCCACCGCCATCTTCCGCGATAAATACATAAACTACTCATAAGGGAATAATGACCTTAGCCGTTGGCGCGTCCGGAAACCCTAAGCAATTAACAAACCAACAAAACCCGCCTTTGCGTGGCTGCCTCTTCATGCCTCTCATCTTCACACCGCTCCAGCTTTCCTAGAATACCCTCGCCTCGGTTTGTCTCCGCCTGGCCTCGGTTTGCATCGCCTCGACTCACCTCCATCTGGCCTCGCCTCGCCTCAGCCTCGCCTCGCCTCACCTCACCTCGGTTTGCCTCCGCCGCGTCTTGGTTTGCCTCAGCCTCGCTTCGCTTTGCCTCGCCTCGCTTTGCCTCGCCTCAATTTGCCTCCGCCTCACCTTGCCTCGATTTGCCTCCACCACACCTGGCCTCGCCTCGGTTTGGCTCCGCCTCGCCTCGCCTCGCCTCTGTTTGCTTCGCCTCCGTTTGTCTCAGCCTTCCGTCGGTTTGCCTCACCTCGCCTCAATTTGCCTCCGCCTTACCTCGCCTCGCCTCTGCTTCCCCTCGGTTTGCCTCCGCTGCGCCTCGGTTTGCCTCAGCCTCGTCTCGGTTTGCCTCAGCCTCACCTCGATTTGCTTCCGCCTCGCCTCGCATCGTTGTCCTCAGCGCCCCAAACCCCTTACCATACTGCCTCGCCCCCACGCCGTCCTTCCGACCTCCCCCGCGTCACTCCGCCTCCACGCCCGTTTAGTGGGGTAATTCAAGTAATCGTTCTTCACGTTCTTCCGGAGTAAGTCCATTTCTTCATGAAAGGTGCGATGAAGGAGGGATAAGAGCCTAAATCTGTACCAGATTTACCTTTGAAAGCAATTTTTATTTCAAGGGAGCGAATCTTTTCTTATGAATCCTTGCCAAACACGTTGGTTTGCACCCGTATTCATAATTCAGCTTGTGTATAAGTTACGGTAGGGATCCCAGTACTCAAGAAAACATGCACAGATCTCACCTCTCTCTACAGTATGGCACACTTTAACTATTTTTGACTTTAAATAAATAAAATTAATTAAGATGATTTGAGCCACAATTTCTTAGTCATATTGGTTATTCGAAGACTCCTGGCAATGTCGGCATAATGTTTTTCCGTGTTTTATGTGTATCACGAGAAAGAAAAAATAATTTTCTGGATATGCACAACAACAAAACGCTAATTTTTAAATCCTTTGTCCTGGGGTGAGAAAAACGACGCTCTTGTCTGTGCATTGTCCAGAGCTTTAGTCTGTTGCTTCTTCATTCGTTAGAAAGGGCGGCGTTAAACGGTGCCCGGCGGGATTGGTACACTGCACTTGGAGGAACAGAGTGGGATGCAGAGTGGTCTGATATTTAAGTTGAAACAAGTTCGTACTGGTTTCTTGAGATGCTTACGAAGATAGGTCTCATTTCTTCATCAAGAGTGGAATATTTTTTTACTTACTGAATCGAAAATAAAAAAATATTGCATTTCAACATGGTTCTTTCATTACTTCTTATTATAAATTCCTTTGGGTTATTTAATGTGGAAAAATAAAATGTCTACACAGATTGCATTGTCTACGTAGCCTACACATAAAAAGAGTCATGTTGACTACATTTAGATTACGTGTAGAAAACACACGTAGACGTAAAATTATAGTCTACCGCACAACTCTGATTAAAACCTGTGGTGGTAAAACAACACGCACTTTATCGCACATACTCAAGTTTTCAAAAAATTGTACATGACCTTATTTCAAAATCTGTGTTTAAGGAACAGATTTCATTAAGGGGAAAAAAATCTTGATCTTTAATATTTTAGTTCCAGTAAGACTCCAAAAAATTTTCAACTTAAGCGATTTTCGAAAAATTAGAATTTTTAATGAACATAGGTCCTGTTCAGTACCTGTTCAGTCTCTTAAACTACCGTACTATCCTACAAAAGTGAATAAAAAACGATGGAGCCATTTTTTTAAAATTCAAAAATGTCCTAAGGACTTTATGTAAATTCCCCCCAAAATTTACAATCAGTTTCAAATTCAAGGAGCCGCGACATCAACCAAATCGATTAAGGAATATCAATTTTGTAGAAAATCGGTTGAACGATTTAGCCGCTAGCGTTGTTCAGACGGACAGACAGACAGGCGGACGGACAGACGAGGTTTTGCCGTCATTCGATTTTTCGGTATTAATGACATACAAAACATGGGTTCTGGCTACAGCACGTGTTAGAGGATTTTTTCTAAATTTAGCAACAGGATTTATCTAATTTTTCGTTACCAGGGCCCTGTTATATGAGTTTTTTGCCGAAACTTCGCTACTTTTCCAGCAGCATTACAAAACGTCTACTGCGTAAGCGGTAGCGAGAAAATAAAAAAAGATCAGAACTGCCAGGAGGAAGTCTGGTTCCGACTGCCGGCGAATTTTTACCGGCGCACGAAAACTCGATTCGCTTGTGGGAAAGTCCTTATAATGTTGCTAAACTTGGGGAGGGGTCTCGTCATAAATAATTTTATGCATACGACTTTTACCTGGGATCCGCGCTGGATCCTCTTCCGAAGTGGAATCTGTGGTGGACAAAGCAAACTCTGGGTAGGTTTTCTCGGAGTTTCCCTCATTTCCCTGCCCCTCGTTTCACCATTGTTCCACAGCCATTCACCTCAACGTTCCAATCATCTGCTTATTGGATCATTTCACAACATATGAGCCTGAACTACATCAGCAGTTGAAAGACTCGTAAACTCCAATAAATGAATTAATCAAAATAAATAATACATTAATAATAAATAAATAATGTATTAATAATAAATTATGTATTAATATTAATAAATGAAGAGTGTATTAATAATAAATAATTTCTAAATTAATAAATTCAAAACTGTGTTAACCATATCAATGTTAGCACAGAAGAATCATTGTGAGACAAACCAAAATATACTGCGAGTAATATCTTATTTGAGTTTTATCAATGTAAGTACGTTTGCACCGTTTGTTTCTGAATCGTGGATCGCCGCTTCCTGTGCACCGTGTGTATTCAACGAATTCCACAATAACGGCCGCCTATGACAGGTAGTTGCAGCAAAATTTAAAAGGCGTGCGGCGGCGTGGGAGAACGGAAGGTGCGACGCATTCGTGGAATCCCGCGGGCGTCGGCTGGGCGATGGGGGCGGCAGGGGCGGTGGCGCTTGTGTGCGGAAGGAACGCGCGCGCTCGCCCACAATTTGCAACACCCGTCCGCGGGTCTCGCCGCCACCGCGCCCTGCCCTCGCCCACCCCTCGCGCCACCTCCCCCGCCCTCGCCCACGGCGCTGCACAGGTTGCATCCCGGCCGCGCACGGCGCTGTGGCTCGTAAAAAGCTCAGGATATTGCAGCGAGTGTGTTCCGTTCGCTCCCTCGCCCCTCTCGTTTCTTCTGTGTCCTGAAGTTTTTGATTGATTTACACGACGTTTATATGCGATTTTACTACACGTGTACGGTCGTTACGCGTTTGTTTTCTTGTTTCCACGTTTCCAGGAGGGCCCGCCTCCGCCCGGCTTTGCGGCGCCCTGCGTTTCGCGCCGGACGCCCACTCGGCTCCGCCCCCGCTCGGTGCCTTGCACCGCGCAGCCCCTCGCCGCCCCGCGTCGCCCCCTAGTGCCCGACGGCCAGCAGGCGGCGTTCGCCGACCGCCCTGTAACCTCACCTGCTTGTGGCCCTCCGCCTCTATCTTCTTCCCTGAAACCATCCGCTTCACCTCCGCACATCCGCCTACCTCTGCACGACCGAGAACGCCCACACAACTCGTTGCAGCGGGTGAGGGCGCTGGGTTGCTTCACTTGTCGTTACTTTATCGCGTTTTCAGGTGGTCGATTGTTCAGTCTAGTCTGCAGTTTCTTCCACCTTCCGCTTTGCTATTCCTTTTCTGCTTTTCTTTCATTTTTTGATATATTTTTATTCGTTTTATGATTTTTTATAAAGGTTTTACATGCGTTTACGAATGTTTGTTTTTTGTTTTCATTGAATTAAAGAGATAGAACCAAAATATCCCAAAACAAAATTAATTTATTAATTATTCTCTTTCATTATGAATGATATTCATTAAAAATACGCATTACCTCATACTCTCCCGGAAATATATTAAAATACAATTTCCATAAAAAATTTGTAACAGAAATTAACTTTATCAATCAATTGAAATAACCTCACAAACCTATACACTAGTTATACGTGTGCCAGTATTGCCATTGACATAATGTAATCAATTATTTGTCCCTTGTTTATATTTAATTACAATTATGTTGCTGTTGATTGTAGTCGTTAAAGTTCTTCAAGTTTATGCATCAATTAAATAAAAAAAATTTAAAAAATATTGAAAAACTCATTACTACGTACTGTACTGCGCATTTTAATTTTTTAAGTTTCATTGACGAACTTGGTCAAAAATTGTTTTTTATTTAATTACTCATTGATTCCCATATTGAAATTTACGGGTTTGTGAAATTGTCCTATCCGCAGATTGAGAATCTTGTGATAAGGGATAATGAAAGGACATTTCATTAATTTTTTATTAAAAAATTGAGTAAAATAACATAAAATGTCCATAAAATTAATATTTCCCCAAATTGTATATTTTCCCTTGACATTATCCAAACTATTTTGTGTTAATGCCTACGTCAATGAATCGTCCATTATTGTCAATTTTTTGTGTGCTTAAAATTCGTTATTGGGCTGTTTTTTTTATAAAATCGAGAAGATTTATCTGTGTCGTTATTTTTCTCTAAAGTTTATTTAATTGCTGACGGGGCATAAATCCACTTCAAGTGTTCTATTTAAATTGTTGCTATCACCATTCATTCCTAGAGTTAAAAGTTTGGAAATCATGATTACGAAATAATATTTCGACGATTCATTCTGCCATGCAATATATTTTTCTTGCCTGAAAACGCAAATTTTCAATACAGAGTAATCTATTTTCATCTCTAGTAAAGTATTAACCACCCTAGATCGCACCAAGATATTTAGTGACCAACTTCACAGAATCAACTTTAATTCAAACCCATGCAGATCCATCATATGAGCCTATTGAAAAGTTGTCATTCCAAACATTTCTTTTCTATCTACTGGCTAAGGAACTAGCTTTACTATTCAAAGTCACATCAGTGTTTCGTGATTTTAAAGGAAATCAAGAACTCCTCTTTGAATAAAGCATTCGCCAAATCTAAATCGCAACGAAAACGGATGCCTTTATTGCGTTGGTATCTCCACATTCTTCGATCAAGTCATGACCAATATAATGCGTTTTCGGATTTGGTTGCACCACAATTTTGGAAAACGTTCGGGTAAACAACCTTCAAAAGCATGTTCAAATATAAGATCAGTGATAGAAATGCGATACTAAATAAAATTTGGTAGTGATAGACCGTCTTTTGTCTGAATTAGTGGTGTGAAAACATCTACTTTCTCTTATTATTGGTGTCGGTTATGTAATATTATAATATCGCAACTTTTAAGCACATATTGTGAAGATTGTCTTTTTCACTGAAAGACTCCAGGTTTTAGACAATCAATAAAACTGCATTCATTGTGTTTTAAAACATTCAAAATTCCTTTATTCAACATTTTTCTTTTTTTAAGCAATATTCAAAATGTTGTAAAACACAATGGATGTAGTTTTATTGTATTCTTCTAATCCCTCAGCTATCTCTTGAAAAACTCTCCAGTAGAAGTGCAGGATAATCAAATTTTCAATTTTCGAAATTTCAGAGGTTATAGTCAAAAGGGTCTCAAGAAAACTTGCGCAGATTATACTTAGCCCCCATAAGTCATACAAAGTATTTACTGTTTTTTTACAAAATAATGTTAATCAAAGAAAATCGAATTTGTACTGTCGCAGTATTTGCCTACTAGAAGTTTCAGTAAGTACCTAAAAAAATAAAAGATTCGCTTCAAGTATCAACGATCTCGAGATCGGCGAGATCGCTCACAAATTGTCACATTTGAGAAAAAGTCTGAATATTTTTATGTGCTAGAATTGTTTGGGCGGACAAATGGACAGTCCTTTTTCAGAAAGCACTACTTTGGTAGTAAAAGCCTCAATGCAAGTATTTTCGCCAAAATCTTCCCATGTTTTCTTGAAGCATTACAGGAATATTTCAATATGATGTATACAAGTGCACGCGAAAGTAAAACAATGCTAACAAGAAGCGTTAAAGCTCGGATGAGATTATTTCAGAACTTCACAAATACCTGCTGTATGTAATGAAAATGACTATCTGCTTCACCTTATCCTTGTTTGGAGAAGGGATAAAGCTCTAAAGCTCCTCTGGTAATCAAAACTCTACTTAATCCCTGCGATCGATTCATATTTTTAGCGCTAGGCTGTTACAAATATTAAGAGAACTTTTATATATTATGTTTATTGGCACATTGTTCATATTAATTGAACTTACTCAGCAATTACAGTTTGAAAAACACGTAAATAATTGAATGTAATGTCAAATCATTACATGAAATACTTTCCCCCGGAAGAAAAAAGAACCCGATGAATAAACTATTCTTTACGAAACATCCTTCCAACTGAACAAAGTGCAAAAGTTACAAGATAAGAATTTATGTGACCTAAATCTTTCAAGGTGATATTTTCCCCTCGAACGGAATTCTAAGCTCTAAACAACTTTTTTCCTTGTGCTAAGAGACATACGCGTTTCTTTTGGCGTCGGCATCCCTGCAGCTGACGTCGTCGGTCCAGCGCTCCCTTGAAGTATCTTCCGCTTGTCTGCGTGCTGATTCGCGAGAAGGCGTTGCAAAGTGGGCGAAACTGTAGATGCGGTTATCTGCGCGGCGAGCCAGCGTTTTCGCAGATACAGAGGACACTTCCGCCACGACGCTGGAACGTTTAGCTCCGGCGCGACGCGGTACGAAGAAAGGAGAGCTTCGGACAACCTCGCCATCGTAGAAGCGGCGTGACTGTACAGCGCTGCAAGGCGTTCCATTTGTTCGTATTCGCTCGAGCGGTGCGATATCGAGCGCCGTCAAGTTCGAGTGTGCCGCCAATTGATGTCACTGCAGTCCCAGTGACCGGGAGGTCCTAGGTTCGAGTTCCGACAGCGGCATGATTTTCGACACTAGCTTTTCAGCTAGGTGGAGTTCAGTCGCTGACTGGAGGAGAATTCTAGCGGCCGTCTGCTCTGATCGATAGTTTCCTTGGTTTCTCCAATCAACACCAGGCGAATGCCGGAAAAGTACCCTAACAAACGGGCCACGGACCGCGCGCGATCTTTCCTTTCTCTTCCTTGTCCTATTCTCTACCCTTCACACACACTTACACCAACATGCACTACACTACTACACATGCCGGGAGACCGGTCGGCAGCTTACAGCTTGTGCCGGTTGGGGCGGTGACCCGCTGGTGCGAGATACCTGGTGGAAGATACCTTGGGAAAACCCCGCTAGTCGACGGTAGATCGGTGCCAGATCTCGCAATCCAGCGGGGAAAAGATCACCGCCACCTCCCGAGAAAAAACGCGCACTACATTTACGAGACTACTGACCTAAGTAGTTGACGCGCCCGGAAACACGAACGAATCAATCAATGAATCAATCAATCTGTCGAGCGTCGCACGCTCGTGGTGGACTGATTCATAGGTCATAGCGATTGACGGCATCACTTCGCCTTTGTAAGAAGGGATGTGTGGACTCGTGATATGAGTTACAGAACTACGTAAGCAGTAAACATGAATCTTTCGAAAATCAACAATTTTTGACAGAAGTATTGTGTGGACCTGATATCGATAAAGTGGTTAAATCTTGTTCCTATGTGTAGTAAGTTACTTCCTCTTATACTCACTTATACTCTTGTGTACTCAGAATCCACGTGGGTCCTCGATACTAATACTGACCGAAGTCCGTCCGTCCGCTTGTCCCTCTCTCTGTGGTGTCTAGACCGTTCAAACTATTTTTTCAAAAACTGGTAATACTCGATAGGTCTGGCCGAACTCGGGCTCCTGGGAGTTTGAAACGGATATTTTGATGTTACGGGATAGTTTACGTAGACCGACTTTCAATTTAAGAATAATGCTCGTAAATAATATTTTTCGTACACTCAGATCTAGCGCCGTAAATTGCGGAGCATTTATCGGCTCAAAGTTTAGATTTGGCGGACAAGGCTGAATAATTACCATCGTAAAAGTAATTCAAATTAATGCAAACAAAACAAAACACTTGATGACTTCAGTAATTCAACAATTGTAACTCACAACTTTATAGTTGCTAATTCAGAAGAACATCTGGATTCATGCGACGAAAACGGATAGTTCAAATAGTTTTCTCTAAAAATTGAAACTTAAAATTGCAGGTGAGTATACGAAAAATCAGGCCCAAAATAAATGGTTTGAGATTCTGGAATTTACCAGCCTCGGCTCAGCTCGGCTCGGCTCCGCACCGCTCCTCTCCGTCTTAGATGGTAAACAGTTTATTTTTAATTTCATGAATATAATTCTTCTTTAGTTTATTACCGTTTTGGCTGGCTTCAGGCCTTATTCTCTAGTATAACAGATTGATAGACCGCGTATTTGGGGGTCCTTTTCTTCCATATTTGGATATAGGATTTGGAGGTTTGACGAACATGTCGAACGTGTAATTTTGGTCAGAAATGTGAAATCGAGAAATTTGTTTAGTTTAATAACTATTGCAATAAATGGGAAATATTTCTTGAGTAATTCACCAGTCGATATGTTGTAATAATGTAAAAATATTTATATGATGAGTATTTTGTAATACATCAAATCCCAAATATGATACAATGGCATTTTAACGAAGGCAGATTCTGCTCTCACAATACGGCGCATACAATATGAATCTATGTAACGTTTGTATGTTTTTGTAACACATTAACAAAAATTTTAAAAATTGAAAAAAATACAAGGTGCAACAATATTGTTATAGTCCTGCTAGGAATGTATCGTATATTATGATGAGAAAAATTGGTGAACTACGAGATGACATTTGTTCAAATAATATTTTGGTCGTATTATATTTCTTCATCAGGAGATGCGCGAAAGTACAAGCTTGCAGGTATCCCAGAAAGGAAATCGTTAAATGTCACTCTTGCTCAAGAGCTCTGGATAGAGCTGTCAAACACGCGTGGCAACATCACTTCGCTCAACATGTTCTTCTGAGTGAGTCGCTTCATTTCTTTCGCTCGATCCAGCATCTCCGCACTCCTCTTCGCGTTCGACCGGGCATTCCTAATTAAAAGTCCCTTCCAAAGTTGGCAGCCTTGCCACAACCGCAACTGCAGATGTTGCGGAGCACGCAAACGCTCGGCGGATCTTCTTCTCGGATGTCATGACGCAAGAAATATGGGAAAGGTTTTAGTGAGGTGACCTTTGGTATGGCTACAGAAGCTGTCAGAGCGAAATGTTATTTTGACAGCAGGGGAACGAAAATTGCGTCTGGTTTGGGAATGACAAGGGAACAGGAGCGGAATGCATTTATCGTTCGGAGTTTTGTCTTAAAGTAGCGACGCATTAGTACTGAGAATGTCTGAGAATCGTCAAAAGAGCTTTTCAATTTATTATTATTATCATTAACTATTATGATTACAATATTTTTTAAAAATATGGTTATCGACCGTTCCCTTATCTATGTGTCCATTGCCTATGCCCCCTAACGGGAGAACTACGATGGAGAGCTACTAACAGAGTACGAGAAAAATTACGTTGTAAATAATCCATTGCATGGACCCATTTTTTTGCTAAAGTTAATCGCGGAAAATGAAGGTTGAAGCATCGTCACCAAATAGAAAATGCATAGCGAACCGTCAACTGGGCCAGTGAAGAGTATTAGCATTAGTTGATGTATCGAGAACTCAGCTGAATATTTTTTATTAATTGACTGAAGTTTCGTCTAGTCATGCTAAACCTCATTAGATCTTAAGTTACAAGCAGATAAATTGTTATCTGACGATTGTTACAAATATCAATTTTCATATTCTAAATGTTTTTATAGAAAGCAGCTGAGATCTCGATCCACCATGTCATATTATCTATCGATAAATGAATGTCGAATCAATCAGCAACCATTCGTCATATTTTAGCGTACCTTCAGAAGAACGCTTGGTATTAGCGTAAAATTGGCCCTTTCCTGTTCTCGATGTAGTGAGTCGATTCCTTCCGGTGAAGTTGGAAAAGGGACTAGAGCCGAAATACTTACTTGAAAAAATGTAATTGTTATAAAAGCTTTTATAATAATTTTCTTAAGTACTTTTCATGTGTAATCTCAAAATACTCCTTGTACATTCCTGTCACATTCTCTGAAGAAATGAATCAATCCGAGGCTGGCGAATAACAATTCCACAAACAAATAGGTTTGTAGAAGTTTATAATTTTGTTTTCTTCTTTTAGATATGAAGTTCCAGAAGAGTTTGATAGATTCTGCTGACATTTTTTATTAAATTGAGTAAACTGACATACCCATGAATTACTGTAAGTTGTTTAAAGCGGAACTTTATATAAAAATTGATGTCACAAATAAAATTGTTTTAAAAATATTTGCTATCACAACATTAACAGTATTTTAAAGCTATTACTTTCTTAACGTAGGTGAATGTTCTCCATGTTAACATAAATCAAAGGTGCGTTTATTTGCAAACGATTGTGTTATATACCGCAGAATCAAAGGTAGCGCTGACGAACAAATATTACAACAGGTTTTAGAACATTTACGTAATTGTACTGAAAGAAATGACATGGTAATTAATGGATCGAAAAGCAAAACAATAACTTTCGGGCGGGGACGAAATTATGAGGAACGAGATTATCGTTTAGGTGAGGTCATCATTCCAGAGTCTCATCATGCAAGTATTTAGGCATTCATCTAGAGATTATGGTGAGAGAAGCATGTAAATCAGGTAGTAAGAAAAACGTGGAAGTCTTTGCATTTTGTAATGCGAATTCTAAAGAAAAGTTCTACAAACGCCAAAGAATTAGCATATCTTTCGCTAGTTCGCCCTCTAATGGAATACGGAATAGATGTTGGGATCCGTACAGAAAGTTGCACCAGAAAAACCTAGATAGAATACAGAGGAAAGCAAATACGTTTATCTGTAGGACTAACGCAAAAAAATAGTCATGGAAACCTCTAGAAACGAGAAGAACAAGGGTGAGGCTTTCTACACTCTATAAATCGTACGTAGGTCATCCAGCTTGGAAGGAAATTCATGTTAGACTAGAAAAACCAAATTATTTAGGCCGAGGCGATCGCACCCACGAAATTCGAACAAGGAAATAAAATTCAAATCATGGGAAAGTTTCATTTTGTAACAGAGCAATTAGAGATTGGAACAGTTTACCCGCAGCAGCTTTCAAAGCCTTTCCTTCAAGTGTCCCAAGGTTTAGAAATAAGTTATTACAACTGAGAGTAATAGATGTTAAATGACTGCTGTGAAGTGCAGTGGAGTGCTGGTCAGTGTAATTCAAAGCAAAACTGTGTAGTGTAGTGCAATGCAGTGTTGTGTAGTGAACGCGATCAATGCCTTTTCTCAAATCTAATTTAGCCAGTATATATGTAGCTTGTAATGATTTTTAGTATTACCAACATATACTTGTATATAATGGTAGAGTTGAAATAATGTTATAACACTTAATATTAAGATATAAGATAGTATGATTATTGCTTCGTTTTGTATTGTACTCTATTATTATTATTGTAATTATTGTTAATTACCTGCCACCGGTGCATACCCAAGTGCAGTTAAAATAAATGTATGTATATGTATTAAGGAATGACTCAGATGTCTGACAATCCCCTGATTCTCTCTTCAAGAGGAGATTGTACGATTTTTTTATTCGGATGTTACCATCCAACTCATTCGAGAATTATGTAATGCGCCAGGAATGTCTATCTGCACTCAGCCGAGTCAGAGCATCCCATTGAAAATTGCATTTATGTTGATAACAAACAGATCACTGGAAACAAGGGAAGGGGAACATTTCCTACACCTTTTATGATTGTGGTCAGTACGATATTTATGTTTTCTTTGTTAGAAGCTGCAGCTCGTGCTACCAACATAATTTCTGTTGCTAGCACTCTCACCAGCAAGGTGTCACAGCGGAGAGACTTTCCTGGCGCGCTGGAAAATACATCTTAATTGATACCTATATACGTATTACTCATTTGTAATTGTCCCATACTCGACTGACACGGAATCTGAGTGACGAGTAAAATGTTTATTCTTGTGATTAAGGTATTTCTTCTAATTGTACGACATTATTATATCGAGTGAGAAATACCTCCAATGCCCTCTTTAACCGTCATAGTGTGTGATATTCATTTCCATAAACATCCCTCAGGTGAATCTCGATACCATAAACACCTTCTTGTGACAAAAAAAGCAATTACGGAACGTAGTGCTTGTTTGATGGCGTCAATTTCACCACCACACCCAGTTATCACGCTCTTGCTCAGTCAAAAATACACCACCGCCACGAATTGTAGGCCAAAGTTTTCGTAACATATATTGTCATATTATTGTCATATATCTTTAAAATTTCAACTCTTTCAACTTAAAGGCACTACATCCACAGTCCCAGTTCCTTTTGGGTAAACTTTGACGATTCCGGCCTACATTAGATAGATAATTGGTTCCAAAGCGAGTTCCATTTTTTTCCCACGCGAGGAATAGCCCGATGTGGAAACGATACCTCCAATCACCGAGCAAGGCAACTCATTGATTTTACTCCAACACAAATGTCTCAAAAGGGATTGATTCATTGTGTTTCCGGGCACACTTTCTGCTATGGTCATTAGACCCGTTGTTATAGAAATGATTTTTCCCAGGAGGTAGAAGTGATTCCTTTTCGATTGATGGTGAGATCTGGTGCCGACCTAGACGTCGGCTGGAGGGGAATTGCCGCTACAGGTATCTCCCACAGCGGGGCACCTCTCCAGCCTGGGACAAGCTCTGAGCCCCTCACTGGTCTCTCGACATATGTGGTAGTGTAGGGCATTTAAGTGTGTGTGCGTGTGCTTGTGCGTGCGTGTGTGTGTGCGTGTGCGTGCGCGCGCGCGCGTGTGTGCATGTACGTGTGCGTGCGTTTGTGTGTGTAAAGGGAGGGGAAGGGAAAATGATGAGCAAGAACAGATTGTGCGGTCCGTGGCATGTTTCTCAGAATACTGCTCCGGCATTCGCCTGGTATTGGTGGTACCTTTCGGAGAAACCACGGAAAACTATCGATCAGGTAAGCCGACCGCTAGAATTCTCCTCCAGGCAGCGCCTGAATTCAACATAGCTAGACAGATAGTGTCGAAAATCCACAACTGGCGAGATTTGAACCCTATAACCTTCGGTCAGAGTCACTGCAGAGACAGCGGTAATGCTGGCTCTGAACTAAACACAGTCGGTCTTCAATTCGAGTGCGTTGTTTACGGGGCTGGATCCAGCCGATCATTTTTGAGGGGTCCATCATAGATTCTTGATAATTAATAAACATATTTGTAATTATATTGTATATTTTTGAAGCATATACTACACAATTTTATAGTTATTTTTTAATTTGTTTGTTATATTATTTGTATAATTGTTTGTTATATTATTTGGAAAAATAGTTAATAAATTCCATACATTCAGTTCCAAGTTCCTTAAACAAATATTTAAATACATTTTGTCAAATACAGGAAGGTAACAAACGAAAACTCGAGGCTTTTGGGAGCTGGATCCGCCACTGGTCGTTTATTCGGAAGTGTGGAGTCGGACGCCTGTGGCGAGCGTGCACGCGGCGTCACGTGGATTGGCGCGGGACGGCGAGGGCCCGGGGGCGTGGCGCCTGGCGCCAGGAACCGCATGCCCTCATGCGGCGCGCTCCCTCGCCTTGCCAACAATCGGGAAAAAGCGCCGCCCACGACGAGGTCAGGGCGGCATAGGCGGCGAGCGAGCAGGCGTGTGAACGGGCATGCGAGAGCAGCCCATATGTGAGGACGACCAAGGCACCTCCGTCGCCGCCACTGCCGCCGTCTCCGCCGCCACGACGCCCCTACCTCGTCATTGTCACCGTCCCCGCGCAGCCACTGTCCGCGCCACCACTGCCGCCACTGAAGTTGCACCGCGTTGCGAACAGTCACTGTTACCAGCAACACCACCGCCACCGTCCTCTCGACGTATTTGACAGTAGTCCCCGTTTCCGTCGCCTTTCCGCCGCCCAAACCACTGGCCCCGCCACCGCTCCGCCGCCGCTCCGTCACCGGCCCGCCTCCTCCTCCGCCTCCAACCGCCACGCACAGCACCGTCACCGCCACCGCCACCGCCACCGCCACCGCCACCGCCACCGCCACCGCCACCGCCACCGCCACCGCCACCGCCACCGTCATTGCCACCAGCCATACCACCGCCACCGCCACCAGCCATACCACCGCCACCGTTGCCACCACAACTGCCATTGCCACTAGAGCCGTCACTGCCTCAAACCTCCTCCTCCACCACTGCTTCTGCCTCCTACTCTCCCCCAGCTTTACATCCTCCTTATCCTCTACTACAACCCTTTCCGCCTCTAATTCCATCGCCATCACGATCACCACCACCATGACCATGACGACCACCACCATTTCCATTTCCATTACCACCACCACCAGCACCACAACCACCACAACCACCACCACTAATGTTTCTCTGAAGAGTAGTTTTTCACATGAGTACATTTGTAAGGAAGATATATATCTAAAGAAAAACAATCACTAATGTCTGATGATCCTTTAAAATCAGTCTATTTTCTGTAGCAACCAACAACTTGATACCGCTTTCGATCTACATAGAATGATCTACGTTGTAAATATGTATAAATGTAATAACTAATAAAACATTAATAAGTAATCGTGAATTAATGCAAATGGTAAACAAAAAATTACCTATTAAAAAGTACTGTTGTACGAAATACATTGTGTAAGTCGGTATAAAGATTTCGGGATGAATGTTTTGTGTTTTAAATACAAATTTTCATTATTCATTAATTAACATGGGTTTATTTTGTCGATTTATTTAAAGCAAATGCGCTTCTTGAACATCTAAATGATTTCGTATTCCTACAGTAAGCGCCTATGAATCTCGCGCGTCTGTCTGCAATACGCGCGTCTTGCACTCTCGAATTCCACCTCCTACGAATTTATGAAAGCAATTTTAAATCAAAACATTTGCATTTAAATGTATTTTTTATATTACGATTCAGAAAATAAACCTACAGAAATAAGTGTAAAATTAAATGCAATAAATTTGAGTCAATATGATCTGATTATTACGACTATTCAACTCGTGAAATTAAAACTAGTAGTGTTTAACTATACATACAAAAAGCCCCAACAAGAGCGGTGTTTCTCAAATAGTTTATTGCTTTTTCTAGACGATTCCTCTTACCGCTTCACCCTATACATAAACTGTATCTCGTCTATCTTAGGAGGCGGTATACATCGATTGCTATGTCCAATAAATCGCGTGTGTACTGTAAAATAACCTGTTTGATTTTAACATAGCTTTCATTTATTTGCAATATTTGGCGCATTTTGGAAATCTGTAGAACGTAATTTCATTCTTGGAATAGTCTTATTATATACCACTCATGATTTGGAAATTCTCCTCCCTTCGCGAGTCGGGGATTTATCGGCAATTTCCAAAGCAGTAGTGGTGTTACCCATGATAATGAATAAATATAGGAAAATAAAAATGTGAGTTACATTGAATTAGAGTAGTTGTTATATTTCTTTGTTTATTGATTGATCAGTGATTCTGGGTGCATCAACTGCTAAGGTCATAGTCCCGTGAGAGTAATACATGTTTTCCTGGAGGGTGGGGATGATGTCTCCCCGCTATCGCCGGCTAGCAAGGTTTTTCCTCAGGTACCTCCTACCAGTGGGCATGCCCCAAGCGGGGCATACTCTAATTTCCCGATCGGTCTCTCAGCATGTTATTGTGTGTGTACGTAACGGATGAGGATAGGACAAGCGGAAGAGAGATCGCGCGTAGCCTTCTCCGGCATTCGGCTGGTATTGATCGGAGAAACCAGGGAAAATTATAGAACAGAACAGCCGGCCGCTAGAATTCTTTACTGGCGCAAATCCTGCCAACGTCGGGACTCGAACCTAGGACCTCCTGCTCAGAGGCACTGCAGTGACATCAATTGATGTCCTGAGCTTCGTCCCCCGGTTCAATGTGTTAAACGTGCTCGTAAAGGCCTTACATTAGCATTACGTTTCCACAATATCTTTCAGCAATTTTTTTCTGCTTCTTTCGGTCACCTTTACACTAGCAAGAGCAAGGAGGAGTAATATATTGCCAGAAAGATCTGAGGCAAGATCTTTCCGGCACGAAATTGCTGATTGTTTTACATTAGAACATTCTGTTGCCGTGTTTGTTGACGTCTCGAGGAAAATGGCGCGTGAACTTTGAGGTTATATCTTACTTTCCGACATGGCTAGTAGAAGGCAGGAGTTGCGAGTTACTGTCGCAATTATTCTGTTAAATGAAGAGAGAAAGAAACGCCGGCGATTAGTGAGGACCTGTGACTGGATTTTAAGAAGGAAAGAAAAGAGTGCTTGTGCAATTTCGATACAGAAGTCTCAATATTTTTCATAAAAGAAAATGTTTTCGTGGACTTCGATTCACGTGGGAGCAAAGTAATTTTATTTTTATAAAATGTTCAATAATTAATTCGGTAAAAAGTTTTAAAATAGTATTACCGACAATGGATATATTATAGATTAATCTTAAATTTATTTAAATTAGACTAATGCCTTAATAAATTTTAACGTAAAAAAATAATAATCAGGGGGCATCTTTAGCTGAACCATTCGATAATTTGAACCATTCGATAATCAACCATTGAGAGTTTAGAATATTTATTACTATATTTTTACTGTATTAAACATTTCCACATACCCATTTTTCGAAAAAAAAAAAACAACAACAAACAAATGCATATTACAATGCAAAATAATACGTCAATGTATTACCTTACCGCACTTCCTGCAAAATTGACCGTGGTCATCAGTGGCTTCTTCCAGCAATATCTTGCTCAAACTTCAATCCAATTCTAGTCCCAGCAACAGCCGGCAATATCTTTCCGAGGGCGGAAACACACGAGTTTACGTTACGACCGGAATATCTAGCTACAAATATTGCCAACATCAGAAATATTTATTGCCACGATGTTTACATTGGCAACTTTTCTAGCGAAATAATATTACTCGCTATTTTCTTGCTAGTGTAAAGCCAGCTTCAGTACTGTGTAATGCCGTCCTGTCTCAACCGGGGTTCGAATTCCCAACCGTGGGCCCCGCGTCGTCGGGAAACACGAGGGCCCCCTTCCAGCGGCAACTGCCCTGGGCGCTGCGTCTTCGCCGCCCCGCTCCCATTGTTCCTCGCCCTCCCCTCCCCGCCCATCCCGCCCTCTTCACCCCGCGCCATCCCATACGGAGAAATGACGTGCGCGGAATGAGGCTGTGCCCCGCCCACCCCTCCCGCCTCCGTCCAGCAACCACCCGCCCTGCCCCGCCCCGCTGCGCCGTTGACGACGGCGAAGTACGTTGTTCGTGACGCGACGCGGAAATCGAGGGTTACTCGAATTCTCGGCCGTTCATGGGCGTGTATGGCCGAGAAAGACATGAATCTGTAATCACATGATGCTTAACAGAAATCAGTCACGTATGTCGTGAACCTGATGTTTTCGCTGGAATCAGGCTCAGCGTTAATGAAGTGTACTTCTATTCCTTCCTGGTTAATTTGGTGTAATTTTCAAGGAATATCTAAGCATCAAAGTAAAAAATAGGGTAAAAGGGAAACATATTATGTATAAATTGCAACCCACGCGTAAGCAAATTTGTGCACCGGCTTATTAGTCACGATAAATGGTGACTGTGAGAAGTGAAATATACTCTCGGTAAACTTTTTTATCATGAGGAATTTCGCTTTTTCATTCTGATTATTCAGCTGGTATGTAGATTACAGGTCGCGAAGGGCGTTTTGCGCACGACTTTTCTGTCTCTTCTCTGCTGCCTTTATGATCGATGACTCACCATGTGACATACTGATTCTCGCGTATCTATGAGTATTCCGTCAAACAGAATTGAGAATTCAAAATATCAGAATTTGTTGTTTCTCAAAAATGTTAATAGTAGAATTGTTTCACCTTAGAAAAACGATTAAACATTTGAATGAAAACTAACATATGTTCCAATGTGTTCTTAAGAATCTAATGACATAAGCCAACCCATACCGATAATCCATCAAGCCCCACGAACTTTTTCTTTTTACGTTTTCCTTATACACTTGGAATTCACCAAATAGATTCACATGTCGATTTATCGATAGGTACTTTAATATTTGTGGATGCATTGTCTTCATGACATCAGGTTTGTTTTGTGACCCTTCAACTTACTTGTTGATTGGATGATGTTTTCGGAAGCATCTGCTAAGAGCATTAGTCCCGATAATGTAGTCAATGTTTTATCCCGTGACTGTGATTCCTTTCCCGCTCCGTGGTGAGATCTGGCACTGAACTACGGAGCTGTTTTCGATTCCCCCTCCCCCCAGAATTCCCCCTCCAGGTGTGGTTTCGCCCCAGCCGGAGCAAACTTTAAGCTCCAGACTTGTGCCCCGTCTTGTAGGGGAGTGTTGTGTGTGTATGTGTGTAGGGGAGAGGATATTTCAAGGAAGAGGAAGGAAAGATCACGCGCCGTCTGTGGCCTGTTTGGTTAGAATACTGCTCCTGCATTCGCCAGCTATTGATTGATCTAGAAAAACACTGAAAACAACCAAGCATTCGGCCGCTAGAATTCTCCTCCAGGCAACGATTGAATTCGACCTAGCTATTTAACTAGTGCCAGAAATCTGCCACCGTTGGGACTCGAACCTAAGGATCTCCCGCAGAGGCAGTGGCAATACTCATCCGAGCCGAACTTAGCCAGTCTAAGCGTTCAACATAACAATGAATGTTTATTATCATGAATTAATTTTATTATTTTATCTTTTAATGGTTGTAAGTTACAATTTCGCAATGAGCACGAATATCGTCTTGTCAATGAGGCGTTTGAGGAGGAGAAAACAACACATCTTATAACATCATTGTCTTCATTCACGAACTCATAGTTCATTAGATGCGTTGCATCTCCAACCAGCATAGCGTCATCTGTGTTGTACCAATCAAGCTGCTCGTCTTCCACTGCTACCGCCGAGTTTCGATCCCCGCCCGACCCACCTGGAATTTCTGGGGGACAAAGCGGCTCGCGGCAGGTTTCCTTGTAGTTAGTCTGTGGGATCTGCCCTTTATTCCAGATTACTTAATATATTTGTGGTCTTGTATGATACTCAAACATTTTTTTTGAGGCACCGGCCTATCCTTTGAGAAACAGAACCAAAATATGGGATGCTGACATATTCCTTGGAAGCAAATATATAATTTATGACAGAGTGAATGATTAAAAAATAATCAGGGACATAACAATTATAAGTTGTCTTAAAAAATTGAAACATTACGTATGTTATGTATGAAAAATAAACAGACAGCTTTCCAATCACTGTATTATAACGTCAAGTAATATTCAAAAACTGTGCTGTGAAGCGCTGTGGTATAGAAGGGCAATCTGTTATGGGTGGTGCAGTACTGGCGCCGCCGGTGCTCCGGGAGATAGCGCCCGTGCGCAGATCAGTCGCGCTCCCATCTGTTGCCGAGGGTTTGCCAGCTGTATCCGTTATGCGCGCTGCCTCGCGCGTGTTTTGCCGTGTTTTAAATGTAGTCGTGTTTGGACAGTCCATAAAAACAGGCAACGGATACGGGCTGTCGGAAAGACCCACGCCGTGGCGTATATGACTGGTATCGATGAACACATCCGTTAGGCGCACTTGCCGTGTTCGAAGCAATCGGGCAAACGCTGATGCTGGCAATTTCCATCACTTGTTCGCCGGGAGCACGTCATGTTGTGCAAGTTCTGCGGTGAAGAATCTGTGTGCAAGAGATTTCGAGGTGGTTTATTTCTGCATTTCGATTTCTTAAACTGATGTTATTCCTAACAATCACTGAAGCTAAATGGGAGACTTGTTGCGGGGAAGTGCATGCAAGCATGATGTTCGGATGTGGTAGCATAAGATGTAACCATTTCGATGTTTTTATTATTTTATCTTTTTAATATTATCGTCACGCTTGAGGAGTGTTCTTACATATACATACAACGTAATGACTCACTTCAGACACTTTTTCTGCAACGTCAAATATTTTATTTATAACAGGATGTATGCCACGTTTGTATTTAATTCCCGCTATTGTACATCAAATATACATGGACCATTTTGATAAAAATAATAAAATGTGTGTAGCAATGGATTTCTATGTACTATTTTACACGATAATGAGCCAATTTACTGATGATTGACCCATTCGGTGGGGTCCAGAATTTTGTGCTTTGCTAATATTGCATTTCACTCATAATTACCCATTAAAACAGTCATAACGTCAAAATAATGTCTGTTATTCGATGTGCTCCATAGATTCAGCACTTCACTCTCTTAGCTGAAAAGCCACAGTGTTCACATTTCATGTAGTTATTGAAATAAACTTGGGTAGGGAGTTTCAGAAAGACATCGACACATAATATTTTCACCTTGAAGCTTCTCTTTATTGAGCTTAAATTGCCATACTTATTCACTTACGAATCAATGGTTTTTCGTCAAATCTGATTTACGCATGGGTGGAAAATGCATTTCATGCAATATATTACCATTAAAACACACGGCATAGAAATTTTATTAATCATGTTTGGACGTCAACTGTTCAATTCGAAATTCCATGTAAACTAGTGGTGCTACAGTATGGCACAAACTTTCCTTTATTAGTTTTCTATTTCTGAGGCCTGGGGTAGCTATTCTGAATTGCCTCATACTTGTGCCATAACTGCCATCCATCGCCGCCCAAAGCACATTTTGACATTTTATTAATTTTTCGGTTTCCTAATGGTAGAAAGGAAATATTAATTTTATAATATTAAAGAACACTAATACCTCGTCCTAAATGGTAATTTTCTTTGAAAAATTTGAAGCGGTTTTTAAGAAAATGGCGTTTAAGCGCTATTGTAAATGCGAAAATGGAAGCTGTTTTTCACAGGAATCTTTTGTGATTTCAAAAAACTTCATTGGAAATCATTTGAAGTACATTAACTCACAAATACAATAGTGTTTATAAATTGTTGGAAATGTGCACATTAAAGATCTCAGAGATCTTTCAAAAAAAATACATTTGTGTAATTTTTGAAAAAACAAAAAATTCCCCAAAATGAACTTTAGTAATATTAAGCAGTGCAATTAACACTATCCGTTTGAAAGTTTGAAGAAAATATTGGAGCCATTTATGAGAAAATGGCGTTTGAACGTTTCTGAAAATGCGGAATTTTGAGCTAGTTTTCACAGAAAATAGTTGAGTTTTCCAGAAACTTTATATGACATTATTTAAAGCATATCTACTCATAAATATAATAACGTAAACAAATCGTCGCTATTGTAAATATTAACGACGTGAGATAAAGTAAAAAATTACATTTTTTGAAAAAATAATTTGAAAAAACGAAAGAATAGAGCAACATGACGTTTATGTCATCTCATAGAGTACATTAAGCACTTACCTTACCAAAAGTTTAAGGAAAAAATTTGGAGCCGTTTTTCAGAAAATTTTGTTTTGTAATTTTTTAAAATTGAACATATTGCACGCAATGTTGCGCGAAAACTACTACTAAAATTTTCAAAATAACATACATGACCTTGATTAAAGAACTCATTATGGAGAATAAATTTTATTTGAAAAAAAATTTCTGTCCTTTATTTTTGTTGTTGAAGGAGAGGCCGAAAAAATTCAAACTTTTGCAATTTTCGAAAATTCACAGTTAACCCTATAAATCGGACCTATGGAAACTTAATATGTGTATTTTATTCTATTATTATTAGAAATTTAAGACAAAATTTGGAGCTGTTTTTGAGAAAATTTTGAAATGTCCGGAGGGCTTCATATAAAGTCGAAGCTTCATCAATCTTCAACTAGAGCCAGATGGACAGGGGTTTCTTCCATTTGGAAAAAATTCTTATGAATGGTTTAGACGCTAGTGGTGTTCACAGACGGATAGAAGGGGGGACGAACAGACGAATAGACGGACCGTTTGTTTCAATTGGTTTTTTCGGTATCAAGGACCCACAAAACAGGGAATGTGGGTACACCACGTGTTAGAGAATTTTCCCCCTTAATTTAGCAACTGCTTTTATCCACTTTTTCGTAATCAGGGTCCGGCAATGAATTTTTTTCTGCCGAAAATTCCTCGTTTTTCGCGCAGCATTACATAACTTTCCCTATACTACGTATATTACTCCGTATGTAAACGGGAAAGTAAAAATATGTCCGTTATAATAGAACGATTTGCCAGATGAAATGAAAATTTTAAATCGATTCACAATTAAAATATTTTCTTCTGCATAACTGTCTCTATTCGACTGTAGATCAAACTGAGAATCAGAAATGAACATTTTATTTATTATAATATATAGATTATTATTTATTGTAATATGTAGATTCTTATTTTTAGTTATTTATACATTTAATAAATATTATATTAAAATATTTTACTCATTGTTCAACTGTGTATAGTGAAGGAGATGAGTTTGTTAGTGTGGAGCTCAAGAAAACTTGCGTAGTTTTTACTTCTCTCCCATACGTCCACATACAGTTACTGTGCCTTCAATAAATGAATCGGTCAGTTTAGAAATATCACAAGGTCCAAAAACACAACTTTTCAGGAGATAAAAGATACTATTTCTGGAGTGTATTTGAAGAAAAAGAGAAGTTATTTTATTTAGTTGGAAGAAGAAAAGGTTTAAAACGCAAGTGCACTGAAAAATATATTTATTTATTGAAGAAACATTACATTATTAAAATATAAATATTTGGACAAGCGTCCCTTCTATAATGAATTAGGTATACCAAATAATAATGAACTATGTTTCTGGATGATCCAATAATCTTGCACGGATTTGAAATGAAGAGGATGCAAAAATAGAGAACTAAATTCGTAAGGAAAAAAAAAAAATTTTAGGTAGGCCATATAAAAGCCAATTGAAAGGCAATTGTGGGAAAACAACAACGTGGAAAACGGCGCAGGATAACGTAGATGGTTTGATGCAAGATGTGAATGAGAACTTTACATGTATTTTTGAAATTGAATTTTTGTGGTGTTTAAACTGTCAGTACATTGCAGATAAATTTCATGTCATTGTTATAAGGGATTGTTAATAGAAAGTTCGATAATTAAGCTCCTGCTTCAAAAACGGTAAAATGATAAGATATTCACATCCCCCTTTCTCGTAGAGGAAGTTTCTTTCGCTCAACAATTATAAATTTTCTTGGACCTATTAAATAGCTTAATATAATATAAAGGAACATCTGTAGTGCAATGAGAAAGAGCTAGGCATGGTGAATTACAAATTTCACATATAAATTCATTTAAACATTAGAAGAGTGTGAGGCATTGGAAGATCTCAATAGTATATCTCAATATTAAGTCATTAGAATAAAATACTATAGATCTATTGATGTAGACATGTTAAAATCACCTGATCGAAGGACATTTTACAATCCTGAATCAAAAGTACAATTTCTGAAACGACCCCAATAAGAATCGAAACGTTATTGAAATATGTTATTGAAAAATACAAATATTATTGGTCCGTTTGAAAGAAAGGTCAGAATACTTTTAACATTAAATGATTGTTCATTGAGATCTCAGGAAACGTACAGTAACTTGCCTTAAATATTTCTCTTCAGAATGTTTCGAAACTTGGAATAGCTTGATAGAACGGCCGTTCTAAATATTAAGTATATTAGTTTCAGAATACCATATAATTGTAAATGCTTTATTTGAAGAAATTAAATAATTCTTTATGAATTTTTGTAATTTGATGTTAATTGCAATGCAATGGAATATCTCTTGGAAATAGCAAAATTTTAATAAATCCTTGACGAAAGAATATAAAATGAAGATTCGGGTGAGATTTGTGAACAAAGTACGCACTTTTTAATGTCGGGCAATTCCTCGTAAAGGCTTCATCTTCCCAGATAAAAGAGAATATAACCGTAATTTGTGGACTTCGTAACGGAACTCTCAGCAATTAGAAGGCGACTTGTTTATTTTTCAAACATTTCAGAGGAAGACAAGCTGACAAGAAACGCGGTAGCGTCGATTATAATTACTAGCATTAGCCGAAGTTAAATAATGAAGGTCGTGGAAACACTTTCCCACGAGAATCGGCGTCGAAGTACAGAAGTTAAGTATAAAAGTGGAAAGTAGTCGGATTAATGCTCTGAGTAACTTCTTGTTACCAAGGCGAGTCCTCTAAAGTTAAAAAGTACGCTCATCACGGGAGCTGGGATTTATAGCCTGATAAAATGATCGGGGCGTTGTTTCTTCTTTCATTTTCTAAGGAATTTACTCGACTTTCCAATAATGTACTATTCTCGATGGGTAAATCAATTATTAATTCGTTTTGTTGTTAATGTTTTACAGCACTATAAGGGACACAAGACAGAGGATAATTTAATGGTTCTTATGCCCTGATGCATCTGAAAAAGTACTGTGTAGTTTGGTCCGATCCTTTGCCCATTACCTCTGATTCCGGTTCTCACGATCTCCTCCACTTGACTTTATTACATCAACTAGTAAAACTGAGTATTTTATCGTTCTCTTATACTTTCCACTTTGCTCGAGAATTCTGACTTCTGAAAAATTTTACTCGATGAGTGCATAAAGCCAGGCTTTTTGGACGTGAAATTCTACAATTGTCTTCTAATTTTTGGAAAGTTTTAAATCTGACAACAGTTAATAATTCAAAGTCTGGCAGACGTGAGCCAGTATGTTCTTCGCACATCATGTTGAAAATTTCCGATTTTCCGTCTTTTACAAAGGTTGATGGAAAATGAATTACTTAAAAGATTTAATGATGTAAATATGATAGATTACTATTTCCTTGGAATGTGATAGATAAAAGGTATTAATCTGGCGGTCACTTTACACATCAACAACATGCAAACAAATTACAATGTGTCGCCCAAAGCAATAACACTCTAGTGTCGACTCGGCCTTTGTGGCACAACAGACCAACATGATGCTGCGAGATAAAGAATACAACCCAACAACTAAAACATCTAAGATTTTTTGAAATATTACCATTTTACTTTCTCGAACCTACTTCGTAAGAATAAAAATTATTGTAATCGTGTGCCGGAAAACGGCAAATTTCCGACACAACTTATTGCCCGGGCCTTGGTATCGAAAAAGTGCACAAATCTTGTTCCTATATATAGAAAATTACTTGCTCTAACACGTTGTGTATTAATGTTTTTTGGGTCCTTGATACAGAAAAATCAATTGACGCCAAAACATCGGTCTGTCCGTCCGTCCATCTGTTTGTTCGCCCCTCCGTCCGTCTCTCCGTCCGTCCGTCCCTCCGTCGGGTCATGTACAATTTTTCAAAAATATGGATAGTTCTCGCGTAATTTTGCGTTAAAAGTGGAAATTTTAAACTGTTTTTAAACAATTTTTCCAGAAAAACAGCTCCAATTTTTTCTCCTTGCAAAGCTATTTTTTTCTTGTTGCAAGAGATTTTGCCTTGAACAAAATCTGTTGTAAAAACTCAACTCTTAAAAAAAGTCATGTACAATTTTTGGAAAACCGTAGTTTTCGCGTGATTTCTAATCGAAATTAATGCACATTTTCAAAAAATCTTAAAAACCGCTCCAATTTTTCTTCAGATTTTTTACGGATAAAACAATGAACTCTGAAAACAATGAGGCAGTCTCATTTTCGTTGTACTCTCTGAATTTTCAAAAGTTCCATATTTAGAGATCATTCTACAAAGTGTGTCATGTCGTAGCATTAATAGTTCAAAGAAAACTGAGATTATGGATGTTGCTTTACAGATCGATTTAATTCATGCAGATGTATTTGTTTGTGAATCATTGGCGGAATTACGCATTTTCCAAACTCCTAACTTTTATCTCGCTATTCTACATTAGACCAAGGAATTCAAATAAGGTTCTCTCATATGAAGTTCCTGCATTTAAGATAGAAATAATATCAATTCTATCTCCTTATCGGAATTAAACGAATATTCATTTGCAAATGTTTTTCAGATATTAGTCTTACGCTCAAAATTATCTTTTTGCTTTCAAAATTCATTTTTTTGTCTTCTCACGTGAAAGATACGCCCTCGATGATTAGAAACGAAAGACCAGTTCTCTTCTCTGATGACGCTACGGTTTGCAAAGGTGAATCAGGAAGTACTTCGATATAAATGTTTCCAAATGATTTCGTAATAGCAAATTAATAGTAACTAGTTTCCATTTCAAATACACCGTTGTGTACTCTTTTGAAAATGAATGTTTTGCTATTGACTAACTTTTAAGTGAGAACATTTTGGGGTACCTTGAATCAATGAAACCCTAAATGGGTTTCTCCTATTAATATCAGGCCAATGCCGGAGTAGAGTCCTTACAAACTGGCGCGCGATCTTTCCTTCCTCTTCCTATCCTCGCCACTTACTTACACACACCTACACTCACATCCACTACACTACCACACACGCCAGGGACCAGTCGGGAGCTTAGAGCTGTTCCCGGCCGGGGCGTTGCCCCGCTGGTGGGAGATAACTGGTTGGGGAAAATCCTTGCAAGCCAACGTAGGTGACCTCCGGATTTCGCCTTGCAGCGGGGGAGAACACCGCCACCTTCCCGCGATACAAACATGCATTATACTTACGAGACTAATGACCTTGGCAGATGACGCGCCCGGAATTACTAATCAATCAAGCAAGCATTTATCGGTAATTTCAATTTGGTTTATCGTTCTATTGAACAAAAGATAAAGCGGTTCCTTCTTTTGCTTCTTGTTTTGCTTTCATTTGGTCCTGGCGAGCGATTCCTCCGTTGTGCCGTTGAGCGTTCCTCCGTTGCGTTCTCTCGTTGTTTCCTTCATTCAATATTCAAGTTTAATATAGTAAAACAGCGGTTTTAGAAATTTCGAAGATCTAGTCAAATTCCACAAATTATACTTTTCCACCACACGTCACACGTAGTTTTTAACCATTTCAGACGTTAAATGAATATAGAATTAATAAAATGATTTTTCAGAAAGCACTCTCCTCAGGAAGAAGTAAAACAGCCTCGTATAATATTATGCACGTACGTATGTATGTATTTAGCATTTTAGGGTCGGATTAATTCGACCGTTGCCAGCTAGCGTTATTCCGAGACGTGGGCCACGTTTTTTTATTATCCACGCCTGGAGAGAAGGGAGACACGTGGCGAGCATGACGTATTCTCTTTACAGGATATAGCATACATGGCCTGCCTAAGATTTCTTTCGTCACACAGCTGTAGAAACTGAGACTATTGTAATGAAAAGCTGCAGCTCTATTTTTCCTCAGACCGGGAATCGAACCAGGCTTGCATCACGGAAAGCTAGCACGTGATCCATGTGCGACCCCAGACGTTTCGTGTAATATTGCAATAAATTTGAAGCAAAACATTTTGCATGTCATAGTGAAGAACTAACGGAACCCGGCAGACGTTGTTCTGCCATTCATTTCCCTCTCTCTCCTTCTCTCTCCCCTCTCTCACCGTCTCTCTCTCACCGTCTCTCTCTCACCGTCCCTCTCTCACCGTCTCTCTCTCACTGTCTCTCTCACTGTCTCTCTCTCACCGTCTCTCTCTCACCGTCTCTCTCTCACCGTCTCTCTCTCACCGTCTCTCTCTCACCGTCTCTCTCTCACCGTCTCTCTCTCACCGTCTCTCTCTCACCGTCTCTCTCTCACCGTCTCTCTCTCACCGTCTCTCTCTCACCGTCTCTCTCTCACCGTCTCTCTCTCACCGTCTCTCTCACAGTCTCTCTCTCTCACAGTCTCTCTTAACAGTCTCTCTTACCGTCTCTCTCCGTCTCTCTTTCACTCTCTCTCTCTTAGTCTCTCTCTCCGTCACACTGTCCGCTCAGTCAGACTCTGTCTCTGTGTGTTTCTCTGTCTCTACCTGTCTCTGTCCCTCTCTTTCACATTTAATTGCAGATTCTGATCGTCTCTGAGCAGATGGGCTAAAATGGAGAAGAGCCGGATCAGCAAAAATGTAATAGAATGTTCAAGAAGATCTCATCCTGTAGATTACGGTGTAAGAAAACGCTTCTGTATGCCTTTCGCATCAAAATATTAGTTTTTAATGCCCTGTAATGCTGCGTTTAGGAGTTATTTTACGATATAGATTAAAAAATGGTGTCGAGTTTTGCGGGTTGCATTTGACATGAATATTTTATTTTGTTCTACAGCGCCATCTAGTGGAGATACAACGAAATTAACAGCACATACACTTCTGGATGAAAAAAACACGTAGATGGGCCAATTTTCATGGAGATAGGTCACAAGGTACTGGAATTAACCGAATTTATATATACATAAATCGACTTTTATGTACAGAGATTCAGTTCTGAACAGTTCTTTACATCCCGTGAAAATAAAAACAGTTACTCTTCTGTAAGTAGTTTGTATAAACCAAATATTTAATGACGAGAGGCCTATTCCTGGAGCCTTGCTGTCGCCTGACGTCAGCTATGTCGTAACCAGTGACGCTCGTAATATTAGAGTTTCGACGGTACGCTTAGTATGAGAATAGGCGGAATAATACTCTGAAATATTTCCATTTTTCAAGCAAAATTGAACGTATTTTTGATTTTCCCCGACTTTCTGGAAATCTATCGAAAAACACTCCAACATCAAGTGAATTGTTTTGTTACTAACAGGGAAATTCTTATTATCAATTCGAACTCTTCAAAATGTTTTGAAATATGAAGGAGTTCTGAGAAGGAAATTTATATAGTTTTCGTGTTTCGTTTCAATATTATCTGAACATTTCAAGTACATAAGATTAAGTCAAAATTACCTCTATAACTAAGATGAAACCTAAATTGGAAAAAGTACCAAATCACCGATATTCACAATCATTACTAAAAATTTTGCTATGAAAAAGTTTCATTAACATTCTATTACGTAACTCTGTGATGTATTTTATATGTGTGTTGTAACTAAAATTGTCATTGCCTTTAATATTGTATATTTTGTGGGTCAGATGTTGAACAAGAAATCAAATGTGAAGTAGTATATGATGACTGAAGGAATTTCTTTGTGCAAGTCAACCGCTTCTACTACACACAATGTATCTTCTTCCGTTAGATTCTTCGTTTTAATAGCATTTCATCTGGGCAATCACCAAATCCTATTTCGGGAACATCTATCTGACAAATTACAGAGAAATGTTCTTATTGTTGAAGAAAAATACATAATGAGCCACGAAACTGTTACTAGTTGGCGTTGTGCTGGGGAAGTAGATGCTTACTCAGGATTTGTATATCGCTCATTCAGTGTCGGCAATTATATGTTTCATAAACTAAGGAAAGCGTATGTAACATTTCACACAATAAGAAATTTTGGAATTCTGATATTAACAATTCATAAAGCATTCACATGACTATTTACTGAATATAAAGGTCTCGAATTTTACATTCAGGATCAAGAACGTTTCTTTACAATGTAATGTAGTGAGCTTATATAAAGTGTAGCGCGAGAGCTCCTTGGATATAAATTATTTTTTTACTTGTTTTGTAGAGCAGGAAAATGCGGTATCCAGAATTATGGAATTCATGAAAGATTATAATATTAGTGTAAGAAAGATTATCTGTCACTTTGAGTTTTAAGGCCATTATCCTTATATTATAGATACACTTTTTAGAAGAGCTATTCATGCAGTATTTCCTCATGTTGCACTAACTTTGTGACAAGAAGAACCACTTACGCTTTCGCAGATTCGAAATATGAAACTCAGATCAAATGCACCACACTCGTATTATTAACAGAAATCCTCGGCCCTTTGGGCACTTTTGCTGTACGATTGTTACACTTTGTGTTTGCGAAGACATTCTTTTGATTTTTGCCGCTTATTTAAGATACACTAAATTAATGTAAATTCAAACTTCAAGTGACCTACAATCTATTATCATAGAAATCAATTCAAATATCGTTATTAATTGTGAACCTCTAAACTTCCGAACACTTCCCCGCCCGTAAATAATTTCAGCTCATTATGATTGTATAGATAGCAACCAGATTTCGAAGCTGACGCGTGATATTCCTGATGTTGAATACGCATTAGGGGTCCGAACCTAACCAAACCACTTACGCTTTCTCATGATGCGTTGTGGCGCTGCACCGAGCCAGTCCCCCGCACTTTCTTATAAATCACCTAATTCGTCGGGCCCTTAGGAACACTGATCCAGGAAGAAAGTTACACATTGTGATTACAAAGAAGCACTACGTTCTTTTGAATCTTTCCTCATGTTTAAGACTCCCGAACTTAATGCGAGCCACATTCTCCAAACGACCTACTAGGGCCCGCGCTTTACGACCGGGTGACGTAGGCGGCACAGTTAGCTTTGGAGAAGCCGTGTGTTGATGGAACCGTTATTTGTGTTTGTACCCATTCCTTCGCCATTCCGAGTTTCCGCTTCCAGAGGCGTGACTCCAGTGTTCAGATAGCGCGATGAAAAATAGTCGTTTAGACTTATTAGAAAACATTTCTGAAAGGTCTAAACCTCACAGCTGTCGTGAGAAAATAAAATTGGTTTTCTTATAGTCGTTCGGAGGAGCATCTCCGTAAACTCACAGTTACGGCGTCGTCACGGGAGTTTTTGCTAAGCAGTAGCACTCGGCACTTCGAACGCAACTGGCAGAAAAATATTCATGACTAGGATAATATTATTTTATGCAAATTAAGAAATTGCCGGGGCAACGTTGTGGCACGTAAATCAGTATTTGGATGCCACCCTTTCCTGTACTTACATTTGAAGTTAAATTTTACGCCTCTCCGAGACCAAAAGAATCCAGGATAATAAAAAAATCTCTTAATTTTTAAATTGTATGTGTATACAAAGTATTGCTTAGGTATTGGCCCAAACTAAACGAGCACGAATACTTTGTAAATTACTTAATGAAAGTAAATGTAACCTACTATACCACTCTGATGCCTCAATGGCGTGAATCGGCTGTCACTGTCGTAGGGAAATATCACACGAATTAAAATTTATAAATGAAACACTTCAAATCTCTGTGTATCATAGTGATTGAATTGGACGGCATTGTATTCTACTGAGTTATTTTTGTTTCTCTCATTTTGTTGTCATCAGCTCTCTGTGGATTGTAAACTTCGTTCTGTTTTTCTTGAAAAACTAAGCGAAGAAAAACGTTCTCGACAATAATGTACGCTCCTCGCCAACGCTCATCCCAAAATTCATTGAATAATTCCCATTCATGACGAACTGCCTCTACTATGCCGTACGCGTGTCCACAGTATGCGTACGTGGTTATGCGTATGACGACACATGAAGAAGCGACTCCACAGGAGACCATAAACCTGCCCTTAAGCGGAAACGGTTGATGTGAAGACGAGACGTCCAGAACTGCCGAAGCAAAGAAAAGAAATCGCGACACGTATGGAAGAGGATAAAAACGGTTTATTTACGAAAAATTCACAGAAAATGTTGCCTTATTATTGAAAGATATATTCCAAATTTAGGACAATCATCATCAGGCTTTTCCTCCAGTTTTCCTGATCCCTTGACAAAATGGCCCCTTCTTTTGCTTCTGGACCTAAATGTAGCTTCATTATCTGTGAACGTCTTCTAGGGCTCCGTGGGAAATTTAGTTATTCAAATTATCGTTCTCCATGTTGTAGCGGCAGACGTATTTTCCTTCACGAAAGACGTGTTGAGGGATAAGAAACACAAACATATAGCCTTTGAATACGTTAGATTGGATTACGTCGGAGCAAATATTTTGTTAACAATTCTTGACAAAAACGCTCATTTCTTTCTGTATTCAGAATTCAACATGTAGATGGTTTAGGGTAGGGTCCCCAGAATTGGGAAAACGTGCACAGAATGCACGTCTTTCCGTAGCTCGTCACACAGAGTTTTTAACTGTTTTTGACGTAAAATAAAGAACTAGGCAAACAATTCGATGCTTTGTTGGCTGAAAAGATTTAATACAGAATATAGATACCTGTAAAGAAGACTTTTCAAATGCTCTGAATTCTCATGATTTGTACAGAACAGTTTCTTAGACGCTTTACTGAAAAGACCCAAAAAATAAAACATGTTCTAATTATTCCTGAGTCCACATATTCAAATCTTCTACAAACACATCTAGTGTTCAGTGCCACGTGTATCACATGCGTGTTCGCATGCGTGCTCACTGAGGCAGAACGTGACGAAATGAACAAGAATTGGGAAGGAGGTCCCTTCTGTGTATCAGATGGCACGTGGGTAGAATTTCCAAGAAAGACTAACATCATGTCACCTGGCTGAACCAAGATCGACATTGTTTCTGTTAGTCGTAATTTAGCGGTATCGGTTACGTGATGAGTATGTGTCAAACGTGTATGCCCTGATGAGCAATGGGGTAAAAGATTACCAATAGGCGAACCAGTGACGAGATCATAAATTCCTCGTTCACCGAGATTCGAACCGCAATCCCAAAGATAGAACAAACAACCTTGCGGTGGCTCGCATAAAAAATGCGTATTAATTAATGAATTAACTAATAAGAAGTGGTAAAATATATAATGATATTAAGCTTGAAATATCGCGAAAGAACCTGCCTCCAACTCTTTCTCCTCATTATACATCCATAAACACCAGGCATCCCATTGGAGTTCCGGTACACAGACCTTTCGCTAGATTGCGGGTCGCCCCGAGAATGGCCACCAGAAAGCGGTGCGTTTTCGGGTCGGTATCCCCGTTACTGGCGCCATCGCCAAGCTGCCATTGTGTCCGCGCACGCCACCAATATCGGCGGCGCCGCCGCCGCCGCCGCCGCCGCCTCCGCAGCGGGCCACGCGCGCGGCGCCCGGGACGCCGGCGACGCCCTCCGCCTGCAAATGAACCCGGCCCAGGAAGCATAAAAGAACCGAAGGCGCGCGCCACTTCCCCGCCGCCGCCTATAAACGCGCCGCGCTTATCGCCGCGGACGCCTACGCGCGCGTCGCTCCGTCACGCCGCCCCGCCGGATGCTACTTTGGAATCATTCGAGGTAGCCCAGTCAAATTAGAACAAAACAACGTTGAATGAAAAAATCCCGGAGTTTTGAGATTTGGCGTGATTGGTGCTTGGCATATACCGTATTTTGTACTAAAAATCATGTGGGAGTGAGCCGGGAATGGGAGAACCGTTTAAGTGTGCTTTACCTGTAGGGTTTTTGCATACGTTTTGAAAGCTATTTTAATTTTATTGGGACTTTCCCCAATTCCATAACCGTTGGATCCCCTGTTCAAACAATGATTGTGCCATTTCGCATGGACCCTCTCAGTTTAGTTGTCCTTCTAGGTATGGAGTACAGGTGATTTTTCCATTTCTTTTGTTTGATGTTGTACTTTATATGTTAACTGTGAATGCAATCCTTGAGCAAAAGTTTTGTAACAGACCGACGGACCGACGCACGAACTGACCAACCGACCGACCGACCGACAAAATGACAGACTGCAAGAACGGCAGATTGACTGGCTGATATTTACACGTCAATCGGTTTTTTTGTGTCAAGAACCAACAAACCATGGATTCTGACTACACAAAGTGTTAGAGGTTTTTGCTACATATAGTAGACACAATGTGTTTACTTCATACAGGAAAAAGATTTATCCAGTTTTTCATTATCAGCGGTTGGCAAGACGTTTTGCTGTCGAAAAATCGGCGTGTTCCAGAGCACGATTGCAATACTTTTTCTTACAAGTAAAATAAGATATACAATCTAAATGATTTTAAGCTTGCTGCAAGATTGAAACCTATATAAAACAACCTTCGGTAGGTCTCTGAGCCCTCCCTCAGTAATGCAAGGGTTTATAATTAAAAAGGTATATTTTTTCATTTGTATTTTTCATTCACGAATAAAATTACTTTCAATTTAAAAAACGTGTTTTTAATTAACTCAGAAAGTGGCAGTGAGGTGTTTGACATGGAATGTTTATCCAAGATAGGATGTTGTATGTTTTGCGAGTTGTAATAAAGGTGAGGAATCAGGTTAAAAAACTACATTCTTAGGACGTGTGATTTGAATGCCCTCTTTGGCGTTCGGCACCGCATCGGCTCCTCACTTCCCCATACCTTCACCCACCACACACACGCAAAAAAATGAACAAGCACAGATTGAAATTTGCTTACATTTGGTTAACAGAGTATGTATTAATGAAACAAGTAAACAATAAGTGTCCTGACAGTTTTAGACATTCATAAACTGCTGCATCCAATATTTTGTGAGGAAATTTAATCCCTTGAGACTCTGACGCCGTTTCTGCAAAATGTCTCCATTATTCTATTTTACGATAGGAATGTTTTTGAATGATTCAGCATTCCATTCACCGGGAGAGGTGGCTCAGGGCATCAACTGATGTGGCAGCAGTTCCTCTGACCAGGAGGTTCTAGGTTCACGTCCTGACTTGGCAGGATTTGCGACCTTAACTAGATCGCTAGGTCGAATTTAGTCGCTGCCTGGAGGAGAATTCTAGCCGGTTGCTCTGATCGGTAGTTTCCCATGCTTTTTTTCGATCAACACCTGGGGCATGCTGGAACAGTACTATAACAAACGGGCCAAGGACCTCGCGCAATATTTCCTTCCTCTTCCTTGTCCTATCCTCACCCCTTACTTACACACACTTATACTTACCATATAAGCCAGAATACCGCTCGGGAGCGTAGAGGTTGTCCCGGCTGGGGCCGTGGCCCTGCTGGTGGGAGATACCTGATTGGAGAAATCCCGCTAGCAGGCGGTAAGTTCGTCGCCGGTTGCCACCATTTAGAAGGGAAGATCACTCCGAAAAAAAACCCACAAACATGCGCTACACTTACGGGATATGAACCTTATCTGTTGACGTGCCCGGAATCAACTAATCAAAAGAAGCATTCCATTCTTATTAAGTAGTCTCCGAGCCACACTTATTGTCTAAAGTCGTAGGCTTCCGCGGCCGAAGTCATGTGGATGATCTTGGATGTCCGGGTGACGCCGCGTCGAAGGCTGAGTTGCCGACGATTCGACCATCTGCCTACCAGACCTGCAGACCAGCCCTGAGAAAGACCACGATACAATGGTCGAAACGTCGGCAACTCAACCTTCAACGCGGCGTCACCCGGACAGCTAAGATCATCCACCATTATTGTCTACTTGTCGAAATACAGTGTATATATTATTTAAATATATTATTATATTGTTGGTGTTGCGTTTCTAAAACTCGTGTAACAGAACCGAGCTCATTCGCCCACTCACGTCACAGACTATTGCTGGTATTTCATTTACGAACGCTCCATGATTACCAACTTTTGTTTGTTTATTTATAGTCAAAAAACTGTTTATCCCCCGTGTTCACTGTCAGAGACCGACACAACCACGACCTCAATCATAATTCTTCCGTTACTTATGTCGTTCCAAATGAAAGCGTCGTTACCAGCCTGATCGACTCGATAATCGTGGGAATTGTCCGCCTATTTATTTGCAGCGTATTTAAGATACTTTTTACAGTCTTGGCATTGTCGACTGCGGATTTTCCTCCATTTGAAAATCCACGAATCTGGGACTTCATAGACTAATATCGTCCAAGATCGTGTCATTGGAAGAGCGTATTATTTTTTAGAGAAATATTTTGCATTATTATGGATTGTTCAATCATGATTTGCCTAAATATTTGTTTATTCTGAATGTATTTCTTTTCACAAATCTTGCTACTTGAAATTTTGTTGGAGATTTGTAATTATAAACATTGAGAGTCCATTCTATTTTACTTTTTGATAACCTGGACGATAAATGAATTCTTGATATGTTAAATAAGCACTCTTCGTGTGTGCTTAACTATTATTTAAATCATGTTTATAGTTCTTCAATATGAAACACACGTGGCCATATTTAACTGAATTAAATGATTTTTGCACTCTCGGCATAAATTCTTGTGAATTTAGTGAGCTTTAAAAAGTTTGTTTATTTATCATTAAAAAACTATGATTCATGGAGATTTACTCCTTTCCTTATTGCGTGTCTCTCTACCTACCCATTATTTCTGTAATAGCTGGGGGCGGTTTTTTATGACCTAAAACAGCGCCAAAAATGATCAAGAAAATTTTCTTAAATATTTTTAAATGCCCTAAAAAAGAAAAATGTAACAAATGTGATCAAAATCGGATCCTATGAACAACTAAAGCTGTTGGACACATTTCTGATGTAATGGAAGTTTTTCTATTCGTTCAAGTGAACTCAGATTTCAAATTTTGTTTGGATTGTTCTTTACCAGAAAATCTGTCTTTAGTTATCCCGAATTCGGCTAAACTGGCAATGGCGGTCACAGGCGTCACAGGAACCTTAGATTACAAATTCGCAATGGCTGACATTACAACTTCTGAGCGAAGAAATCGAATAGGTTGAAATGTGTAGATACTCAGGAATTCTGTGGAGAACATTTGTTGCATCTCGTAAATATTTTTTGATGCAAGTACTATTGAAATGATTTTAAAATAGATTGAATCAGCGAAAAATACAATTAAAGTTATGGGAAAAAATAAAAAATGATTTATTAGTTGAAATCGACGAAAAATGCAAAATAACGTATAAAATGGGTCATTTCCTTTTGTCATGCCATAAAATGAATTTCTATACTTAACGACATTGTTCTAAAGTTGAAAAAAATAATGACATTTCTTTAAAATCCGCCCCTAGTAAAAGCTTTTCGCGATTGCATAACTCTCATAATCGCTTCCAATACACATAAATACCATGACACTGTCACCATTACCACCTCGTAATAATCGAAGGCATTGTCCATCACTTGACAGACACTGTAACCATTACCATTACCGTCATCAGGAGGTGCAACGTTATCATCGCTCTTACGTCATTGTCCCTGTTACCACAGTCGAAGGCCGTATTACCATTTCCATCTTCGTCAGTCAAAATTTCTTCTTCCTCGCTTCTCTGTTTATGCTTTCCATTTCATTGTCTTCGACTCCCTACAAATCTCTATCCATCTCCGACCTCGAACTCTCCCTGTGCCTCCAATTCTTCCTTGTCATAAAATTAGTTTCTCTGACTCAACTGTTTCATATAATTATAACCCCTGGGAGGCCTAATTAACAGGTAAAGTGTAACAGGAAAATAATTAATACAATTAAGAAAGTTATTGAATTGCTGTAGAAAGCGAAAAAGTAGCTTAAAAACTCTTATTGTGACATAGCAGACCACAAAACGTTTGATCGCCGCTGCACACCTGTAGAATATATTTTATTTGTTTCGCGTTAATTAGACCCTGGCCCGTACGGAAATTAAATTCAAGGGTTATCTTATTATTTTTTTGTAAATCAGGATAATGGTAATTGATGTCACATTTGGTAACTACATATCACTTTATTAGAATTCTTTGTATTTACAGTGTACAGCAAGCAAAACGAAAAAAGTCGGAAAGAAAAACTCACCCCCTTAAAACTACAACAATAATTAAATGTTTCTTGCATTCTGTAAACTACACTAAACACGCATTTTAACAAACACAAAATATTTCCTCTGGTTGTAACGATTGATGATAAGGACTTCGTAGTCTCAGGCGTGCTTATTCAACTGCGATAGCATCCTTGAGACAGTCCTTCCGTGCCCATAGCAGCATTCTGTAACTTGGCGCAGCGAACCGAGCCGGAAAGTGCCTGATGAAATACGTTCATCTCATTTTATATTAAATTTTGCATTTAAGGACGGTGATTTGAAATTCATAACCAGAAGTTATGAACGTCATGGAATGTTTACAAATTCTTTCTCGATTCATTTTATCCATCCGCTAACCTTCTTTCGAAAATATGAAAATGAAATTTAATTCAGGTACCTGAAATGTGTACATGAAATCAAATTCAGGTATACCACAGATTCAATTTAATAACATTGAATTTTCAGTTGATGTTCATTAATTTTATTTCATGTTCTGATGAATGACGTTTAGTACTTGAAAAAAATTAAGACGTGTAATTTTTATAGTGTAGTAATCTCATTCCTAGTTACCATTGTCACCATTTTTCCTCCATTATAATCACCGCTCCCGCCTCCACCCTCTATTTCACTTTCTTCTCCCCTTCTAAGGCTGCCATTTTTCGACCCTCTCCTCTATATCCCTATACCATCACCACTTCCCACACCTGTGGTCTCGCGTTTCTTTTCATCCACGTTGCCGTCCCTAATATTGATATTATTCCCTCCTCCGACGCTTTCATCCAGCCTTGGACTCTGGTGATGATTTAATTCCTGCCGCCCTCTTGTTTCTTCATCCAGTTACTACTCCCTGAACTGTGGCTCCCTACATCCTTTCCCGTTTTCACCTTGCTCCCAATTCCGCTTTGCTCACCAGCTCCTCCCCGCCTTCTTCGTCTTGACCCCAACCCTTTTCTCCCTGATCGTGCATATCAGCCCACGTATTCCCCCTCACTTTTGCTGCGACCCCTTAATCCTCGTCACCATCTCCACTTTTGTCTCCACCCTCGTCTCCCTCCACCCCTACCTTTTCCAATTCTCAGGCTCGCACTTCCGTGCGCACCAGCTCAGCAGGAGCATCAAAGAATGTAGGGCCACTGACCGGGATGTCCTAGTGTCCGAATCTCGAAGGCAGCGAATTTTCGACCCTGGCAACGTAGTTGGATCTAACCACTGTCTCGAGAAGAAATCTAGCAACCGGCTGCTCTGATCGGTAGTTTTCACTGGTTTCTCCAATCAATTCCAGGAGCAGTACCCTAACAAACGAGCCACGGAACGCGCGCAATCCTTCCTTCGTTATCACTACCCTCTCTTCTAACCCAACAACCACTTACAGTTACATGCACTTCCAAGTCCACACTTGTACAAGTGTGGTACTTGACAGTGGATCAGAGATTGGTTTGTCTTGGTTGGAACGGTGCCGCATTCCGGCGGGTGAGAAACACCACCACCTCATGGAATCTAAAATACACCGCCCTTATGGCAATAATGACATCAGTAGTTGACAGCCCCGGAATTAAAACTCACATTGAGCAAGACGGAACGGTTGGAGGGCATGGGCAGAGACATCAGACTACGGCGGGACGGGGTTGGGCGAGAGCAGAGTGACTCGCGGGGGCGAGCCGGTGCTGGTGCGGGGTGGTTCGGTAAGGGTTTGCGGGGGGGGGGCTCAGGAGGACGGGCGTCAGGTGGGGGCGGACTGTGGCGAAGGGGCCGGGCGATGGTGCGGGGCGTGAACCGGGGCGTCCTCTTCCAATTCTCAGGCACGCACTTCCGTGTGCACCAGCTCAGCAGCAACATCAAAGAATGTAAGGCCAGTGACTGGGATGTCCTAGTGTTCGAATCTCGAAGGCGGCGAATTTTCGACCCTGGAAAAGTAGTTGGATCTAACCACTGTCTCGAGAAGAAATCTAGCATCCGGCTGCTCTGATCGGCAGTTTTCACTGGTTTCTCCAATCAATTCCAGGAGCAGTACCCTAACAAACAAGCCACGCGGGAGCGGAGCAAGGTGTGTGATTGCAGGGGCGTTCGGACAAGACGACGGGATGACGTGTGGTGGGGCAAGGCATGGCGGGATGGCAGAGCGGTGCGAAAACGGACAACGGTGCAGGGTGGAAAGGACAGAGGGACTGTACCGTAAAGGGCGCGGGACGCTCAGGAGAACGAAGTGTCGTGTGGTGAGGCAAGGCCGAATGACGGTGGGGTGCGGCGCAGATAAGAGGCGCAGATGAGAGTCGGAGCGGCGCAGAGTCGGCGGAGGGCCGGAAGGGATGGGCAGTACGGTAAGGGGCGCAGGGCGCTCAAGAGAACAGAGCGAGTGAGGCGACGCGGGGAAAAGCGGAGGGCCGGTGTGGTGCAAAGAGGAGAGACTTGATGACGGAGCGGCGCAAGAACGGGCGGAAGGATGGCATGGGAGTGAGGTGGTATGGTACGGTAAGGTGTGCAGGGTGATCTGGAGAACGGAGCGAGAGTGGCGGCGCGAGGCGAGGCGGGGCGAGTTGGCGGAATGGCGGGAAGATGATAGGCGTCGAGGCGGAGCGGCACAGGGACGGGCAGGGGAACGGCGTGGGGACGGGCCGGTACGGGTTGTTAAGGGGTGCGGGGCACTCAGGGCAACAGGACGACGTGTGGCAAGACGTGACGAAGTGAGAGGATGCCAGGCAGACTGACGGAGCGTTGGGAAGATGAGAGGCGGGAAAATAAGCGGTGGGAAGGGGCGGGATGAGGGAAGACACGGTAAGGGTAGACACGGTGAGGGTACTGGGCGCTCAGGAGAACGGGACATCATGTGGCGTGACGAGGTAGAGAATGAGGATGAGGGACGCGCAGAAAAACGGGACGACATGTGGCGTGGCGTGGCAAGACGAGGCGAAGCGTAGTTGTGGAGTGGTCCGTAGATAAGAAACGGAGCGGCGAAGGGTCGGCCAGAGGGACGGCGGACGGGCAGGGCGGTACGGCAAGGAGTGCAGGATGTTCAGGAGAACGGGACTGGGAGGTGAGGCGATTGATTAGTTGTTAGTGATTCCGGGCAATTTACGGAACTAGGCTCATTAGTCCCGTAAGTATAGTGCAAGCTTTTGCTCGGGAGGTGGCGGTGGTCTTCCCGCGTCGGATGGCGAGATCCGGCCCCGACCTACCTTCTGCTAGCGATGTTTCCCCAACCAGGTATCTCCCGCCAGCGGCGCGAGACGTGGCTAAGCGCGGCGAGGCGGGGCGACGCGAGACGGGGCGAAGACGAAGGACGCGAAAACGGTACATGTACGGCGGGGGCGGCGGTACGGCTCGGTACAGTAAGGGCAGTGGGGCAGAACGGTATGACGTGTGGCGAGACGAAGAGGGACGGAGGGACGGAATGACGGGGCGGTGCGAAGATGAGAGGTGAGTCGACGCGGGCGGTGGGTCGGCGCGGGGGCGGGGCGGGGGCGGGTGGGGTCGGCGCGGGTTCGGGGCGGAGGCGGAGCGGGGCAGGCGCGGGGGCGGGACGTGTTCGCGGATGCGCTTTGTGGAGGGCTTTGTGCTGAGCCGCCTCGCGGAGTGGGTCGCCGTGTTCGGGAGAAGTGGAACGACAATAAACGGACGCGACCGGTTCGGATTATTGGCGCTCTTCTTTGCTCAAATAAGGCGGACGGATGGGAGAGGATTGTGGTGAATGTGGGAGAGCAGCCAGGGCTCGGAGTTAACTAGGACGGAAAACTTGCCGAGAGGAAGAAAGAAGGAATGATTGGCAGCCATGTGAATAATGAAATGAGCAGAGCTGCGATGCACCGTTCAAGTAATTTAAGATTAGGTCGAATCAGACTATTAGCCTGACCTACAGTTTCATTATACTCGAGTTCAAAAACTTTGACACTACGCATTTTTAGCCTTTTATATATAATTTGAAACATCGTTTTAATACCGAAGAGAATCCGTGCTTAAACGCGAAGAGAATCTGTTGTATTTGCTATTCGTTATCGGACATAATTACTATCTCCAAAAATGTTGGAACTATTTTTCTGTATCAACTTCGATTATGATTTTCAGTGGGTAGATGACATGTCAGTGTTATTTTGGGAATATTTTTATTGCTCAAAAGCATGCATTTGAAAAGCATACTGTGTATCAATTTACTAACATGATCAATTTTTAAGTCAGTCAATTAATTTGATTTGATTTGATTTTAAGGTAATGATATTGCCGAAAAACATTCATTTATACTGTGTGCTTCACATATCGTATGACTATTTAATAATCACAAATTTTAAAATGATAACAGCGTAAATACTTATCCAATAAAAATTACCTTGTTTACAAAATAAGGCATATAAACCCATATAGGTATTTCTAATTCAAGACCAATAGTAATCACGCACTGAACGCAAATTTTATTTAATTCAGCTTTTCAATACAAATCATTGATGGAATTTTGTTGGATGATTCTGCCAACAGTACTATGATCTTGAATTTGCATATTCGTAATTATGTGCATGCATTCTCAATACATTTTGTTCGTTTAGAATTTGAATAAAATTGAAATCTCTTCATTTATTTTACTGATCCTTGTTCGAATTATCCAGTCTCTCAAGACTTTGTATTTTTAGATAATTTATTTCATACAATATACTCATAAACGAAAATGACATTTTTACTTTCTGCATTTGCTTCGTAAGAGGATAAATTATAGTAATCGTGCGCCGGAAAACAGCGAATTTAAAAAAGCTTTTTATTACTGGACTCTGGTAAAGAAAAAGTGGCCAAGTGTTGTTCCTTTATAAGTAAATTACTTCCTCTAGCACGTTGTGTAGTCGCACTCCATGGTTCGTCGGTCTTTCATACCGAAAAATCCGTCGATCTGGATATATGTATGTTCGTCCGTCCGTGTTTTTTCTCATAAAACGGCTCCATTTGTTTTCCTTTTAATTTTATCCTCGTAAGCATGAAAGGACGATGTAAAAAATTATGATAGCCCCATAATTTATGTCATTGTAGTACCTCTGTCCGGGAGGCCCTAGTAATTTTCACGTGATTTCTGCCTAAAATAATGAAAATTTAAAAAATATTCTTCACCAATTTTGTTTCAAAAATTTTTCCCGGATAGAAAAACAGACGCTTAAAAGAATGGCGTATGTCTCATTTTCGCTGAACACGCTGAAAATTTAAAGATGTCGTCAGTGTGGTAAGACGCTTAACTGATTTATTAAATTCTCAGGAAATAGTCACAAGAATCATCTTAAAAATAATATCAATTATTTTTTCAGTGATAATATTGACCTAATATGAATATTAGTTTTCAACATTTATCTCTGATAGGGACCATTTGGGATAGAGACTTTGTACTAGCTTCATTACGTCATTTTACTGTAACTAATTTTAGATTCTTCTAGCTTGCAACTTGCCGCCAACGGCTCGTTTTTCTCTCCTCAAATTTTCCACATACGCGTGAAGTGTGAGAGAGTTGTTTCTACACGTTCACTTCTGCCGACCTGGAATTCATCAACATGCGTGATCTAGTAACGATGGGTTCTCGTGTCACATGGTAAATACTGCGAAGAAGTTTCTACTTACCAGCGTACGTGCTCTGGTCGATACAGTAAGTCTGTGATTATCTCCCACAAAAAAGGCGACTCTTTCGTGGAAACGACCGAGGAAAGCGGCAAAATATTCGACGAAAATTATCTGGCCAGCGAGAAGCCTCGGAGCGATCGCTAGAAAATGTCGTCACGCGGTGACCCGTGCGCAAAGGACCCAACCTGCCAAGAATCAGAAATGAATTTTGAGGAATATTCTAACGTCTGTTATCTCGTAAAGTTGTAAACGTTTTCTGCCCCTTTTCAAAACAGACACTACATAATTATTTATTTAAATGTATTAATTTTTGACATATCGTCTCTAAGGGGGTCTTATTAAAAAAATTAAAAAATAATAAATGATAAAATCAAGACCTGAACAATAAATCAATAAAATTGGTAAAACAAAAATAAAATAAAACTATAACAATAAACAAATTGTGAACTGCCTTGTTAAAAAGACATGGTAAAAATATTTAAAACAGCATTTACACAAAAATTATTTTCCATACCGAGAATTTTAGTGTCATCTAAAATCTTGAGATTATCTGTGATTTTATATGCTGTGATGACAGTCTGTTTAGATGCATTTTTGTTGGTCACGAATTGGACGTCTGGGACCATGCGTACATACACATACACTGACCGAGCCTCATTTACATTCATCCCGTAACAAGTGAATGCGATTCCTTGGGTGGGGGGGACGGTGATCAGCATTATGCTGAACCTAGTTTTTATCCCCTAGGGTTTCTAGTTCTGGGGGGATGGAATGTGGAATGATGATAATGAAGGATGAATGGACGACACAAACATACAGACATATACAAGTACACCCATTCTCGAGGCGGGACTCGAACCCGCGATCCTTCCGTCCGAGATCACCACGACACTACTGCTTCCGTCCGAGATTTTGGCTATCCTGATCGGCGGATGCAACCATTTTAATATTGTTATTATGCTCTTTGATAAGAGTTTCTAGAGCTCGGATGGGATTTTACACAGCATGACAAATAACATACCTACAGTAATAAATAGATTTACATGTAATTGGACTAAAACAGAAAAGGTTAACATTCTTCCAATTCTTCATTTCCACTCCATGAGTTTAAACTCTTAAAGCCGTATTTCCCACAACAACCATATTTCTTCGGTATTCACCATTATCCATCCACCTACTAATGCCACCTCACATTTTCTAATCCCACTTTCTCAGACCTCCATTTGTAAGAGTATCACCCGTCAGTATTTTTGTAAATCTGGCTGTAGCTAACCAACGGAAACCTCATACGCAAAGCCAGAAGTTGAACAGAGAAGCAAATAAAGTAATGAAATAAATTACGTTCCAGCAAACAAACAAAATTTTCTCGGTTCCCGTGAGAGTTATTAGACGTTGGACGAAACGAAATACGAGTAAATAGCTTGTAAGCTTTCAGAATATTTAAGGTGTGTTATTTTAGATCAACTCGTGGTGAGCCGACATGCAAAATGTAATAGCGTGTAATTTGATAATTACTTCTACAAGTCAAAACAACATAATTATTTGCAATCTGATATGAAAATTTTCGCAGTGTAAGGAGATATTACAAATATCTGAAACCCAAGACATTCTTGCAACTGAGTTATGAATTTTGAACCCCAACAAAAGGGTTCAGGCATGCAAAACACCAATCTACGCACGTTAAAAATTAAAGTTCGTTCGTTGTTCAGTAATTAGATAAATACTACCGTTTTCTATTGTCGACTGCAGTGGTATGGGGGCTCCCACACTGGCCTCCAAAACCCTATTTCGCGTTTTCAAAGCCGGATGGTACGGTAGTTTTTCGAAAAACAGCGCATCTTCAGTCAGCCATGTCACGTTTTTAGTTGGTAAATAAACCTTACCGTGTGCCCGGCACATCAAATCCTCTGCGAATTCCCGAATTAATCCGTTCCCATATTCACTCGCTTTGCAATGCTAGGCATAAATACGACAAACCGTTGTTGCTTTAAAATTAGGTGTTAATGCTGAGAGAGAACCCGGATATTCCAAGAAATACAACTCATGTCGGGGGTTGGCTAATGAACTCGTAACAAAGAACCCGAGTGTTAGATAATAAAACAGGAACAACGGCGACAAACTTTAGATTGATTGGTTTGCATGCAGATTCCCACCGATGCACACAGGGAAAAAAGCCCGAAAATCTGGCCAAAAGTCAAATAAGATGCCAATCGCATATAAAATATTTTATCTAGGGGTTTTTGTGGTCGCTGAATCCGAATCTGAAGCCATATTTGTATTTTTTTAAAAATTGGAATGCATAGAGACAATAATGCATCAGAAAATTAATTTATAAATCATTTGACAGATGTATTCTACAAAATATTATTTGTCTGACTACTAATCTCATTCGGATGATAGTAAAAGCCAACAATTGATAGATCAGAATGTATTTTTGCAATATTTTAGAGTATTTGATCTATCAAACATTATCCCTCAATTTATTTGTTAATAAGAAGAAAGTAAAAGTGGTTAAACTGGAGTTGAATAATTATTTTATCATTTCAAATGAAATACATTTTTAAAGTTAAAAGAATTATAACTTGAAGCTCCCCTAAAGGATGAGTGAACTTATTCGTCCTCCGAAAAAGATTCTTCATCGCCAAAAGTGATGTCCAGGCAGATGAGAAGGGATATCGCGTCGGGAGAGAATTGGTTCATTTTTCTTTGAGGGGTCTTTCTTAGACTAGTGATCAGTGGATCAGACGACACAAGAAGCCAATGAAAAATATCTTCCAAGTTTTTTTGTCTGGAGCATTTCCTGGAAAATCCAGTGTAATGTGCTTTAAAATCTTTGTTTCTTGCCTCTTGCGCTTGCTCCGAATATTAACCGATTGGCAGCAAAGCAGAATTTATTATTTGTGGGCCATGAATTAAAAGTTTGTGGAGTGTTGTTGGCATGTAATACCAAGAGTATTTTTCCACATACAACTTTGCAGTCTTAATACAAAAGTAGGCACCCTGCGCGCCTACTGCCGAGTTCATCTATTAATCCCAATGTTTTTTGTTTTGACATGTTTTAATTTGTTTATATATCTTGTATCGGGAAACTGATGATGTTTGAAACTGTTACACTTACCCTTTTGTTTCAAATACTCTTGAAAAGAATATCCTTTCAAGTGTAGTTCTTCAATAAAATCTAATAGTTTGAAAAAACATAATATTTAAGATAAGATAATAATAAGATTTTGTTTGTTTATATTATTTGTAAATATTATTTATATTATATTAATTGTTTACATTAATTAGTAAAATAAACAATTATAACAAATGTGTATTAATCATATTAATGTTTTGCAATTTTTTCGAAATTTCTAGTAGCTCATTCTCCGATGAACGTCAAATTTGTGATATTATTTGTTGTTCTACAACTGTATTAGCACATATTGTCAGGTAATTGTTACGGATGTTATTTAAAAAATATAATAATTAATGTTTAAACAGTGAAAAACGTGATAGAAGGCGGTAGCCTTAATTTTTATCCTGTTAGAACATAAAATTGTAATGTAAATAGAATGAAAGCAATTTTAATACCAATTAGCACATTAACAATTTATACAAATTGAGTAATATTCACTAATTATCGATCAGATCTTTAAGAATAATATAGAGTTTCCAGATATAATTATAGACTCATTGAACAAAGTTACGATGCGCGTCATGTTTTGATACGCCAATGTATATTCCACCGAGCATCTGCTTTGAAATGTTTTTTTTTTTTTGCCCTACAACTTCATTAGCAGATATTAGCAGCTAATTGTTATGAATATCAATACAGGACATAATACTTGATAGTTTAAAATATAAAAGACGGTGGTAGTGCGTGGAACTTCTAACTTTTACCCTGTAAAATAAAAAAAATATATATAAAAAATAAACGAAAAATCGCAATTTTTTAATATAAATTTCTCGTAACCGAAGCAAACAAATGAAATGACAATTACTCACCACATAGATTACACCTACAAGAATAACATAGATTTTCCCAAATGTCATTACATGATCATTGAACAAAGTTATGCGTCATAGAATGTGCGCTTGCACATAGCCTTCGAGATCAGACCCAAGAGAAGTAAATTTTGTCTAACTTTGAAACAATGTACAAATGCAGTCAGTGAACATACGTTTTCAAAATTTACGACATTTAATGCAGAATTTTGTCCTCTTTTAAATGGTGTATGACACAAGTATGTATGTTGAAATTAATGTTTTGGACTTTTGGCCAGCTTTTCGGGCTTTTTTCCCAATGTGCGATGGGAAGATTAAATGCCCCTATTCAACATACAATCCCACTAACACAAATATAAATACAGACACAGATGATATAAGGAAAAAAAAGTCAAAATATAAAAGTACATGTATTTCAATACCCTATTCCAGTGTTAAATTCAGACCAAGATACGGGATTGCTAACTTTTCATAAAATTTTCCCTAATTTAATTCTTTGTCTGAGTACGTACTTGCGTATTAAAGAGTAAGTATTGTATTGCTGCGGCGGAAATCGACAATTCTTCGACAGAAAAACTCGTATTGTGGGGGCCCTTGCAACGAAAGCATAGTTAAATCTTGTTCCTGCATAAAGTAATTTACTTCCTCCAACACGTGTGTTCAGAAACCACGTTTTCTGGAACCTTGATATCGAAAAATCGTTTTGATGACAAAACATCTATCTGTACTGTGCCCGCCTGACCTTTCGCCTATGGTCAACGCTAGCTCCAAAATCGGTGAGAGATATATTAGGGTTGAAGAAATTCATCAGAATGATTCGAACAAACACAGGTCCTGCGAGTTATAAAGGGATTTTTTAGGGGGATCTTTCAAAAAGCTCGGACATTTTCTATTTTTACTTAAAGCTGCTCCAATTTTTTTGAATAAACTTAGACGTGGGATGGTGTAAATAGCATCTAAAAGATTGGCGCAGAAAACCCTGATTTTTTGAAAATTATTTTGGCGTCTTCCTATAACTGCCATATTGAAGAGAGATTTATTACCCTGATAAAATCTGATCCTCAATGAAAGATCTTTAAATAGGGTCTCTTGGAATGTTTCGAAAATATGAGTAATTTTTGTGTAATTGTGGATGAAATCAAAGCAATTTTAAACAATTTTCTTCTCAAATACGACTTCAATATTTTAATTTTTCCTGGTATGTAAGTGGTCGATAAAAAATAGTGCTGGTCCTGTTTTTGGCGAACACTGTGGAATTTTGAAAGTTGTAAAAAAACATGTTGTAATAAATTGTAATAAAACAGTAAATAAACAGTAGTTTCTCCGTAATTTTTTATTGAATTTAATGCAACTTATATTTTTTCTAAAAAAGGTGGCTGCAAATATTTGCTTATTTTTTCACGGATAGAATAAAGAATGTTTAAAATGGGACATATCACATTTTTGTTCAATTCTCTGAATTTCTAAAACTGCAAAAGTTAGAAATAATGGGAAGAAGTATGTGCTGTTGTAGAATCACTAGTTTACTTTCGCAACTCCTTTATTAGGGGTCAGTTCACTAAAAATATTTTCAATCTAACCTAATACATTTTAAAATCATATCGAGATAAATTGTACACATCTGTGGATTCTGATTGAGCAATTACAAATTTCCAAACTAATGTATATCATTTATTTTGTAACTTTCTACGTTTAAACATTATAAAAACATTAACAATCCCAGTAACCTACCAGTTTATTGAACTTTATGACGTATAAAGACAGAATACGAAGAAAATGGCAATTAAATTGTGGACTCTCAGTTAAACCTCTTTTCAATTGTTTCACAAAAATAAATTATAAATTCATAGATATTCACAGTTTAACTTCTCGATTTCAAATTAATCCATCTTCATTGCTGTCAACCATAAAACTATTAATTAAATTAAAGAAAAACAAATTTTAATATAAAAATTAAGAAACTCAGTTGCTTCTACTGATCTTTATCAGTAAAGCAGAAGCTTCAACAAATACATTCTGAAAAAGAAAGCTCTAATAAATCTTTCAGTTCTTCATTTTCTAAATAGAAATAAGTAAAACTTTTTATACAATGCCAGACGAAACAAAATAGATATCATCATCAGAAATTAAATATTTTATTAAAAAACGTAAAAATAAAAAATAGGAATAGAGAACATTTGTAATATAATAAAACTAGTGGGGCTAAAAAAACATGTACTTTTTTGCCTATAATTTCACGCAAAGTTGCGCGAAAAGTACTCAAATTTTCGAATAATTGTACATGATTTTATTTCAAAATCTACATTTAGGAAGCAGATTTCATCCAGGGAAAAATCTCTATGTTCATAATTGTAGTTATAGGAACGCGCCAATAAAAGTTAGAATTTTTAAAATGTTCGAAAAATCAGTTTTCAACGAAGATGAGACCTGCACCATTCTCTTAACCGTTCTTTACATTATTCAACAACAAAATTAATAAAAAACGATGGAGCCATATTTTTAAAAATGTGAAAATGTCCCAGAGGCTTCATGTAAACTGTCCCCAAAATTAAAATATCGGTTTCAAATTCAAGGGCCCGAAATATCAGCCAAATCGATAGGGAATATCAATTTTGGAGAAAATTGGCTGAACGGTTTAGCCACTAGAGTTGTTCACAGACGGACGGCCAGACTGACGGCCAGACACTTTTTGTCATCATTAGATTTTTCGGTATCAAGGACCCATAAAACATTCTGGTACACGTGATAGAGGATTTTTTTTTCCTAAATATAGCAACTGGATTTATCCACTTTTTGTTACCAGGGCCCTTTAATAAGAGTTTTCTGCCGAAAATTCGCCGTTTTTTTCGCGCAGCATTAAGTAACTTTCCCTCTACTGGCATCATGTGTCAACTGGCTGTCGGTTTGGTAAATTCCCTAGGAAAATAAAACTTCCTAACTGGCTTCAAAAATGGAAAATAACTATTCATTCTAACAAATGTGAAGCAAAAATATTTTCACTAATTTGATTAAAACAAAGATACCAGTCAATTATAAATTATAAAACAAATAAAAATTTGAAGTATTAGTGAATGTAACGGTCAAAGCGAGCGATTCGAGAGCTTCACTACACTAATGGGTCTTATTACCATAGCATCCAGAATCATCAATCAAACAAGTCATGGAGAAGCATACAAGTTCATAAATTAATGCATCGAATCTGATTTGTGAAGTGCGAAATACTACAAACAAGTTCGTTCTTAGCATTTCCAAAATTAGTCTTCTAAAATGTGTGTTAGAAACGTTCTCCAATGAAGGGGTTGGCTGTAAAACATAATGTTTGCGAGATATAAGTGACCCTTTTTCCTGAATGGGGTTTAAATGGATTCCATAAAGACGACAACAGCCGGGAGACAACTATGCGCCATAATTTCGACTCTAAGAATCACAGCACAGGGACAGCAGATGGATGCGTACGAAAAAACTAAAATCACAAAAACTATAACTCCGAGTGTTACCATATTTTACCCCCGAGCTCTTAAATTATTTCAAAACTGTTATTAATGCCTTCATAACACGTCCACCACTTCTTGTGGGGTCTGTAGTGTGAATATGTCTCGCGTGTCACTATACTGAAAATAGCGATCTTTTGACCCATTAGAGCAGAGATGCACAAGCGCCCCATTTGAGCCCCTTCTTGGAGCGCCGAGAAGCCGCGCCCCGCACCCCAACGGCACCCCACGAGAACCAAGAAAGTTAGCATACTCTACGGCCAAGCTGTCTCTTCACTTTACTGATCATCAGATGTTTCTTTCAGAAAGAGTAAGTCGCCATGTTGAACAGAGGGTGTAAATCATGGCAGATCCCGAACGAAATAGAGTAGTTGTGAATCATCGGTTCAATGCTAACTGCGAGCACGAATTTTTTATTCACGGAGAGAAATGGACGACCAATGTATCTCGTATGACAGAAGATGGTCTCGGAGAAAATGTAACAGCAAAAAATAAAAGAAACAATTAAAGAGAAGTATGGATAAGTGTTTTACAACCAGATATTTCCGAATTAAATTTATGAAGTACATATTATTATTATTATTATTATTATTATTATGCAGTTTATTTTAATGTTTATTTTCTTTTATCATAAGGACAAATACACAGGTTATACAAGACCAAAGCGTATTTATCGACGTCTTTTTGTTACGAATTCATATCTATCCTACTCCCATAAAACTTTCGAGTTATTCCTGTTGTTGAGATAACCACATCCTTCTGCATTGTCTTATAAATATTCACATTGATATTCAGGTCTTTTAAACTTTGGAACAGTTTCTTGTGAATTACTGCGGTGCTGGAGATGACAATGGGGATAATTCTCACGAGGTCCATCTGCCACTGTTTCTTAATACTTTCAACCAGCGGAGCATATTTTGAGATCTTCTCGACATACTTCTCTTAAAGGTTTTTTGTGTTCGGTATGGCTATGTCGATCAAGTGCCTTTTCGTCTTGTCTACTAGAACCAAATCAGGCCGGTTGTGAATGGCTGTCTGGTCTGTGAGAATTGTCCTGTCCCAATAAAGTCAGTATTTATCATTTTCGAGAACATTATTAGGTACGTATTTATAGTAGGGTACCTTGCATTCTATAAGCTGGTGTTGGTAAGCCAGCTCTTGATGCAGGATCTTTCCAAGTACATCATGGCGTTGTTTATAATCAGTTCCCGAGAAATGAGTGCATACGTTGTTGTTATTATTATTATTATTATTATTATTATTATTATTATTATTATTATTATTAGCAACGAGAGATCGTTACATTTTCTGTTCTTGTAATTCATATTACAAATATTTTCAAAATCAGTTGCAACAGTAAAGATTGACCACAAAATGCGTGGAAGTTGTCGAGCAATTTAATCCGAAATAAAAGTATACAAAATGAATCTTCCGCTTTCCAGAAACGACAGCCGTTATTCTAAGTCTTAAGTTGTCAAATTTAACATAATTCAAGGCATTTCCGCCTTAAGAGCCGCAGGGCACTCCTCCCACCGAGGGCTCGGCAGCGGCCACTTGCCCCAAAAATGAGTATTTCATTAGAAGTTGGTGGGGCGCGGAAGGGCTGCAACCGCCCATCGCGGGGCACTTGTGCAAGCCTGCATTAGAGGTTCTCAATGTCCTGCCTCAAAATTCTTGTGAATAACACATATGTTTCCTTCTTATCATTGTTCTAACATTATATTCATAATAATTAATATTTATCTAATATTAAATTTTCATTTAACTTTGTTTCTTTAATTCGATTTTTCAATAAATAAGCGTAAACTGTTAGTTAACAATTATTTTGTTTCAATAATTTGTACATCAATTATTGGCTTTGGAAAAAAAATGGAGATGGAATTTTAGAGAAATTTATACATGTACGTTCACAATGTCCTTCAATATTTAAGAGTTTTCGGATTAATTAAGATTTCTTTGATTTTCTTCACATTAAGAAAAGTTGAAATCGTATGCATTTGCATTAAATATAGTGTTTATTTCGACGCTTTAATTTTGTTGAGCTATAAACCCATAATACATTTTTAAAATACAGGTGTCCCACCAACTATGGACCACCCCCATAACTTCTAAACGGTTCAGGATATCGAAAATGTAGTTTTCGATTAAAAATGCGGAATCATGGAGCTGGTAACATGCCGCAGAGAAATTGTCTATAATATTTTTAGTTTTTGAGAAATTTAATCATCTTTGATTTTTTAAATGGAACTATAAATTTTTTCAGCAGCAATGTAATATTTACTCACAGTTCAACCCAAAAGCTTATTTGTGCTTGTTAAAGTAACATAAAAAATAATACTTGATGTATTTTAAATGCGGTCATTGGTCATTCAGATCTTGATTGTACCTTCAGAGATGTAGTTGACATCACTTTTTCTATATAATGAGTTTTAGTTGAAGGAGAGGAAATGTATGTTTGAGGAAAATATTACTGTTAGGTTATTGCTTTGCGTGGAAATATACAGGTGTCCCACCAACTATGGACCACTAAACTTCCAATAACTTCTTCCAACAACTTCTAAACGGTTCAGGATTTCGAAATGCAGTTTTCGATTAACAATGCGGAATCATGGGGCAAGTAACATGCCGTAGAGAAATCGTCTATAATATTTTTAGTTTTCGAGAAATTGAATCATCTTTGATTTTTTAAATGGAACTATATATTTTTTTTAACCAGCAATGGATAGATCATGAAAAGAGGAATAAAATGATGTATCATATATTAGTATTTTGATAGTAATTTGAGTGTAATTTGAGATTTTCTGATATGTGATTTTGAATTAAACAAACAATATTTCGTGAAGCAGCCCTTGCAACTCTCGCCTTCCGGAAAATTGGCCTTCACGGCGTCAAGACTTGCATGGAGAGAGAGGAGACTGAGAGGGGTGGCAATGAGGGATAAGAGGCCCAACTAAAGCAATTCAGGGTCTTGTCACAAAGATCACATTAAGAAGCACTAATTTCAACGATCAGAATAAGAGACTTTTTTTCCATTGATTTATCTGCATTTATCTTGTCTTCTTTAACAATAAATGTCATTTTCAACCTTAACAAGAATCCAACCACCGTCTCTTCGTTGGTAAATTCAATTTTTAAATTAAGATGATTATTCGTCCACTGCGCAACCGTACCTCTACTGCTGTTCATAAATGGAAAAGAAAACAGAACACTTCCGTCTTCTGCTGTGGATTTTCAAGTTTGTGGCAGCACATGGCATAATGAAGTGTGAAACTCTCCAATGAGTATTAACAGTTGTGACTGCAGATGTGCATGTGTGCTAAAGTTTATTAAATTTACACTGATAGACTGTCAAGAGTATTTCAAAATTTTTATTGCATTGTCCGTTTTGTACGCGTTTAAATGAGAAGTTTATTAACAATAAATAATAATAGAAAATGTCTACCTATCTATTATGTAATGAAGTAATCGAGATATTACAATAAAAATCTTTAATAATTCATTCCCTTTCCACGTTTTAAAACGAGAGCTTGTTTCTGCCAAAATACACTGAGTGCGATTCTTCTAAGTTTGAAAACAACCTTTATTATTATCGTTCTTCCGCTACAAATCATTTTTATTTTATTCTTTTTTATTATTGTTGCTTTGGTATTTCATTAGAAGGAAAGTTGAATTCAGATGAACAAATGGCAAAACTCTCTCATTCAGATCTTTCATATTGATGTTTGTTCATATGATCTTCACGTCAAGACCATGAATTGCTGTAGTTACGCCTCTATCCCTCACGGCCGCCCCTCTCACATACCTTGTCTCCACGAAACAGTCTCGACGCGCGAAGGCCATCTTTACCAACGGCGACTGTTGCAAGGACTGCTACAAGAAAGACCGTTTACTTAAAAATCACATGTCAGAAAGTCTAATTTTGTACTCCAATTACCATCAAAATACTAACATATGATACATTATTTTATTCATCTTTTCATGATCTATCCATTGCTGGTGAAAAAAAATATATAGTTCCATTTAAAAAATCAAAGATAATTCAATTTCTCGAAAACTAAAATATTATAGACAATTTACGGGCATGTTACTTGCCCCATGATTCCGCATTGTTAATCGAAAACTACATTTCGAAATCCTGAACCATTTAGAAGTTATGGGGGTGGTCCATAGTTGGTGGGACACTCTGTATTTTTGATGCATAGATTTATGGACTTTGTTCCTATATTTTTTATTTCGGGTTGGAAGCTATAGAAATATTGTGGAAGAAGGATGTATTTAGATTTAACAAAAATTACATAGTTTGGATTCCTAGATCTCTGTGTGAATTGGGAATTGTGCTAAAGCTAGGGAACGTTACTAATTTTTCTGAGAACCTTATTTTGAATCGTTTGGAGAATTTTTATGTTAGTTACAGAAGCCGTGGATTAAATGGGTGATGCGCAGGTGAGAGTTGCGTAAATAATGGTTTAATATAAAAGCTCTGAATTTCATAATTTTAGTGTAGTGTCGCATAAGAAGTCTCGTAATCGACGAACATTCTCGTTTTCTGACAAGGTGCGTCGACTCACACATACGATATCAGCAAGGTCAATTGTCCTTGCGCGCTGCAAGCATGGCATTTACCAAATTCTAATTGCACTGTTTTTGCAACAATACTAGTCGAATATTAACAATATTTATATCATTTCATTGCATTTTGAACGATCTTTAGAATGATGGAAAACAAATATATACTTCCATTTAAAAAATCAAAGTTATGTCAATATATCTAAAGTTTACATACGTTACAAACAAGAAAACGAAATAAGTTATTTGCCCCATCATCTGCAACAACATGGCGCGAATAGCATCTCGATACCTCGAACCCTTTTCAAGATATTTGCTGTGGACAACTTAGGTGGTCCATCCTTTATATTTGTAAAATAAAACTACCGAATACCATTTCTCCAGATACAATGTCTTTTAATCGTATTTTATAAATAAAGATACTAGAGAACGCATACGTAGAGTTGATTGCTGCACTACACTCTCTCTCTCTCGTGAAGGTTAAAAATGTTCGGCTTGGCGTTAACTAACACGAGCAATGCAAAACCTTGAATTGCGCAATAGCACACGTCTTTGGTGCGGAAACATCACCGTTTGCCTTTCACTCGGTACGGGTTCTCACGACCTCGCATTGCAGCGAAGAGACGAACGTTGTTGGACGACCGTGCTCTTTTTCGCGCGCCTTTCGTGCAGATCTCGGAAACTCACTTTCTTGCAAAGCGGGGAAACGAGGAAGAAAAACGCCGAAACAATTATCGACCGAGGCTGTTAGTCGCCGCAGGAAACTACTCATTAGCGTAACGAGCGGAGAAAAATTGTATCACCGGGTTGTTGTGACGCGACTGTTGAGGTGACGCGAATGAATGAAATGTCATTAAATGTATCGGATTTGTTCTTGTCTACTGCTAGACGGTAACCACTGGCGAATCATAAATGTGTAGATTGAGATTTAGTACTTACGGGAGGGAGGAAGTTAGGATTTGCGTAAGAGAAGTTTTAGATTCTAAATGAAAAGTAAATAAAAATTAACACTCATTCAATCAAGATGAAAAGTATAAGATATCAAGAGCTTTAATCAATTTCGTTTATGGTTATTAGATCGTGAATCACCTTCAGAAATTTTAAGAGGCCGATGTTGGCGTCAGTGAAATTCAAGGAATGAAAGTCAGAAACGTTAATCGCACTGCCATTCGACTCTTCAAACAAGTCCATTTCGTTACATAGCAAGTCTCGTAATGTCGGGAGTTCGCTGCGAAACAATGCAGTATTTTTTTTCACTTCTGTTTATGGTAGTACCTGCGTTTCAGAGGAAACGGTACGGCACCTGCGTCCCTTCAATTCTTCATGGGTCTCGTGGACTTCATGTTCTAGACGGTGAAAAGCTTGCACGTAATGCAAATTGCCGAGTTACTCTGTTCGAAACTGCACACAATAAAACGACGAAGCGTCGAATTGAAAGCCTTGGTTCTGTTTAAGTGGCTCGACGGGTAAATTCTTCTCGGTATTAAATATCTCGTATTGAAGGTTGACATGGTTCATCTACTAAAATTTTTACGAGTGCGACTCCCAGAGTCAGAGAGACTGAGTAACAAGCGGCCAGAGAACCTTACTAGTAAGTCTCAGAGAATGACAATATGCCTTTTGGTTTCACGGCTGAGGAAGCTTCGATTTATTTTCTGCTGTTATTACTGCATCCCTCATTACATCAATAGCCCCTTCGCAAAGAGGGCAGTTAGTCTCGTATTTTGCATTATGTTATAAACGGCTTAAACGAAGTAGCTTTCGAAGGTTATTTCAAAATTCGAAGCAAAATGTGGATTGCATATATGTTCGTAAAAAATACAACCAAAATATTCATAAATAATATAGCATGAAAAACTGAAAAACTGGTGTGAGATTATTTTGTATTAGTATCAAGAAACAAAGAAACAAAATCACAACTGTTTCCATTACTGCAAAAATTGGGAAAATGTAATGAAGCATTTCAAGCTGCTCGAACACAAACTTTTCGCTATACTAGATTTCATTCTTCTCTTTTACACTGAGGAGTAATAAACTATTACACTTCTTGTTTTAAATTACCCTTACTAAAAATATTAGAAGATACTCCACAGTACTAAGTATTATAATTTGATGTTGCACAGTATTTTTGTCAAACAAAATACTCATTGCGTATCTTATTTAATTTCATATTACAATCTGGTTGACAGTTCATTTGCTAGGAACATAATTCATTTCTTCAGCTACATCACTTGCTCATTCTTTATTATTCAAGCGCAATGAATAGACCCAAACTTTTGTTTTTGCGATTGTTATGAAATTGTGGAATCGTCGTGGAAACCTAATGATTGTGGGATTGTGGTAAACCTATTGAGCTGTCTTATATTTTAGTTTTTGCTGTTTGACGCAAAGCTTTCATTAAGAGAATATGAGGAGTATTTATAATTACACAGTATTTGCGACAGAAATGTCTCATTAAGGTGCTTTATATCTCGTGTGAAAAGGAAATGGAATAATACACAAACAACTTTCTGGCTAATGAAAGTGCGATAGAGAGTTCCTAAAACTCATTAAATAATTAAATGTGTAATTTTGCAGTGAATCTGAATAAACACACTCTTTGTAAATTCCACGTAAATTATTTTATTACATGCGGTAATTAGGTTACGAGTTTGATTTTTCAGTTCTTTGTACAGTAAATTTGAAATTACAAAACTGGGTTTTCTCGATCTCTATATTTTTGTAACTTAAGATTCCAATCACAATTCAAGTGCCATGTGTAACCTTTCAAATTACATACACATTTCTATACGCAAATAAGATTTCGCCAGTATTCCCTACACGTCTTGGAATATTGGTAGTGTGAATAAAACAGCACGCCTGGCGAAGCTGCGTTAAGGAATCACGAATTCTAGGTGAGCGGCGGCCGCCTAAATGGATTCTCAAACCGGTTTCATGCGCGTATAGCTCCAGTGCTCGGAGCCCGCGTCCATACACCACGAAGCCCTCCCCTGAAGGCGGATGCTGAAAACTAAGCTGGCCAGCTGCGCGCGCGGCACGCAAGTTCAAGGCCTCTTCGGGTAAATGAGGCTCTCGAGAAGAGCACCCATTCTCTTGGCCGGGAGCTCTGGTATTTCCTCTCCTTATTTCTAGCGCAGTAGGATTTCCATTCACACAGCGTACCTGGTGGAGGAGGGTTAAGTGTTTTAGAGTTTTCTCATTAAGGAGTCTGGAATGAGATTCTGCTAGGAACGCCGTGTTTTACTCGAAACAAGAGAATCTACCGAAAAAGAGAAAATAAGTAGCAGTTCGACAGTATTTATTACGCGTTTTTAATTCTACTTCTGAGCATTACATGCAATATCGATTCTAATTGGGATTATTTTTTATGAAGTGTTCACTTTATACATTGCGAATTGCTAATTTACTCTAATGATGCTGCATAAAACGTATCGACTACATTTTTGAAGGTATTTAGGACAAATAATTCAACATAACGGCTAAAAATTATACATAATGAATGCTTCTTCCTATTAATATTTGAAGGTTGTACAGTAAGATTATAAACAAAGATTGCAAAATCTCTTAAGGATTTTTAAAACTATCATTCATTGAGTCATCGATTGGTTGATTCTATTTCGTTTCTTGTAACAGCGTTCTCCAACCGCACTCTCTATTCGCACTGGCGTCGAACATGGAGAAATCCTTCGTTAAGCTAGTCGCAATCGTCAATCGTACTCAATCAATTCAGAATTACTTATTAAATAATTAGTCTACGGACGCCGGCCATTGAGACACATACTTCATACTAGGAAAACCTGAGCAGACGCTGTTCAGCTCCTCCTTTCCTCTCCCACCTCCTTTTCTCACTCTCTCCCCCTCCTTCCCACAGCGTGTCCCTGTCTGTCTCTGTGTGTCTCTGTCTCTGCCGCTCTCTGTCCCTCTCATTGACATTTACTTGCAGATTCTGCACGTCTCTGAGCAGGTGAGGTAATATCGGGAAGCGACGGACCAGCAAAAATTTAATAGAATGTTCCAGAAGAGCTTATTCTGTAGATTGCGGAGTGATAAACGTTTCTTTCGGCCTTCAAAATTTCTTTTTAAGGCCCCAGAACGTCTTGTTTAGGAATTATTTAACGATATAGATTCAAAATGCTGCTGAGGGTGTTGCGGGTTGCATTTGACGTGAATATTTAGTTTTGTTCTACAGCGCCATGTACTGGAGTTACAACAGAATTAACAGCACATAAACCTTGTGGGTGAAAAAAACTCTTACAAGTGCCAACATTCATGGAGATCGGTCCAACGGAGTCGGAGTTTAACTCTTATATACCAACATCCAGTTTATATGGTCATTACAATAACCTTCCAGTTTGCTCAGTGTAACTAGGTATTGCAGGTAGAGAAGATAGAGAGTAGAAAATTAGTGTTACGAATTTCCTAATTAAACATCAAGGATGAAGTTTAGCCGAATCATACGTGTATTTGGAGAATATTGACAATGCTTTGTTACTCTATTTTCAAGATTACTGGTTACCTCTGAATATTGTTGCGCAAGTTCATTTAATCGAATAATTAGAATTGAATATGATATTATATTTTATATTAAAATCTGGATGGTGGTGGCTGAGTTTCTGGATTCAGATTCAGCGAGTCAACATACATAGAGAAACATGTGTCAAGTCTTCGGGTCTGACAACAACCCCCGAAAGCAAAAAATACAATTTACGGATGGTTCTTTTTCGATTTAAAAAGAACTGGAGGGTGCTGGCGCAATTCTGACTTCAGATTCGATTCAGCACATCGACATACAGAAAGTGTTTCTTGGTAACTAAAAATATTTTCAAAACCTGAAAATTGTATGTTTTAAGATTAATTTACAACTTTCAATCGAGTTAAAGATTACATTTCTCCTTCATTACTCCAATACAGTTACTTTTATTGAAATAACAAAAATTGTGACTTATTATTCGTACCCTCAGTTATATCAGAAAATGTGTCTATCCAGAATTTGTGTAGTGCTTGTGTTGAAAATGGAACTGTTGCTCAGTTTCTTTCCCATCATCGCATATCTGCTACACATTCAATTAAATATTTACATTCCGGCTCACAGATTCAGGGCATCAACTGATGTCACTTCAGTGGCCTCTGAATGGGAGGTCCGAGAGTTAAAGTTACTCAACGGAGCAGTGGCAGGATTTTGAACACCATCAATATAGGTAGGTCGAATTCAACCACTGCCTGGAAGAGAATTCTTGTGACCGGCCGCTCTCATCCATAGTTTTTCATGGTGTTTCTAAAAAGCACCAGGCGAACGCCAGAGCAATACCTTAACAAACGAGCCACGGATCATGCGCGATCCTCCCTCCTCTTCCTTTTCATATCCTCACTCGTTACGTACACAAACTTGCATTTACATGCACTACACTACCATATATGGGTGGAAGACCATTAGGGAGCATAGAGCTTGTCCTGGCTGAGGCGGTGCCACAATCGACGTGTACGTCGGCGTCGGATCTCACAACCTAGCGGGGAAAAATCGCCACCTAAGGCGTTAAAAACAGGCAGTTACGGGACTAACAACCTTAGCAGACGCGGCCGGAAACACTAATCTATGAAATGTGTAGAAAGGATGGCTGCTTTTTAAACTTAAAATTTCATAATTTCCTTAAACTCCAAAAGAAGTGTATGAGAAACAAACAGAAGACGAAAGATAAGCCAAGAATTTTTTATAGCCTCTCTTACCGTCTTTTTTTTTCTTCTCGATTATCGACGTTCTATGGAATTTTCACAGTATTCTCATTTTCTCATAATCTACTTCACATATTTAATTCGAAGTTTGTTAGAAGTCGGTGGCATTTCTGTAAAATAGTACAAAAATTTTACTAAAAAAGTACTATACAGCTACGTTTTGAAAGCTCAAAACGTAGCAGAGAGATAAAAGCCATTTATTCGGTGTCTAGTAACGCGATCGCTCCAACACTTGTGAAGAGCACTTCGGGATTCGAACCTCTTACCGTAGTAACCACTCATCTCAGCCTATTGCAGATCGCTTTATGCAGTGATAGTCGCTGCCCATTAATATAGTTCAGTACATAGTGAAGTGTAATTTAAGTGCTATACAAAGGGATGTTAATTATTTTCAAAAATTAAGAGCGATCCCAATTCGTGTATCCTTGGCTGAGGCCCCAGCATAGTGACGTCATGACGCTAACGTACTCGTCCAGCGCAATGGGTACATTGACTGACGTACCCCCCGGACCATCAAGATGAACATCACTGTTAGTGAGGTCAACCAGGTCAGCATCATCAACTCATTATACTCAAACCTCCTATGCAGAACGTTAACCACCGACAAGGTATAGAAATTCCGCTTGATAACTTGACAATAACGGTAACGAAAAGGTCAGTAGCCTTGCAGCAACTAAGGGCGCAGGTCCCATTTACCCTCAAACGTATTCTCAATGAACTGTAGCCAGGCAACAACAATGACAATGCTAAAACAGGTAGTAATGGTACCAATTTGCCAGATCAATCATGAAAAAGAATATATTAGAGGAACACATGAATTAGAAAAAAACAATAGTGCTCCCAGTCAGTGTCAACAACAAACAGATTCGCTCCGTCTGAAAATAATAAGAAAAAAGGTTCAGAAAAATTAATGACACTTTCCTTTAAGATACCTGAAAATGTTGCAATGTCGAAACATGCCCACAATATTGTAATCATCTCTGAATTCACCAACGAAATAAAAAGTAAAATAAACGAATTCACTATTTTTTGTAAACCAGTTCATTACGAAATTCAATAGTAACTAACTAATGTTTACATCAATAACTGAGTTTAGGAAAGCCATTAAATAATTAATTAAGTACTAAAAGACAGAGATATACCTACACGAACCTGAAACATATGAAATTTTCGAAGGTGTTCAAAAACTATTCACCCTAACTAAACACACGAGGACATTTACCAGGACCACGAAAAAAGTATTACTAGTACTAATATACTTAAGTACTAGTGAGGTAGTAAAGTATTACTACCGTAATTTGTATTACAAGAAGTCTACCAAAGTGACGAATCATTCCTTCAAATAAATCAAATATGCAGTATTAGATAGTCGCTGGAAAGTAAATCCTCGTAGTCGCCTAAATCAACCATACATTTTAGAATAAATTTGAAGTTTTTGATACCAAAGATTAATATTGTATTCTCATAGATACGAAATTCATAAAAACTGAATGATGTACGCCTCATACCAATAATAAATACATTTGAAAAGAAATGGGAACAATTTCATTTCGTATTTCCTCCGTCCAATTGGACTTCCGAGGCCCACCGGTCTGTTCTTGTGACGAAAACCCATTGCCTTTGTGAACCTTCGAGCCAACATGGAAGCGCGGAAGGTCTTTTTCTTCCAGTCGCTCGCCTTTAGTCCGCCCGTCAAGTCGTCAAGCGGCGCGCCCGCCCTCAATGACATAGTTACACGGTCACCACGCAAAAGAAACAGCTTACTCGCGTGTTTTCTGCGCGCACGGGAATTTACGACTGCCGCCCCCGCGGTCACGTTCTCGTCGCACGGAGGCGTGGCACGCGCCACGCCAAGCCACGCCGCGCCACACCACTCCACGCGCCATCGTCGTCTTTGTCCGGTCGCCGAATGCTCTCCTACCCCGCCTCCCTCCTACCCTTTCTTCCCCCCGGCCCCTCGTGTCCGGCTCGACAGCTCACTCGCCACTCCCTCGCCTTGGTGCCGGAGATGTAGTCATTGTGGTCACCCACGGCTGTTTCCCTCGACTTTCACCTGCCGCCTTTCTGATTACAGTTTCTCAGGTTTTGCCGTTCCTCCCGTTTCCACTGTAGCATCATCTCCGCCCTCGTCATTCCGCTACCTCCAAGAGCACCTTCCCGACTGAAGTATGTCGCTCTGTCCGCGACGCCTCTGTCTCCAGCGCTATTCCCATGCTTTCTGCAAAATCTACTGTATCTGTATTCATTACCAGAGTTTCTTGTACAGCGTCGATCCAGTCGTCGGCCTCCCGCCTACCCCACCCAGACATTGACTTACCCACCGAATCACTCATCCACCCACTCATTCACATCACCACTCACCCCCTCCCCACCCTCTCACTCCCACTCTTCAGCCCATCCTCTCAATCCAACTCCCTCCCTCATTCCACCTACTCACTCACTTCCCCCACCTACTCAATCACTTCTCCACCTACTCACTCACTTCCCCACCTACTCACTCACTTCCCCACGTACTCACTCACTTCCCCACCTACTCACTCACTTCCCCCACCGCCTCACTCACTTCTCCACATACTCACTCACTTCTCCACTTACTCTCTTCCCCACCTACTCTTTCTCCCCTACCTACTTATTCCCCTCCACATACTCACTCATCCCCTCATCACCCACCCACCCACTCACTCATTCCCCCCTTTCAGTAACCCGACATCTATTCACTCGCCCCACCTACTCACTCGCTCCAACTACTCGCTCGCTCGCTCACACCACCTACTCTAACCGCACCTACAATCACCACCACCTACTCACTGACCCCCACCTACACACTCACCCCACCTACTCACTCGTCCCCATCTACTCGCCCCCACCTACTCACTCGCTCCACCTACTCACATACACCTAGTTACTCACTCTCACACATCTACATATCCATTCTCTTGCTCATTCATTCACTCTCTCACTTACTCACCTCAGTCATTTCTACCTACTTCTGCAATCCACAACTCTCCCACCATTCAAGCGTGTTTCACAACCACAGGAATGACCAGCACGCTCGCCCGCAGGCCATGCCACTCATCACTCCTGCCCACCTCTAGCGCCACGCTAGTGGGAGATTCGTTCTCGTTGTCGGGCACTCCGAGTGCCTCTTTGCACTCATCACCTTGCTTACCTGTCTTTCTATTCCTGCAGCCTTCAACTCTCAAGCGCCTTCCTGACCCTCTTGATTTCGCCTCTCCCACTCCACTGTTCCGTCCTCATGATTTGAAGGTTTACTGATACACGATCAGTAAAGTCTGCAATGCTCCAACGTTGCCACCGCTATCTCCGTCCTCAGTTCAATGTCTGAAGTCGACGTCCGCACCGATGCCGCATTTATTCAACACCGGTCTGGTCGCAGAACGCTCACCGACCTTACCCTTTCACCCTCCCACACACCCTATCACCTGTTAGCTTCACCGTCTTGGGCGCCAGCCGGCCAACACATATTGTACTTGCTTAATTACTTGCTCGATTTCTTATTCCGCATTTCCTCACTCTTGCCTTGCCTTGAGTCGTTTTCGTTGACGTCAGTGACCGACACTCCGAATGCTTCGCTACTTTACCAACCTTGGTTCTTCCTTCTGCATTCCTACCATCAATTACCCTTCCCCTCTTTAATGGCTCACTTTCCTCGACTCTCCCTCGGTACCATTCCGTTCACATGGTCTGCCATCCTGCCTTCACCGCAGCTTCCAATACCATCGCCACCACCCGCCTTCCATCCTTCCTTTTGGTCCCACCGTCCGTCTTGTCCTCACAATTCCCAATCTCCGCTGATTCCACCGTCTTGTTACATAATTTCATTCTGCTCCATTGTAACGCTTTGTCTTTACCGTCGTCATCTTCCGTCACCGCCCCATTGTTCCCAACAATGTGCATCATCTCCAATGGTCCGCAGTACCCTGTTTTTCACTCCAGCGTGTCGTCTTCGTCTCGAACTTCTTTTTCAGCAGTTTCATGTCCTTACTCATACGTTTCTGTAATTTCCCTATGTTTTCCAAACCACATCAATCATCTCAGTTCTAATCAGGGGCGGATCCAGCCGATCACGGTTGTTCAGTGGGGAGGCATGATATATTGTTGATAAATAATAAACATTATTGTATTGTATATTTTTGTTGTGTGTATATGTCACTAAACAATATTTTTTTAAATAATTACAGAATTGTAACATAAATATTTAAATCAATTTTGCCAAATAAATGGAGATAACGAATACTCTTTTTGGGGGGTGGCATGCCCCTCTAGATCCATCCGTCACTGGCCCAAATTCAGGGCTCAGTCTCTTTTCCACTATTCGATTTCCATTTCAAATTGTGAAATATATTCACATCTACGAAACTCCGCTTTCACATAGATCACTCCTTTCCCTTTTTTGGATCCCGTCTCATGTCGTGGTGTCATATTTCCGGCATGTTTGCTTTTATTGGGCTCCCCGTTGTCTCTTCCGAAGTTTTCCCCGCGTGAGTTTGGAGGTCGTAGCACGACGCAAGACGCCTACCGTACCGAAGATCGCGATTTCGAATCCCAGAGACTTGTTTGCTTGCTTTTTTGTTTTTGCAGCCGTGACTTACGGTTTGACCTCCCCGCTTATTAGCCTCGCTGCATAAACATAGGCCGTAAACCGGGTCTCTATTTGTTCTCTTTACGCTGCTCGCGTCTCCGGACTCCTCCCGCTGCTGGCGACCGCCTCGGCCGGTGCAGCGGCCGCCGCTTGCCGTATGATCCCATCCCCGCCCCGCGTAGCCCCGCCTTTCACCGCCCTGCCTCCCCTCCCTTTCCCGCCCATCCACCCGCCCCACTCCACCGCGCCCCGACTCAATTCATCTGCTCCACCTCGCCCCGCCTTTCCCCGCCTCGCCTCGCCCGTCTAGCCCCGCCTCGCCCCGTCTAGCCCCGCCTAGCCTCGCCTCGCCCCGTCTAGCCCCGCCTCACCCCGTCTAGTCCCGCCTCGCCCCATCTAACCCCGCCCCGTCCCTCCTCGCTCCTCCTCGCCCCTCCTCGCCCCTCCTCGCCCCTCCTCGCCTCTCCTCACACCTCCTCGCTCCTCCGCTCCCCTCGTCACCCCTCCTCACCCCGTCCCGCTTCACCTCGCGCCGCCTCGCCTATCCCCGCCTCGTCCCGCCTCGCCTCGCCTCGTTCTCGCCTCTCCTCGCCCCTCCTCGCCCCTTCTCGCCCCTCCTCGCTCCTCCTCGCCCCTCCTCGCCCCTCCTCGCCCCTCCTCGCCCCTCCTCGCCCCTCCTCGCCCCGCCGCCCTCGTCTCCCTCGCCTCCCCCGCCTTGTCCTGCCTCGTCCCGCCTCGTCCCCGCCACGTCCCCGCCACCCAGCTCCTCCCGACCCCTTCCCCAAGGAAGCACAGTGCAGTGCAGTGCAGCTCAGCCTAGCTTAGCCAATTCCCACCCAGTCTTGCCCAGCACCGCCTCGTCTTACCCGATCTCGTTCCTGCTCCCGTCGTTTCCCCGCCAGCGCTCCGCCGTGCCGCCCCGCCCCCGCTCCGGCCACCCGGGTGCCGGCACAGCGCGTTGCGTTCCCGACCACCTGACCTCGCCGCTCGACCCCGCGACCGTGACATAAGCCGCCGATCCTTTAAGGACGTTGAGTTAGGACGTACAAGATGCTGTGTAAGGATATATACGTCTGTGCGTAGACGCGGACATGTATATGTATGTGTCATCTCCTTAGTAATGAAGATGTGTGGAGCGTGGGGGACCAGCTTCACCTGCGCCAGCCTGCTCCCTAGGTGGCGCGAGCAGATAAGTGCGGCAGTACGGGAGGGCGAGGCTGTTACTGTGGCATGCGCCACGGGGCTTAGGCGGTGAACCACGGTGCAGCGGTAGCGTAGCTTGAGCAGGGATTGCTGGCGGCGCGTTTGGAATACACCGACATTATACGAATTCTTTGCTGACCTCGAAAGCGCAGGTACCTCTGTTGACCGTAGTCATCTTTGTAGGTTCTAATTCCGCATAAGGCATGGTTGTTCTCACTGTGCGATTGTGGCTTGGATCGCAAAGGCAAACTACCACCCATCCTCTATAATTAACTAAATCATCATTCTTCATTTTCATAATTGCCCAGGAAAGCGAGGCATCGGTTATCTCGATATACCCCCAACGTCTCGTTAGGGATTTGACGCAAGGAGGAGTTAAAACTTCCTTAAAATTCTAAATATAAAAGAAATGTCAGTAGAGAAGATAGATGTACATGTGCGTGTACGAGTGTGTGTTTATGTGTGTGTGTGTGTGAGAGAGAGAGAGAGAGAGAGAGAGAGAGAGAGAGAGTACCTGTACAAGTGTCTGTATGTGTTCAAATGTGTGTGCACGAGTGTGTGTGTGTGTATGTTCTCAACCGGGCGTGTAGGAGTGTGTGTACGAATATATGTATACATGTGTGTGTGTGTGTGTAATGGTATGCGTGAGTGTGCGTGTGGATGTGTGATGAAGTTGAAGGTTATGCTGATCAGTCAGAAGCAGGAAGCATAGTCGTATTTTTTGCTGCCTCTAAAATAAGGCCGTCTCCCCCTCGCCGCCGTCAGTCTCGTCGCTGCTTGGCCCTGTATTGTAATCGCTGGAACTTGAAATTCAAAGAGGTTATACGCATGAATACTAGACCTTCTAAGTCGAGAAAGTCTCTTTATGTTATGTATCGTGAAAAACAGTGTGAAAGGTGAATTCGTAGAAAGTTGTGTACATCTGCTTGAACATCTGATCGCAAAAGGAGTTTATTCCTCTTTTATGTTGTGAATTTATGTAATATTTTATTTATTCGTATGCAATCTGCCAAGTTTTCTAATTTCAGCTGTACTTTTTCTTTGCGGATTTGTTGTACACGTTTTCTATTGTTATTTGAAACTTTAAAGTCTGTGTATTTTTCAAAATTTGATTTTTTTCATTTCGGTTTGTTCTCTATTAGACATTGTTTCATGTGTAATTGAAAAATGTCAATACTGTGAGATTCAACTAGTGAATATAGCTCTCTTTTTATATTCATATTACAGCTCTCTTTCTTTCATTCTTTCTCTTCTCTTCCCCCCCTCCCTCTCTCCCTCCCTCTCTTTCTCACACACACACGCATACTATGGGTATTTTTATGAAAGTGGATGCAATTGTGCAATAGCGAATCAATTACTACTTCCGTTGTTTCCTTACGCGGAATTACACTTTGACAAACGTAACCCCATTTAAAAACAACATTCAATTTTTCAGTCCATATCAATTGGTATTCCACGAACAACTACCTGTAAATACCATATGTAAATTAATATTCTTCTAATGGCATCAGAAATGTCGGAAAAATAGGCCAAAAGAGCAAGGAAAGTCTACCTAGAATCGAAATTGTTTCTTCTGAGTTCTAAGGTCAAGAATTATGATCACGAACATTCAAGAAACATCTCTGTAAAAGGGTTTTTGAAAGTGTAACTTGCCCTCCTTACACTGTACTCAGTTGTTACATGTTTTTGGTTATAAAACTCGGTTTCCATCAAATTCCTCAAAATTCATTCATTTCTCCCGTTTTTTCTTAAACCTTTTCGTTTATTCTCTTCCTCCTCTCCTTTATTCTCCTCCAATTTTATTTATCATCTTCCTCTGTTTTTCCTCTCTTTCAGTGCCTCATGTCATCATCAACACCGTGCGTGTTTACTGGTAGCAGTGAACCTCTCGCCGCCGCCATTAGCCCTGCCGCCCCCCGCGACGTCTCCATCGTCGCCCCCGCCGCATCTCCCCATCGACAAGCGGCGCGGCGCCACCGCGGAGCGCCGTAGCCACAGCCACCGTTAGCACTCCGCCGCGGCGGGCAAGAACTGGCGTTTTTGCGATCGCCGCTCTGACGTCCGGAGATCCGGCCCCCAGAGGTGTACCGGTAATAAGCTCTCATTAGGTTCAATTGGGCGCCAGGGGAGGCAAGAGGCAAGCGGCAAGCAGCAAGCAGCAGCAGCCTGCTCGCTCGCTGCATTGTGTGAGTCCCCGGCGTCCGTCACCGCCTTCACCTCCGGGGCCCTCCTCCACGACACCCTTACTCCAGTCACAATCAGGCAGTTCTTGACGAACCTTCTGAATTTCATTGGCATGAATTCTTTCTCTGGACATTTTACACAAAATTTCAATTAGGCCAAATTATAACAATTTTAGAACAGTAGGCACGCAGCATAAAGTTTACAGCACTATCCACTTATCCCGAATAGAACAATACAAACACAATATCACGTGCAAGCTAAACAGTGACTGCAGGAATGCATTACTTAATATATCCGCACGGTACACCAAGAACACAGAAGTCTTTGCCAACAAAGGGTCGACAGCAAATCCAAAAATCTGCTATTGTCTTAGAATTTACACAAGCGAACCCGCTGGAAGGTTAAATTTCGTATGAAGTCTATAACTCAATCTATAACTCACACTCACCCTTCGTGCCGGTTTAGGTGGTTCAGGGCATCGACTGGTGTCTCTGCAGTGCCTCTGACTGGGAGGTCCTGGATTTCGAGTCCCGACATTGGTAGGATTTTCCTCACTATAGTGCGATTTTTCTCTGTCCCTCAAGCCCCTATGGAATATCACATGGCATTTCGCGTCTTTCTCGGTCGTGCCGCTAGAAGTTGCATGATCTTAAGCACTGTTTGATACAGTCGTGATCATGCGATATCTGGCGGCACGGCTGAGAACGTCGTGAAATACAGTGACATATTCTATCGTGAAGACGGACCTTGAGGGGCAAAGTTAGAAAAATCGCAGTATATCTTCATAGGTCGAATTCAGCTACTGTCTGAATGAGAATTCTAGCGGTCAGCTGTACTTATCGGTATGCTTCCGTAGTGTCCCCGATCAACACCAGGTAAATGCCGGAGTAGTACCCCCACAAACGTGTTCTTTCCTCCCTCTTCCTTGAATCATTCACACCACTTACATAGACTTACATGTCCGCACTATCACACAGGTCGGGGAATCAGTCGGGAGCTTAGAGCCGGCCCGACTAGGGCGGTGACCCATTAATGGGTGATACCTGGTTGTGGAAAGCACTACAAGCCGACGAGTAGGTCCGCGCCGGATCTCACCAACTTGCGGAAGAAGATCACCACCACCGCCCGTGATAAAATACATGTACTTCAGTTACGGGACTAATGATAATATCTGTAGATGCATCCGCATACACGAGTTCTGTCAAATAATTAATTAATTAATCAATCAATCAAAAAGTCTTTTTTCGCAACCACACCCAGAGCCGGATTTCCGGCCGGATATTCAGCGGTCGTAAGCCGGCCAGATCGAGAACCTCTAACAATATTGAAATATACTAATTTTGACATATAATCAATAAGTTTTATCAATTTTGTGAAAAAATTACACTTCCCAATACCTGAATTAGAATTCGTGAACTGAACGTAAAACGTCTCAGTTAATTTTTTTCTTGGCGTGATCTGTAGCAACTGCAGCATTTCAAAAGAATAAGAAATATTTGTAACACCCATAAAATTTATTCTTTGATATCAAGTATGGGCAAATCAAGAGAGCAACATGTGACAACGCCCGATGCTGCAGAATTTATTTGAATGGTATTAATGTACTTTACGTATGATATTAACATAGTTTCTTAACGTAATGGACTTGGAACGTTTTCACCGAGTTTACATTTAAACCAGTTTCAGTACCAGTAATAGAAAGATTATTAAATATAACTTTATGTTTAATTTCCAAATCGTATAAATTAAAAATACAAACTGAAAAGAGAGTATAAATTAGTTACTACCAAAGTTACATTCAATTTAAAAAAGCGTTTCCTTTAATTTTAAAAAAGTGCCCTTCCCCCTACACGTTTTCTGAAGTCGCCCTTGTCATCAAGTTTCATTTCCTCCTTCAACCGTGCCCGTTCTTTACAAACCCTGTTCTCATCACAACTCTATAATCTTTCAACTCCGAACTCCCTCGTTTCGGTTGGCCCGTTTCCGATCATCAGTGTCCCCTTCGCAATGTGAAGTGTCCAGGCATTGTCCTGCTTGTGTCCGTTCCACCGTTTTTGTACCCCGCCATCCTCCCGTTGCGTACCTCCCTCGAACAATGCACTAGTACTCCCCCTTGGAAAGACAGCAATATCCTGAGCCGCCCCCTCGCTGAAGGGCGCACCCTTCCCCTGTCCCCCTTGCCACCCCCCCCCCCGCTTGTCCGCTCACACATACTCGCGTTCCTGTCATCGCGCGGCCCCGCCCCTCCCATATGTACGCCGCATGGCCGTCGCGGGACGCCGTGCTGGGGGGAGAAGCGTGCTTTTTCCCTCTTTACCACGCCCTCTTACCCCTTTCACAGAATCTGGTTTAAATCAGATTGGAGGATCAAAAAATATAAATTGGGGCTTCGCAGTTCGGCCGCTCCCCTTCCTGAACTCGTTCTTTTTCACTCTTTTCGGCCGCTCCCCTTCCCCCTTCCTCATCCCGTCTTTGTGCGCATATTGCTGTAAAATTTGTGGCGTCGGATTTGTGCGCGTCGCCTCCACACGTGTGTCTAATTCTGTTCGAATGGGTGTTCGGGATCAAAAGTTGGGGGCCGGGGAGTGCTGCCGTGGCGGGGGGAGCGGGAGCGGGAGCGAAAGAGGTAGACGGCGGCGGAGGCGGTGGCGGAGGCGGTCGGGAGGGGCGAACTTCCGGGCCCACTTACAGGGTTTTATCCCGACGTCGGAGGCGGTGGGGACGGCGGGAACGCACCGGATGCGTCGCGCAGCGGGGCGCACGTCGCGCGCTCGGATGCGGGGGAGGAGATGCTGTAGCAGCGGCAGCAGCCTCAGTGGTAGGAAGCACACGATGAGGAAGAAGAAGACGGTCATAAGATGCGTAAGAGGAGGAGGAAGAAAAGGAAAATGAGACGGGCAACAGGAACACAAAAATGACATGGAGAAAGAGGAAAAGGATTACAAAATGAAGGAAGAAAGAATTTAGAAGGGAGCAAAAGGAATAACAAAAAACGTAGTACGTGGAAAATAATTGCCACTCTATCAAATAAAGTTGAAGAAAGATGGGCAAGTAAGGGGACAGTTTAAAAATCAGAAATCAGAGCGGTATATGCAAGAACATGATAGTGATGGAGGGAAGAATAATGTTATAGATGTCGAACGGTGAAGTGATGTAATTTGTGTAACAGAATTCTAATGAGTTTTAGTAGAAGGTAGGGAATTATATTAGAAAGGTATCCAAAGATAGGGAATAATTAACATTAGAGAGAAAGAAATGCGACGATGATTATCATCGTAAGAGGAGGAACAGGTTGATGAATAGTAAGTAAAAAATGAAAACATTTAAAATCTGTCGTCAAATCGGATAGTTAACGAATTTGGGGATGTATAATGAACGAACTACAGAGATATCGAACAAATTATCTAGAAAAACAATCTGTGTAAACAAATTCGTTTCGAAACTACGAAAAAAGAAAGTAGATTACTACGGGATTATTGGGGAAGAAGATGGCTTGAAAGCGACTTTGTGAAAAGTGCATTCACAGCTAGAACACACAGGAAATAAACTTTCATTTCCAAAAAGAACGGAATAATATTTTATTTCCGAGAGCGAAAGAAGAAATCACCAAACAAAAATAACGACCGGAAAATTTAGAGAAACTCTATTAGAAGACACGAAAATTGAGGCGAGAGCAAACTAAGCGACAATGAAGGAAGAGCCCTAAAAGAACAAGCCGAGGCGCGGCTTAAAGAAACGGAGCAAAACGTGAGCAGCGGGACGACGTCGGAGGCGGGGACGGCAGCGGAGACGGCAGTGCGCTCAAATTATCGTGATCCGGGCCCCGCTGCAAGGAACACACGGGCCAGGTATGCGCGGGCGACGGGCGCATTCACCTCTGGCTGCGGTGGTGGCGGCGGCAGAGGCGGCGCTGCGCCGGCACCGGATGCGGCGTAATAGGGAAAAACGCGGCTGGATCAAGCGCAATTGCGCCCCTCTCCGGGGACGCGTCCCGCCCCCGCCCCCGCCCCCGCGACCCGGCCGCGCCAGCCCTTGCACCGGCTCAGCTGGCTAAGACGCAGCATTGCCGATGTCTCAGTGGCGACTCGGCTCGGGAGGTCGTTGAGTAGGAGGCCAGTCGGTGGCACATGTGCGAAACCATCTAGACCTGTGTTGTCAAGATCGATGCCACGAGTGGGAGTCCGTGACATGAGTGCCAGGACGAAATCGCCCCTCCACGCAGTTCATAACCCCGCCGCAAGAGACAACGCCATCACTATTGTAAAACGCCGGGGTTACTAATAGTTCCCTTTTTCGACGCTAATTGCGCAGAGAAGCTCGTGGCATGCTACGGTACCACGACGGGTGCCACTGCCATCAGTAGAAGACTAAAGACTGATCTAGACAGACCGAATTCAGATAGGTGGAATTCAGCTGCTGTCTGAAGGCGAATTGTAGTGGTCGACCGCACTGTTCGGTCGTTGTCCGTGGTTTCTCCGATTAATACCAGGCGAATGCCGGAACAGTACCCCCAACAAAAAGGTCACGGAGTGCGTGCGGACTGTCCTTTATCTTGTGTCTTTCTCTTCCCGAACACTCACTTTTGCATGCATTCCACAAATAACGGGAGCTTAGAGGTGTCCCTGCTTGCGCAGTGCCCTATTGTGGGAGATACCTGGAAGGGGAAACATCGCAAGCTGTCGCGTAGGTCTAAGCCAGATCTCGTTTTCAGCAGAGAGGTACTCCTCCATCTTCCTGCATATAACATGAGACAAATGACCACAGTGGCGTAATGTGGATACCAGCCGCCCGGGGCGGAGGAAAATTTCCCCGCCCCCCTTCTTTAGGTATTTCAGTTCAAATGAATAAAATATCCAAGCTTGAACAACGTAACAGATACTCAAACATACAGTTACATAAATAAGAAACGTAAATCAAATATTTAATACATAGTCGAATGAATACGTTCACGAACGAAATAATATTTTTAATTGAAATTCAATAATTTCACAATCACTACACGTACGTATGAACCCAATTTGGGAAGCGCATGCTTATATACGATTCAGTTAATGTGAACTGGACGACTGACTATCCATCAATGAAACTTTCGTTTAATTGTCAAAACATCACTCACGAACGTCTCCGAAGGGACTTATTCGTACTGTAATCTAATTTACAGATGTTATTATACTATACAATTCAGTTGAACACTATTCATTATATGATAGAAATTATTCTCGTTGAATGTCAGTCATAACCCATCCAAGCACAAAATAAAACACGAGGAATCCCTACAAATCAGTACCGACGGTGTTGTCAGTCGCTACAATGAGCAAGATGTCATTATTATACATTGATTTAAAGAAGTCACATAATAAATAATGAAAGATTTCGTAGTCGTTTCAATCGGTCCGAAAGTGCGACAAAATATAGATTGAAATGGTACAAATTTTTACAAGATATTATTATCTATTGTGAAATTTTGTCGCCTCGTAAAAGTGCCGTCCGGGGCGGGCCGCGCCCACTACGCTACGCTACTGAATGACCATAGCAGTTGACGCGCCACGAAAAACTAAGCAATTAATCAATCCATCCCTTGCAATCACACGACACTCCTCAAGCAGCGGTGCAGACCTCACGGCGGACGTGGTGAATCACCCTGCTACAGGGGCAGCGGAGTGCGTGGATGCAATGGTGAAATACAAAAATTAAATGAAATGTGGATGTTTTTAAATGAAAAAACAAGATCCCACCAGATCTGAATCAAAAACAATGAATTAATCATAGCTTTACAAAAAAAATATCAATTGAGGTAATATTTCGCAAAGCATTTAAGTTGATTCTTCAGGTCGTATCGGTTACGTGCTATCCAGACGTCCCAAGCTTCGCAGAGGGCGCACGCTACTGCACATATTGCTACCTTGAAGCGGCTGAGAGCATAACTACTTGTCACTACGAGGTGGCGGCAGTACTTGTGTTGTCTTTATTCGCGAGCTTTGATTCGTTTAATATGCTATTGTCACCAGTATGTCACAAATGAAGCGTGTATTGACACGCGAGGCCCTCCGCGACACATATGAGACAAGACACAAACAACCATGCCCAAGGCGGGATTCGACCCCGCGACCCTTTGGACCGAAGCGCTGAATCGGTGCATGCTCTTAGCAACCTCGGCCATCCAGGTCGGCAGAATCTGCACATTTGTAGACAAAAAATTAAATGATTTTTATCATTGAAATTAAACTTGCATACACTAAATAAACTCCTCTCTATTCAGTGCGATTGCCACGCCTCTTTTAAGTCTGAAGAAACTGAACACAAAGTTTACGAAAAAAGCCGCTTTTTAAAAAGTGAATGGCCGGTTTATTGTATATGTTAAAACGTTAGTACAAAAATGTGTAAATATAAATAATTACCAAATAAAAATGTAGTTTTGCATTGGTGATAGGAATGTGAAATCTGAATTTAATACAAAAATACATTTTTATTGTGGAAGATTATTTTTATTTAGCCATCCATACGGATTTCCACAAGACGGCATTGTTATCAGTGTCACCTTGAGTGCCTGGTTGTGGCATACGTTTGCCATTTGAGCATGTGACGCTGGTTGCCTACACTGAGTGGATTACGCTGTAACTGTCTCGTTAGATTTAAACAAGCTGGTTTTAGATTGTATATTTTAAATAAAAGACCATACTCTAATTTCGGAAACCACAATGTGGCAACACAAAATTGCTCACACCTTGGGAATCGAATAAACTCCGGCATTTGTAGGGTTATTGTAAAGGGAGGAAATAGAAGGTAAAAATAATAAGTGTAGGATGTAAATCATGAACCGCGGATACCTGCTTCGTTGTTCGTACAGCGGTTCATGACAGAGCTTCACACGTCTTTCTTGGCCGTGGCTGGTCGGCAATACAGCGCTGTGAGGGGAGAGGGAGTACATTTGAACCAATGTCAAATCAGAGGTAACTAATTGAATAGTAACAATGGTCCTAAATTAAATAATTCGTTTAGACAATATAATAAGATTTAGACATTTTTACTTTCCCGTATACGTAGGTATATGCGGAGTAATATACATAGAATAGGGAAAGTTATGTAATGCTGCGCGAAAAAAACCGCGAATTTTCGGCAGAAAAAAATTCATTCCCGTGCCCTGATAACGAAAAGTGGATAAACCCAGTTACTAAATTTAAATAAACCTAACACGTGATGTAGCCAGAATCCCTTTTTTGTGGTACATTGATACTGAAAAAACAATTGAAAGCAAAACGTCTTCCCGTCTGTCCGTTTGTGAACACTACTAGCGCCTAAACCATACGTAGGATTTTTTTTAAATTGAAGAATCCCTGTCGATCTCGCTCGAGTCGAAGCTTTGAAATTTTGAAAAAGATTCTATAAAATTTGGGGGTACTTTACATGAAGCCCCCCGGGCATTTAAAAAATTTTCTCAAAATGGCTCCAAATTTTTTCTTTGATTTTCTTGTAAGAATAGAGTAAAATGCGATTATAAAAGTGGCATAGGTCCCAATTTCATGGTTAACCTTGAATTTTCGAAAAGTTTGAATTTCTTTCGTCGTCTTCCTACTACTTCCTACTACAAAATTGAAGATTTGTTTCAAATAAAATTTGTTCTCCATAATACGTTCTTTGAATAAAGTCATGTACAGTTTTTGAAAACTTTAGTCGTTTTCGGGCAATATTGCACAAAATATTTGCAATTTTAAAAAAGCAAAAAAATCAAGTTTTTCTGAAAAACGGCCCCAAATTTTTCTTTAAACTTCTGATAGGGATAGTGCTAAATGTACTCTATGAGATGACAAACGTCATATTGGTCTTTTCTTTTGTTTTTTCTCAAAAATTACAAAAATGAAATTGTTTTGACTTTTGTCTCACGTCGATAATATTTACATTGCGGCGATTTGTTCACATTATTATTTTTACAATTACGTACGCCTTAAATAATGTCCAGTAAAGTTTCTTTTGAACTCAACCGTTTTCTGTGAAAACTTGCTCAAAATTCCGCATTTTCAGAAACGCTCAAACGCCATTTCCTCGTAAATGGCTCCAATTTTTTTCTTCAAACTTTTCAAACAGATAACGCTAATTGCACTCTTTAATATGACGTAAAGTTCAATTTTGTCTATATTTTTTAGTTTTGCAAAAATTACTCAAATAAACTTGTTTTGAACAAAATTTCACGCCATTAATATGCACATTGCCAGCAATTTGTGAACACTATTGTATTTGTAAAATAATGTGCTTCAAATGAAGTGTTTCGAAAACCTAAAAATTGTCTGTGAAAAACAGCTTCAAATTTCGCATGTTTAGTGGCGTTTAAACGCTCTTTTCTGGAAAACGGCTTCAAATTTTTCAATGAAAATTGCCATTTAAAACGAGGCTTTAGTGTCCTTAAATATTCTAAAATTAAGATTTCCGTTCTACCATTAGGAAATGTAAGAAAATGTAAAAAAATGTACTTTAGGCGGCGATAGATGGCAGCTGGCACGAGTATGGCAATTTGGAATAGCTAACCAAGTCCAAAGGAAATAGAAAACTAATACGGGAAAGTTTGTGCCATTCTGTAGCACCATTAATTTGACACTTGCATGAGATTATCACTGAGCATGGAGAAAGCCCCTCGAAACATGATTGAAAAAAAGAAGTCCCAAATAAAACTTTTTCATCAGTTGTGGTTGATGAAATCGAATGTTGAATTGTCTTAACAACTAACTTAAAAAAGAAAGGAAAAGAAAAACCAAATCTAAAATATTTTTTAATAAAACTCTTTTAATAAAATAGGAACTTACACATTTATAGATTATAGGAGGAAAATATTTTGTTATGAATGTTACATAAATTCATTTAAATATTTGTGTTGATTTTCAAATAATGCGTTATTTTTATTTTAGCATACGTGCGTTGGTGAGGACAATAATTATTAGAGTATTCAAGAAATTAAAGCACTGGAAATCGAGTGATTAATACAGGATGTCATAAATAAAACAAATGGTTGGAACAGAGAAACGGGAAACTTGACCAGACTGGAAATTTATGGAATAAAGTCTTTGGTATATTAACGCACTCTTAAAGTGGAAAAACCTATGTATAATTATGGATTTTCATGAAGGTACTCTGCAATTTAGTGGTATCTTCTTACCTCTTCCCGCATTTTTGACAGTTATTATAGGTCGGCGATAAAAAAAGACCGCAGGATATCGTCCAGACACAAATAAATCACTAAAGAAGCAATATTGTATATCCCCTTTCTGATATTATTACTCCATAGAATAGAATACAACCTATTGCATCTTGAGAATTGATCCCGATCGGTTTGACTTATTACACTGCAATATATTGGCGGAAAAGAAATATGCCATTAATCAACGTATCTAGATGAAATGGAAAGAAGATAGGAAGACGATTGTAATGTGTCAATGATAACATCAAGAACGATTAGTTCACGAACTGTATAGATACAATATGCGCTGTCACTACCGTGATTTAAGAAATATTGAAAAAAAGCGAACATCAGAATGCATTCGAAAATCGAACTTCAATCTTATCACGGATGAATCGGTTACCGAAGAAATACAACCAGAGTTGGACGAATTGTCCATTTGCTGCATAGCAAAGAAAGTCATGTGCTCAGATCCTACTACCAACATGAAGACTGGATATCTGAAACCACTCAGCCGTAACACTCTGATTGAGGGTATTATGTAATGTGGTTGTGGAAGCGAAATAGTAATCGTGCCGTAGTGGAGATAGTCCTTCTACAGGAAAATGAAGAGGGCAAGAATGAAAATATGGCTTTCATATTTCTGCGCAATCAAGAACACAAGTTCTCAGAAGAGGCAACTAAGCCAAAGAATACACATTCTAAGATATTTTGACAAAACGCGTGAAACGAATATGCGAATTAAAAAAAAAAAAAAGTGCGAAAATGACAGAAGTGAAGAGGGTGGTGGTGGTAATGGTGGTGGCGGTGGTGTTGGTGGTGATAGTAAGTAGCAGGTAGGGAAGGCAATACGCTTTTGGTTTTTTAGAGAGGCTAACTTTGATTTTTGCACGGCATCTCACCCGGTTAACATCTATGGCGACTAAGGCACCTAGCAATGCCTCCTGCGGTAGCAACCACTCCGTTGGGAACAATTCCTAGTAAAGAGCATCCTCGCTCTTCTCGCACATTACGTTGAGTAACTCTTAGACCCATCTCAGGCCTGCATTATTAGAAACATGTGCGAAGTAGCCCCAAGGCACATCTCGATGCTGTAAGCAATCTGAGTGTAGGAAGCGAATTTTTCAATCATGCACAAAGATAGAAAGCAAAGAGATCTCATACACAATAATTTACTGATCAGAGCAATAGTTTGTGGAAAGACTAGTATATAGAGATGCTACATGAGATACGGGAATGTACCCGAAGTTACAAACACAACTGAAGTCATCCATGAAATTCGGGGGATTTTAACTCACAGCGGTTATGTCCGTATACTTAGGCCTTCGTATGTTAAGTCCCTAAGCCACCTGAGTGGTTAATGTCTGTAACTGTTTCATAGTATTATAAGTTAATATTTTTATATTTTCTCGTCTCTTTTCTGTTGGTTTACACACATTTATGTTCATGACCAAGTTGTTACACACATTTATGTTCATGACCAACGCGAAATAAAAGTATTAACAAAAAAATAAATCAAGTGTCTGAGAAAGAACCTAATACTGCAAGTGATTTGTCGCAGGAGATGAAAACAAAGACGATGGAGTAATGTTTGCATAGAATGCTGAGGTAAAAGTTGTGAACACGGTGCAGGTGGCGATGAGAAAGGTCGGGATAAGCGGAAGGAGGACAATAGACACGATGTCAGCGTCACTCTGAGACGCAAATGCGCGCCACGTGCAAAAGTAGAACTCAAAATGAGATGAAATTCAACGTACAGGATCAGACGGAAGACTGTAAAATAATGCATAGAAGGGCATTAAGGAGATATTGGAATAAAATGAAAGAAAATGACAAAAACGGAATGGAGAAGACGATATGAGTAATACGAAAATGAGGAAGTGAGTGGAATAAATCGTGAAGAACGAAGGAGTAGACGGAAAATGAATAAGTGAAGGCGTGAAAGGAAAACGATGTAAGGAGTCAACAATTTAGGATGTAAGGAAGCACAACAGATAATAGAAGAAGACAGTGAATGCTTAGGTACAATATGCACAAAATGTACTATTCTGACTTCGGGCAGTGTTTCAATGGAAAACGATCGACAACTGAAGTGCTCATGTGGCACAATAGTAGCGGATTCTTAGAAAAAACTTGAGAAAAATCCTCTTTACTATGATACAAGTTGTTTTATTTATTTATTTAACTTCAAGGTAATAGTTCAAACAGTGCGACACATTGTAGGGAAGAAGTGTAATTTTAAGGTAGTAATAAATGTCCTGACAATTCAAAACGACAGTTGTTAATATTTCTTTAAATTATATGTCGCAAATATGTGTCAACGAAATGAAATATTTTGGAAGTATAATCATTTTACATAATCTTTTTTCAATTCTACTTTAGAGAAATAATTTTCCACTCTTGCCCCACAAATAAATTTTGTCTCAAATTTGGTTTGGCCGGATATTTGCGTTACAGAGACGTAACTAAAAGCTATTTTATAAATCCCGCTTTCTCATGTTTCCTCTTCTCAAAATATCTCATTATCTCTTTCTCAAAATATCTAATTATTGTAAATGCATGTTGTAGCAATTAAAACAGGATGTAAAATATACAGGTTGGAAACCAACCACTCGTAATGAAATGTCACTATAACAAATATTTTTATACTGAACTCAGTTAAAAATATGTAATGCAATAAAATATTGCCAAAATAAACATTTTAACCGTACAAACAAAATTCCATGAATTTCTTACATTTCCGTTCCAGTTAGAATAAAATGTTCATACCCGTAACCACAACGTAAAAAGGACCATCACACTCAATAGTTTTCTTCACGTTCCAAAACTCTGTGTGCCCTTCAACCATCTGACGATGTGCGGTGCTACCGGTTCACAGTTTCCCTCGTGTTGCGTCAGTGTGGGCAAGTCACGGGTGCCAACCCACAGCGCACGCGCACCCACCCACAGCGCCGCCTGTGAGAACCAGCCCGGAGCGGAAGATTCACGCGCGCCACTCGATATTTCGCGGCCAGGCAAGCAATTCCTGCGCGTAAATTGCTTAGCTCTTGCGCGAATTGCAGGGAAAATAGAGGGGCGACGGGAGTGCTTGGGTAAGAAAAGCACGTACCGCCGTCGGAGAGAAGGCGCGAAGTGCGGCGGGCGACCGTCTCGCACTTGTGGACTTTCGCCACATCGGCCCCGCGGGTTGGCTGCAAGCGCAACCTCTGCTGGGAAGAATACGAAATCATCGTGCGATTGAGAAACGACTGAAAAAGTATAAACAACGATACACCCACTTATAAGTAGAGGGAAATTTTGTAAGAATGATAAGCAACTGCCATCTGCGTGATTCCTACAAGCCTTTTTAAATTGAGCTTGGAGTTCTACTATTGACTTGATTCTTCATTTAAAAAGCTGTACTTTTTGTCAAACAGACTTATTCAAGGGTGAACAAGTATTTTTTTTCACAAAACAGATGTAAATAATTAAAAAAACAGGAGTTTGGAATCACTTGATCAGTTGTAAGTATGAACAGTTCCCTCCAAAAATGCACATTAAATACCTGTACTCATTTTAAAGCAATAGTTTACAGCACATCACCTGACCACATTATAGAAGTAAAATCAACACTCAAATTCAAATGACAGTAAAATATTTTCTGTTGCGTAACTGTTTCATTAGTCTCTGTATTGACTATAAAGAACGGAAGTGTAATTTGTTTTATAATAATATAGTATTTGCATAATTAATTGTAATATTATACATATAATACTAACCGATCGAATATGCTTAATAAAATATCGAAAAATAAATAAGGATGATTTAAGTCTCGTTTAGGAAGTCATTGTCATCAAATGGTAATTAACAAAATGACTGTGTTCTCTGTTTAGCTTCTGCACAACATATTCAGTTTTTATCCACCTAAGTCTCACATAGTTTTCACAGTTATTGATTTTAATAAATGAATATAAAATCTGCTGCTCTAAATGACGTTTATTGCGACAATGCAATCGAGATCGATTAGCGCCCCCAAATGTGTATTTTTATGACTTTGATATTACTCACGTGCTTTAATGCATTCTTTATAGTTTTAAGTAGAAAATAATAAATTTAAATAAAACAACTTTTGTAACTAATTCTTCCAATATATTACAATACTTGACCATTTTACTCTCTGCTATATTAAGTTTTAGGTAACGTTGTACTGTTTGGATCACTCGCGTCGAAATTATTTGGTTCTGCGATTTTGAAAATCCGTTAATGTTTTCAAACGTTTGGAACGAGGGAAGAAACTCACAAAGTTTGCGGAAAAAAATCATAAACCACCTGCCTTCGCGCAGTTGGGTAAAAATTAGGGACAAATTGAGGGAGAAAATGACAATACATAATAAGAGTACAGCAATACATAATAAGCGGAGAAGAAATATGATTAGACAAATAGGAAAAGCAACTGAAAACCATCAACTGAGAGATAAAATTAAAAGTCCGTGATGATAAAAAAAGAAGAATCATACAAATATTCTTAGATCCAGCTAAGATAGTGGCAATTACTTTCTTTCGTCCAAAAGGAACTGTGAGAGCTATTGATCGTCTCTGCAGAGGCATCAAAACTTCCTTAAACGCAACGTGTTTTGTGCTTAAAACTACCTCAAAGTACGTTTCGAGTTGTCTTATAATGCTTTAGAAGCATCCGAAAAATATTGTCGATTTCCCAGCTGCAGGTCGAGACGCATCGAAAGACTTCCTCACTTCCTACCAAGAATGGACCAGAAGGGCAGATGTCCGTATTGAGCAGGACATGTCCGTATTTTTGGCGATCGTACTAGCGTCCACATTTATTTCCAAAATCAGCAAATTATGCGTATTTTCGTGTTACAAATAATGATACGATTTTTTCAAGCACCGTAAACTAATGTTTTTTCTAAAATTATATTTGATTACTTTCTTTACTGCAATCACTTTGACATTAAGTTAGTGTAGCGTGTGCCAACGTTACATCGTGGTTCTTATTGTTGGCATGTTAAAATCGGTAGTTTTTTATTTGTCTGAGCTTCGTATCACACTCCTTATCTGCTGAGCGTACCTTTCTAAGAGAATTTTAGATTTCACAGTTATACTGGTGGAAATAAATAGGAAGGGACAAGTTACCACTTCCACGCATAGCTTGAACACATGTGTGTCAATTTCATCATAAATTATGCATTAACGAAACATTGTTTGGTGTTTCCTATATGATATAATGAAAAAATAGATGTACCTTTAATGCTGAGTCGGAGGTGAAATTAAAAAAATGTAAAAAGGGTCGCATTGCTGAGGAAGCAGTGTGTTTAGTTTGCAAATCCGGAACGCTCTATTAGCCGTTTTAATATGTCCTGCCATTTAAACTAATTTGTCTGTAGTTACGCCCATTCTTATCTGGCAACCCTAGTAACAACGGACTGACACGAACAAATCCGTGCTACCTGACTGATATAAGTAGGATTTACAAAAATTTAGAAACAGGAAAAAAGTCATACCATTAATTCTCAGGTTTTCCTATCAAATTACAGATTATTTGGGTAGAATAAAAAGTTGTTTTAAAAATTTGGAAACTAGCTTGACCAGCACGCCTTTTCGTGATTTCCTCTGACCACGCTGCATAATTAATTGTATGTAATGTGTGTAATAGTATCAATGTGAAACATTTTCTGCTCTTAAATATTCTAAATG
>JAHLJT010008446.1:75464621-75549508 GCA_031308135.1 Acheta domesticus | reverse complement strand
GAATTAAAAATGCAGTCCAATTGTGTAAATTCGGTGCTTCTTTATTTTTGGCTTAATTTTTCTTTCTGAACAAAGATATTAATTTCTTTTTGTAAATAATAAACAATTTACATGTTTCTGGAGTGTTTCTATGCTTCAATAATGCAAATTTTTGCCTAGAAATCAATTTTTCAAACCAACTTTTGAGTGCTTATTGCGGCTAAACCATTCGGAATATCCACGTAGTTTATTAGACAAAATATGCTTAGAATTGTCTTAAGAGCTTATTTTCGGAGTTTCGACGTTTCCTCCCCGGACAGCCTATATATCACGTCACGCATCATGAACAAGGTACACAACCCCTAATTCCATTGACACTATCTAGATATTTAAATTTACAGTTTTCTTTTTGCAAAGTAAAAAATAATTGTATTTATCTATTGTTTTCTTTGTAAAGTGTAAATAGCAATTTCTACCAAAACATCATGAAATTAAACCTTTAATTGTTCCCGAAAAAAGATAAAAATCCACTCGTACTAATTATAATCGTTGAAGACCTTGTTAAAATCTACCCAGCCCTGGATACAGAAGTGGAGAAGCTTCTGGGTGTGGCTGGCCTGCGCGGGGCAGGGATCTCTGAAGAGGGGCGTGGCTGGCAATGGAGCCCTGAGGGGGATTCTGGCCCTCGGGCGCGGACCGGGTGCAAAGAGTGAGCGTGCGTAGGTGTGCGTGGGCGGTGCGTGGGCGCCGAGTGGCACTTTCGCGCCTCAGCGGACAGAGTCCCCGTGCCCGTCCCCGCCCGTACGCGCACTTCGCCCGCGCGTGGGCCGTGCCCGCTCCTACCTTCGCCGCCGCCTGCAGTCCACCTGTGAACGGACCGTTGCCTTCGCCTGTACGCGACACTCATTCATTAAGCACTACTCCAAGCTCCCGTTTCGCTGAGCCCTTTTTTTCTCTACGGGAGGCATGGACTGCGGGAGGCTTAGTGGCAACGTCCGTTGTTTCTGTAGCTTCTCTGACCCGAGTCCTGACGGTGACGTATGTTCGACGTTTGCTACATAGCTGGGTCGAATTTAACTACTGCCAATAGATTTCCACTCGTCAGCTGCTCTGGTCGATAGTTTTCCTTGGTTTCTCTGATCAATACCGGAAGAAAGTTGGAGCAGTACCCTCTGGTGGGCCATGCATCACGTGCAATTTTTCCTTCCTCTTCCTTGCCTGCTCCTCTCTCCTTACTCTATTTTTCTATCCCTCTCTGTCCATCTCTCTGTCCCTCCCCCTTTCTTCTGTCTCTCCTTCTCTCTGACTCTCTCTCTCTTTATCTCTTTCTCATGCGCTACATTACCAGACATGTCGGTACGTCGCCCTGCGATTGTTTCCCCCTCCCAGGAACACTGACATCTTCCTGGATATGACATACACTACACATTTCGGGACTAACGACTTCGGTAGTTGACGCGTCCGGAATCAATAAAACTCACTCACCCGGACTCTTACGTTTTGCCATTTCACGACACTCATTAAGCACTGCTCAACATAAAGAATGTCCCGTTTTCCTTATCCCTTGTTTTCCAGGGGGTCGATGTTGGCCAAATTGGTTTCTAAAATATTGCTTCAGATCGGCATTTTTTTGACATACGCACATAGTATTCAAATAATTGGTTCTTCCTATAATTCAGAGATGTCATGATTATTCACCATGGCTGTAGCACTCCTCACGATACCATGGAATCACGTGAGCGTATCAGCGCAACTAGTGTTGTCGAAGGAAACTAACAGAATTAAGTGTTCTCATCTGTGTCATAAAATCAGAAACTCTTGTGAAATATTTACTCCATAATGAAAAGAGAAGAAAAATAAAAAATAGAAATGTCAGTTATAAAAATAATAAAAATGTCATTAATATAATTAACTCCTGCCTTAAAATACCTCTCGTGTAGGTTCCAGCGTTGGTTCTATTAACGCTATTTTGTGGCGGGGTTGTCAACTGTTTTGGAGTGGAGATCATTCGCTTACCAATGCCAAAGAAGTCTCACTGGTGGCAACAAGCTTCAGATCACTAATATAAATCATTAACGATACATCATGTTCTTGGATGATTGTCCATAAATATTCGCAGGGGACACGGTGGGCGAACGGAGGGTTTGGAAGTGGGAATACGTTCTTGATAAATGTGTCCTCACAAGGATGTTATAGGAAAAATTAGATTTTATTTAATTCACATTCTAGGTGTATTCCGTTTTACAATTATATTTTATAGTTTTTAAACCTGTCATTTATATTTTTATTAAAATGTAGAAAATAATCACATGTTGCACTAAATGCATTTTTTATCATACATTCCTTATGAATATTTTGCTTTCAGTAAGATCACCGCCTTTCGCTGCTGTAACCGTCACAGACGCTTTGTCTTTCCTGGAAGATGAGTTTCCAACACGCGTTCGAGAGGTAAGAGTGGTGAAATATTTTAAAGAAGTAAGCATTTATAGTTGGAGTTTTGTTGACAGGTCATTACTATCATTTCAATAATTAATTTTTTTTTCAAAATGGTTTGTTTTGTGGCAATGAATAGATGCTTAAAAAATCAGTTATCTAGTTGATAATACGGCATACCAAAAATTACGATTTCATTGTTTGAATTGGAGAATTTGTTGAGACATAATGAGCTTTTTTCTTACACACAACCGAACGCCATCTTTAAAGCTCGAAAGTACGTTTTGCAGAAGAACAGTAAAGGCGAATAGATTGCATTAGTATGTACTCTTCCTAGCACAAATCATTGAGGTACGATGCACAATGATTTTCTGTAAATATTGCAAACCACATACTCTAGAAAGGATGCTCTTAATTTCCCTGGTGACATATCTCCCATGACCTTTTAATGTAATTGGCTAAAGTACAAGTGACATTCATTCCTGTTGCCCATTATAGTGAACTACAGGAAGCGAAAGTCAGTTCATACGTCCACATATACCCTCGTACTGCGAGCACGTTACCCATACGCAGTAAATGTCGCTCAGATGGCCATACGTTGATCATAGTTCACGTCTAGTTTCTCGGTGTATGTTTACCTCAAGCCTTCTAGGTTAGAGACAATGAGGCAACGGTCTTTATTTCTCGAACTGCTCTTTCCTTTCAAACAAAACCTTCGACACTCAGAACCGTGAAATCCTTTCTTTACTTTCCGCATCACGCCAACATTGCAGAGTCGGAACGCCTTTGGCTCGAGGTTGGACAAGTGCACAAAGACATAACTCAGGCTGATACACGATCTCTCGGGTGACGTCCCTGCTCCGCAATAGCAGTGTGCGTCGCACGCATTAACACAAGTGCGCACCTCCAGCATCACGTGGCGTTTGTCTGTCTGGATGCTGTACGAATATGTTCCTCGGGTAGTTTTCTTTCGGAAGTTTTAGTGGTCACTTTCTGACAGAAATGAATTATTAAAATAATATATTCTATTTTACATTTAAAAGTTTTATTTCATTTCAATGGGTCAAACAATAAATCGCAATATTCAATTTTGCATGTTAAATTGGTACTCCTGTCGTGGGAGTTTCCTAATGACAGAACTCTCTAAACTTATCCGTTGGGCCAACTCCGACATAATGTGAAATGTTAGGCATTTTTAAATTAAGCACCACATATGTATATAGCACTAACTTTATTTTTACTCCCAAATTGACCTCCAGAGACCGACATCACAACGGTCTTGTCTTATCTATCTTGGGCTCTCAATTTTCTGGGACATTTAGTTGTTTTTCATGACACGGGCGTGAAAAAACACTATGAGAATTTTTTTGCCCTTTGAAATTACATGAAAATGTAATGACAAATTTTGTCGCCCTGCATTAGTGTCGTTTTGAAAAATATTTATCGGAGACACGATGCCTTCTCTTCTCCTAATAAAAGTATATTCAAGCTAGTCTTTGATTGTCTTTCCTGAGGTAAAAAATGTTGAAGAGGAAAAGGAAAAATTCCCGAATTGTGAATACCTTGCCTACATTAGAAAAAGGATTTTAGATCTTTTATAAATCAACTTCAGTCGATATTACCAATTAGCCACGAAAGAATATTCACCCTTTACAAAATTTAAACTCTGTGTATCATCGGATGCAGACCATATGCTGCAAATAGTACTAAATTCATTAGCGACATGGGTCCAAGCAAAAATATAGTAGGAAGTAAAAGAAACGCATGTAGAACGTTGTATAATGACCTCCGAATAATGACAATATATTACTGCCGAAGGTATGAACATATTTACGTAAAGCATTTCGAATTCCACTCAAAGGAACTTATTATGACCTTAAAATATCACAATGGTGACATTGATAAGGTCACTAACAACCCACGTGTCACGCCCGGGCAGCGTCTGAAACATACTCTGTAATTTTCCAACAATGGCGCATAACCCAGACATGTAATTATTATAATTGCAACGATATCTCCAACTTCGATGTTGGCTCTGAAATATTCAACTGCAAACGACGGACATTAGTGTTAAGAATATGTTGAGAAACCCTCTACAGTATTGTTTGAGCAAACACACAGGTGTTATGAAAGTAATACATGTTATTTAATGGAAACACATTGTGTGATAGTGAACGAATACATTGTGCATATAGTGTCATGATTTTTAACTGATTATAAGAACACAATCCAAATGGAAAAGAAATTTTCTTTACTTTGACTGCCCAGCACTGTAAGCCATCCTCATTTCATTTTAATTAAAAGCTTTCGATGATTAATTGTACATTTTATTAACATATTCAATAACATTTTGTGTCTTCCAGAAAGTCGCAGTGCAGTGAGCTGTAATGAAGTGTAATGAGGTCCTGTGCATCGAAATTTCCTAATAACTGAAATGCTTCCTTTGTTGTTTTTTCTCATTTCGAGATTCTCTCTCTTCTTTCGATACTCAATAAAAAGCAATAATGATGCAGAGAAGAACGGTAATGATGTACAAGAGCTTTCTCAAACAAACTTAATGCTACAACCACGACTAGCATTCTTTCATTGTATCTTGACAGCAGTATGGTGAACTAATGGTATTGTGTTAAATTAAAATTAAATAACATTCTCAAACGTAATGCTAATTCCGCGCAAAGCATATTGCGAAAGTGACACCAAAATAACAGAAACGTTTTCACTTTCCAACAGATGTCGAGGAAACACTGAAAAATTCTCTGAGCTTTACTGTTTTGACTTCGAACAGCGAAATTTGGCAATATCGTGATGTTGAAGGTCCACGCGTACGCTTCCAAAAACCACCTGGTAGGAATTCCTAATGTTCGAGAAGAAAATGTTTTGACAACATATCTGTAGATTACATCTACGTAAAGATGGATTATTTTGGCTCTGTGGTAATACTTTATTCCAAAAATGTGAAAAAGCGAAACATGCATGCTTCGCCCACTTTTTCAGATTTGAATAAGCAACTAGCAATTTCATCAACCAGATATATGCGAATCCCAATCAATGAAGTGGTTACGCATGCTGCAGATATTCCCGTATGGGAAAAAATATAGTACTGGGTATTTAACCTGTTTTACGGTACTCAAAACAACGAAAAACTGGAGAAGTACTAGCTATTTTAATGCTTAGGAAAATTACATTTACTATGCTTTTCCATGTCTGCCTCAATGGCCCAGGGGGTTGAAGCACCGTTCTGAACCCCAATTCATCCATCCTGTAAAAGGCAGTGGAAACTACCACTGTGAACATCTAATTACGCTCATCACTCATGAAGATGATCATCATTGTGTTGCATACTTGTTGATTTACATAAAAACGGCTTAGGGGACTCAAGGACATCAACTGATGTCATTGCAATGCTTCTAACGGGGAGGTCCGAGGATTCCAGTCCCGATGGTGGCAGGATTTTCACCACTAACTAGATATCTCGAATTCGGCCGCTATATGGATGTAGGGCACGGACCGCGCGCGATCGTTCGTTCCTCTTCCTTGGCCTATCTTCACTCTTTACTTACACACACACTACCACACACTCGAGAGACTAGTCGGGTACTTAGAGCTTGTCCTGACTCGGGCGGTGCCATGTTACTGAGAGATACCTGGTTGGGGAAATCTCCGCATGCCGACGTGTAGGTCGGCGCGCCGAATCTACACCAACCAGTGAAGTAGTTCCATCGCCACCTCTAATGAATAAAACATATACTACACCCACGAGACCATGATTATAGTAGTTAATGCACCCGGAAACAAGAATTAATCAACAGTCAATCAATAAATATTAAAAAATTGCTAAAAACGACAGAAGGAAGAACTACCCGAAGGGAAGAGCAAAATTAAATTCCATTTGCTATGCTTTCTCGAGAAGGCTGCTGCTGCGAGTGCCTGTGCATTGGCGCGGCGGCGACTCATGCGTTCCGGGACCCGGGAAGGCGCCTACGAAGCATAATAGAGTGTGAGAAGTGTGGAATGTGCAGAGTAACGAAGCCGGCGGCTACAAGGAATAAGCGCCACGTCGGGAGTGCCTCGCCCCGACGCCAACACCTCTGCGCCTAAAGTCCGTTTCATACGCCGCGATTCTGCTCACCCACACCGTAAGCGAGAAACAATTCGGGAGTGTCTACTCCTCCGTTCACTTTAAGTTTGTAGACGGCAGAATAAGGAACTGCAGTTGTTGTGCATCAGGTCACTGCCTTCTAGATCATCGCATCCCGTTGGTGCCTCTGTGTAGAGTATAACAAGCAAGGAAAACGCACAAGTATTCGATAACTCCCGTACGTTCCCGAATCTGGCCACGGATTTGCGCGGAGCACGACACAGGTAGGCTCGAAATTCGAAATCGTTATCGAGGTCCAGCGTGCTAGTGATTGAATAATAAATTATACGGATTTTTGTCGAGGAGTACTAGTAAATAATAATGAAAATATATGCGAGAGATTATTATTATTATTATTATTATTATTATTATTATATTATTATAAATATTCCTATGGACGCAGTTGTCGCGTTATTTATACACGTAGTTTACTGTGAGCCACTGCTCCGTATTCTACATACAAGAATGTATATTCTGCGAAAATCTAGATGATACCTGGAGACAATTGTTCTCTCCTCCATCATCAACGGCTAAATTCCAGAAATGCGTCCTCGAATAGGAATTATATAGGTGTAATGCTATGCTCTAAACCAAGAGTAGAGCTTTTCAGATTTTTTTCTGACTCTGGACAGGATTCATGTTGCATTTCAATTATACTATACGATTATTAAACGTTCAATCATGTGATAAACTAAACGATTTATTTACTAAACTAAACTATTCATATGATTGCTCTTGTTGCACTTGAGGACTACTGAGGATTGCTGAGAAAGTATTCAGAGTAATGCCAGATCCCATGCGAAGGCCTATTGTATACTGTCCCAGAACAAAGCGGACCGATTCAAGCTTTGCGGACAGTGCTCGAGGAGTTCTGAATAGCGTTCTAATGCGCAGGGTATTATGAATTTAAATTTCGTAGACAAAACACGTGCGCTCTTTGCAATAAAGAAGAACGGAAAGCTTCAATCATGAAAATTACATGTTCTCATAGAAGACAATAAGATTTTTAAGAAAAAGATTTAAATATAAAAATTAGTATCGAGCACGCGAACACATCTTAGAACTGATGTGTATATGTTTTACCCTTAACACGAAAAAAACTAATTGCTACAAGGGAAAGGTTAAGAAACATGGCGTAATGTGCAATATCAAGAAAATTCCACGTAAACCTGAGGCAGTCCCGAAAAAAATTAGTTTGTATTTAATATATCATAATTATATTCCATTGTCGACCAAACTGATATATAATACTATACCATCTTATACATACGTTTGCATTTTCTTTAATTAGTTAGTGGCATAGTTTTCGACATGATAGATTATAGTAATTCAAAACAAACAAACAAACAAACAAATTGTTCAAAATTCGAAATAGCCGTAACATTATCAATTGTATTAACGTAAATGATGCATGGTATAAGGCTTGTATGATAATATATTCATGAAATAATATACTCACTTGAATAACACGACGGTTCGCATATCATTGCTTTCTAAGCACTCCCCCTATGGAAACAATATTTCGTCGCGTATCCGCTTCAGCCACGTTCTTTGCGTTTCACTCATTAATAATGGAACTCGTTTAGCATAGTGCCAACCTTTGTCCGCAAGCTGTTCCTGAGAGCTGGTACAAATCTCGTTCCAACTGCTACCACACATCCGGAGATCATTCTTGTAACCGAACGCTTCTTCTATTAAAAAATCTCATTTGCGCTTGCCTCTTCAAGACGGGCCATATGACAAGTTGTTTCGCTTGTACCTTTTTTCTGTTCATATCGAAAGCAATAGAGGCCCTCTAGCAGCAGAGTATCCCTATGATGTTTTCGCCAGCAAATAGAATTTATCCCGACTCCAATTTACCCAGCGGCACTATAAAAAAGATAATTTGCCAGTCTTAATTTCGCAGAATTGAGAACATATTCCAGCGTTACACGGGTCTGAAAAACTCATCTCTTCCTAAGGTGCATTCGGAGGAGAGGGACGCTCATTTTACGAAGAACTCATTGTTGTCAAGGACGCGGTCTCGTCCCATCCTGCATGTTCTTTGTGCCTTGTATCTTAGTACCGCAGCCGCTTCCACTTGGCAGATCCATCTCGGAGGATAAACCGGTTTCCAAATGATCTCAGAACACGTACTTTAGAGTATCATTCTAAATATACCATACATATGCATGGAACTCGTACAAATTACAAATACCATTTCGCTTATTTCACGAACATCACGATCATCCAAATAACTGTGAATTGCATACTAACACTTTTTAAAAATTCTTAAAATTAATTTCAGAATCGAGTTTCTTAAATGTGATCCTAAATAAACAATCACTGCCTTTTTAAAGAATTGATTCCTGTGAGATGCTCGAACTTTTCTCCGTGGCTGTAATGTGGAGAGGACGCTCCCTTTTGTTCGACTAGGACGAACGATGAGCTGAGCCAGTCCTAATGCTGAGAAGATTCACAGACTCCAGCGCATTACGTTCAACACATTACGAACTAGAGCCACTTGTCTAGAGCTAGGTCCCTAGACAATCATGAGATTAAGTTCCATCCTTTTAGTAATTGAACAAAAAGCACATGTGGAAAGGCGTTTTAACGTCATGGGAGATAACCCAGCATCTGAGATCGAATATGTTTTCCCCCGATATGCGAGTGTGTTGATGCTGACTTATAAAATTCTGTTTTATAATTTCCATTTATTAATAGCTGGTATTCCAGTAATCCATACATTTTATCATATTAATCTGAACTAATTAAATATACAATAAACACACCTTAACACGAATTCCAAGGGATTGAAATAATTGGTGTTTTTATTATAAAAATTCGCGTTATCAGATTTTGATATATATATATATATTTGATATATATATATATATATATATATATATATATATATATATATATATATCTTCATTACTACGTTTCTTGGCGAAACCCAAATTTTGATAGTTTCTCGACGAATTCCGTGTTAAGCGTTTCGTGCTGATGGTTTACTGTTTTTCTGTACATCTCGTAAAATAATTCAAAAAAGTTGCTTTTCATTATTATGAACTAAAAAGGTTTTGCTCAAATTTTTGGGAGCTTCTATTACATTTTTCTTTCTCGCCTTTCTATCGCGAGAATAGAAATTACTGTAATCGTGCGGTGGAGAAAGGTGAATTTTCGACAGAAAAGCTCTTCTTGCCGAGCCCTGTTAACAAATAAGTGGATTAATCATGTTCCTATATGTAGTAAACTGCTCCCTCTAAGACATCAGAATCTATGTTTTGTGGACCCTTCGTACCGAAAAATCGATTGACAAGAAAATGTCTGGCTGGCTGGCCTGTTGTCAATTTATCTGGCTGGGGTCAGCGCTAACGCCTAAACCGTTCAGACAATTTTCTTCAAAATTGATATTCCCCAACCGATCTGCAATAGCTCGTGGCTTCACAAATTTGAAACGGATATATTGATTTGGGGGGCGAATTTTACATAAAGTTTCAATTTTTTTAATTATTTAAATTTTTTATGAAAATTTCTCCTTGGATAGCATAAATAACGCAAAAATATGACGCAGTGCTCATTTTCGTAGAAATCCCAGAATTTTCGAAAATTCAAAATATTTTCGCCGACTTACAACTCAGTATTGGAGATGGGGATATTTTCCTTAATAAAATCTGTTGTACAATGACAAAATTTTTAAAAAATCCTAAACAATTTTTCAAAAGTAAATTTTGCGTTAATATAGGCTCTTTTTAAATAACAATTATTTCCTCAAAAAACTACTCCAATTTTTTCTTTAAATTGTCTTCAGTCACATTTTCGGCGACCTCTGTATATTCGAAATTTGCAAAAAATTAACATTGCAAAACTTCAATATCGATGAAAGGGATTTTACTTAAAGAAAATCTGTTCTAAAAAATGAGTTGTTTTCGTGTAATTTAGCTAATGCAATTTATGAAATAATTCTCAAAAATGACTTCATTTTTTTTCTTTAACTTTTATCCCATGATAGTGTAAAGAACGGTTAAAAATGACACAGGACTCATTTCCGTTTTATTTTCTGAATTTTTTAAAACTGTCTTGTGCTATGGCTCGACAGCCCGCTAAGGGCCTTTGCCGACCAGTCTAAAAGTGCTTAAGTTTGAAATAATTTGAGAAAGTATGTGCTGCTTTTGTCTCGTTACTTTTATTATTATTAGATTAGATTTATTATTAATTCTGCAATTAAGTATCATTACTTGGTGGCAGAATATTTAAATTACAAGAGAGTACTTAATTTAGGGAAAAAAACAATAATTAAGAATAATAGTACATAATTTCACAGCGCAAACCTTACTTCAATTCATTTTACTCCACTTCACTTCACTGCACTGCACTTCACAACACTTAACTGTTATGCATTTCTTTCCCTCTACTACACAACACTGCATTGCACTGCACTGCACTACACGAATATAAATAATAATAATAATAATAATAATAATAATAATAATAATAATAATAATAATAATAATAATAATGACAATACTACTACAACTACTACTAATAATAACAATTAGACAAATTACTTAATAGGAAATTCTGCTTATTTAACAGTAGAAACTTAACAATAATACAATGACCTAACATATAGATAAATAGCTACGAAACTAATTTATTTTTAAATTTTCTCAGGCTTTGAGGAAAGGGTTCAAAGATTATCTTGGGCCTCCTCTGAGGTTGAGCCTCTAAGAAGTTGCCTAATGTTCTACGCAGAGGTCCACCATTACTCTATTGTGATGTGTGTGTCGATCACAACTTTGCTTCGTAATTCAACGAATACCCCCAGTCGCACCATATGTAGGGGTTTCAGAAGAAGTTTCGCAATAAAAATTGTGTAACTACAATTTTTTCTGCTTAGGACAGACTAAAACTAGTGGTGCTACCGAAGCACATACATTCTCTCTTTGTTTCTAAATGTCCCGCAAAATTATTTTTCTTCATAAACCAACTAAAGTGTTTTCAACTTGCAATTTTTTTTCCGCTCCGAGACCCGATCTCAGACCCTCAAAGTTAATTTGCCTTCACTCACATCACTACGCCACACAAACGTCGTATGGATCGAACTCGGGCAGAGCCGTAAACAGATAAATGCCCGACTCATGTAAGAGAACCCTCAACAATCAAAATATCCGTTAGAAACTCCCAATGCCTCCAGTCCGTTCAGCTCTACGAGGCAATATCAATTTTTGAGAAAATCAGCTGAACGGTTTAGCGCTGCAGTTGTCCAGAGACGGACTGACAGCTGTTATGTTGATAGGCTGATTTGATAGATTGATAGTGATTCCAGGCGCGCGAGCTTCGAAGATCATTAGTCCCTTAAGTACATTTTTCTCAGGACGCAGCGGTGATCTTCGCCCCCTGGATGGCTAAATCCGGCGCCGACTTACCGTCGGCAAGCGAGATTTTCGCCAACCAGGAATCTTCCATCAGAGGGGTATCCCCCCAGCCGGGACAAGCTCTAAGCTCCCAACCGGGCCGCAAGAATTCTTTTCCATACAGCGACAAAACTCGACCGAGCTACCTGGCTAGTGTCGAAAATACTGCCATTATCAAGACTCGAACCTAGGATCTCCCGCTCACTGGCACTACAATGACATTAATTGATGCCCTGAGCCACCTCTCCATATCAGCTGTTAAGGATATATAAGTCGGTCCCATGGGTAGTGTGTACAAAGTATTTAAATTTCATGTTGATAAATTGATTAGTTTACTTACATCGGTTCATACAGACGCAAAGGAAGGCAACAATTGATTTTACGTAACATAGTTTTAGAAATCGAATAACGGACTTGAAAAAAATGTTTAGAAGTTGCAAATTGGGAAACCACGTACAGAAAAGTCGCGTATATTTATCTGTATTGATTCTATTTGTGCGTAGAAGTACTTCAAATGATTTTCAATAAAGTTTCTGGAATCCTCAATCGTTTTCTGCACAACACATTCATCAAATTAAAATTCCCGCGTGAGATTCGAACCCAATTCCTTTCGATCAATCCGTACACGCCTTAATCAGCCAGGAGAAAATTCAAAGTTAGAAAAATCACAGTTAGGAAAGTAGGCGTTTCTCTTGTGGCCCGACTGGGATTCGTGAAATAATGCCCTCGCTATTTACAAACCTAAACAAACCTATTACAAACCTAATTTCAACTCTTAGAATTCTGCTTGAGATAACTCTTCTGATTTTCTATACATAACATTAGTTTTTTTAATTCTCTTCATGGTAAGAAAGCAGAAAGATAATTTTTCTATTTATTTATTTTAAATTAATTTATTTTTAATTTAATTACTTAAAATTTATTTACTTTAAACATTTTAAATAATTACACTTTTATTACATTTAAATTAAAATTAAATGTTAAATTAAAATTTAAATTAAATCTCTATTTTATTTCAAAACTGACTTACTTAACGGTGCGAACATATTTTCATGCAATAGAGGTATTTATCATTACAACACACGTCGTAGATATCACGTTCATCCAGTGGCAGTATCAACAGCTCACTACAAGAAATCCACCTATACATGTACGTTACTTTATAACGCATTGCCAGATTAAATTAAACAATTAAAGTCGGTTCACAGATTTAAGTTAAAAGTAAAATCTTTTGTTGCATAACTGTTTATACAATTACCCACTATATTGAACATCAAAAAGAAAAATAATGTTTATTGTAACAAAACAATGATATAATGAATAACAAAACAATGATATAATGAATTAGTTTACGTTTGTATTGTATACATTTTTAAAAATATTTAATACGCCTGTAACAAGTAATGTACTTCAGCTTCCGGTTCAATGACCCCCATCTCGATCAGGTTTTTGTTCAGTTTTTTTATTGTAGTGGTAGGAATACAGCAGGGGGTAAGTTACTATTTTGTTAGCAATGCAGAAAAATCAAATCTGCAGTTTATGCAAATAACGTTTTCTAGAATTCAAGAACGAAAATGTTTAGTTTTCCAAATGTTCCTGCTCTCGCGCTTTTTGAAACTTTATTATTATTATTATTATTATTATTATTATTATTATTATTATTATTATAAACTTTTATTCATATTTCAACTGTTTACAATTAAAATTTTGGGAAGGGGTTCTGGAACTCAAGAAAACGTGCGCAGATGATCTTTTCCTCCATACGTCATATACACTTTTTAGTGTTTTTGACTAAATAAATTCCTAATCAAATTTCTAAAACAAATCTTTTAAAAATCTATTCTAAAAAATTTAAAAATCTAATCAAATTTCGATTGGAAGAAATAGAACGTTTCAAAATTTCTCAGGAAAAGACGTCAAAACAAATTGTAAAATGTGTAGGACTGCCGATGGTACATACAAAATGACATCTATATTACTTATTTCTAATATACACATAAATTGATGTAAAATCAAGCAGATGGAGATGTGTCAATGTTTTCTTTAGACGTCAAAGAACTCATGAAAAATACGAAATCAATGAAAGTATTTCGATATTGACAGAAAAATCAGGTTTGATTATGTTAATCTTCAATTTCCAATATCTCCTGTTACGACCATCTCGTATTCAGTGAGGTGTCAGTCAGTCAGCTACGTTAACAATGTTGCTGACGTCATGCGACGAGAAAAAGAGCTATTGACGTGTGAGTTTCAGAACAGTCAATTTCTACCGCTTTTATCCCATTTTCCACACGCTCCACTTCCCTAGTACATGTCTCGTATTTCATGTGTATATTATTTTTATTCCCGATACAAATTACACTTTTGACTGACAGTAATACTTCATCTCTGCAATTCTGATACACATGACGTTTATTTTACAATTGAAGACTTCGGGGGAAATCACATGCTATGCCATTATAAGAACTTTTGAGAGAAAAGGAAAGTAAAGGATTAAATATTTCTATAAATAAGAAAGGTAAAACCATGCATATGATATTTAATTTTTACAATCTTGCCAGCCAATAATTAAAATAAAAACCCTACATCAAGAGACATCGATGGAGCGTCAAAATACACTAATATCTCAATATCATCTGAAATGTGGCATAGCTTGTTATTGCCCCAAGGTCTTCAATTCTATGTTTAAAACGAATAATGTCTTTATTGAGATACTCTCTCTCGGCTGTCAGCTACTCTAAGACCCTTTTCGGGCATTGTTCTTCAGTCCTTCTAAACCTTTCGCAAAGGAGTTTTGTAGTCCAGTATTTTTGCTGCGATTTGCACAAAGCGCGGTGGGCAGGAGGGGGAAGGAGGGGAAAGAGGGCGGCGTCCGCCCGGAAGGCACGTCGCACGCGCGCGGGGCGATTGCCCGCGCAGAGCCCCGCCCATCCACCCACGCACGCATCGACATCGTATATCTTGCCAACGCGGCCAACACCTTTCCGCACACTGCAGCCCTCTCCCCTTCACTACTACATCCTCCTCTCTCGTGCTGTTCGTGTGGATGATTCCTCTTTTCTTTCTGTTCTTTCTTCTTCAACTTCTTCCACCCCAGTTTTGTCCTTTCGAGTCTATTCTGGTCTCTCCTCTTTATAATTTTCGTTTTTCTTTATTTTCCCAATTTTTTAAAATTATTTTTCTTTGACCTTTTTTCACCCCTCCTCTTATCCTATTACTCATTTTTCGTCCTCCTCCTCATCTTTTCTTTTCCTATTTCTTGTTATTTTCCTTTTGACCACTTCACGTTACCTCCTTCTTTACTCTTTCCACTCTCCCCTCCCCCTCCTCCTTTTTCCTACAATCTCCTGTGTCTCGCGCATAGGCCCCTCCTTCTCCATAACGTCCACGAAATTTCTCCTAATCATCCTCCTCTTGGACCTTATCCTTCGGCTTCCTCCTCTTCTTTCTTTATCATCAGCTTGTCTGTCACTTTCTTTCTCCACGTCCTGGAAAGTCGCGTCCTCCGTCTCCATCTCCCTCTCTCGCGTCGTCCCCGCTGCCGGCGAGCTCTCGCAGCCCGCATGCGCGCTTCCGCCAGCCTTCCCGGGGCGAATCGAAAAGCGCGGGGCCTACTTACCCGCCTCATCAGCAGACAATGTTAAGAACTCATAAAACTTGTTAATATGGCGGAGGCCTCGGGCCGCGCTGCGCCGAGTGCTTAAGTCGAGGCGCCCGACCCCCACCTCCCCCTCCTCCCTCTCCTACCCGCCCGCCGCGCCCCCCCCCGCCACGCCCCCTCCCCGCTCCGCATGCGCGCGCGACCCGCGCCACGCGTTTCCGCTGAGAGGAACGCGAATGCCTCCTCCCCAACCCCGCAAGCCGCGCCGCTCCGCGCCTCACCCGCCTCGCCTCGCCCCACCCCGTCCCGCTCCACGCCACCACCCCCGCCCGCGCATCGCCGCGGCCTGAATGATATTGCTACTTGTTGCGAGGCGCCCGTACATGGCGGGAGAGTTAATAAATTCCTGAGCGGCGGCAGCGGCCGCGGTCGCCGCGACTATGGATGTGGGGATATTGGGGGAGAGCGGGTAGCACGCGACGGCCAGGGCGACGGCAGCGGTGGGAGTGGCGGTGGCGACGACAACGACGATGACTGCCACCAACATGACTACGATGACCGCGATTCCAAGAGGTGGAGATGTCATTGTCGGCTACTTTGGGGTATTGATACGATTGTGGATGGCGTGGTCAGGGGTGGAGGTTGGGGAGGGGGCGGCTGCGAAGAAGCAGGCAGAGGGGAAGGCAAAAACGGAGGTGATGGCAGATGTAGAGGCGGTGACAGTGGCAGCGGCGGGGGAGGGGGCATAGCCCGAGGCATAGGCGGAGACATCGCCGGATGCGATGGTTATGGAGGTTGCTGGAGAGGTTACGGCAGCATGCGTGGAATGGCGAGGCTGATGCCAAAGTAGTCGAATGCCTTGAAGGGAGTTTGTTCATGGCGATGCCGTGAATAATGATGAAGACGGAGACACGTATCTAAAATCGATTTCCGGGGATAAGTTCTGGGTCCGCATAATAATTCTTATAGAAGCATCTAAAGTAGGGGAGAGACAGACGAAGCGGTCAGAATTTTTTAATCCAAATTTCCAGAAAGGAAATGTATAATGTTGCAAAACTAAGTGATATTCATTTTTAGAAAGAAGCTGGTTCTAATCGTCTGTTCACATTAAACGTAATTAATCACGTATTCCGATAAAATGGAAATTGGTAGAAATAAATACCTCAAAATTCCTGCATCATTCTGTAACTACAATGTATTGTTGTAGAAAACGATATCTTGAGCAAAAGGTAAAAATTGAGCAAAAAGTATAAAATTGCACTTTAATGCTTAGGGTTTTCGTTTACTATCTTTTTTCTTCTACTTGTTTTCTGGGACGTAATGACAATGGACGAATGTTTTATTCGCACTATGTTCTAACTCTTAAAACTTACTTTTCCTTTAAGATTTCATCATTTCTGATACCGTTGTTCATTGAGCTTCCGGAAAAAATATATTTTACGTCCTTTAAGGACTATCCTATTATTTTTTCCACATTGTCTAATCTCATTATCATAATAATTCGCGAGTAATATGTAGTGCGAATTTCATATGTAGTGCGAATTAAATGTTGAAACGTCTCTTCTCCCAGCAATAATCCTCATTTCCAACAGGTGGTGGATTTTCTTAAGGGGTGCAGTTAATATATTTGAAGTTTTCACTTCTGAAATCTTTCGCATATGTCTTCTATTAACTTTCTTTCCCTCGATCTCCAGACTTCCGCACACTATAATATAATGGAACACACGAGACTGTCTACTATTTCAATCCCTTTCTCCTTTCTTTGTGGTGGATGTGATGCCAGCGTTTTTGGCACTGTTGGAACTTCTTAGACTTCATGCGTTTATAAGATACGAGAGTTTCATCTTTTCATCCTTTTTCTTTCTTTCTTTCTGTCTTTCTTTCTTTCTGTTGTAACCTTGCTTTAATCTCTCCATTCCCCTAAAGCTATATTGAAACAAATATTTCACTACAGTGTGATCTCGGATTTTCATGAGGTTTGGTTTCACAATTAACCGGGAATAAACTCGTTCGTGAATGTGAAATGTGCTTACAAGGCCTGCGCGAATATGCGTTCACTCCAGTAGCGGCATTTTTTCGTGGAATCGATTGATTTTCCCAGAAGACACATACATTTTCTCTTTCCTGTGGTTAGTGACCATTCGTACGCTGTACTATGACCTGCATTAGACAATCACAACTTCCAAGGTCGCTCATGCCCAGAACAGTTGCAAAGCGACCGTAAATAAATCATTAAAAAAAGTTAGTACTACTTTATATATTCACTAAGTAAGAATTACAAATCAGGCTGAATAATATAAAGAAATGTTTCAACAGTCAATCTGTCAAAATACTGCAAACTCCAAAAGCAAAAAACATGTTTGCAAATTTACTTCGTTATTTGGTGCTTATTCAGTACATATTGCCTGAAAGTGCATAATAGGTGGGACTTATGTGTAATTAGAAACATGGTAACAATTAAATCCGCAGGCAACAATAGATGCTCACTTGCCATACGCCAAAAGTCACTCTCAGCATTCGCCACTTGCCACTCGCCACTCGTTACACTCGCCGCTCTCGCTACTCGCCACTCTCATCATTCGCGTCACTCTTGCCACTCGCCGCTCTCGCTACTCGCTACTCAGCACTCTCGCCACTCGTCTCTCTCGCCACTTACCACTCTCTCCATTCGCCACTGGCTACTCTCGCCACTCACCACTCTTGCCACTCCCCACTCGCCACTTGCTACTCACCACTATCGCCACTCGCCACTCACCACTCTCACCACTCGCCACTCTCACCACTCGCCTCTCTCGCCACTCTCGCCACTCTCGCTACTCTCGCTACTCTCGCCACTCTCGCCTCTCTCGCCACTCGCCATTCTCGCCACTCGCCACTCGCCATTCTCGCCACTCGCCACTCTCACCACTCGCCACTCTCGCCACTCGCCACTCTCGTCACTCGCCACTCTCGCCACTGCCAACTCTCGATACTCGCCAACTCTCGCCACTTTAACCATTCGCCACTCTCACCACTCACAACTCAACACTTTAACCATTCACCACTGTCACCACTCGCCACACTAACCATTTCCCGGTCTCACCACTCGCCAATCTAACCATTCACCATTCTCGTCACTCTCCACTCTCGCCCTCCCCACTCGTCTTCCGCCTGCCGCCCTGAGCGCGCGGGCGCTGCGCGGTGCGGCGCCTCCGCGGGGCTGTTTACGTATTCACAAGTCCACATGCGCCTCATCTGAATAACACGCGACAGTGCGCGCGGGCGCGGGGCGGGCGCGGGGCGGGCGCGGGGCGGGCGCGGGGCGGCGGGCGCGCCGAGGATGGGCGTGTGCCGTAGGTCTCTCTCAAATAACAAAAGAATATAAATTAGTCATAGAATGTTCCGAGAGAGTGGAGAGAAAAAAAGAGTGGCACGCTCGCGAGGAGACGGGAATGCGCTCGGTGACGACGGAGGACAGGCCGGCGGCGGCCGTGGAGGTGGCTGCGACAGGGCAACGTTGATATTGGCGCTACTGGCGCCCGAGAAGTCACGGTCAGGGAGGCGGTAGCGTCACAGATGTAGGTGAACCAAATGCAGTAGGCTTCTTGGCGATATTTCGAGGTGAAAATTTCCTCCGCCAAATATTTACTCAAAGGAATCCTGAGAAAATTGTCAATTTCATTCAATGTAATTCATTTGTTATGTTCATGGAAATGTACAATGTGCTATCCATAATTTTAGTCTTCCCTTTTGAGTCGTTGTTGGTATTCGTATCCGAGGAATGAAGTTTAAACTGACGGACCCTGTTGTAACATCCATTTAAAAATGTATTAGAAAAACGAAAGTTACAAGTTTTGTGATTGTGAGGGATGTAATGGTAAATGGAAGCAGATTATGGAAATTGTATACGGATATGACAGATACCCAATTGGTGACCGAGAACCGAAAAGCTCTAAAATAGTCGTCAACTGTTAGTGTCATCGATACTATGTAGAAAGTATTTTTCACATGGAGTACATTAGAAAATAATGTTTTCCTTGAGTAAACGCTTCAATGAGAGAATAATATTGTGTACACTCAAAGACCTTGGAGTTCAAATGGAATAATTGAGGAAAAATGCATGATTTAGTAATATTAAACTTATTATTAACCATCCATAGAAGCTAAAGTGGTCTTATTGCATTTAACTGCATGTACCTTGAATCTAAAAGTATCACGTTAGATTTTGTGCATGTTTTCATTTATAGACAATTCTTAAACAAGTTTCTCATTCACTACTTTTTGTAACTTACATCACTTTAGCTCCAAGGTCTTCGTGTGTTCTTACTACATAAGTATTTATATAATTTATGTGAAATTCTCTCATTTTTACCACATACCTTTTGAGTATTTTGTATGCAAAAATAAAACATTAAAAACTGATTTATATTAATTATTTATTATAACATTAAACATTAAATTATTCAACATTTATTTTATCATTAAAATAATTATTATAACATTATTGGTATTTCCAGACTGCCAACAAACCAGTGATTATATTACTACGGTGGTTGACGAGCATTGAAAAATCAATGAAGCCAGAATGATGTGTTTTTCAATTCAAAACTGAGTTACTGTTATCACGAAAAATTATTTATCAGTACAATTAGTTATAGTTTCTTATTACTCTTTCGTTTGGCCTTATCATGATATAACTAGTCACAGATGCGCACCTCTGCCTATTCCCATTAGTATAACTGATAACGACTTGAAAACCTCTAAATGTAGTAATTGAAAGCAACTTCCCATATCTTCCACGGCACGTATATTCTTCATACCAGTCCTAACTGCCCTGAGACGAATTGATGGAAATTTCGGGTCGCGGGGCGTCATAGTACCAGTGAATCCGTCAACGTCGTTTCTGGCGGCTTTCCGAGTGGCGTGTCTTACGCGCTCAGCCCATGCCCCTCTTCGCCAAGACCGTACGTAGCCAATGTTGCGCCTTGGACCACTTTCGAGCAGCGACCTCTTTGCGCCAGTTTGGGGCAGAGGCGTACGCGCGGCATTGGCATGGAGGTCGTAATGCTCCATTCTCGTCGCACGAAAGTCGCGCTTTTTGCTTATATGTTCCTACTGTCGCATTGTGTGCTGCAGACGGTAGGTGGGGCGGCCCGTAAACAGATAATTTGGAACATCTGCGTATGGCCGGAGAACACGCCACCATGTAGAATTCGATTATCGTTCTCCACTAGCGTGGGCGTTTTCCACTCCCCGCCGTGACTAATACACGACGATATTAGCCAAGACTTATTACCATTCATATCTTATAATCAACTGAATAAATTTTTAAAATTCTATATGAATAAATTCATGGACAAATGTGCTAGAGAGAGGTAAACTGAAGGGTGAAATATATTTGGATATTACATCTGATTCACAATATAATTTTGGAAGTTTTCATTTTGCAGACAGTACATATGTGGATAACGTGGTATAAACGAATTGAAATCGGTCTTATGTGCCATAAGATTCTGGTAAATAAGCCTACACTGATAAAAATGTGTCGACAGATTTGGAATATCTCGTCTTCTTTGAATGCAAAATTTACTGAGATACTGCACGATTTGAAGTTAAAAACAAGGCCAGTTCTTCTCTAACAAGAGCGGCAGAGAAAACAATGCATTTTGAGATTTCATCATTGGAATTTATGGTAGCGGGGTCTTTCATCACACATGTGTGAAGTTTCCTGTTGAACCTCGTTCGCTGCCTCGGGGGCCTCAGAGTCTCTTTGGGGTCGAAGTGCCCGTTTTGTTATGCTTGCGTGAGTGTGTTTGTTTGTTTTCGCTTGTTGGCTTCGCATAATTTTTGTGCGTCGCCGCCCCCGCCGCCTCCGCCGTCTCCGCTTGGGTCTCTCTCTCGTACGCCACTTTCTGCGCCCGCGCCTTTGCACTTGGCACCCCGCCCCCGCCTCCGCCCACGCCATTGCCTTCGCCCCCGTCTCCGCCCTCCGCTTCCGCCACCATCATCCCCACTAGCCCTGCCCCCTGCCCCGCTCCAGCGCTAGTCCCCAAACCCACCCCGACGCCGCCACCCCCTTGCGCACGGGCTCGTGCGTGTGTCCGTCCCGCCCGCGCCCAGTCCCCTCCCGCGACCCCGGCTCCGCCCTTGTTCCCGCCGTCGCAGTCGCCATCGTCATCGTCATCGTCACCGTCACCGTCACCGTCACCGTCACCGTCACCGTCACCGTCACCGTCACCGTCACCGTCACCGTCACCGCTCCCGCTCCACGCCCGCCGCCGCCATCGCGCCCACCCCGCATTCGCCGCCTCGACCGCCCCACGATTCCGCGCCGTGTCCGCCCTTGCCCCCGCCAATGCCAACGCTCTCCTTCCCGCCACCACCATCGACCCCATGCCACAGCCTCCATCCTCGCTCGCGTCCCCGCCACCGCGATCTCCCCGTCACTGCAATCTCACTTCCGTCAGCACCACCGTCCGCACCACGCCCTCACCTCCGCCTCCGCTCTCATCCCTGCCAAAGCAAGCGCCTTCACCGACACCTTTGCCCGCACCTTCGCCTCCGCTCACTCCCACAACCCACCCGCGCACCCGCCCGCGCACCCGCCCGCGCACCCGCCCGCGCACCCGCCCGCGCACCCGCCCGCGCACCCGCCCGCGCACCCGCCCGCGCACCCGCCCGCGCACCCGCCCGCGCACCCGCCCGCGCACCCGCCCGCGCACCCGCCCGCGACCCAGCTCGCGCCGCGCCGCCGCCAGCGGCCAGCTGCAGTTGGCGCCAGCTACCGCGTTTTGACGCGGGCTGCTCTCTCGCTGCCGCCGCTTCCCATGCCAGCCCACGTGGTCATCCTCCGGGTATCATCCTCCCCCACCCCCGGTCATCTTGCTCATTATCCTAATTTTGCAATGGGTATCCTACGTGTGTTCGTCCGCCCTTTCCGCATTCTGTCAGGCTCCTTCCGATGCACCGTTTCGGGCATGTGAGGTGTCGCTCGTCGTATCTCCGTCCGCCGGATGGGAACTAGTCATTTTGTCGTATCTTTGAAGAAAATTATTATTTTTGTATTTAAATGTTTTATAAAAGATAGAGGTAGACCTAACCATAAAAATTAAAAGCACGTACTGACAAAATTATAAAAAAAGATATTGTGAGGAAGGTGAAGTTTGGGAAAACATAGATCGCTTCCAATCCAATGTTTGGGGAAAGCAAGGTATGATTTTATGCATTTCGATTTACTGGCAGGGAACTGGCATTTTTTCGTATCTTTCTAACCTAATGTTAAAAAATTCCAATTAAAAATCTCCAACACATGTTTGGGGTAATGTGAAGAGACAGTGACCCGAAACCCGAAATAACCGCCGACACGAAGATATGTAACGTCAATTTTTGTTTCTAAATTTCATTGTTGAAATCTAATTGATACATTTTCCGGTTATGAAACTAGAATGGATGACCCTGACAACTGTATGATATTTCATTTTTTATTAAGAACGTAAATTGCATATTAGACATTTTTAACTTAAGAAAATACTTTTAAAACTGTTGAAAGCATCGGAGTCACTACACTAAACAAGTAAGCAAGTAATGTCCAGTGGGAGCAAAAATGTCACTGAACAAAACCACGCAAAATAGAGTATAAAAAATAGCAGGTACATTGCCCAATATCAACCAATTAAATACACTTAAACATTTTAACAAAAAATGTCTTCTCGAATACTGCAGTAACACAGAGTTATATACTTAAACAACACAACAATACTTTACATACCAAGAATATCAAAAAGTTCCTTCAGGCAACCCCAGAATAGCAAATATGGCGGTCGGACCCTTTCTTGAAGTCTTGCTGTCGCGTGACGTCAGCTGTGTCTTAAACCGTGGCGTTGGAATTTTATTCGTTGCTGTGTAATACGAGAATATTCTATGTTATTGTTCCTAGTCAGAGTGCCAGCAACTTTTGAAAAACAATTTTGTTTGGTTTTGTTCAGCAGCATAAAAATTGTTAACCACACATGTATACAGCAAGGATACGTATTTGTTATATATTTTGTTTCTCAAAATGTTAAGTAGGTGACCTTCGCCCATTCATCACATAAATCCCAATCTGTCCCCGCCCGGGCGAGCAGTAGGGCGTCGTCTACAGCCGCGTGCTTCTTCTCAGATTCCCCAGACTCCGTCTCTCCCTCCTGTCTGCCGGAGACCTGCCGGCGCGTCCAGCGAGGAGATTTGCCTCCCTACGACGCGTTTTCAAAAGGGGAGAAAACAGACAAAAAACGCGTGTGGCTCGAGATCTGAAGGATGACTAAGGTGACCGCCCCGCCCGTGGGAACAGGTTACGCAGGAGACACGCCACGGGGGAGGCGGACGTGCGAGGGGCGGGGGCGGGGGCGGGGGCGGCGAGGTGACAATGTCGGGAAGGGCGGCAGAGTGGCGCCAAGCACGTTCCCAGGCCTGCCAGCTTCCGGGTGCGCGCGGGGTAGACAGAGGGTCCTTCTTTCGGCTGGGACTCCCGCGACACTGGATGTTACGACGAGACACCCAAACCCTGAAGGGGACATAATTTACATGCTGGAGTGCGGGGAAAAACTGGCAGCAGTTTGCGTCATGCTTTCCTGGTGGGGCAGATTCAAATAATATAAAACTGCGTTTAAAATCTCACCACAAATAACGAAACAAACAAATCATTTTCAAAATATTCCTTGTCTTCAATACTGACACATAATTATTTATATTTAATTCAGTTAAAATGCAGTTGATTAAGTCAATATCAATGTCAAGAAAATGTCTTGCTCAAATGACAAAAAAATCATAGTCGAACCATAGCGCTACATCTACACATTAGTATTTAATTTGTTAGTAAAATATAAATTCTTAAACTTAGTTGTTCGTATTTCATGACTGGAATAGTTGTCGAAAAACTTCCAACTGCTCATTCAGCTCGACGCAGATATCCTATAAGCATGTCAAATTTGTGTCGAAATCCTCCTAAATCATGATCGAAATTAATATTTTACAGAGTTAAAATTCACTTGATCTATATTCCAGTACCAAATCTTCTCTAGATTAACTAATAAATTACTTTTGAATTATTGACGAATTAATTACTTACGAATTACCTACGAATTAATTAATTAATATTCAAATCAAGTATAAAATTCAACACATACACATAATTTATGCAAATGTTTTTGATTTATAACACTGTACAGGGAAAACGACTCTGCAAACAATAGTCAATATCGTAATATTTGTATTCAATTCAATAACCTGTAAATTTCTCTTCTAGGAAACCGAAGCAAGCGGAAACGATGATCATATTGTTCTTCCGCATTTTTACCAATGTACTGAATAACATTCAATATTATTGTCTTAAAAGATTCGTACAAATTTCCACTTTTGTATGGTCCGATTAAAATAAATATGTAATTCACACGTGTAAGACGAGGCATATCCGGGGAAACTGCCAGTTGCAATACTCAAATGGACGTAAAGTGTTCTGTTTGGACTAAGCGATTGCTTGTTTTATACTTATCCTCCTACGTATAGTAATCACGTAACCTGAATCAGCCGGGTGTGTGTGCGTCCGTTTATCCATGAATCCGTCTACTACACATAACTACTTCCAGTCCACCTCTCGAACCGTGTGAAAATTCATTCGACGATTCTTCATCTACTGTTGGGAAACTGGGCATATTTTTTCTGCATTATTCTAGAACAAACTATGAGAATTTCCAAAAAAAAGAACAACATATTTTCGGGGTATTTTAAGCACTTTGGTGAGTTTTAAGGCTATTAGAGAGGCGATCAGTAAGTGATGCTATTCCTTTCAACAAGACGAATTGATTGGCGTGGCACAAGCAAATGGCTTATAGCAGGTATCACAAATTGTCAGCCTAAGTTCTTTAATAGTTGCCGCCAAACTTCTAATATAGATCTGCGTGTTAAGGAGAGAAAGAAAATCACGAAAAACTCTAAGAATAATACAAACAATCGTACAAAGAACATAGAGAACTAGAAGAATAGGAAAAAGAACAAGAAAAACTAAAGGTAAACGAAAAGGTTTGTAGGAGATGAAGAAGACTAACAATAAGAACCAAAAGATGAAGAACTAGATGAAGGAGACCCAGAATAAGAAAAAGCATTGAAGGAGAAGAAGAAGAAAAAGAAGAGAAAACACAAGAAGAAAACCAGTTGAAGAAGAAAACCAAATGAAGAAAAAGAAACAAAACATAAGAAGAAACAGAAGATGAAACAGGGGAAAAACTGAAGAAGAAGAAGAATCTGAAGAAGAAGAAGAAGAAGAAGAAGAAGAAGAATCTGAAGAAGAAGAAGAATCTGAAGAAGAAGAAGAAGAATAAGAATCTGAAGAAGAAGAAGAAGAATCTGAAGAAGAAGAAGAAGAAGAAGAATCTGAAGAAGAAGAAGAAGAATCTGAAGAAGAAGAATCTGAAGAAGAAGAAGAATCTGAAGAAGAAGAAGAAGAATCTGAAGAAGAAGGATCTGAAGAAGAAGGATCTGAAGAAGAAGAATCTGAAGAAGAAGAATCTGAAGAAGAAGAATCTGAAGAAGAAGAAGAAGAAGAATCTGAAGAAGAATCTGAAGAAGAAGAAGAAGAAGAATCTGAAGAAGAAGAATCTGAAGAAGAAGAAGAAGAAGAAGAAGAATCTGAAGAATCTGAAGAAGAAGAAGAAGAATCTGAAGAAGAAGAAGAAGAAGAATCTGAAGAAGAAGAAGAAGAAGAAGAAGAATCTGAAGAAGAAGAAGAAGAAGAATCTGAAGAAGAAGAAGAAGAAGAAGAATCTGAAGAAGAAGAAGAAGAAGAAGAATCTGAAGAAGAAGAAGAATCTGAAGAAGAAGAAGAATCTGAAGAAGAAGAAGAATCTGAAGAAGAAAACCAGAAGAGAAAGAACGAGTAGAAGTCGGGGTCATCGAATTAGTCTCTCTTCCCGTCCGAAGCCTTGCTCGCCTCTCCGCCCTGTGCTACGGGAGTGCAGTGACGCGGACGCGGAGACGAGTATGACGGATATGCGCGCGGCCGCCGCGCCGCACACGTGTGCCCAAGGAGATCCGATGCGCGGGGGCGATTGCGTGGGGCTGGGGTGCCCGCGCAGGGGCCCAGGCGGCGCAAGGGGCCGCCGGTAAAAGGGGTGGTCCTCCGTCACGCGCCGTTGCTCAGAAATGAGGAGACGCCTCGCAAAAAACAGGGGGAGCGGAAAAATGAGAACCCTATGGCACGACGGGCTCCAGGTGGGAAGCAAAGTGTTGGAGAAATAAAATATTGAATTTTCACTGCTAAATTAGGAAATTCTAATGGTTTTCACAAAAAATTCTTATTTCCCCTCTGAAAACGATATATATTTTTTTGAAAGACGTATGGAATTTCTTGACAGGTTAATTAACTAAGTAATTCTCCGTGTAAAATATGTGTGATTCCCAATGCCTACATTTCCACTTTTTATATTCTTTTGGTGTTTGAAACAGTAATCAAATAGAATGTTCCATAAAGTATTATAATATTAGGCTGAGGCCTGGATGGGCGTTCACTCAGACTTGTAAATAAAAGCTGAGAAGATTCTTAAATTTGACGAAATCGGCGATACAGTGCTAACCAGAAGGCAGACGAGGATATGCCTTTGCACCTTGCAGTGTCAATTTCAAATTATACTCATTTACACGTGATTAAATTCTCAATTGTGCCCAAAAGTGTGCTGATTTTATTACACATATGCAGAGGTTGAGTTCTGGCGGAACGCAACGGTGTTCCGGTACCTCACAAATAATCATTAAAGTATATTATAAATACATAACTATTTCTATTAAATTAGCAGAAAAATTGAGAGCGTGTTCCGGGACCTAAACTAGAGAAAAAGACAGATAATATCGAAACAATTCTAACTTCATGATCATCCCAACATACTACAAACACAAGACAAATTCCACTGAAATTTCCACCTTGTCGAATTGTGAGATAGGTCAAGGGAATGCCCACAATGTATTTGACGCCTCACAAGAAGTGTCTGAACGATTGACTGACAAAACCTTATTCTAGGACCCTTTGACAAAGTTGTCCCTTGTAAGTGGAGAGCAGGTTTTGTCTTAAATGAGTATATTGTTCTCGTCGAAAAAAGTAATTTGAAGAAATATTTACACATTCTAAAGTAATAGGATATTCTTTTAATCGTGTTTGTCGTGCCAAAAATGATTACTTTGGATGCCAATACCTAATTAAATTTGTAGGGTCTAATAATTCCTATTTGGTCATTTTTAGACTTTTCACTATATGAGGAGTCTGCATTTCAGAACATGAAATAAAGGTATTTGTACTCAAAATCTAACTTAAAAATACAAATGAAATCTTTGATTTGTTTTACATAAAATGTTACATTTTCAACATCCTGGAATCAATACAAAAACTGGAACAAAGAGACCTTCCACCCCAGAGCAAATGAGATTTTTACGAAGATGAGGAGTGAGTTTGAAAGTGCAGAAGGACCAGATGAGTGTGAAAGAAACGAGAACAAAGCCGAAACCTTGTGTTGAAAACATCGTCACAGATAGGAGCCGTTCTTAAAGGCGGAACTGGAGTTGTAGATCTGTGGGAGTTGCCCCTTCAGAGATTTCATATCTAAAATTCTACTTACCAGCATCATGTGAAGTAGAGAGAACATTTTTCTATTTACAAACATGTTGTCTATCACAGGACAAATTTCCATGCACGAAACTAAGGAGAAATATACAGGCTAATTTAATTCTGTAAGAATTGTGAAAGTGAAAAAAATGTTATTTGTGTACAACGGAGAGAAAATAAGTACAGAACTGCGAAAACATCTTATATATACTTCTTTTTGTCTCCTCGGAAACTTTTGTGCATATTTGAAACTTTTTAGGAGACATTTTTAAACCTTCAGCTGTTTTAGTGCTTAAAAATCCTCTCTTTACTTATAAGAGTACAATCATTTTAATGGCTGTTTATTACTGTACAATGGTCCTATTACGAGGGGGGGGGATATTGAATAATCGCATATTTCCACCTCTGGAAGTTCAAACATCATAATTGTTGTCAAAATTACGATAAATGCAGAATTCGAGATATAAGAATATAAAAATAAGAATTAATAAATAAGAATAATAGAGAAGAATAAATAAGAATTCGAGATTCAAAGAATATAATTTTTTAGGTTTGAATTATAGATGTACCCCAGTATTACTAATCCCGCCATGGCCGGGGCGAGCTGGGGTCACCACGTCTGCCCTTCCGCCCTCGGAACAGACCAAGGGCGCGTGGCCGATCGCTGGGTGAGTCTTTGACCGCGGTGCGTGGTGTTACCCTTTTAAGCGCGCCCACCCCTCTGCCCTAGGGGAGACGCTTTTAGGGCCCCGCCTAGGGCAATGCCCCGGATACCGACCCGCCGCCCGGCACCCCGGGCCCAGCTGCGTCAACCCACCTCAGCCACTGCTTCCGTCGCTGCCTCCACCGCCACGGAAACGGCTACCGCCACCGCAGCCACCGCGACCGTCGTCACCTTATAAAACAAAATATAACAAAGAAAAAATGAACTAGAAAAATGTTATTAAATAGACAAATTAATTTAATTAAGCAGTTACTGCCCTTAAAGTTTAGAAAATCAATTGATTTTCATCAAGCTGTTTCCAGTAACTCAACAAGATGCCTGATTTCTTCGTCTGTTTTTCAGTCCTTCAGCAAAGAAAAACAAAAATAAGACTGCAAGTAATAGAAAAATTAAAAAAAAAAACTTTCAACATCTTTGATTTTGCTTATAGTGATCGAAAATACTTATAAACGAACAATCTGAATAAGTAAAATGTTCGTTTGATATATTAAAAATACTTACACGAGTGGGCGCGGTAGAGCACAAAGTGCTGCAGTCAGCATTTTTTTATTTTCAAATCATCTTTACGACTGATAAGGAGAAGGCAACGGAACGGAGATTTTTGCGTTTCTTTTAGAATGTTGGGAAGTGAGAATACTGAAGCCCTCTGACATGTCAAATAGCCGTACTTTAGAACAATAAAAGCACAAAGGCAGCACGAAGTACTGCCGCGCGCCCGCTGGAAGGTTAAGGAGCAATAGGATTTATTTCCCCTCCGTCTACTAGTATTACGGGTAATCCTAGAATTCAAGGAATGTGTTCTGACCACAGAAATTTGTCGGGGGAAATATATATCTACGTAGATTTTATTAAGAGTTTATTAAGGCTGTCGTAAATATGATATACTTCGACCATGGATGCATTTATACTACTGCTGCCACGATTGCACTACCTCATCAGCGTTAAGCCCTGACGAGAAGAATAAGGAAGCTGTGTAACTGTGATAATGATTGAGCAGTTGGCAATAAACGCGATTATTGTGTTGATAAACACTTAATGTCGTATTTTATTGATGTTGTTTGTTCGTTAACATAACGTGAAACGAGATGAAGATTAAATCCACAGGAAGGACAGATTCATTACCAGAAATAATAGGTTTTGATGAGCGGGTTATTGGAACACGGATCTTATCAATCGTTAGCCAACGCTATTCCAGCAGTCGAGAAAGGGGCCTATATTCTAAGACATCACCCAAGTGACTGGACAAACACGCAGACAAACGCTGTCCCGAACCAGCCAGAAGCGGTCCCGCATTCGCTTCTGTCCACAGTCCCTCTTAACCGCCCACGCTTGTCACCACCTCCTCCTCACCTCGCTCTCGGCGCTGCCGCCGCCGCCGCCACCGCCACCGCCACTGCTTCGCGGGCCCCTCCTGTCGCCGCCGCCGCCTTCTGAAATCCGAGCTATTTCTATTTTTTCAGCAGCAGCAGTTGTCACACATCATACTCCTCCGTCCGCGTCGACTGTGGGGGCAGGAGGTGGAGGGGGAGGGGCGCAGGTACCGAAGCGGGCGCTCCCCTTCCTTTGGATTCACACGAAAATAAAATCCCGGTGGCAGCGGCAGGGTAAGAGCGGCTGTGGGCGCGGGGCAGGGGCGGGGGCGGGGGCGAGCAGGGGGCGGGCAAGGGGCGGAGAGGGAAAAGCGGAGGGCAGGCGGAGCGAGTGTGTTGACGGAAGAGCTTAGCAGCAGGCTGCCGCCCGGCTACCCTTTGGGGACACGGCTCCCGGCTCCCGGCCCGGACGCCTGGCTGCTGGCTCCGGGCTCCCCGCTCCCCGCTCCCGCGCACCCACGACCAGGCCCCACTCCCTCGCTCTACCCTGTGCTCAGTGGCGGATCCAGGGGGGATGGGGGATATGCCCCACCCCCCAGAATTCCTAAAGTTTTCGTTTGTTACCTTCCTTTATTTGGCAAAATTGATTTAAATATTTGTTAGAAATGTGTGATTATTTAAAACATATTCTATAGGACGGAATATCATATACTATACACTACAAAAACTATATTATAATAACAAATGTGTACTGTTTAAGAAAAAATCGATTATAGCCCCCTCCAAAATGATCGGCTGGATCCTACCCTGCTCCGGTTTGTCTGCCGAACCAAAGGAGCCCAGCCAAAAGCCAACTCTAGAAAACTGGAAGTACTGCAAAATAAATTCTTAAGAGAAGTTTTAAAAGCTCCATGGTACGTCAGAAATGAACAAATTTTAAGTGAATTGTCTATAGAACTTCTAAAAACTTCGATTCTTGAACGTTCTTTCCGTTTCTACTCTTCTCTTTCATTTTGTCCAGCCACACGTCAGTACAATCTTGATAAATCAGTTAATTTTTTTTTCCACGGATCAAATCTAGATGTTCAAGAGATCTACTACGTCCTCCTTAATAAACGCACATATAATGTTTAGAATCACGTGCTAAAGCCACACAACATGTCCTCACCATACAACGTGTTCTCATTCATTTGCGTTCCGGTCTCGGCCCGATTATGACTTGCGGCATGGACCCATGTGCTGTAGCAACTCCATGTTGGAGTTGGTTTGGAGTCCGGATGTGAGGCTTGACGCTAAATTATGTTAGTAAGGTGTGTACATCGTATATTATTTTGGTGTTTTATAGTTGTATTTAGCATTCAGAATTTTGAGGATTGTTAATTTGAGTTTGATGTCTTCATTCTTGTGTTTTTGTTGTTTGTATTCTAGCCCTGATGAAGGAGTTATAAAATTCCGAAACGTTTGCAAACTAATTGTTTCATTTCAGGGATATAGTTCACGGGATTGGTCAGTATAAACATATACTCGTGAACTATATCCATTATTTCATCAATGGTTGTGATTCCTCCAATGTAAAATACTATAATTTTCTTTCATTTTATTTTAGAATACATTGCTATTAGATTAAAATTGTTTATTTGACTCACTGCTATTTACCTCTAGGGAATCTATTGGTTACCAGCCCTGGCGCTCCGCAATTTGTCTCCTTCGGAATACATTAGAAACCAATCTGTTCTTACACTAAGTGTCAGGCGAAAATTAATGATCGTGGTGCCTCTGCTAACATATTATTTAAATTATTTGTTTTCCGCATATGTGTTGTATTAATCTTTACCAACCTTTGCAAGGACACTGCGACAATCTTGAAGAAGTCTGTAAAAATTACATATCTATTCATACACTATTCTTTGTGGTATCAATATTAGTTACATGCCATTGACTTCAATTTTATTGGTATATATTCAACTTGTATTTAGGTTAGAGTAAGGATTCCACTTTTTGAGAAAACATGCACAGAATACACTTCTCGTCATGGTAGTACGTCACAGTTTTAAACTGTTTTTGACATAAAATAAATAAATAAATAAATAAAAAGGTTTGTATCTTACAAGTTTGTGCATTGAATTCTTTTAAGAAAAATAGTTCCACTGTCTCAATTTTCGATGCCATGTTTCAATTTCCTCTAGCATTCCATGTTTCAGTTCCCTCAGTTGCAAGCTTGTTAAATTATTTTATCTTGTAATAAAGTTAGTAATACCTTTAGATTTCTATGATAAAATCTCATAGCGTGACAAAGGCTATGTTGAAACAATTGAGAGGTTCAACCTGTAATGTGACATAATAAAAGTTAAAGCTTGAAAAGATACCATACTGAAGTTTTGGAACGTTACGGGAATGCTTTCTGGGCCATACGTAAAGGAAACTGGTATTCATAATTCTAGAAACTATAGAAGAGTTCAGGCGGCTGAGATGAGATTTTGTAAGTAAACGCTAGTGTCAGAAGAAGAGAAATCTCCAAACAATACCATTGAGGCGAACCTTGGAATTTATATTTTTAACGAGAATATCGAGAAATATATAGAACAGAAAAAACAGGTAATAATAATGACTTTTATTGTATTCTGAATTACTTTTATATTTTGAGATAAGATCAACATTATGCACCCAGTCGAGAAAGAACCGTTGGCTGATCTCCATCCCCAACATTCAATCAACGTGTCCCAACAGAAAAATCGATGTAACGCCTGAGAGAAGTAGTAGTAGAAGAAGAAGAAGAAGATTGAGTATGAGAAAATGAATTCAAATACCTGAAGTCTACTGTTTGGTTGGTGCTGCTGGTTATAAGTAATTATTTATATAACGCCAAAACAGAAGCAGAATGTGAAGTTTAGCAGGGAGAGAAAGACTAAATTTAATTTCTATATTGAAAAGATGAGATCGATGTTATATTTTACATGTTGCACATTCTCATGTTAGTGGGAGACAATAAAAAAAGCCAGTTGAAAAGTTTGGGTGAAAAGGTCAGTCGAAAAGTTCGCATAGCGAAAAAATAATAATTTGAGAAATATTAGTCAGGTAGAAATTAATAGAAAAACTTATCACTGCTAAAAATATTCTACAATGTGGGCATATGTGACATTATTACGGTAGTAAAGATTTATAAGTGTTGTTATCAGAGTTACATATATTCTTGAAGATTCAAAGCTTTGGAAGAAAAAAAAGCAAAAGTGTTGATTTCTTTGAAAATTGAGAAAATATTTTACCCTCAAAATAATAAATCAAATGGCATTGAGAATGCCAGAAGCAAGCTAAATAAATGATAATGATTGGTTGAGAGCTTGGTCATTCGCGATGCTGCATGTCTCAGCACGGTCTCAACTGGTAAATCAGATGCGATTTAATTGGCATTTAAATAAATTGCCACAACTCACATTCAGTATATCCAAAGCATCGGTTGTCCCTCTACAGTATGCCGATAATACGTGATGAGATAACCGCATCGTGTAATCTGAAGAAATTTGTACATTTTCAAATACGTACTATTTCTGTTCGATTATAGAATATCCCACGTCATTTTCTTTTATTTGATATTGTGTCATGTGAATAATGTAGAGGATTCAACTCTCCTGCTGGGTTGAACGAACGTAGGTTAGTGATCTATTCTTGTTACCGCATTACTGGCCAACAAGGCCAAGTTTATTTTTGGCCGGTGTCATTCTCTCTGTATCGTTTGATGTGTGTGCCCTATTCACCGACTTCACACATTCGATAATATTTGACCGGAGATTGACCTCTGGCTTGATGTATTTCATTGGATTTGGTAGATGAACGAAGGAAAATAATATTTTGAATAGTTAATTTCTCATTGGGCGTAATAAATGTTTGATTTATGTTAGCACAAACCTTTTTGTTTTCTTTTTACAGGACAATCTGTTGCTTTGAAATTAGGTAAAATGCGAATCACACCTCATCGTTTTGTGAATTTTTATTGCAGACCATTTGCAATTGCGCTTGACTTAAAAATTACGTAATTGTTAAAATTTTAAATTTACAATTTTAATTTTATAATTGTAAATTTACAATTTTAATTACAGACAGAAAATGAATACTTATTTCTTGAATTACGCAACACGATTGCCTCAGCTTCTTACGTACTGAAATCATTCTTTGCTTTCGATAGGAATGGATATAACGTCAACCGGATAATCCTAAGTGATCGGAAAAATGACAGTAACAATTGGCTGTGGCATACAAGTGGTACATTTCAGACATTTCAGAATAAAATATTTCTGTATCTCTTAAACAAATTTACATAAGAGAAACGCGAAAGAAATTTCATCTAAAAGTCTCATACGATATAATAATGTATTTTAGTGGAGGGTTGACTATGTGTTTTCTCAAATGTGAACTACTCGAACCAAATATTATAGTGTCACAGTCGTTGTTTTAGTATTTTTTAGTGAAATTTCCAATTTGTAACCTAATAGCATTTGTTGCGCGGAGCATTAAGAAGTTTATACATTCGTCGAGGAGAAGCGTAACATCGTTACAAACAAACTTTACTATAATGTCCTGTTGCGCTTGACATTCATGTTTAGTCAGTGAATTGCATTAAATATCAATCAGCTTTCCCTGAGCTAGTCCTTCTATCGTGGAAGTTTTTTCTGGAATTTCTTGTAGATGTATAATGTGATCTCCTACTTAATCTTCTCTGAGCGATCTACTTGATGAAATAAAGTGACATAGTCTATCATAAATAGACGGTTACATACTAGATAATTGAATGCAAACTTTTCTCATGGGACTATGCTAGACATATAAAGGCAGTTAAATGAAGGATGTGGTTACAAATTATTGTATTGAAACATTACCGTATTTTCCATTGGTTGCTATGAAGACTCTATACTTTCTTCGTCAGTCCATCTTTATGTGGCTGTCACAATGAGTCAATTGCATTACATTAAAAGTTTTGCATACCAAATTGAGGCCGAGTTAACAAATTCATCACTATTTCACACATTTACACCGACAGGTTCTCCATTTATGTTACAGAGATCACATTAATATCATGGATTTTGTGACAACCTTTTAGAATATTTTCTTCAAATTTCTTACAACATGCATTAAGATGTTTATAACTAAATAATCCCAATTTCATAAACCTGTATTTTTATATACATTGACGCATGCCTTCTAATATACTATATACAGGATGTCCGGGGAGGAAACGTCGAAACTTCGAAAATAAGCTTTTAAGGCAATTCTAAGCATATTTTGTCTAATAAACTACGTGGATATTCCGAATGGTTGAGCCGCTATTAGCACTCAAAAGTTGGTGTGAAAATTTGATTTATAGGCAAAACTTTGCATTATGGTAGCATAGTAACAGTCGAGAACATAAATTCTTTATTGGTTTATATATATATGCATGCCATCCAATGAATTGCTCTGTTGAGAAAGTACATACTATTTTAACATTTTATTTGTACACTGTAAATCAGTAAGTTTAAAAATGAAAATGAATTTCAGATATGGTAGACATCTGACAACTGTGTTTTAAACAACTTGTAACTGCGTTAAAACTTAATTGAAACGAAATTTACACAAAAAATCATTTTCGGAAAATGTCCTTCTATTGCACAAGTTGTGAGAAAAATATTTTGAAGTTGTCGTTGTATTCATATAATCTTAAAATATTTCGAAAGGTTACAATAAAGAAAAGGCGTTTTCGAAGTTGGATTTACCTATTTTAATACAGATATTTAGCGATCGTAGTGGCTGGAAGATATTACTATAAATCACTGAATGGCACTGATGGTAAAAATTCCAAATTAAACTTCGCCAAATATTAGCAAATTCAGATTTAAGCGGGCGATGCTGAATATCAAGTGGCTTAGATGTTTATGTCTATTATCTTTCTGTACAACCTCAGAAGCATTAAGGACTTCGAAAAAAATAGGGGGATAGGTAGATGGTAGATAGATAAACAGGCGTTACAATATCAAAAAAGTTGCTTTTCCACAACGCAACACACGAATATTTAATGACGGGCGACTCCTCACTTGGAACCCTGCTGTTGCGTGACATCACTTGTACGTTAGCAGTAACAAACTGAGTATGGATGTCACTTGGTACGCGGAGGATGGAAATAGGCCGAAATATTTGCTGAAGGGTTTTTTTCCAAGTTCCTGGGTGTCTAACGAAACCATACGCATCTCTCACATGACCGAAGGTTGCATAGTTTTCTTTCAAATTTTGCTCGCATTGGAAATTAGTTATAAAGATTTTTTTAATTTTCCGTAATTTCCTGTATCTAACGAAACTATAGTCGCTCGTTACATGGCCGGAGGTTGTACAGTTTTCTTTCAATTTCAATGCGCGTCGGAAATTAGTAATACAGATGTAACTAATCTAGCTTAAATTAGATAATAAAATATAAATTCATCCGTGCTGCCACTTACTATCTCTAGAAACGAAAATACACATGTTGTACCTAGTTTTCGTTTCCCTGTATCTCTCGACCACACATTCTGGCCATATGAAGCAGCTGCCAATCTTGTATCGTATGATGCATGCCTTTTGTTAAGTGGAGCACGTTCAACATACGTTTATAAATAAAGGCGAAATTGTTTTCACATGAACGGTGAATGATGAATCTAGAAGGTGCTGCTATCAGTGTTGCTCTTGCTGCTCATAATATCTCTAGTTTTTGCCCTGCGTACATCATTTTTTGAAGAATATAAAATAACATGGTTCCATTGATTGAGGTCATTATTTAGGCATGGACCGGCTCAGGTGATTCAAGGCATCAATTGATGTCACTGCACGGCCTCTAAACAGGAGGTCCTAGGGTTCGAGTTCCGACGACGGCAGGATTTTCGATTCCTAGTTGGGAAAACCCCGCAATCCGACCTATAGGTCGACGCCGGATTCGCCATCCAGCAGGCGAAGATCACCGCCACATCCGAAGAAGAAAAGCAAGCACTACTCTTACGGCACTAGACCTTACCCATTGACGTGCCCGGAGACACCAATACATCAATCAATACAAATATTCATTGACATGGAATCATGGTACCATTGAGTTTTGTTTCGCTCTACAATTCAACACAAGAATAATTTAAAATGTCTTGGTTTTGAAATAGTAATTCCGGACATACGCGCTTTACAATAACGCTGTGATGTCCCCAGAAAGCGTAAAATTTTGAATTTAATATATCTGAAAATTTAACTAGACAATGTAGGGTGTCTTAGAATGGAACTTTGGCAGTGTTTTTTTAGCAGTAAATTTTTCTCGGTATTTCACGTAATAAGATTGTTATTATAGAAATAGAATCGTGAAAAGAAGAGACGGCGTTCTGGAGCGATTTATTGTCATTGTGTGCGCGACGTAGAATAACAAAAATGTAGTTCCCATCAAGGGAAATCTCCTGCTCCGAGTAAGTTAATTTCCTTAAAGACACCACTTAACCTCTCTGTCTGTGAATTCTGGAGAAGGTCGACCGCGTCCCCGAGCAGACTTCTGTGGCTCTTAAAGCTGTTGACGGGAGGGAATGACGTCCAACTAGGCGCCCATCAAGAGGAGAATCAAGGGATATTAGCTCGAAGGCTTCCAGAGAAGAGAGGGACGGAAGACATAGACTGCGTCCGGTGTCGCCGCTCGCTCCCTGGGACAATGAACCAGATGAAGCGTCTCTGCTTCTTGCTATTACCACTAGTTCAACAAGATACTCTTATTGAACGTACAAATGGGGAAGTTACTATTGTATTTTAATAAGAGGTGCTTAAAAATAAATTACATAAAATATTTTTTTGCTGTAAATGTAATAAATTATTTATTTACTGTCAAAAACTGGGAAAATTGTTTGCTGTATATCGAATGGGAGTACAATCTGCGCAAGTTTCTTCAACCCCGGAATGCCAGTCCTCACTCTTTTACTATGCGTAATTGAACCATGAATAAAGGTAGAAACGAGTGTTGTTTGCAAAGTTGATAACAAATGTTCGCTCCTGTGTAGTAGAAAATATTGCTACTACTTGTTATCCTGTACAATTAAATCAATATGATATACAGAAAGACACTTTTGTGAAATACCTAACAGATGTTCACATAGAAAACGTGTGAGGAAGAAACATATACTGCTCAAATGTAACTTATTTGTATGCGAGGTCAAAATAAAGTATTCTTTCTTAAGAAGTGTTTACGGTATCCTTTCTATCTGCATGCACTTCTAACACCTCTACAGCTTATTGAAATGTTTGTATAATCTTCATTTAGAATTTATGCTATTGTGCCCAAGAAATTTTATTCTTATAAAGTATCGTTCTCCTGCAACAGCCCGCGCATGGAGAGGGGCGCTCAGAGAAAGCCAAAGGCCTGGGGCTATAGATCCACGGAGAATCCATATTTAAAACAAAAGCTCCGTCCCCATGCATAAGCATAATTTATTTTTCCATGCAACAGAAATTACTTATAGCCGTTAGTTTGAATTAGAAGTGAATTCATTTTTTTATTTGTTTTGAATGAAAAATATTTTGAGGGCCCAATTAAGTCGGGCATGAATCAAGTTGCTCCACCTGCCCCCTCCCCCTTCTGGTTGTTCCTACTCATGGCATTTATGAAATTGTGGAGCTTTAACTCTTCAGTTTCTTGTACTGGAACTCAAGTAATATTAACGTGGGCTATGAAAATAACATCTTGTACCAAAAAGTAAGTCTTTGAATTTCAGTAACATTTTTCGCTAGCTTCTAGAGAACCTACCCCAAATTCATAATGGAAAATTGCGCCATGCTCTCACGTTGACTGACATCCTTGAAATTGATGAGTTGTATTAATTTACGCGTTCCTACACAGTAAGTGATGATAGCCTCTTTTTTTCCTTTCCCTCCTTCTCGTTCGTATTTTCCTCCTGTCCATCCTCTTCCTCTTTTTCTTTTTCGTCATTTTCCTCTCTTATTCTTCCTTACCCACCTCCTCCGCTTCGTAAGGTTGGCCTTCCTTTTATTTTGTTTAGAATAGTATACTAAAAGAGACAACAGCTGAGACAATCCCTATAATGCGTGTGGGTGGTGGTAGCAACGGTGACTCTGAAAGTGACATTATAGACTTCCTTGTCGAGGAGAGGAAAAGGGACGATGCGATTCTCAGACGCTAACAGCGAACTATGTCGGCGACGGCGACGGCAGCGACAGCGACGGCGACAGTCAGTGTCGATTCCCGTGCGGCGCCGTTATCGATGGCAGTAAAGCCGTTGGAAGGTCGCTCAAGGATAAAGGCCCAGAACAATGGGATGTTGACACGCGGGCTGCGGCAACAGCATGGTTATCGCGTCTTTAAATGGGGAAACGTAATTTGCTGGGCGTCTGACTCTGATAGAACAGGAAACCAAAGAAGCGGAGGCAGAGGCAGAGAAACCGGAAAGGAGAGTACTGGAAAAGACTATAAAATTGTTTCAACTCCATAATTCATTGTAATTCAGTTTTAACCGAATTCTTAATTATTTTTAATCTTTATGACCGAACACGTAAGATAACCCTAATCAAATACATTATTATCCCATCAGAAAATGTTCACATCACTGAAAGTGTTTTTATGGTACCACAAAACAGTTCGAGTCTTGGCGTGATATCCAAAAACTCACAATACTTGAGGGATTTTTCTAGATCATGGAGGATTAGACGAAGCGAAGTGCAGTATTAGCCCATTTCCGAATCGTAAGGAGCGGAGTGAGAAAGAAAGGAGTGTGTGAAGGAGAGTGAGATACTCCAGGTATCTTCCCCAACGAGGCACTGCCCCAGCCAGGACATGCTGCAAGTTCCCATCTTGTTTCCCGAAATGTGCTTGTATGTAGTGATGTAGTGCCTATCTATATAACTAGTGTCGAAACTTCCGCCAAATCGGGACTCGAATCCTAGAACCTCCCTTTGAAAGTCGCTGCAGAGATGACGTTAACCCCGAAATACACTGGGTATTTCGTGAATGCTAAAGAGTTTCGTTTTAATACTGTATAATACATTGTCAATTGACAGTGGTACATGAAACCTCATCAACATTTACAAAATATTGTTAAAATTGGCTTCAACTTGTTTTTATTAAAATTCACCTTGGGTTAACGTAGAGAACGCCTAAAAGAATAACGCAGTTCTCATTTTCGTTCAAATTCGTATTTTTCAAAAATTGCAAATGCTTTATAGTGTCTTCCTACAACTACAATAATGAAGATATATTATTTTCCTGAATGAAATCTGGTTTTTTGAAAAGCCATGTAATTTTCTTTTTCGAAAATATGCATAGTTTTTTTTCTCTTGGGCTTTTATCCAGCCGACTGTCGGTTAACCTTTACGTCCCGATGGGACGCTTATTCGACTATACAATAGACACCAACGCACTTTCGGGCTTTGCTAATCTGGGCAGCAGAAAGCGTGTCCCTCCGAGACAACACATACATGAGAAACATGGGGCAAACAACCATGCCCAAGGCGGGATTCGAACACGCGACCCTTCGGACCGAAGACCGTAGTCGGTGCACTCTTAGCCACCTCGACCCTACAGGTCGGCCGTGGGATGATTTTGAATGAAAAATAGGCAATTTTTAAACATTTTTAAAAAAATGATTCAAAATTTTTCCTCTCTTTGAATTTTCGAAAATTGCAAAATATTAACATTGCAAATGCCCAACATTGAAGATACAGACTTTTGTCTTAAATGAAAACTGTTCTAACATATCAAATCTTTAAAATATGGCAAGTACAATTTTTTTTTATTTTTATTATTATTATTTTTTTTTTTTGAGAACGTAATTTGAATAATTTTCACGTAACTTCTACACAAAGTGTATGTATTTTATAAAACAAAATGCTCAAAAACGGCTCCAAATTTTGTCTTTCATTTTCTTCAGTTAGATGGGACGAAAAATTACAACATCCGTTACTAATGTCCTGCTTCTCGGAGATGCTCATAATTCTATGTATATTTTGAGAGTAAAATTGGCTCATATTTTAACGTAGTATTGTACGTATATTGCGTTTAAAATGTACTGACACCTGTCTGACGTAAGGCGTGCGTGCCTTTGCTCATGATGTGTACAATATTTTTGTAACTACTCGCATTTATTGACGATACAATGAAAGCTAACACTTGGTATAAAGCCCTGCTTTGTGTGTTCGCAATACTGTTGGTTTCCTCATTCGTGCGTGACGGCGTACCCATCACAGCTTGATCGTGTTTAACCTTGAGTTGCGTAACAGCCAATTCACGATCATCAATTTAGTCTGCACGTTGAACACACTCTCAAAGTGCTCTCAAGATCACGCATATTTAAATTGAGAGCAGTACTGCTAAAGCTTGAAGATGTTAATTCATCGAATATCACATTTCAATGGAGTTTGTGAATATAACGAATATTCAGTGATACGCCTTTCCTTTTTATATTATTTTGTTACGCAAACATCAGGTTGATATCTTTCTTGGCCTTTCCGCCGCCCACCACCAAAATTTTCAAAATAACTTCATTGACACAATGTGCATGTTACATTATTATTATCAATTGTGAAATAACCTAGATAGTGATTTATTCTAAATGGAAGCTATATAGTTTAATTTAATTAGAGTAACGATCCTAGTTATTGTGTAAAATATTTGGTGGCATCAAACATATTGCAGGAATCAGTTCTGCAAAAAAATGTATCAAAAGCATAATTTTACCTTCACTCTGTAAATATGCATAGGGCTATAGACTGTGATGTGCATAATTATTTTACTTAAATGAGAAAATGTTTGAAATAACACAGTCTGACTCTTGTGTTTTCCTTGCGTTATGTTTTACAAACTCAAAAGTTTCTGCATAATGTTTTCATATTTCTCGTAAACATGCTTTCTATCTACATCTGGTCTGGATACGCCTCTGTAAAGGATTTTGGTTTAACACTAATTCTTTCCTCCATCACGTCCTGGCATTTTTCAATCTGTGGGTCTTGTACCGGTGTGCGGAAACATCTATAAACTGCTCGACAATTTTCCGACCCATCTTTCTAGTTGTCGCCTGGCGAGTGTGTGGACTCGTATTCGCACCTGTCCTCGTTCATCAACAGAAGCGAACAAATAAAGCCGAAACCGGAATGAAAATCAACAAACTGCGTTCACGCCATATCGCAATCTCCACGAAAGCGCTGAAACCCGTGCGAACATACGGAGCCCATTTGGCCGAGAACTGCCGAGTATTTGTTCTAGTTGAGCTCACTAATGCTGCGATCCATTACCACACGCATGGCAACCAATATACGAGTACAGTTACGGAAGACCTTTGGGGTAAAAGGTTTTCTTGTTGATATTAGTTAAACGTGAATGTGGTAGTAGTGTCCATATTAGGAATACTTTGCATCCAGGTCTCAGGATATGTTCTTTAGAGAAATGAAAAACATATATCTGTCCTAGAACATTTGAAATTGAAAATGAAAACATAATGGTGACGTTATGCGTTTTAACATATTATTGCTTCCAGTTGAGCGATATGTGAAATGTGTTTCTTAATGGAAATTAATATTAAAATCAAATTAAAATATATCCACGTTGTTATTATTATTATTATTATTATTGTTATTATATGCGGGTTTTCTCTCAGATACTGCAAATTGGTGAATTAAGTGTTAATGGACGCATTTACTTTTATGAATTGGCATGCGTGGTTAGGGAAACGGTACGCGTGTCATTAAAATCGTATCAAACTCAGTAGGGTCCAATTAAAATGAAGATTGTTTTGACCAATTCGGGGCATTTAAACTATTCACAAAATTGTGTTGACGTATTATCCTCAAGAATTTCTGAGTATTAAATTTAATTTGTAGGATTTTCTTGTATTACTTTTTACCTGATACGAAGAATACAGCGCTGAATCATGTTAAAAGAACGTGCTTGTAAATTAATTACAAAATAATTTTCGGAAATACAGCGTTCAATGCGAATAAGGACCTTCACCATTTTCTTCATCGTGTTTTGCTCATTCATTTTTTGAGCGTGCAGGGGAAAATGAACCAAACATTTTTTGAGACATTTTTTGACAAAATAAGGCTTCATGAAAAGTACCAATACTTCAAAAACCGAATATCTGTTTTAAATTCAGAGGGCCTTCGATTTCGTCCAGGATTATCAAGAACTTACAAAACGCGATTCAGACTACACGAGTTAGACGAATTAATTAATTACCGACCATATGCCAAACAAGATTTAACCTCGTCCACTTTACTGCGACGAGTATATACGATAATTCTTTTAAAACATTATTACATTCAGTATGTACATTTCATTGTAATTACATTGCTTATTCATTTTATTGAGATCTATGAAACTTTTCATCATTGAATTATCTTTCCATTTTTTCCCCCCACATATTCAATTCAGCAATACTGCCAAGGCAAATTACTGCGCAATGCCTTCTGAAAATTTCGACGATCTGCATTACTTATCTCCGTACCACGTAGAAATTTAGTACATTCAAAATTGCTTTCGGACTCACTTACATCTCCACGCATGATGATACTGTTTCTTGAAAAGAAAATATTCGATTAAAAATACACAAGACTGTATTGTATATATTCAATTGTTAGTCGATAGTTTGATAGTAGTTGCATTTTCCACATTAAATATGCTAATAAGAATTGTCGCACGATAATGTGTACACAATGTCAACGTATGGCACTTCGGACCCCATCTGCACGAAAATAATATAATTAATGTTTACTTTCATTGTTGAAAACCTAATAATTAACATGTAAAACAATGCAATCATCAAGCTTTTCAGTACGTAATTCACTTCACTCCCTTAATGACGCTGGGTTAATTTCGTCCAGTGCTTAGCACTCCATGATCCAATGTAGAGTAATTGATATTGCAAGATACGTTGTGACAGTTATAATAAGAAACTATTATACAGTCACCCAACGACCTCGGCTTAGTTAAGTAATGAGTGGGTGGAAAAGTAATATTTTTCAGTGAAGATTTTAATTTTAAGTTGCAGGTTTTAATTCAAATAACAATATTTTTTGTCATTCCCATTCAATTTACATTTGATACAAACATGTATAGAAATCTGTAAAGTATTATAAACAATTCCATTAAGTGAGAAATGAAAAATTTCATCTATGATGATTGCAGAAATTTTATTTAATTTTCTAACAAATTAGCAAATATCTGGCTCTGATTGATCTATTTTTGTCTGCAGAAAGCGCTTATAATATTCTATTACTTTTCATTAAAAATAATTTTTTATTCCCAATATGCAAAATGTCGACCAGAGTTTAACATCGTTTTCTGCTTGTAGTTCGATATTGAAACGAGTTGTTAATTAACTCACACAAATTAAATAAAAGAGAGGGGGACAGGGATTCTTTCTCAGGAATGGGTTCCGGGTCTGATCATACATACAATGGAAATTGACAATGGTTTATTACAAAAAAAAAGAACCATGATCATTACAAGCAACTGGAACTTAACATACTACTTGCTGCCATGTGATCTGTATTCCCTACACCAATCTCTTGTAAATTACATCATTCAATGGTTTGCTACTGTTCGCACCACATTCCCCTCCCCTGACATCCATTCTCTGATTACCCTGGTTACTGAATATCAGGTACTTATGCTGTATGCCTCTTGTAGCTCTGACGCGTGACTCCACCTCGGCGCTATCCTCGGGATTGCTCGGGTCTGCTCGGTCGCCCGCGTCGCCGCCGTGTCGCCACCGCGCCCGCCGCCTTCTCCAGCAATGCTCGCGAGCACGCCACGCCGTTTCCCCAAATCATCGTTCTTCACAGTACTGGCAGACGAAATTCATTCGGCGTGCTCGAACACTCGTGTCTCTCACGCAACGGGAGCATTAGTTTCACGATTAATCTTTCTCCGTACAACTCACCAGCGTGTGAACGACGCCTGGTTACTGCACTCGCTCGTGTAAATATAATAGTACAAGTCTCAATTATCCACTTTCCGCCCCCTTTTTCCCAGGTTGTAACTTTGATGTTACTGCACAGTCCTCACAATCACAATTGTTACTATCCTACGTTTACTCAACGTTTCTATTAGTTGCTGCACTCGTCCATGTCCACGTGTTTACCACTTACTACCGACATTATCTGTAGCATCTCTGTTCTTTCACATTACACACGCATCTTTTTAACTCCGCTTTACCACAGTTACCTGTATCAATCAAGCGTCTACTCACACGATTCTTCTACTTTTTCCACACCACACTTTCGCTGATTTCATATATTACATCGCTCTACCATCTGACCTCCGCCATGTCTGGGCGCTTCTCTCTCGCCACTCTGGCCTCTTGGCCCCTGCTCGGTTCGCGGCACTCGGTTCCTCCGCTGAGCCGGCTCCGGCCCCCCCCCGACTCCGCCGGCTGGCCAGCCTGTGCCGCGCAGTTTAAACCTACGAATTGGGCCGAAACGCATTGTTATCACTGAGATGATAACAATTCGTTTCATCACCCCCTCCTCCCCTTTTTCCGGATTTTTCACACAAAATCCGCCCAAGTATTGAGTGGGGTCTTCGAGTCGCCCCCTTCTATAGGGCATGGTCGCAAGTTGTAAAAATTATAACATCCTACTATTTCTTGTCTATCTTGAATCTTGACCAATACCACGCCATCCACAATTTTCCATCGATCCCGTTTTCTCCTTAATGCCGCGATGTCCGGGTCGTCCTCCTGGATCCGGCCCTCTTTAAAACATTTAACTTTGTAATCTTTAATTGGGCTTGATTCTTACTAAACACTTGCCTGTTGCCTAATATCCCTATTTGCTTGACTTGTTCCCATAGTTTTTCTTCTGATTCCTCCACTACATAACCCGAGCATACCTCGTAACCTTCTTCCAATCCTTGGTCCATTTCAGCTTTCTGGCCTCCTAGTTCCGCCAGTTTGCGGTCGAGATCGATCGCAACCCTGCATTCCAACAAGAATTCTGTTCCCAGGATTATTGGATGTAATAAGTTCTTCAGTGCCAGCGCTGCTACTTCATACCTTTGGTTGCCGATTTCCACATTTATCATGATCTGTTTTGTAATGGGGCTGGACCTCTTCTGGGTTGCTCCTATTACGTACGCCCCATTCATGGGCAAACACCTCATTTTCTTGCCTTCCGCCAACAACTCCTCATAAAATTTCTCCGACACCACCGTAATCGCGCAACCTGTATCCACTAACGCTCCAGTACTCATCCCTTCACACATCACTCTAATCGTGGGGCATCTTCTTATTGGAATGTCCGAGCTCTTTCGCCTCTGCCATGGCTGGTCGTCATAGGTCACCGTCTGAATGGTGTTGATAGGGACAGCGCTTGAGATATCCCTTGTCTCGTCGGTAATGGGGTCTCTCTTCCCCACAGATTCTTCTGGTTTCATGTTTTCTTCCCTTGACTCCAATAGTACTACTTTGTCTTCCACCTCGCGAAGTTTATCCGGTATCTCCATCTGGTATTTCTCAATCTTGTTTTCATTTGCTTTGACGTCTTCTTGACACCTGACTTCCATCTCTCCCCTTTTGTTGTCTTGTGTCCCAGATGGTCGTTGATTTGTTCTTGCAAACGAGTCTCCCTTTCCTCTTCCATCTTGTTTGCTTGTGTTTCTTGTTTTCTGTCCTGCCTCTCAAATCGTGCCACTACTTGACTTATTTGATTAGCTAGTTCCCTCGTCCGTTCCTCCTCTCTCTTATCCCATTCTTCCTCTCTCTTGTTCTGTTCTTCTGCTAACTCCTTAACAAACTCCCTCATTCGTTCCTCCCGTTTCTTGTACAGTTCTTCCATAAACTTACTCTGTTCTTCCGCTATCCTGTTCTGTTCATCCATAAACTTACTCATCATCTGGATTATGTCCGGTTGAGTACTTGCTTGCATCTCTCGATTCCATGTTCCTGCTTCAGTCTGGTTGATTGGTGTTGATGTAATTTTAAATTCATAGCTGAAGTCTTCTCCCGTTTCCTCCCTCCATTCACTACCATTCCCTACATCTTCACCTCTCAGTAAAGTGCTCCTACCTATTCCTTCATCGCTATCCTCCATCCTCCCCTTCCTCTCTGGTTGCACCGATTCCCTCTGTTGGGCTGCCATCTTGCTATTTAATGACCTCGTTCCCTAACCTAATTCGTATGTTCCCACTACCTACCAATCAACCTAGTAATGTTTCTATTTCTAAACTTCTGCCTATTTCCTCCGTCCACCTGCATTCACAGTGATCTTGTTATTATTTCTATAGCTAATTATGTTTTGCCCCACAACAATGCTCTTTACCAATCGTGTATCAATTCTCACTATTAATTGACCGTACACATAATTATTCTCATTAACCTGTACAAACTCTCACATATATCATAGACCCTATTAATAACCTTCACTTCACCAATTAGATTTACACAATTGTATCACCCAATAACACAAAATCGAATAAGCAGTGGAGTACAAGATAACCTACCCCCTTTCACACTTTATGATTTACACTCTATTTGAACACCATTACTTTAAAAATAATCATTAACTTCACGGTAACACCTTCACAAATTCTTACAAATAATTTTTCATAATGCTCATAATACTGCAAACAACAATCTCCATACCCTCTAAATCACAAATGAACAACTTATTAACACTACCGTTAATACAATTTCTGCGAGTAAATCCTCATAGTACCCATAATACCGTCAACACCACCTTCATACACTCTGAACCCCAAATAAACAAGTTGTGAAACACTTGTAATACATGTAATACTACCAGCAACCTCATAGTACATATAACACTACTAGCAATATCCTTCATACAATGTAAATCACCACATAAACAAATTATTAAACACTGCTCTTAATGTAAATTCCTGCAAATAGACTTTCATAATACATATAACACTATTAGCAACACCCTTCATATGATCTCAATCACCACATAAAATTATTAACCACTGCTGTTAGTATGGTTTTAATCTTACAATCTGAACCACAAAATAAACAAATTATTAAACACTATTGTCAATGCCCATTCCAAAATTACATGAATTCACCAATCTACAAAGTTATTACCTATTACTAGCAATATTTGTTATTCTGCTGCAAAACTCCCTTTTTGTTTCCAAAATGACAATTAATACCACACTTATTTCAATCCACCCATTATCTTGCACAAGAAAATAACATTTATGATGCACCCTTAGAACACTATTAATGATTACTTCATTGAACAAAATTCTTTCAATCACTTGAGAATGCTTTGTTTTTCACGTACCACCGAGTACTGTATTACTTAATGTGCCCTCTTATTCTCATTAAACATACAAACAATAATATACAAACTTATTCAGAAAACACTGGCATCAATTAAGAAAAATTTCACTTAAAAAACACTTTTGCATTATTATGCCTATACTTGATCCTCTTCAGAAACCCACCACCTCAAACATAAACATGAATGACAAATCAAATTTAAGTTATTACTATTGCCTGGCAATTATTTTCCTGGCTAACAAATTACATCTATGCACTGGATCTCTTCAAAACAACTTGTATTCATCACACACTTTTTGTTTTCCAAAGTAATTATAATAACTGCATGTTAATGTCACCCTAATTCAATATATTTCAACTGCAATACTACTGTTTATTTTATTATCTCAATAATACCCACACTATTCATTCCCATTGCTTGCATGATTTCACCGGAGCCACATTACTTAGTTTACCGAGTCCAGCCTGTGCGGGCGCCAGTGAAACGAGTTGTTAATTACATTTGTGCACTGAATCAATTCAAAGCAAGTTGTAATTATAACATGCTTCTTACACATTTCAAGGTTATTGTTATAACTGCTTGTTCAATATCAAAATACCTTAATATGCTCCAAATGCAGTACTACTATTTATATTCTCTTATCTTATTTATGCCCGCACTATTGATTTCCATTGCTTGCATGATTTTACCGGAGCCACATTACTTAGTTTACCGAGTCCAACCTGTGCGGGCGCCAGTGAAACGAGTTGTTAATTAACTCACACAAATTAAATAAAAGAGAGGGGGACAGGGATTCTTTCTCAGGAATGGGTTCCGGGTCTGATCATACATACAATGGAAATTGACAATGGTTTATTACAAAAAAAAAGAACCATGATCATTACAAGCAACTGGACTTAACATACACTTGCTGCCATGTGATCTGTATTCCCTACACCAATCTCTTGTAAATTACATCATTCAATGGTTTGCTACTGTTCGCACCACATTCCCCTCCCCTGACATCCATTCTCTGATTACCCTGGTTACTGAATATCAGGTACTTATGCTGTATGCCTCTTGTAGCTCTGACGCGTGACTCCACCTCGGCGCTATCCTCGGGATTGCTCGGGTCTGCTCGGTCGCCCGCGTCGCCGCCGTGTCGCCACCGCGCCCGCCGCCTTCTCCAGCAATGCTCGCGAGCACGCCACGCCGTTTCCCAAATCATCGTTCTTCACAGTACTGGCAGACGAAATTCATTCGGCGTGCTCGAACACTCGTGTCTCTCACGCAACGGGAGCATTAGTTTCACGATTAATCTTTCTCCGTACAACTCACCAGCGTGTGAACGACGCCTGGTTACTGCACTCGCTCGTGTAAATATAATAGTACAAGTCTCAATTATCCACTTTCCGCCCCCTTTTTCCCAGGTTGTAACTTTGATGTTACTGCACAGTCCTCACAATCACAATTGTTACTATCCTACGTTTACTCAACGTTTCTATTAGTTGCTGCACTCGTCCATGTCCACGTGTTTACCACTTACTACCGACATTATCTGTAGCATCTCTGTTCTTTCACATTACACACGCATCTTTTTAACTCCGCTTTACCACAGTTACCTGTATCAATCAAGCGTCTACTCACACGATTCTTCTACTTTTCCACACCACACTTTCGCTGATTTCATATATTACATCGCTCTACCATCTGACCTCCGCCATGTCTGGGCGCTTCTCTCTCGCCACTCTGGCCTCTTGGCCCCTGCTCGGTTCGCGGCACTCGGTTCCTCCGCTGAGCCGGCTCCGGCCCCCCCCCGACTCCGCCGGCTGGCCAGCCTGTGCCGCGCAGTTTAAACCTACGAATTGGGCCGAAACGCATTGTTATCACTGAGATGATAACAATTCGTTTCAATATCTATTTAATGTACGTTGAACATCTAACAAATAATCAGTTCATATGTATTTTCAAACATTTATGTTGAAATTTGCCGATTTACAATGGTGTTCTTGTTTACAACTTGCCTGCACAAACACAAAAGGTTGGACTTGTATCGAACAACCGAGGAACCTGAGTAAGATTTTCTTTTTAGTCAAGAATTCTTTTATACATTATTGGCTCCAGAATAATCAAATCTTGTATAGATGCGACAATCGTGAATGGAATCTGCAACAATTTTTGGTGATTTTAAAATAAAGAGAAGAAAAGACAATTTAATTCCCAAGTAGGCAGTTTTAATTCCTTCAGAGAAGAAATGAAGTGTAGTTTCCTAAGCAAACCATTTGAATTGAAAACGTATTCTCTCATTTCAATTCCACGATAGAAATTTTGATTTTGACTTCCGAAGTTCGATTATAAACTATTTTCACCTCTTCATTGGAATCATTTGAAGTTCTTTGAAGTTCAACACCGATGGGCTGTCGTATTCCATATCGGTTAGTCAGCAAACATGCCGCTCTTCTCTAAAGCCAGCTCGTCTGCCCTGATTATGACCATAACCATAATTCAAAACCGTCTAAATTGGACGTTGGTTGTGTTCCTTCTCACGTGCATATATAGAGATAACGCATTTTGCAAATGTCTTGACACTCGTGGTTGTTGTTTTCTTTCACGACCTGAAATATGTTGTTAAGTGTATTGTAAGAAGTTGTGCAGGCCTCTCGTAAAACTGCGTGTAGTTACTGGCCATGGTCTGTGGCGCTCACTCACTACATGCTGTCCTCCAAGCCACCTACTCATTGTCTCATTCACAGACGCAATCCTTAAGTTCTTTAACCACTCACTTGTCCTTTTCTTGCTCTTTGGTTCACACCCTGACGCATTTTCTGTCCTGCTATTCTTTGCAACTGGTGCTATAGTTTGCCTTTATAACCTCAAACTTGTGTCGATTTTGGCTCAGTCGTAATTTTAACTTCTATATTTTTCATTATCTTCAATCGTCTTTATAAACGCGATATCTCATTTCAGAGCTACTCTTGAGGTACATATTTATTATTGATTATAAATCTTCATAATTGAACTTCATTTTCCTCACCACACCAGTCACCGATTGGTTTTTCATTCTTTTAAATTTCGTTGGGCCATGTAAGCTTCGTTCATTACTTCTTTCAGTTCATTTTGTGCCCTTGCACATTTAAATCATTCATAGAATTGTACTCCAAAGGGGAGAAAATTAGCATATATTTCAGACTTCTCTCCCACTAAATTATTTGTATCCAGATATCCGTTTCTGAACCAGCTTTTGATTTCCAACTTGCTCTCTTAAGTAATTTAGACATTGACTTTCTTTGAAAATCACACATAACATTTTGCTCTGTGCCATCCATTCTTCGCATATGCATCGTCCCACATGATCAACGTCGTCTGCTAGTCGCCGTGCTGCATCTCGCAAAGCTTATCACTTACATCGCTCTCTCCCTCCCTCCCTGTGCCTCTTTCCCCCTCTGTCTCTCAAATTCCTGCCATCTACTCAGCTGCCCAGAACACACTGCTAGCCGGTCCGATCCCGCCGCCCGCCCGTTGTGTAATTTCATTTGCGCGGAATCGCGCAAACGTCAATGGAAAACCCGAGGGCCTTCATTAGAATTGTAAACCAGGTGAGGCCGAGCCGCGAGCTGCGGGAGGCGGTCCGCCCTGCCTGAGCTGCGAGCGGCCCGCCTTACGTAATATGGCGCCTGGCACCTCCCGCTGGTCTGCGCCTCCCGCCTCCACATCCCAAAAGCTTTCTACGGCGTCCAAAATATCCACATCATTAGCATCATTCCAAGGAACAGGAGGACCTGTTTCGGCCCCATAAGTCAATATGCTTTCTTTGTTGTTGTTGTTGTTGACAACAATGGTGCTGAGCCTGGGCTTTGGTTGCATCATCTGCTCACTTCATTGGTTCACTTTTGACTTGGCCTCTATTTGTCGGTATTCTTCATTCGGGTCCAATTTTGAAAAATACTAAATTTCCCTGTAAAACAAGTATTTTACTTCAGCTTGTAGGCCACTGATCCCCATCAGGATCGGGTTTTATGTTCAGTTTCCCTGATCCAATGAACAAATGCTGAGATGGACCCTGGCTTCACATCTGTGTATACGTAGCTAAAATTATACCGAAATTTTCTTGAGCTCGCCTCCTGGAGGTAGGATTGGAGTCGGGGGTGGGAGGGGTGCGTTGCTATTTCGTTAGCAATACTAAAAGAATTCTGTAGTCCGTTTATCGAACTGAAATTTGGAAGCGAAAATGCGTAATTTTCAAACGTTGCTAACCTGGCTTTGTTGGTACTTTTATTCCCCATTCAACTGTGTTTAGCAAAACTGTAGGGAAGAAATTCTGCAGAGCCAGAAAAACGTGCGCAAATTATACTTCTCCTCCACATTTAGCCTATAATTTACACAATTTACTGCTCTTTGTTGTAAATAAATTAAATTAAATCAAATTTGACTCCCTTCATTTCTAACGAAATTTGACTGTTACTTCGCCGCCAGGGTCCGAGGCAACAACGATCTAAGTAAATATTTGCACATTATTTATGTGCTTTTATGGATGAAAGATTATGGACATCTGAACTAGACAATTATCGAAGTATTCAATTGTGACGGCCATTTAGCCAATGTTCTTGTACTTCTACACAACACATTATATCTTAATGCGTATTTTCTACTGTTCGAAAATCTACAAATCCATACTCTCACGGAGCTAGATATTCTTGTCAACGGACTTAAGTGAATGTAGAAAATTTCTATTACATTCGAGTATCTGAACGTGAGAGACCTTCAAAAAATGAATGAACTGACAGATTATAATTATTGGGTGTATGATGGAACGAAATGTAAAATGGAACGAAAGGTTAAAGAATCCGATGTGCTTCATCCGCCAGAAATAATTGACTAATTATGTATTGCATAATTATTTAATTAAGTATATTAAAGAAATATTCTGTTAGGAATGATCTCTCGATACCTAGAGGTGCAAAACCTGCCGTTGTTCTTGAGCTCATGTAGGTAAACTCTGTTGGGAACATAAAAGATAATACAAACTAAATATGTGAATTGACGGTCTGATGCATGTAGAGTGCTTCCTCTCTGCCATGCGGATAAGGAATAACTCAAAAGTTAAAACAAGGAAATCGCTGATAGAAAACATTGAGCTCTTATATACGCGGTTTAACCAATGCCACAGGAGAAATCCATTTAAATGTTAATTCTGGTCCAGTAGTCTGACGAATGCTCTAAAGAGACGATGATCTGTATAAAAGAACATTTATATTTTTAGAGGTGGCCTACGAAAGAATTATCTTACAAACTTCACATTACATTCAATTTTTTCTAAACCACAGAAAGAAAACTCCAAAAGAAGTCTCCAAAAGAAACTTCTAGAATTTACATTTGAAAATTGCAAAAGTTAAAAAAAATAATAAAGATAAAAAGTTAATAATAATAATAAAATAATAAAAATAATAAAAATAATAAAAAATAATAATAAAAATAATAAAAAATAATAAAAATAATAAAAATAATAAAATAATAAAAATAATAATAATAATAAGTTAATAATAATAATAAAAAGTTAATAATAAAATGTTCCATTTTTTGAAAATGGTCGCAGTTTTCGTGAAATTATGACAGTAAAAAACAAGACTTTTTCAAAAAACGCTCGGAATAATTATCTTTAAATTTCCTTCTAGAGTCGAACAAGGTTTGCTTCAAAAGATGGCGTAATCTTATTTTTTTAATATTTAAAATGGTGGAAATTGCTATGTATATTATTTTCGAATATGTTCACGCCTTCAATATTGAAGCTATATATTTCTATTTTGATCCAATCTATTCTACAATGCGAGACCTTCAGGTCATTTTTATACGCTTTTTCAATATATTAGTAATTTTTGCGTAATTGTTATCTTATAAAGTGTTAGAATCAACGTGGAAATTTATTGTAGTATTAGATATAAAATGCCCACGAAATGTGAACCCGATGAAAATATTCGATAAAATAAAGTATCTGACACGGTTAAATTGCATTGGAGAAAACCTCTGAACTTGTCATCTTTGTATCACTCGACTGGGTAAATATCCCTTTAAATCTTTTGTAAGAATAGAGTACAATACGCTGAATTCATTGACAGAGATTTCATTTGAACTTTTGAATCTTCAAATATTAAGAATAAGATTTTTTTTACCCCTCGTATTGGTTTTCAGAGGAATTTTTGATGTGATGGCTTTAATATTAGTAGAATAGAAGTTTCTATAATATAATATTTAGTTGACGTTACTAATATAACAGGAGAAATTATGTGCCGTTGCAGCACCATTAGTTTCTTTTCCATCAGAAATCTGTCATTTTTGAACAAGAAAGATCCCAGTACTGCTTGCAACTGAAAAGCTTGTTAATTTCATGTGAAAATTACGTTCATCCTGAGTTACTTCGCTGAAAGTTCGGTCGTGATATCGATTGTTTAATGACGATTTTGTACATTTTGGGAAAAGATTCTTAGATGATTCACTTTTATAACCATTCTTTTAAATCGTCTCTTCTTGGATTTTTGCCGACACATTTAATTCTATTATATTTAACATGTTTAAAATAAATTTCAGTATTCTTGCATTAGAGTTCATTACAATGTATTCTTACATTAAAATGTGTTTTTTAAATTAAAAACAATCAGTGAATTGGTTTTTTTTAAATTGTATACGTACATTTATAGAACTTCGTGTACCTTTTATGTAAAATAAGCATAGCTTAATTACACAGATAATGATTCGTTACTGCAGAGGAGTGAAACATTTGTAGATATATTGAATCAAAGGGCCCGAAAGGAACCTGTAATTTGACATACGTGCTAATTATTATTAATATAGTTAGGAATATTTATTTACTGTATAAATCAATGTCACTTCTTCCAAAATGTCAAATGCAAAGTAAATTGCGTACAGACGTAACAAGTGAATATGAAAATGTTATTTAAAACTTTATACAAATTTCTCATGATTTTCATTGCCCTCCTGAAGTTCTGCCTTTTCCTTTGATCCAGAACGAAAGGGTTAAAGATTCATTAAATCGATTTTTAAACATCTCTTTCTCCGGAAACGTTGTGTGCTGCGATATCTTAATATTTCGCGGCGCATGCTCCGCTCGTCTCCACTTCTCATTCAGCCACAGCGGCACAAGATCGCTCGCGTGCGCGGATGTTATAGCGGCAATAACGCAAGTCCAGCCCTCCCCCCTTTCACCCGCCCCCCGTACCCCACCTCGATCAACCCGCCTCAGTTTCCCCGCTCCTCGCACGGCGCCTATCCTCATAGCAGCGTTTCCCGCCTCCCCGCCCGCATCTCCCCGCATCACTCCGCGACCCTCCTCGCGTTTCCTTTCTTCGTCTCTCCTTCCCTTCGCTTCTGCGGGCCGCTTCTTCGCCTTGCGAGTATCTCGCGATCGCACAGAGGATTGACTTACAGACGCGCAAGCTACAAAAAATTATTTATGATCATATTCTCCTTTTGTGCGCCGGTATTTATGAGTCTTAGCTTCATTTTCATTGTATATCGAGTGCATTTGAGTCGATTGTAGAATTTTCGCTGCCCACACAATGGAGAGTTTCTTGAGGCTCCGTTGCGAAAGAAATGATATTTCAAGGCGAGGAATGTTATCTCTCTGCCGGCTTTGAATTAACATGAAAAGAACAAGGGAACGAGGTATTTCGTCGAGGTTTTATTTTAATTGTCATAAACGCGGCTTTCTATGAGAACGAGATGTATATGCACTGGTCGGGCTGGCAGGCCGACCGGCGAAAGAAGAAAAAGAATCCACGATACTCAATTGGTGATACGTTTTGAATAGAGCGCTCGCTACGCATCAAGGCCAGGCTCAGCAGTAGGTGGAGGGGGACGGGACGAGGCGGGCGGGGTGGGAGAGGCGGGGCGGAGCGATGTGGAGTGGGTGGAGCGGGGTGGATTGAAGCCGAACTGTACGGGGCGGTTGGGGAAGGCCCTGTAGAAGTGGACGGGGCAGTGCGAGACGCGGCGGGTAAGGGTGAGGGCCGCAACGGGCAGGAATAAACGAAGAAGCTTGTAGGTTAAAGAACTGTTTCTGATTGTCAATATATGATTGTTAATAAACTTATCAAATTTTCTTCATGGCAATCCTTTATTATTCACCATTTACACGACTGTGATGGCGATGACCATGATGGGAAATGATGCTGACGGATACTGCGTCAAACTCAGTGAAACTTGTTGATCAAATTGAAGAACTGTTCCTGATTGTCAACATATAATTGTTAATAAACTTATCCAACGGATAAGTTTACTTGGATAAGTTTATTAACAAACGAAGAAGCTCCCTGTGAGATTTTCCTGTGGGTTGGGAGGGGTTTGAGGTGAAGTAGTAGGCAGGCGCAAATTTAGTAAGACAGACCCTTGCCCAAGGCTCTTGACCCCCTAAATTTGCACCTCTTTCTAAAGTACAATCAGTGCACTCTATACGCAGTGTGCAAGCAGTGGATGCTTAACATTGGGTAGGGAGAATAATTTAGCTGTCTGTCTCCAATAGTTTAGTTAAAATATTCATTCCCAAGAAACAATACGTGTCGTCTTGAAAAACAAACGAACAAGTGTAAGTTGTTTTTAATATTGGATGCGTCCAATATTAAAGAGAAAATATTTCTTTACAAAATTCAGTAACTTGATATGAAACACTTGTTTTGCGACACTATTTGTGCCCACTTGAAATTTGGCGTCATTATTCATTTGGAATATATACAAATTCGGGCGTGATGGAACGTATCGGAGCGGCTCGGGCGGTTGGAGGCGATGAACGGTACGAGAACGAAGGCGCCATGGACTAAGATTGAAGCGTCACAGAACAGCAATTCTATTTACTGTTCTGCAATACACGCAAGGGATATTTGCCCGGAGTAACTGATAGACAATGATTGAATCCCGACGATGACCCGATCCCCGAACAACGTGACCGCCTCGATTTTTTCGTTGAAGATGTCACCTCTTTATGTTGATTGAGGGACTACTCAAAGCGCGGTATGAGTACCATCAGTGTAGTGCATGTTATATCTCGGGAAGTGGCAGCGATTCCCCGCTACAACACCATGGCCTAGACGTGCACTTCGCCTTTCAGTGTTTTCCTTCTTCAGGTATCCCCTTGTCTGCACCGCCCCAACCGGGACAAATTGTAAGCTCCCAATTGGTATCCCGACATGTAGTTGTTTAGTACGTGTAAGTGTAATTGTGTGTGTATAAGGGGATAGGAAGGGAACAAGGATGAGCAATGAAAGATCACGTGCGGGGCATTTGTTAGGGTACTGCGTCGGCATTCACTAGGTATTGATAGGAGAAACCACAGAATACTATCTATTAGAGCAGTCGCCCGCCAAACTTCTCCTCTAAACAATGGTTGAACTCGAATTAACTATACAGATATCTAGTTACGTTGGTGGAGTGAAAAGTTATTTTAATCAATCCGATATCGAGACAAGTCCTTACTCAATTTCTCTTGAACGACCTGGTTAGGTGCATCACCTGATATCACTGCAGTGCCTGTGACCGGGAGGTCCTAAGTTCGAGTCCTGACACTGGCAAGATTTTCGACACCACCTTGTCAGATAGGTCGAATTCACTTGCTGTCTGGATGAGAATTCTAGCTACTCTGATAGGTAGTTTTCTGTGTTTTTTATCAACACTAGGCGAATGCCGGAGCAATATCCTAACAAACGGGCCACGGACCGCGGGCGATCTTTCCTTCCTTTTCCTTGTCATATCCTCATTCCTTGTATTCACACCCTTACACTTACATGCACTAGACTACCACACACTCCGGAATCGATCGGAAGTTGGGAGTTAATCCCGGCTGGGGCGGTGCTCTGCTGGCGCGAGATACCTGATTGGGGAAAGCCCCACTAGCCGACGGTAAGTCTGCGCCGGATCCAGCGTGGAAAAATCACCGCCACCTCGAGGAAATAATATGCACTACACGTACGGGACTAATGACCTTAGCCGTGACGCGCCCGAATTCACTATCAATCAATACATCAATCTCTTGAACGACGAGACACTGTCAGGGCGAGTCCGTACCCAACTAGGCACCACCCGGTCGAAACCTGTAAAGCCTGGTCTACTCTCGCTTCGCCATTGCATCCCCTATGATACTATGTGGGCACATCGTCTATCTCAGAAAACCGGACGAATATTTCTACTCTTCCAGAAGAGCTAGAACCTATGGTCTCCTTCTCCAGCAGGGTATTTATTTGGGTCGAAAAGTCTCTGAATTTCCATATGGAGTTTGGTGTTAACCCATTTGGACCCAATGTCATATACATAGGACGGTTGTAGTGCTTCATTTATTTCGTTATAACGAACATGTGAAGACATCTGGTGGCGGTTTTGTTGTACTAATTGTAACATATAGGTTGGGTTAACTTTAGGGAAACATTACATCCTCTTATACTGTGTTGGATTCCGAGATTTGGAGCTCTCGAATTGACTGCAGTTCAATTTTGACGTTATGTCGCAGAGTAAGAAAACAACTATTTCATTTTCTCTCTTTGTAGAAGTTAGTATTCATTTTCCCGCTAATGCATGTTTCCCAAAGGATGTGGGTATGAGTTTATAAAGTTATTTTTATTTAAAAAAAATATATTGTTTACAAATACTTGTTGAATTTCCGTGTCCTCTCCATAGGACATTGGGCACATATGTAGTATTCACTCCATTCCGTATTCCGAAGTAGTCAAGATGTATATTTTCGTAGTGAGGTTATGTTCGTTTGTTTACATTGTTTTACACGACTTTGATTTACATTGTCTGTTCATTTAGGGCAATATTTTCGCACAACTGCCGAACTTACTGAATATTTAGAAGAATTAGGTGATTCAGAGTTTGAGGATCATGTGGTCAACGATAAAGGTTATATTTCCTTGAACAATATTCCACCAGAAGCTGATGCAGTTAGTGATAATGAACATGTTGATGATGAAGTAATTTGTAGTGAATCGGAGTCAGATGGTCTGAAAACAGATGTGGCTGGTACAATTGAGATAATTGGACCCGACGAAGATTTTGACGATCAAATATTGCCTCATTCATCTCAATGCACTGAATCTATAGGCAATAAAGAGCAAGTGCAACAGAAAATTCGGTATTTTCCTAAATGGAAGAAGATTACTGCTAACAATAAAAATATTGTAAAGAAACCAAATAAGATATCATCTGAAAAAATGGAAAATATCAAAAAAGATCTTGCTGGCAAAAGTATTCCTGAGATATTTTTGTCTATGCTCGATCCTCTCTTAGATCACATTTTAGAACAGACGACCCTTTACAGTACTCAGCAAAATGACCACAGTTTTTCTTTGTCCAAAGGAGAATTACTGAATTTTATTGGAATTTTCTTGTTCAGTGGCTATCACATGTTACCGAGAGAAAGGATGTATTGGGATCGTTCACCAGACTGTCATACAGATATTGTATCCAATTGTATGTCAAGGAACAGATTTCAAATGATAAAGAAATTTATACATTTTAATGATAATGCTAATATCGACAAATCAGATAGGTATTATAAAGATAGACCTCTTTATGATATTACTAACCAGCAGCTTCTCAAATACGATGTCTTCAGTGAATATCTTTCAATTGATGAAAGAATGGTAAAAATATTTTGGACGGCATTCACTAAAACAATATATGAGAGGTAAGCCAGTAAAATTTGGCTACAAACTCTGGATGCTGTGCAGTTTTGATGGGTATCCTTTTCGCATAATACCTTACCAGGGTCAGTTAGAGAAAAAGGATACACTTTTGTCCACTAGAGTTGTTGAATCTCTCTTAGAATGTGTTCGTAATCCTGATGAACATGCCATATACATGGACAACTTTTCTCCTCGTATGAACTTTTTGTGACATTGAAAGAGAAGGTATTCTTTGCCACAGGAACAGTGAGAGAGAATAGAGTGGGAAAATGCCCCTTACAGTCTTCAACATCAATGAAGAAAGAAAAACGAGGCACAATGGACAAATGTTTTGATGTAAAACATGAAATCGGAATTGTAAGGTGGCATGATAATAGAGTTGTGACCGTCGTCACAAATTTTGAATCACTTGATGCAAAAGAGGAAATTGAAAGAAGATCCAAGGGTTCCAGGAAAAATATTCCAATACCAGCGTGCATCAAATCCTACAACAAATACAAAAATGGAGTAGATCTTTTCGACTCTCTCATGTTTGCCTATGAAACTAAAATCAATGGGAAGAAATGGTATTTCTCGTTGTTTACAAATGTTTTGGACACAATGGTGGTTGCATCCTGGAAGTTGTACATTTTTGCAGAACTTGGGAAACATGATCAACTGATGTTCCGAAGGGAGTAAGTTTTATAAGATACGTACAATTAATTTGAACTATATTTAACACAATTAATCTTAAATATTCTAAATTTACAGGTCAGCTACGTTCCTTCTTTCAAGAAATGTCAATGAAAAGCCTAAAACAGGACCTCAGGTGAAGACGTTGTGCCTCAATAGTTCTCGCTACGGTAATATAGGGCATTTAATTATAAAAAATCCCTCTGGAAGACAATTAAGGTGTGGTTACTGCCATAAAGGCAAGCCCACAACAATGTGCATCAAATGTAACAGGGGATTGTGCTCAAAATGCTTTGAGCTATACCGTAAGGAATAGTAGAAATAAAAATCTGAAAATTATACATTTAATCCCAATGTCCTATGTATAGGACAGGTATTATTTCAATACCTAAATATGATATTTCCTCAAATCTTTCAAAAATGTAATCAAGGTACTCATTTGAATCACATATATCATGCACATCACAAAAAATTACGTATTACTAATTACGGGGCCAAATGGGTTAACCTGTTCTGCGCTCCTCAAGCGGTGAGGAGAATTTCAGTTTGGACGAGGCGTATCGAGAGCTGATCACGCCTGGAGATGCAGTCACAGGCCAGATCAAGCTGGAAATATTTTCATTTCATTTGCACATTTTTGTCCTTGCTACTAAGTTGATTACAATTGAAAAGCAGTTAGTCATGATAGACCATTGAGTGTTTTTACTGGCATTTGCTATATCCTGACAAAGAAAATTCAAAATTAGGGAAGCGTCAACCTGGAAGCAAGTAAGGTCAAGCATTCCTAAAGATGAGATCGGTGTGTTTGTGTACGGTGAACCATGTAGTTGCCAGATTCCGACATTCAAATATGGCTTCGGCAAATGAACCGTGATTTATTATGTCACAATTAAACTTAATGGTCGAATGAGTGTTAATATGTATGATATGTATATATGTATAACATGAGAGTTAATATGGATACCTGAAAGAGGAGTGTCTCTTTGAAAACTGTCTTAGTTGTTCTCGTGATACCTACAGGATTAAAGACAAAAATCTACTTCCTTTTTAATTTTTGGTACTTGACTATCACGCCAGTTGAAGAGAATCATAATTGCAGTTTTTGTTTTCTATGACGCCTGGTCTCTTGGAATCTGCTCTACTTGGCCACTTCCCATAGGTTACATTACCGGACATTTGTTGTTTGGTGCCAATCTCAAGGCTACTGGCTTTATGAATAATTTTCACTCTTATTTGCTGCCAGGGATCGAAAAGACTTGCGTCGTTCTGTCTGAGTGGCTGTAGTGGCTGTTGCCGGTGGAATGGACTAAAGAATTTAATTTTTGCTGGGATACGTTTTTCCATACGCCGCGCTGCCGGTATGGCATGGCCTCTATCGCCCTTGCAAAATTCTCTCTCTCCAACACATTTCGGTTGAACACGTGCTCAGTTGAAGGAGCAGAAGGTCTCACGAAGACGCTCCATTGCTTTCCCCCACCCATTCCAAAGCTCCATGCGTAATTCTCTATGTTGTGCATTCCTACTATGACCCAGGCTGTTGCCACGTGTTCAACCTCCCCTCCCCGCGACTTACTACGCGCTGCCAGAGAACTGCGCACATTGCCCACGTTACGGGAAGTGGAGAAAAGATAGAGAATGAGTGTATCTGTAATACTGAAGACATCGATTACTCATCGCAGTGAACAGCGATCATTTTCCGCAGGAATGAAGCCCACGAGATGCACAGGCGATACAGACGGCTGGGATGTGCGCGTGATCCGGAACGTACTAGCTCCGATGCAACGGCAGAGAGGCTCGCAGATATTGTCTTTCTCTTATCGCATCCGGAACTTAGAATCAGGGAAAAAATTCCTTGAGTGAGAATTTATTCTTTCCGGGTGCGTCAACTACTTAGATCTTTAGTCCCGAAATTCTAGTGCAAGTTTTTTATATTTTATTTTTATAAGTAATAATTACTTTTACCGTTTTATAATTACCGATTATGGATATAAATGCAATTAAGTCAAGTAACGAGAAAGTTAATTAATCTTGATTCTATTTCTTGCAAATTACTTTCTCTAACGTGTTGTTTAGTCAGAATCCATGTTTTCTGGGTCCTTGCTCCTGACAAATCGATTGACAGCAAAACCTCTGCCCGTATGTCTTAACATGAAGCCTCAACAACTCAATTTCAAAATGTTCTCAAAAATTGCTGAAAATTTTTTGATTAAATTCCTCGGTAGCATTGAGAAAGCTTAAAAGAATGGATTTGGTCTCATTTTCGTTTGAAATCATAAAGTTTTGAAAGATTGCCAAAGTTCATTTTATAGAGTACTCCTAAAATCTAACTACTGAAGATAGTGTTTTGTGAATAAAATCTATAACAAGTCAGATAGTGAAATATGATCATGTACTAATTTTCGAAAATATGAGTACTTTTCGCTTAATTTTGGTTGAAATATAGGCAATTTTTAAAGCTTTTCTCAAAAATGGCTTCAATTCTTTTCTTTCAATTTTCTCGTCGTGTATATCAAAAGTCTGCGAAAAATTGGATCTGGTCTCATTTTTGGCGAACTATATTTTTGAAAATTACAAACAAATTGGATTGCAAAAGTACAATATTGGAGGTACAGATTTTTGCATTAAACAAAATCTGTTCTAAAAAAGTAGATCTTTAAAAACGATTCTGCACAATTTAAAAAAAAAACTAATAGTATTCACGAAATTTCTATTTAAAGTTAATAAAATTTATAAAAAATCTCAAAGATTGATGCACTTTTGAAACTTAAAAATTGTGCAAGTATAATTTCGTTGAACTCTCTCAATTTTCGAAAATGGCAAAATTTATAAATTATACAAGAAGGTATGTTCCGTTATTGCACCACTCGTTTACCTCTGCCTTTGTTTAGAAAAGTAGTAAATTTCATCATTTATCTACTTGTATTACAAAGGTTTGCAAATTACAATACTTGAACCATTTTTAATTAATACCAAATGTTTAGTTGATTGGATTGCTGATTTCGTAGCCGAATTCAGTTTCATTGCATCACGTACCATTTTTTTCACGTTTACCACAATTCTAAATGTTTGTATTTTGTTATTAAGAATATTTGATAAAAAACAGCTTGTTTTCTGAAAAAATTGCTTCTAAGTTTTACTATACGAATTATACATTATACATCATCTTCATACATAAAATCTTTAGTCGTGTCTGGTAATCTTTTTCTCCTCTGTTTGTAGTTGTGAATATACATTCATCAAACAGCCACAAGTCTTTGAAGCTCTTCAAAAAATTTTTTACAAAGAGTTCGATTCTTTTTTGTTTTCTAAGAAGCTCTTAACCTCACTTTTAAATGATAGGAAAGCTCTTTTGTTCAAAATCTTTGATCGTGGCAGTAAATTCTTCATCCAACATTAGTATTTTTATGTATGACCCAACGAAAATTCCTTAGTTTCCAAGACGTTTGGAAACTTCACAGAGATACGTAAACCATATCCCGGTTTTTGGCAAGACGTTAGTTAAACTGTTTTGTAAGTTCTAATTTTATTTGCGGTAATGGTAGCAGTATTCTCTTTGTATCAACAAGATTTTTCTCAAAAAGTTCTTTCTTCCTAGCTCAAAAGTGGGTGGCTCTTGTGATTAGTTCCAGTGGCAGTTCTCACACGGCTCTCTCATGCACAAAGAAACCTGACAAATTTAGTGTACCCAGCCTTCTGTACAGCCAGCATCACAAAATCTTCAGATATCCCTATATAACCCAGCCATTCTTGTACTGTACTTACAAGGTGTAGTTCAAGATATTCTTATGTTGCTTTCAGAAGAAATAGATAATGAAGCGTTCTCATTATATTGTGCAAGACCTCTGCTTTTAAACTTGTGTCGGATGAATCCCTAAAATGTCGCCAGATTTTTGTTTTGAATTCAATGTTTGTTTTTATGTTAACCCAAGATATTCATGCAGCATACTAATTGTAGAATCTAAGTACAACCTTCCTGTGAAAGGTAATATAAATTTCTCTGCATTGATAGAGATAAGTAGTTATTTCTGTTGCTGATGAATTATTTTCTCTCAGTCTGAAATGCATGAATTCAGATTTTTCTTGATTTAGACCTACGTACTTTATTAAATCGAGAATAGTTTAGGGATACGTCTTTTATCGATTTGAAACCCAACATATTCGTTGTCTGAACACGAAACACAGAAACATCGTATAAATGCTTGTCAATGGTTACATCTGTTGATGGTTCAGGAACAGAAATTTCTTAACTATGATCAACAGGACATAAAGCTGGGGGGCGGTAAATTAACAATAACTTTCTTATTTTTAGGATTATAACCCTTAACCACACAGCTTCAAAATAACAATCGTCACCATTTTTCTCCATTTATAATCAAAATCTAAAGTTCTTTTTTAAACTATTAGTGTACATTCATAAATCTTCCATACAGATCTAACATTTTGTGTGGTACCCATGATTTGTTCTGATTTCCCAGTTTCTCTCCAAGATAAGCAATGAACACTCTTTTCACAAACTCTTAAAGTTTCTCAATAGTAAGTTCACCATATACCAAAAATTATCTGTGGCATTCACTCAACCTCTACTACTCATCTCGTGAACTATGAAAATAAATTTGAGGTTAGTGTTTTAACAAGTAAGGCACAAACTACATAAAATGCATCTACTAAGTACCTCCCAGAATCTGCTGAAAACGACGGTATAATATTTAGTGAAAAGGAAGTTCTCACTTATGTAAACACCATTTTGAATTGAATATTTGTTTTTTAGACTGTCATATGTCCAACATTTACATTCTGCTATCTCAAGGGAAAACCGCAAACTTTCTGCAGCCTATGTTCACAGATTTAGCACATTACGGTAAACTGGCATTCACTAGCAATTCACAGTATGTTAAACGGCCAGTGACCTACTGAATAATGTCTAAATTTGTGAAAAAGCGGTGCCACATAGAGCATTTATAATGAGACATTTTCGATTTCATCCCACAAAATGCGTTAGGGACGTTGAAATTTAAAATTTTAAAATATCATAGCAGGTCTGTGCGATTAGAGAGCCTTGTTCTCCCTTCCAATGGTGTTCACTGGAATAGCATTGACATGTTCCTGTCAACGCAGTTCGTTGATATATTTCGCTATTTTCGAGAATGCGCGCGTAATTCATGTGCTCTTCCACCTACGAAAACTAATCAGCATGTGAAGATTTTTTTGGGGGGGGCAGCTGTGCCGTTGCGTTCAGTAGCCACTTAGTTCCAGCTCGTAAGTTCAAAGTAATGAGTGTCTCTGAAAGATGTGACTCGTCACAGGTAAAACTCCACTGACTGACCCTTTTTAAGCTGTGACGAAGAGTACTTACTTGATCAGTTAGCTTTTATCAGATATACTAGTTTTTATTAATTAAATATCTTTCCGACGAGAATTGGATTTGTTCAGCAGATACCCATCTTGAAAGTGCATTTGATTTTTTTTTGCGGATAATTTTTTTGCTCGAATTTGTGTTGAATGAGGTTTCACGTTTAGTTCTGTATGTTTAACACAATGATGAGTTCTCTGATACTTTCTGAGAAAGTGCACGCTGAAATTCTGACTGCTTAACAGTTTTTACCTAAAACTATCTACAGGAACTAGCTTCTGATTTTGTCTGCTCGAAAATTGTATACGTAGTTTATTTTCAATGTACTGAATTATATCCTTGAATTACTATTATAACCTTGTATTTTCAAGACAAATTTTATGTACTATGAATTTGGCATTACAGGTCCGGATTAATTGGTCTTTGCCAGCTAGTGGTGTTCCCAGGCCTGGGTCCCGTTTTTTATATATCCACACCTGAGGGTAAAGGAGACATATGGCGAACATGACGCGTACGTTTAACAAACCAAGCCTACTAGGCCCGCGTGAGCTTCCATTTCATCATACGTCTATAGAAATTGAGACGATTGTAATGAAAAGCTACAAGTCTTTTTGTCCCGACCGGGAGTCGAAACCGGGACCGCATGCACAACGAAAAGCTAGCACGCTGACCGTGAGCCATCAGAGGGGCTCAACACAAGTTAATTATGAAAATACGTAACGTGAACGAATACATTGAACTGGTACACTGTTGGATGAAGTGCTTGTCTAGAATCGTTTTCGTCGGGAATCTTAAAAGTTCCTTTGAGCGAATGGTTATTCCTTGACAATGAATGTAATATTAATTTCAGTGACCTTTATAGACACATAGAGATAAAAGTTTTGTATTTACGAAATTAATATATCGAAATATACAATAAAACCGCCATTCTCGTCTTGCTTGACTTGCTGTTGGCCTAATGTAAATGCAAATGCAACGGTAGGTCGACGGTAAGCCGACGGTAGGTCGGCACCGTATTTCGCCATTCAGCGGGGCAAGATCAGCGCCCGAACAAAAGCATGCACTACACGTACGGGACTAATGACATTATCAGTTGACACGCCCAGTATCACTAGTAATTAATCAATCAGAATTGAAGCTAGTAATTCGCCGTATATTCCAGTAATATCATTTCCGAACTCGTGTTACTTGTATTCAGAAACAAAATACTCCAATAGTAGTATAATGCAATGCTAGAGTACGCAAGAAATACCTCAAATTATCTTAAATTGTAGAAATTAAACTTCTTCAATAAGTTCCTTCTTTCTGTTTTTCTGAATCTTCAAGGGCCTTTAACTCTTCTTCAAATACTCTGACATTCTTTCCCCTCTGCTGCGCTTGATGAGTCAGAAGCAACGGTAGTGAAGACGTGACCGGCTAACAGCATGTTTGTGACGAACCCTAGTAGCTGTTTCCATTGGTGGTAGGTCAGTAGATAGTAGATACTACAATTAAAGGGCAATTAAATTTGCCATGTTCAAACATCGTTTGAAATGATAAAGCCAAATGTTGTTACATTGTGTGCAACAAATTTCAAACAACAGTGCACCAGGAAAAAGAATGCCGGTGCAAAACGAGTTATCAAATATTCCAATCTGAAGGAAAAAATTGTAACAATTTTGTAAGATTAAAAATTTTGAACTATCAAATTTGTAGTTCTTTTAAAATTTGCAAGGCCCAATTATTTTTTGGTTTGCATGAATTAATAATTATTTACCGCGCATTTAGTGAGGGTATCACCCTCATAACGTTTAAATCAATCAACAGATTTTGATGACCGTAGAACCAAACAACCTATTTTAAGTCTGAGAGTGTACGTCTAAGTAAGTACTAACGAAGTAAAGAGGAAGTATTCTAATGCTGCAGCGCAAAGTAGCAAAAACTCTTGTTGTGGGGCTCTGATATTGAAAAACAATTATATCTTGTTGATATATGTTGTAAATTACTTCCTTTAACACGTAGTAAGAATCCACGTATTGTGGTTTTCAACCCAAAAATTAGTTTACGGCAAAACTGACCGTCTGTCTCCTGACAGCCCATTTTTTCCATCTCTCCGTCTGTTCGGCTGTCCGGCTGTTCGTCCATCCTCCGTCTGTCCGTCACACTGTGTGTCAACTCCGTTTAAACCGTTCAGACGTTCGTCTCCAAAACTAATATTTCCCAATCGATCTGGTCGAACTGGAAGTCCTGCGAATTTTAAATGGAGATTTTGATTTTTTTTCGGTACTTTACATGAAGCCTTAACATTTTCAAAATTTTCTCAAAAATGACTACAAATTTTTTATTGAATTTTTCTCGGGTACAGCAAGGACCCAAAAAATGGAGCTGACCTCATTTGCGTTGATCGATCTGAATTTTCCAAAATTGCAAAAGTTCAAAATTGTTTCGGCGTCTTTCAGCAATAACAATAATCAAGATAGAATTTTTTCCTTAATGAAGTCCTATTTTAAAAACGTGGTTTAGTAAATAAAGTCACGTGTGTTCTTTTTTTAAGTTGAGTAGTTCTCGCGTAATATTTGCTTAATGTGAAATAATTTTTTTTAAATATTTTCTAAAAAGTCCGTTTGAAGTTTTTTTCTTTAGTTTCTCGAGTGAAGCTGACTTATAAAATTGGCGCAGGTTCGAATTTTTTCAAGTCTCTGATCTTTCTAAAATTGAAATCTTTAAAATAAAGCAAGAAAATATGTGCTGTTATAGCGCCACAAGTTCCACACTCAATTGAATTATACTCTAGTGTCTCTTATTCACATAGAAAAGATAATCTCGGAAAATTTATCGAACGTCCCGCGAGAAACTACCAAATTACTTTGAATTCCAAGTCCTTTTATCTTGATACCCGACACTTGAAAATGATACCCGACACTTAAAAACGACTGTTTCACCATACCGTTCGTTTAACTTTTGTTTTCACCCTTCATTCCCATTTATTTTGTATTGACAATTGTTAAAAGTTTCCGTTTCTTCTGTCACAACTGACAACACCGGCATTTGAACAAGATTTGCTACCTGTAGAACACAAGGCCAAGACATGTACCAAACAGGAGCAATAGCGGCAGTAGCATCTCTTTTCTTTTGGTCCAGATCCAGTTTAGTTAATAAGAGGCACGTACAAGCACATGCGTCCTGCCAACGCACATTAATTAGAGCATCGAAATGATAGTAATGTCCACTTGTGCATCTACTGTTCACTGTCGAGCCTGTGGGATCCAAGTGTTTTGCATATCCCTTCGTTGATTGATTGTTTGACTGATATTGTGGGACACGTAAATTGCTATGGTCATTAGGCCCGTTAGTGTAGTTAATATTTTAATTCGGGAGATGACGATGCTCCTCTCCCACTGGATAGTGAATTGGCGCTGTTCTGCTCGTCAGTTTGTGGGTAATTTCCCCTCCGGAAAGTCCCCCCTCTACATATAGCGAGGCACCGCCCCAGCAGGAACAAGCTCTAATTTCCAGATACGTGTGGTAGTGTAGTGTATGCAAATGTGTGTGTGTGAGAGAGAGAGAGAGAGGGAGAAAGAGGAGAGGATATGACAAGAGAGAGAGAGGGAGAGAGGAAGAGTAAGAGGAGAGGATAGGACAAGGAAGAGGTATGACTGATTCACCTTCGCTCGTTTGTTAAGATACTGCCCAGGCATTCGCCTGCCATTGATCGGAGAAATCACAGAAAACTACCAATCAGAGCATCAGTACGCAAGAATTATCTTCCACACAGCGCAGCGGCTATACTCGATCTAGGTAAGTTCCTAGTGTCGAAACCGTCCTGGACATAATATTAATTGTAATATATTACAAATAACATTAGAAGAAACAATTTTAGAATTAAACGTTTCTAACTGATTAATTGATATATTTTAGGACATTTTCTATCATATTGATTGTAACCTGAAAATATCACGCATGATTGGATATGTAGGTAACCTTGTTTGGATAGTTCTACAGAAAACGAACATCTGCGGATTCCTGCTGCCTTCCATACATTTATTTGGCATTCCATTTGCTTTTTAGAGCATTTACCCGCAAATTTTATTCCCATTTTTTGTTTCTAGGCTTCAAATCTGTCACGTCGGGTTTCATTTGTGGGAAAGAGGCCTGATTTGCGGCAGGTATTGTCAGATTTTTTCATTTATCTTACTTCACTGCCCACCACTATTCATTATCATTCACCTCAACACTTGTCAATTATTCATCATTCGCTGGTAAGAGAAGATTCAGGTATAGAGAATCGTTAATGAATTTTATATTATACAGGGTAGTTATGTACAATCAACTCAATGAATTTTCAAACGTTGAAACCATGCGATTGGCTTTAGACATAGAAAAAGTGTAATGAATCTCTGATATTACAAAATATAGATATTTATGCACCGAAGGCATTATAAGGGCATTATAATGTTCAAGCGGCGACAAAATGCCCGAGGGCCCTTGGTCCGATTTTTACTTCATTTTATTGATTCAAATTTATCTATTTACTAATTAACTAGATGCTAACATGACTAGGTTTGTCTTCCCTCTCATAATTCCCACCATAAGAGAACATGTAGCATCATTCAACTCTTTGCGCATTTTCCTCGTAACCACTTTCGTTTCGATCAAGCTAAGTTATGCGGTGTGCATCGAGCTTCGTATCGAAGGCAATAACAAGCTATAACGTATCAATAAAAGAGAAAAGTAATTTTTAGCTTTTAGGAATATGATATAAACCTGAAGTGTTAATTAATATTACAGGAAAATGTATGTAGGACGATGACGATATAGCTTTCCACAAATATTATTTAAAGAGGAAAAGTCAGTCTGCTGGTGACCTACTGTGAAATTGTGAAAATGTAAATCATTTTTTCTTCTATTTTTGTGCAGCATTCAGAAGGCATATTGGCCCATTTCCCGCGTTCATCATGATTCTATTCGTAATGAAATGAGCCATGCTTGGAAATACAATGTGATTTATATTTAATAATAATAATAACAGTAATAATAACAATAATAACACTTTTATATTTGAATATTAATATTTTGGCAAATATGGAGAAGATTCTCCTGGAATTCGAATTGAAAAGGAAATGTTTCATTATAGACCCGATGCATGTACATTAATTTTGGCTGAGAAAACAAATACTCTGTTTGATCCCGCAATGGCAATATTGTAGCCATACACAACGCAGAATCGTAGTATATGTTCTGGGCTGGGTGGGTGGCAGTCAGCTTTGTGCATCTTGCGGTCAAATAGGTTGCCGACCTTCTGCCCGTAAATTAGATTGATTACGCATGATCGCATAAAATTCAGCTTGCTCCCCGCCCGTCAAAATTACATCCGATTTAGAGCCGCAGGTGTTCAACGTCTGACAGCAATGTACATTCCACCCATGGAATTATGGTTTACATTCGTTCTCCTTGCCTACAAATAGAACACAAGTTGTGGTAGCTGCAGTAAACGAATGACCAAGTATAATGTGAAAAGCATTATCAGTAGAAGTTCTTTGTGAACCTAACCGGAGAAATGTACTCAGAATGAATCGTTTGAAACATTTGCGAGAACAACTTTACTTCTGGTAACGTCGTTATTTATTTTCAATACACAAATAAAAAATTGCCTAATTTGGAACAAATTTTAATTTTTTTCTACGTAGTGAGTAGAGATATAATTACTACAAAATATTCCACAAACTAATCTAAACTCTATCTACTGTTATTATAAAATATACTTTGTTTCTGAAAAAGGATTTGCAAAAACATAGTGTGCAAACAGCAAAAATTGAATTAACGGGTGACTAATGTAGACTTCCAGTCTCCAAAGTTGGACCTAAAAAATACAGTTGATAAAAAAGATTAGAAGAACTAGAGTGTTTATTCAAAATAACAGTAATATAACTCATCTAGATGGTAAAGTCACAATGTTGAATTTCTTGAAAGAAATTCCAGTTTCTTGGGACACTGTTATATACAGTGCACCCATGCTTTTTCATGAATTTCATTCTTCATTCTCATTGTGAATGGTATATCTAAAAAAATGTCAATGTTTTATACTGAATATGCCTAACAGGTTTAAAACATTAAGAGATTGAAGGAAACACTATGTGGTGGTACATCAGAGAAGCAATACGTAATTCCGCACTATAGTATTCAATAATGGCCTTCAAAGACTGTACTATGAGAAAAAAGGATTACTTCAATATTTTGAAATTAGTTTTTCTTTGCGATGCATGTGGAAATAATCCTTAATGCTAGCGTTGTTATTTGCAGACCGTGTATAAAGTCATTATCTACGTCCAAGATCCAGACTCTGGATCATTTCTTCCCTTTCCTTTCCTTTAGCATCATCTCGATGTTCTTTGTGATCTTGTGAACAGAAACTAAATTTTCTATTCTTATTTTCCTGAAACATTTTTCCTTAGTTTAAGATTGTTGTAGATGCTGTTTCTAATGTCTGATTATTATTTTAAAAAACTATTCTGCTTCTTCCAGTAACTGATATTTCAGTCGCTTTAGGAAGCAGAGGTAACTTAAAATTTCTCAAACGTTTTAGACCCAATGTATCGGTTCAATAAAGATGAATCTTGACACAAACTCACTCTTCACAACCTTCGAAACTCTCTCCAAATCAACTCCATAGCCTAATTTCACTTCATCAAATTCAGTATCAAGCGTCTAACTTCCATCGCCAACTTCACCGCCAAACTTTTCATCAACACCTCTACATCCGATGCTTCTCCATCACCAGCTCCACCTCCCGCTCCGCCTCCAGCTCGGCCGGCGCTCCGCCCGTACCGCGCTGTCGCCGCAAAACGACCGCGGTGAGCGCGCCATTAGGCCCGCGCTGGGCGGTCGCTTTTAACATTCCTCCTTCATGGCGCCCGTCTGCCCGCCGCCCACCTTCCACATCCCCTCGCCCGCCCCGCCCCGCACCACTCTGCCCCGCCCCACCCCGCCCAGCCCATCCCCGCCCCGCCCCGCCCCACTCCGCCCCGCCCCGCCCACTCCGCCCCGCCCCGCCCCACTCCGCCCCGCCCCGCCCCACACCGCCCCACCCCGCCCCACCCCGCCCCACCCCGCCCCACCCCGCCCCACCCCGCCCCGCCCCGCCCCGCCCCACTCCGCCCCGCTCCTCCCCACCTTGCCCCACTCCGCCCCGCCCCGCCCCGCCCCGCCCCACTCCGCCCCGCCCCACCCCACTCCGCCCCGCCCCGCCCCGCCACGCCCCGCCCCACTCCGCCACGCTCCTCCCCACCTTGCCCCCCCCGCCCCACCCAGAACCGCCCGCAGCCATAATTGTTCCCGATGTAGTTCGCGCCGAAACAATTAAGTGGCAGCGGGCGCGGGCCGGCGGGCCCGGCGGGAAAGTGCAGCGCGTGGAAGGGAGGCGGCTTGGCGGCGGCGGCGGCGGCGACGGAGGCGGATGGCGTGGGTGGTGGAGGGGCCAGGCAGCGCGGCGGTGCCCAGGGCGATGCGACGTGACAAGACGCGAAGCTGTCGCCACAAGACGCGGCGCAATGCGGAAGAGAATTGCCGGAGCATGGGTGGATGAACCGCAACACTGTTGATTCCGTGTTGGTGTGTATTCCGTAAAATCGCAGACGATGTTCGTTTGGATAGTTGAGCTACTCTGGGCCTTAGGCACTGGCTGAAATGGCTCACGCCTACAACTGTTCAACTGCAGCGTTTCTGACCCGGAGATCCTAGGGTTGGAGACCAAAAGGCTGCGGGTTTCCCTTCCTCTCCCTTACACACACACAATTACATCCACTACACTGTCACATATGTCGAGAGAGCAGTCTGGAGATTAGAGCTCGTCTCTTCTGAGACGGTGCCCCATTACAGGAGATACCTGGAAGGGAAACGCGCGAAAGCCGTTTTGAAGGTTGGCGTCGGATCTGATGTTCTGGAAGGCAGTCACATAGCCATCTTTCGAGATATTTACTGCGGTTTTTCTAACTTTGCCCCTCGAGGCCCGTCTTCACGATGGAATATGTCACGATATTTCCCGACGTTCTCAGACGTACCGCCAGATATCGCATGATCGCGACCGTATCAAGCAGTGCTTGCGATCATGCGCCTTCTAGCGGCATGATGGAGAAAGACGCGAAATGCCGTGTGATATTCCATCGTGACCATAGGGGCTTGAGGGGCAGAGTTAGAAAAATTGCACTATAATATACATTACACCTACTAGATAAGTAACTATATCAATAGACGCGCCTGGAAACAAAATTATCAATGGGAGCCTTACACAAAGTGATCATGTTCCTTCAGCATAACCCCGCAAACATAGGAGATTGTGCGAGGCAGTGCCAAGTTCGTATGTGCAATCTGGAAGTGTGCAGTGTGGGAAGAATTTCTCCAAAATGCAATACCATATCTCACGGGAGAAATAGCATGCGCCAATAATACATTTAGCTCGTTGACTAAACAATTAATGAGAATTCTGAGAGTGTAAGATAATATACTTAAATTTTAAATCCTATCAAATAGTTCTATTTTAGATTTGACTGAATCGAATGTGTTACTGTATGTTAAATTTAATCCCTGTAATTTTAAGCTTCATTTGAAGGAATATCTGAATATTAATTTCAGAAATGTTAAAATTCATTAAAAATGTTTTCCTTTAATATTTTTTATTTGTTTCAGATCTAGAAAAAAATGCTCTAAATTATATTTGTCTCGTTTTTTACTAAGAATATAAATATTACGAGAGTGAACTCTGGTCGTGGACTCGTTTATTGAAAATCACATGCATTTTCGTTCATTGACAACCACATGCAAGTGTTGGAATTCAGGACATTTCAATATCAATTTTCGTGAGGCAGGTCCGAGGGGTCAAGGCAGTACGTTCAATCACGAATCAACGTAAGATCGCACATGGGTTCTTATCACACCATTGCTTGGCTTTGTTTTCAGTGTATTGAAGCTCAATATTTGTGTTCATAGCTAGTGTACTGGGTTGATGCATGACGTAACATCATGCCATTATGTCTCTGATTCCATTCCTAATTTTTTTGCAAACGATTTAATTTCAAACAAAAAATATCAAATTCATCAGAAATGTATAGACAAATTATTTGCCTACAAAGTAAAAGATAATCACATTGCAAAACCAAATATATTTATTCTGCATATGTTTGGAAATTATCAAGATAAATTTGTTTCATATTTAATAATTAGTGCTTTTAAACATCTATATAGATTTTTCAAAAATCGGCAATGGATATTGAACTAGCGTACGATTTGGTATTATTTCTCGTATAGTTGGATTTAAATGATTAAGTTATAAGACCATTCGGAAATTGTTATATAATTCAATCAATTGTACAATCACCAAAAAAAGAAAACTAAGCCATATCTATATTAGTTTCAATGGAAAATTAATTGCAGAATTAAAATTTATAGATGCAAACCTTTGTTAAACTTCTTCCCACTTCTGAAAAAATATATAATAATTCGTACGTTGTTAAAGTGGTTTCTGGTCTAGTTTTTCATGGAAATTCGTTTTGGCGAGATCTGAAGACAGTCGAACTGCATCTCTTATTTCACAATTCGAGGGTAATATGAGTCTCTCTTAACGAGAGCAAATATCAGACCAATAAATTGCCTGATTGTCGTGTAGACCTAATGCGTTTCGTTGATTTTGACTGGCAGTGCACTTTGCACGAACGTTAATAAAAAAAAGTGCCTGCAAACGAAGTTGAATCGTAAGAAAGAGCATAAACATCCATTTTGAACGATTTACGGAATCGAACGAATTTTTCCAAACAGTTACCGTGATTCGATTTCTGGAAGAAACTATTAGGTTTCCGAAGCCTACATGCACTCAACTCATTTAAACAGTATGCCTTATTTCATCAGACGTCGAAACGGAGTCATAAAGTAGGTAAACTCACTTCTCTTTGCAACCCTAGTAGTAAGTTACCATGAGCAGGCTTCTCTGCATGATACGTACGTGGTCCCTTAGATGGTGGTCGCTTACGGTGGTCTAGGTTTCATTTCCTCCGACGCAGACGTAAGGCGGTCAGTCATGTGCCCATACAATTAAGATTCATATTTTCCCGTACGTTCCGTGGGGACTTTTTACTCATATGTTGCGTGCTCGCAAAAATCTCTTTGAGCTATGAGCATGCATACTGATATAGGAGACTTACTACGTACACGTACTTAAACGGTGACCGGATCGTAAATCATGGTTCCGTTTTTACGCGCTTTGTATGCTTCCTACTCCGACACTAAATCGCGCAAAACTTTTCCGTTTGCCTTATGGTTGAGAATGACGGCAAGCAGGACTGGACAGGGACGTGATTAAGTATGCACGTGTAGGAAATATAAGGACATGTGCCATATTTGCTAGTCCAACATCAAAGTGATAGTTGGCTTTGGCGTGAATCTTATCCACAAATTCTTTGTTTAATCTTCCCGATGAAATGAAATTTGAAGATTAAAATTACAAAATATAAACGTATTCGAAAACATGGGTAGGGTACATATGAGTTATACCTTCTCAGTTGACTATAGTCACACCTACATGTGAATATTTCTTGATATTAATCATTGATCCTTGCCTAAATTATGAAATATGTAAAGTAGTGCACATGTAGAGAAAACACAGTTACAATACAACTGAGGCTAGAATCGTTATAAAACTGTGCCGAAGAATAAATTACTGCTAGAAATTGATTCAGGAAGAATACGCATGGAGAGATAAAGTTTACAAATTGAATAATTACTTATACAGGGCAAAGTAGCATCTCTTGTTATGTGAGACCAAACTTGTTGTATTCAGAGAACGCCTTTGTGATCATGATCCATCACATCTTTTCTGTGCCGGAGTACGAATATTAAACATTTTTTTTATATGGAAGATGTTAAAAACCACGCATGTGCTATTTATCACCCTTTGATTCGCCTTGATTTTATTTGAAAGTTGTTCAGTTGTAGATATATCAGTTTCAATGTTGGTATGTCGAGCTAATTCATATTACGCCTTCGTAATATATATGAATATGACTGGAAGCACCGGAATGAGGGCCCTATTTATTACTTTATTCCCCTTGTATTCCCGGGCGCCCCAAGGCTTACGTCTATACCCTTTTTAATACGCTTACATTACCATTCTTCCAGCCACCTTGTGTCCTGTGCTGAGCCCCGTATATTCCTCGACCTCCTTCAGATGCCAGTGCGAATGGAATTTAAATGTGGCGATGGGAAGGGAAGGGAGGGGGTGGAGACTCAAGGGGCGTGTCTCTCCCTTGCCAGATCCACAGAACCCGCGCTGTAACCGACTCGCGTACACGACTTGTGATGAGGCCACATTCGTATGTAATGCTACAACGCACATGTATCGCTCTTTCGCATTCACCATGACAGCACTTCTGTAATAACTAGAGTTTATATGATACTCACCGCTCTTTCGCTTCATGGGTAGATTAGTAATAGAGAAGCGCAATCGATTTTTTACTTTCTCGCTATGGGGTAGAAAGAGAGTTATGTAATGCTGCGCGAAAAAGCGGCGAATTTTCGACAGAAAAACTATTACTGAGCTCTGGTAACAAAAAAGTGGATAACTCCAGCTGCTATATTTAGAAAACAAATCTTCTAACACATGGTACAGACACATTCCATGTTTTCTGGTCTCTTGATACCGAAAAATCGAACGACGGCAAAACGTCTGTCTGTCCGTGTGTGAACTACGCTAGCGGCTAAATTGTTCAATTTTCTCTACATTTGATATTCCACCATCGATCTGGCTGATGGCGCGGTCCCTTGAATTTAAAACCGAAATTTTAATTTTAGGGGGTACATGAAGCCCCTTAGACATTTTCCAAATTTTCAAAAGTGTCTCCATTGTTTTTGATTAATATTTGTGTTCGATAATGTGAAGGACGTTTAAAAAATGGTGCAGGCCTCATGTTTGTTATAAATAGCCGTATTTTTCGAAATTTGAAACAGTTCATAATTTTTTCGAAGTCTTCCTATAACTAAAATTCTAAGATAGAGGTTTTTCCTTAACGAATCTGTTCCTTAAAGACAGATTTAGAAATAAGGTCATGTACACTTTTTCGAAAATTTGAATAATTCCGCGTAATTTTGCATGAAAATACAGGAGAGAAAGTACGTGCTGCACTTCATTCGTACGTCAAGCACTAGTTTTTCTCAGGATTTCAGTTGCACGTAGTTTGGCTAAGAGGCAGAAGACAGCTGTAATAAAATACATTGAAGTGATGCACTTCATATTAGGTATTTTACATTATTGTTCTCCAAAATCATAACTTATTGTTGTCAGCTGTGTTCCGAGGCTTGTCCTTTGTACTATGAGCATTCTGACATTTTTTATATTGGGCAGGTCGCTAGCCTCATCGGATAACCCTCCTCCTTCACCCGGGCTTGGGAGCGGCAACAGCATTGCTGGGCTACTCGATCCACGCAGCAAATACTGCAGACGAAGTGGTAGTTTGGATGCGGATGGTAGTTTGAACAACTTAGAATGTGAGCTCATGAAAGTGGTTACATGTAATGTCAGTTGTTTTAAAATATATTTCCTTTGTTTAAAAAGACAGGCTACAGCCTAAAAATAAGAAAGAAGAAGAAGACAATCACAACTTATATAATATATATATATATATATAAGTAGCTTTTTACTTCTCTATGTACTCGTATATAATATTATCATTAGTATACTAAAATTCACATATCTTCAGACAAGTCAAATTGGATTCTTCTGGAGGAATCGCATAAAGAACTTATTAACACAGCATCGTTTCTCGCCACCCGTAGAGGAGACCGGAGCTACTTGCGACAGGGCAAGTGTTACAGACTTATCCAATACAGCACAGGTCAAGATAGTTTACTCAGTCAGGAAAAAACTAAGCAGCTCTTTTGTTTAGTTTCACCCAGAATCGAGAATATGAGAACATATCTTCTTTTATTTACATTCAGTAACTTGAATATACCTTAGTTCTGTCATTTTCATCAGAACGGAATCAACATGAAATACAGACATTAGTGTTTTGTATTTTTCAAGCAAACAAAACAATTTTCTTGTTATATGAAATAACGATACTGGTCCTATAAGACATCAAACAAAAGAAAACAATGAATTGGCCTATACACTTAATATTTCTGAACATTCAAAATAAACATACTTTTCTCCACTTATTGAAGCATTCAATGTTCTTCGCTTCTATTATAATTATCAGTCCCTTCAGATTTCACAAAAATCTTCAAAAGCAGTTAGTAAGTTGGGGTAATAATCTCTACTTACTGCAAATGATAAGCAGTGTTGCTTTCGATGATTGCTTGAACCTCCTTAAATTTCTTATTTTGTCCACATAGATCTAATTTAAATTATTATCTGAGAAATCATGATTTTGTCACTACGACTATACTGAAATTAAACACTTCAATTTATTGTGTTGTATAATAGAAATGTAGCGTCAAAAAAGGGCAGATTAGCCTCTTTTTTCTATGTAAAACAAACTGAGACATTGAAAAGAAACAAAACAATGTTTTCAGTGGATTTTTAAAGTTACTTCAGCCCTGGTCTTAATATTTTGAATTTACTTTTAGCAATTAAAATATTTAATTACAATATTTGATATTTCTAATCTCGATATTTTATATTACTAACTGTTGAGGTAAGATAAATCTCCGGACGTATTTAGAAATTAGGACCTCGTCAATATGCAAAATAAACAAAGGGATATCTTGAACCATGTCTACAAAAAGTAGAATATGATTGAGAACAGAAATAGGGGGTTCATCTCATTCCTGAAAGAACGATGAAACTAACGGGGAAAATGACAAGAGTTCTGATCGTCCAACAGTATTTATATCAGTAAAAAAAATAGTTATTTACGTAACTAAGTACTACATAAAGTGAGTCTTTGGCGTACAAATGGAATATTGACTGACGAGGGGGTGACAGGAGCCGAGACCGGCATTGTCAAATGATTACGCCAAACGCACTTTCGTGCGAGTTGCATACATTACTTTTTACGTAAACTTGCGAATTGCACTCTTGAGATCATTCTCAACATGCGAGGCAGCAGTAATATTGATCCTACCGCAGTGATTGTTTACTTCGCCCTACCCAGTTTTTATATGGCCAAAACTTGTGTGCGTTAGGCGTAAGGCAAAATCTATTTTGCCGTACGTGTACCGCAAACTAACAATTTTCGATCCATAAACAGTGAAGGTTAATACAGTTTCATGAGTGCATCAGTGAGTGCTGAAAAGTTTATTGTTGCACATTTGTTGAAAATGGACACATTTAATTTCCATGCTGGTGAAGGGATTAAAGAGATGTTTTCTTCTCCCAATTGATGCTTTAATCCAGAGTCTTCAAAAAGAACAAATACGTGCTCGGAGCACACTTGCGCCTCTAGGGCACCCCGACGATACCATGGTCTCCTATTTTACGGGGGTGGATCTTTAAAAAATACTTCATAAATGTTCGGAAATATTCCTCATAAAAAATATTCTTAAAATGTGAATTAGAATAAAAACATGTGAAACAAATATGAAGTACTTTATTCCCAAATGTACGAAACAGAAAAAAAACAACAAAAATTAAAATGTAAAAAGTGTTCCTTTTGTAGTGGGGATAGGAAAAAAGTGGAAAGAAAACAACGTATTTTGAATCAGAATTATTATCCAAATGTTGTACTTTATTTCGCACTTTTATCTTCTTACTCTGCTTGACTCTTTTTGTAAGATTATGAATACTCGAAAAATGAATGGAATTTTATGATTTTTGTTCAAAAGCATGACTCTCAGATTGCACTTTGTTCCATACGATACAGTGGTATTAACATTTTTACGTTAAATAAATAGTTTGATAGAAGGTTTTTATAATTAATAACTGTTTCTATACACAAACGCGAGGGCTGATCCTAATCCCCAACTTTTCTCGTGAAGTTCGCTTCAACTCTGCTCCCCTATTCTAGGAACTTAAATGACCGGCGCACCCGGCACCCCAAATTACGAGAGTCCCTCCCGTGTCATTTCGTTTGACATTTATCCTCTAGTTCCAATGTTTTATTGTTATACTACTGTAGGACAGTCAGCACATGAATCTGGTGATGGTTTACAAAAACTTTTTCACTTATTTGTAATGCTGATCGTTTGTCTTAAACACGTACTACAATATTATCATACGTTCAGTATTGTGGATCATTCAAGTAAATGATGGAGAATATATTTCATAACTCTATTACAGGAAAAATGTTGACTGAGATAATTAACCCTATTTGAGGAATATCGTTAAAAATATTTTCATATTTGGTGGGAAATAACGTTAACGTAAAGCACTAAGTGGACGTCTTTGTATTTTTTGTTCAAAACCAATAAATTCCCTCTATATTCTCTGTGTTTTGTTTCTCCTTTTATTTACAATTTCCGGCAAACGTATTCTCTCACAATATTCTTTGTTTTCTACCATCTTGCGTATCTCATGACTCTTTCGCATTTAGTCAGAGCCAAATCTTGGGGAGTTTTCAGTTTCCGGCGGCGGCGGGGATGGGTTCGACGGCGGTGGCGGTGACAGGGACGGCGGAAGAGGCGGAGGTGGCGGCGGCGGCGGTGGTGGTGGCGGCGGTGGTGGCGGCGGTGGCGGTGGCGAAGGCGGAGACGGAGGCAGCGACGGGCTGCGGGCGCGGGCGGTGGGCGGCGGGCGGCGGGCGGCGGGCGGCGGCGGCGGCCGGCGGGCGGCGGCCGGCGGGCGGCGGCCGGCGGGCGGCGGGCGGCGGGCGGCGGGCGGCGGGCGGCGGGCGGCGGGCGGCGGGCGGCGGGCGGCGGGCGGCGGGCGGCGGGGATGGGACCGGGTGAAATAGCGCGAGCGCCGAACCCCGCTGCCGCAGACGGCCACAGGAAACGCACGTCAAACGCAATCATAACGCGCGCCGGGTGGGCGCACGCTCGCGGGTGGGCGCAGGCGCGCGTCCAACGTCCACGACCCCTCCCCCTTGCCTCCTCCCCCGCGCCATCCGCAATTTCCACAGCCGCTTTGTTCTCCGCTTCCGCGCCGGCCCGGTCGCGACCATCGAAGGGTGGGAAAATGGGGGAGAATCGTTTGATGTGTGGACGAACGTAGAACAGCGTGCAATGTTTTAGAACAAATTTGTTACCCCAAACAAGCCATTGGGTATACTAAAACAAATCATTGACAATTTGGTGGGAGCAATCGGTGATTGGTGGAAATAAATTGACCGAAACTTTGAGAACGCCATCCCTATTGTAAAACGACGGGTGTTACTAATAGTTTTCTCTCCCGACGCTAGTTGCGCAGAGTAGCTCTTGGCATGCTACGGAGCCACGACGCGTGCCACTGCCACCAGTAGAAGACCTTGACACCACTGCATTACACTAACGGAACTAATAATTGTAGCAGCTGTGCCTAGAAACATCTATCAACCATACAAACAATCAAATCGATCAAACTTTATTCCATTCCAAATCCCAAGCAATCCCAAATCAAACCACAACCCAACATCCCTCAAGCAAAACCTCAAGCCCCCCAAAGCAAAAATGCCAGCACTCCCCCCACCCCGCCGCTAACAATCCGCACTGAAATATGTTTGGCGCCAACCCTCGCTAACGGAAGCGGAACGCACAATATCCTGAGGTTCTCGTCCCCAAATATCTTTTACGATCGGTTGCCCTAGCTCCGTCTACTACCCTTGCTGACCCAGACCTTTCGCCTCGACCTTGCAGGCCGCTGCATTCCAGCGGGCGGACGGACCCTTGTACACATGCGTCGTAACGACCGACGCAGCGCCGTAAAACTGGAGGACGCAAATAGAGTGACACGCTACAAAAACTCGCTGGTTTCAGAAACATTCGACCTACTGCCCTTCTCGTGCCGAAGTGTTTTCGTGCTGTTTCGGAAGGTTAAGCACGTTTGAGTGAATCTCAGGATTTCATTTAATGCGTCCATCGCACCCTGTAAGAGGAATAAGGAGTAAAGGGGCTTCTGAAGGAGGAGAATCCCCCGAGAGATACGGCAAAAGGGGAAGTGGTACTTTTAATTATTGGTGTCAGTCCTTTTTATTTCATTCCTGCGAATTCCTGCGTACTCTGCTGGTCAACAGCAATGTACAAACGTTTGAAATGTATTCAAATGGTTTAAACCTTTAAAATGAATACCATATTTTTTCAATTTTTCATCAATATCATAATTCTTGCAGCAAAATTGTTTGAATATTTATTCAATCGTACCAGTAATGCGTTAGACTAGTGGTGTATCAAAAATGTGAATATGCTCCGATTTAGTTTATTACAATTCCTTGTACTTCACATATGTATTTAATAATGCAGTACCTGTACACGATAAACACGTCCCACACACTCTTCAATATTCCTTAAAAATAAAGTTTAAGTGCATTGACTTCTTTTGAACCACATCCCTTTGGGTTTGTTCTTCTCTACGTCTAGCTCAGTCGCAAAGAATTTATTTATCTTTAGGGCCGAAGATCTTGCTATAAAATTTAAAATCAGTCCCCAAATATTTTTTTTAAAAATGTTTGATTTCTTAATTCGGACTTCTTTTTCATTAATCAGTATTCTTACAAATGTAGATTTGACGGATGCCAACCATATAAATTGCGCCAATTTCCACTCCGGAAATATGATACCTCACTCTAATTTTTTTTTATTTCAAAGTTCAACTGCCACATACACAGAATTTGAGAATCCCTTGCGGTGAGACGAGATATAAAATATGCAGAAATAGGGGTGTGCATGCAAAGAACTGATAAACTAAATGTAATCATAGTATGCACACTGTTTTCACATTTGGAAACTAAAAATAATCGGGAGGACTCCTCGAAAAATCGAAACGTAGGAGATATCAATTTATGTAAATGGCATGCATAATATCAGTATCAACAATACAAAACAAATGTGCCAAAAGCGACCATAAAAGAAAGTGGAAAAATTTAAGATTTTTTATCATTTTTATATTATAAATACGAAATATCCGCTTCCATCAATGTTTATCATACGAATATAAATGTAATATCTAATTAAATTTGTTCTACACCTCAAAATTGTTTGACCATACTCTAGTGAAAAATTCCAGTAAAACACTGCATCTCGCAACTGGTTAACTCGGCAACACCTGTTCTGATCGTTACGATTAGCAAGTTACCGACCCCAACAATTTGTGTTTTGTCAGTTTAATGAAATTGTTGCAATTCTGCGAGGGATCTCCAATAATGAAAAATGCATTCCTATTTTTAATGTTTGCCTTTTTACTGAGTTGATTTCAGCGCGCAATAAGCATCAAAACAGTCTGGCAAAAATATGCATATATTCGTCCAAATGTAACGGATTTTAATGTAACGATGGTGCAGTGTCTTGGTGTTACATCCAAGATCGCTACGGGTGCGAGTGCTGATTAAGGTATGGGCGTTTCCGTTTCACCAGGTGTATGTCGCATGGTTGAATACCATCACATACCACATTTTCACCTTCATATTCTTTATTATCCACAATTATTCTCCCGTCAACATTCACCCTTTATAATAACTTTAATACTATTTAATCAGTAGAAAGTAATATCCGACGACCTTTATGATTATCTGACCTGGAAAGAAGATGAGACTAAGAATCTTTCACTCCTCCCTCCCTCACTTACTGTGACCACGTATGGCATTCATTATCAAAGTATTTAATAATAAATTTGTGCGCGGAAACGTTGGTTATGTTGGGCAACTTAATTTATTAGAA
>JAHLJT010008446.1:75441289-75464521 GCA_031308135.1 Acheta domesticus | reverse complement strand
CGTCAGAGATCGGACCCGGGATGAATTAAGGAGGTGATGTGGTGCTTTAACTATGCAAAATCGAAAAATGGGGGCTCAGAAATAGAAGTTTTCAAGGTATGGAGAGAGCGGAACCCAGATATGAGACCTACCCTAGACTCAAGAAGCTTGCCAGTCAACGACGATACATACTCAGCAGTGGAAAATTCACAGCAGAACACTTGCTGACATTGAGAGAAATGCGGAGTATGTACATCGCTCGAACAATCCCATGACGAACACGTCGAACTTGAAAATGATGATCCCGTGGAAGGTCATCGCTTTCCAGTGAAACACACGTCAGTGGTGAAAACTCATCTGGCAATGATTTTACACGATAAGGAAATGATGCGAAATCTCCTTCGGCGCGAGATAGAAAGAGTTAGATCAACTTTCCGTTTGAATCTCGCGAACATTGAGGAGAATATACGAAAATGCCAAAGCTAAAAGAGTGATAGAAACAGTGAATTCTGTCTTAAATGAGGTGGTTTAGACCCCAGGCAGAGATCTAGATATTACTGAAATCAAATCACATCATATACGCAACTGGATACTAGTATCTCAGATAATTTTGGGGCCAGCCAAGAACACCGACGGCCGACAGCAAAACAGAGTAACCAGCTCTGTACCCCCCATGGATGAACAGAATTATGAAACGGATAGCCGACACCCGGCGTGAAATATCACTCTTAGCTGAGGCATCTTCTAATCAACGGCACACCCTCCAAAGTTCAACGAAAAATATTCAATGTTGACAAAAATACCAAATTGAAAATGACACAAGCAGGCTAATGGTAGTTGAGAATCTAAAAGAGAAAATTCAGCATGGGCTCAACGAATAAGAGTACAAACGTAGAATAGATTTCCGTGTACAGAACCGGTTGTTTGAAAACAGACGCCGAAGAGATTCTATCGCAATCTGACTCAAAAACCGAATGGCAAAGCTGTTACTCTCCTTCAAAAGATGACGTTCGAAGCATTTTTGGGCAGGAATCTGGGAGAGAGGCAGATCCTACAACAAAGACGCATCTTGGCTCAATCTGAAGTTGATGCTGCCGATGAACTTGTAGAAACAGTGGAAGATGTTCACCCATTCTCGGAAGAGACCTCTTCCAAGCAATTAAGAACATGGAAACTGGAAGTCCCCCGGGATTGATAAATCCAGATTTATTGGATTAAGAAATTAACAGCAATACATTCTCATCTAGCAAAGGCTGTTAATAAATAATTTTTGAAACCCAAAGGAAATCCGGATTGCTCACACGCGGCATCACGTATTTGCTACCCAAAGCGGGAGACAGCATCTCTTTGGCGAAGAACTACAGGCCAATTACTTGTCTGCCAGTACTGTACAAAGTTATAACTTCAGCCATAGCTGACAAAATGTATAGACATCTAGATAAGAATCATCTAATGCCAGCTGAACAAAAGGATGTCGTAAAGGCTCTTATGGCTGTAAGAAATCTGCTACTGAATAAAGTCATCTTGAATGATGTAAAGAAACGAAACGTAATTTGAGCATGGCTTGGATTGACTACCAAAAGGCCTTTGATAGTGTACCACACGATTGGAATTTTGAAGACCCTGGAGATCTATCGATTTCATCCTAGACTTATTGAATTTTGGCAAGGCTAGTATGAAAGTCGTGGAATACCAGGTTACTAATCCACAGCGGAAAGGAAGCAGTAGAAACCAGAAGTATTCAGATTAACAGGGGTATTTTTCAAGGAGATTCACTATCCCCTCTGCTGTTTTGCATTAGTTTGATCCCACTATCGAGACAGTTGTCGCAAGCTGACTTTGGTTTTAAGCTCCATGGTGATGAAAGGCCAGTATCACATTTGTTTTACATGGATGATCTGAAAGTGTTTGCCAAGAATGAAGCGATTCTCTCCCAAATGCTGTCTGTCGTGAATGACTTTAGCAATACATCTGCATGAAGTTTGGTCTTGACAAGTGTGCAAAAATCAATTTAAAAAGAGGGAAAACTCACAACGTCTGAGAACATTGAAATTGATACGCACACTGTGATTCAAGATCTTGAGCCAGGTAAAACTTACAAATATCTGGGCATTGAAGAATGTGAAACCATCTCGAATGACAGAATGAAAGAGAGAATTCGTAGGGAGTATTATAGGAGAGTGAGACTGGTCCTGCAGTCCGCTCTGAATTCCAGGAATAAAATATCTGCAATAGGTAGTTTGGCGGTACCTGTAGCCGAATACAGTTTTGGACTAGTGGACTGGACTGAGCAAGAAATTCGCACCATGGATCGAAAAACCAGAAAACTGCTAACAATGCATCATGTTTCCACCCTCGAGCTGATGTACATAGACTTTATGTGGCACGTAAGGAAGGAGGAAGAGGCCTGAGACAAATTGAGGCCTCCTGGCACAACGCAATAGTCGGGTTGGGGAAGTATGTAGTCAGCCATCAAGACGACCCTCTAATGAGGCAGGTCATGAAATCTGACCGAAGAATGGGAAACAGAGGCATTGTTAGTGTAGCAAGAAACCATTGCGAAGAAAACTAGGCAAGACACGTCGAATAACACAGACACTGAACTTCTGATGCTGCTAAACATGAAGTGTGAGCACAACCAAAAAATGTTAAAAGAAAATCGTGGAGAGACAAACCACTCTCACGGACAATACCTAAAAAGAATGGACAAAGTGCAGATCAATAAAGATCAATCATTTATGTGGCTTAAAAGGGGAAGGATGAAGCCAGAATCGGAAGCACTTGTAATAGCTGCCCAAGATCAGGCCTTGAGAACACGACATTATGATAAAGCGGTTCTCAAAATTTCCCAAGATGACAAATGCCGCATTTGCCTGGAGCAAGTAGAAACCATTGATCATATTGTCTCAGCTTGTCCAATCCTAGCAAAGACCGAATACCTTAAAAGACATGATAGGGTGTGTAGCTACCTCCACTGGCAGATCTGTACCGCCCTCGACGTTCCAAACACATGCCCCAAGTGGTACGAACACTCACCGAAACCGGTGACGTCTGTTGGATTGTGTACGATATTGTACGACCAACAAATTCAAACTGATCGCACGATAGCGGCAAAACAAACCGGATATAGTTATCCGGGATTTGTCGAAAAAATCGTGTTTACTTATCGATGTTGCTGTACCTTGCGATCAAAACGTCGTTACCAAGGAGGCAGAGAAACGTCTTAAATACAAGAGTTTGGAAAATCGAGATCAGCCGAATGTGGGGCGTAAAAGCACAGGTCGTCCCGATAGTTATCGGAGCTCTGGGATTTGTTCCGCAAAATTTGAGTAAGAACTTGTCTAAACTCCCAGGTAATTCAAAAGACTGGGAAGTGCAAGAAATAGCTTTATTTGGAACAGCCCACATTTTGCGTAAAGTATTGTAGAGGCACTGATAGTCACCGAATCTGCTCCTTAGGTAGCTGGTTGCAACCTGGAGTAGATTTTATATTCAGAGCCGACTCATAAGATCTTTAGTCGTGATGTAGTGGAATAATAATAATAATAATAATAATAATAATAATAATAATAATGCTTGCAAATGAACTCGGTGGCCATTAAAGGGAAAAATAACAATACAAACAAATATATGACACAAATAAATCAAAAAAATACCTCCCCCAAAAACTATTAAAAATTGGTAAAATGTGCCCCATGTCTACTTCATAACCATCACTTCACTGCACTGCATATCCTTTCCCTACTCAGTAATTTTCGCATTGACGGTAGGTATACTTTGCCGTAAGTACAGTAGTGCACTCTGCGTGGTCTTATGTTGGCCTTTCCTTTTCCTGGAAAACGTCATTGTATACATTGCACAACACTACAGTCTAGCATTTACGCTCTCGAGAAGCACCTCTGCAGGCACATTGTTTCAGACAACAACGGTCCTATTTACAAAGCTGAATTTCCCTATACCCGTCCTTTGTTTTCTATGTTGGATTTTGTCTGAGTGGTCACCCCTAATTAAGTAGCATGGTATTTCCAGTCATTTTCTGATAGATTTCCTTACCGGTTACTTTGTGTCGGTTCTGACGAGGGGAACACAGTCATTCCACCTTTCTACGTATAACTAATGGTTCCCAATTGACATTCGCCGCATTGCTAATCTTTCCTGTTTTTGATGCTTTTATCTATTCATTCATAAGAGGATCCCAGCACCCTACACCATATTCTATCACGCGACAAACCTAGGAAGGTAATAATTATTATTATCTTATTATTAAATCATAATTTATAGTATTAACATATTATTAAATTATTTATTATTATTGATATTATTATTATTCCTCTACTTCACAGCTAAAGATGAAATGAGTAGGTTGACTATGAAATCTACTCTAGGTTGCAACCAGCTACCTAAGGAGCAGATCTAGGGACTCTCGCTGCCTCTACAATGCTGTGCACAAACTCTGGACTGCTTCAAATAAAGCAATGTCTTGCACTTCCCAGTCTTTTGCATGACCTGAACGTTTAGCTAAGTTCTTACGCGAATATGCGGAACAAATCCCAGAGCTCTGATAACTATTACGATGACCTTTGCTTTTACGCCTTACGTTTGACTGATCTCGATTTCCAAACTTTTGTATTTAAGACGTTTCTCTGCCTCCTTGGTTACAACGTTCTGCTCTAATCTTACGGCACATCCTCAAGTAGACAGGTTTTTTCCTCAAATCCTGGATAACAATATCCTGTTTCTTTGCCGATATCGTGCGATCAGTGCAAATTTGTTGATCGTACAATATTGTACACAGTCCAACAGACGTCACCGGTTTTGGTGAGTTGTTCGTACAACTTGGAGCATGTGTTAGGAACTTCGAGTGCGTTATAGACCTACCAGTGGAAGGTAACTATACACCCTATCGTGTATTTTCATTTATTCGGTCTTTGTTAAAATTGGACGAGCTGAAACAATGTGTTCAATGGTTTTCTACTCGCCATTATTATTATTATTATTATTATTATTATTATTATTATTATTATTATTATTTGGAAAAATAGTGAGTAAAATGAAAAATGAGAAATGTGGTGAAATGAAACGATGGGGAACTAGTCCCCAGAACCTTCCAACTTTAACTTGCAAACCTGCTTCATCCACCACATGTTCCACTTTGAATACCCGAGATTTGAACTCCGTTGCTCAGGGGTGGAAAGTTAGTATTCTGGTCGCTTCTGTCCAGATTGCTTCACTTCAATAACTTTTCTTTATTAATCCTTTCCTTAACTAATCCTTTCCCGGTAAGTCGCGTGTGCGAGATTTAGACAAGTTTCGCGAGGTACGGAACCGCAGAATGAGCGACATTGCGTTGTTTGCTCGACTGCCTTTATTCTCCAGTTTAAACATAGTGACACTTCAATTGGACAGAGAGAGGGATACTGTCATCCAATCGGAAGCTTTGTTACGATTCGGATTTTGGGGTATCTGCGGCTCCAGATTGCTTGAAAATGCCCCTTCCTCTCCTTCCAGCCAGTGACTTTGAAGTGCCCTACGTTTAAATCGGAGTATAATACAAGTCTAAACGCGACGGGATCACGAGTTACACTTGTCCAACTTGTGCAATAAAAGCTATATACTCCCGAACCACATCAGCGCAATTGATTGGAAGACAGGTTCAAGCTTGACTGTACCTGGAGAAAACAGTCAGCTGGGAGTGGCCATTTGTAGTAACTGAAAGATGCCAAAGACAGGAATCAGAAAAGATTAAAGATTACCACTAATATCTGGCACAATGTTTATATTCTGCGCGCCGGAGCTGCTCTCCTGACATATCCTCTTCACCAGTCCACTCTTTTCCCGCCCACTTCCCTGTTCTTTCTCTAGGACTCTTCCGCCTACTCCCTCTCCGCCTGTTCTCCATCACGCCTCATACATCCTTTGCCAGCCAACGCCCAACCCCGCCTACCAGCATCTTTCTGACCGTCAAAGGTGGCTCAGGGCATCATTGATGTCACTGCAAATGTCTCTGACAGGGGAGGTTCTAAGGTTCGTGTTTCGACGGTGGTAGAATTTTCGACACTAGCTACATTCGTAGATAGCTTAGTAGAATTCAGCCGCTGTCATGGAGGAGAATTCTAACGGCTGGCTGTTCTGATCCGGTAAGCTTTCCGAGATTTCTCACAATCAATACCAGGCTAATGCCGGAGCTGTACCCTAGCAAACGGACTACGAACCGCACACAATCTCCTCATTCTTGTCATAGCCTCACCCCTTAATTATATACGCTAACACTTACATGCACTATACTACTGCACATGTCAGGAGATCAGACGGGAGCGTGGAGCTTGTCCCGGCTGGGGCGGTGCCTGCTTGGGGAAATCCTCGCAAAACACTAATCTATCAATCAAACCATATATCTGCCCTTCGCCATTCAAAACCGTCTTTGTCAGTTTCTGAAGCTCAGTGTTCTATTGTGCCCACATTCCTGTTTCCTACCCGACTTCCGGATTGCTGTATTCGGCTTCTACTTGTAACAGTTTTCAAGATGTTAATAAGAAGAATACATTATTATAATAGTATTTGGAGTTAGAAGCAACAAAATAAAATAAGAACAAAGAATTTAAGTATCTTATATGCACTTCGATTGCGTTAGAAATCAATACTTAAATATTGAAAATCAATATAATATATAACATTATAAAAATTATGATGGAGCCAAAATCAATTGACTTTTTGTAATATTTACGGCAGTACTGTTTCGACGCTCCATGAGTTTGATGGTTCTGGAATCTTATCCTTAATTCATTGTTTGTGTAATCTAGCTTTCTCGGACGACCGTGAATTTTTACCGTTGTTTTAATTTGGTATTTTTAAGTCTGACCTTAATATGAAAGTCAAACACTAACGTGCCATTGTACATTTTCTACTCGGTTTTCAGCAGTCACCTTCACAATTCATCTCTTTTATTTTCACTCGTGTTGAGAATGTATTACTCGACCACAATAACGATCTACTCAGATGCTCGTGAATTAAACATAGCCATTTGGCGGTTGCGTCACATGTATAGTGTGTGTCATATCTCGTGATTCTAAGTGAATCACAAAATCACTACATCTTCCTGCACCAGAAAAAGTACATTTCTTTTTAATATATTTGGTTTTCCCTTGAACACGTTTCGATAAACCAAATGTATCCCAAATTCTAGGTATTGTTATCGGATTGCGTGTGTGTGTCTGGCCCTTCGTCCGTCCCTCACGGTACCGGCCCACGGTTTGGGGCAAGCGAAGACCAGATAGGAAAACAAAATACAAGGGTTGTACCAAAAGTAAGGTTCCCATATTTTTTACAAATAAAAAACATTATTTATTGTTATTAATTTATACATCGTTGAAAAGCTTACATTGTTTTCTATTTTTCAACATAGTCTCCATTTTTCCGACACGCTTTTGAAGTTGGTGCTCCAGCTTTTGTATTCATAAGTCGAAGAGTCTCCCGCCAATCCGTTGATGAAGCGTGTGACCTCTGCTCGGACTTCACCGTCGCTCTTGAAGCATTTGCCACCTAAGTGATCCTTTAGCTTGGGGACGAGGTGGTAATCGCTGGGGGCTAAGTCCGGCTTGTTCGGTGGATGGGGCATAACGGTTCTCCCAAATTTCTTCAAAAGATCTTATTTTGGACGAGCGACATGGGTTCGAGCGTTGTCGTGAAGAAGCACTACTCCCTCCGTCAGTTGTCCTCACGGGCGATTCTGGATTGCTCCTTCTGGATTTCGGTAACTTCCTTGGGTGGAGAAACCGGATTACTGTTCGAACCTTGCACTTGGCGGGAGCGGTGATCGACACTTCCATCTCTGACAGCTGCCAAGCAAGCACTGAGCAACGTAGCGAATCGGGGATGGGCGAGCTCGAGAGTGAGGGAACCACTGCGCACTGCACTGTTGTCGGATTTAGCCTAGCACCTTCCCTCGAGGCTGTAGTTCATTGGGAACCTTACTTTTGGTACAACCCTCGTATATACAGACTAAGTAATGTACATACGGAGAAGGATGAACATGAATTAATAACCATCCTGCAATTATTGCAATTCTGCCTACATAGGACAGACTGGTAGAAAATTCTCTTAGAGATTTAGGGAACACCTAAGTGCATGGAGTTTACAACAGAACAACTCTACTTTCTCATCTCATCTCTTTGAAACAAAACACACTTTCAACCCCCCCCCCAAAAAAATCAAAATTTTACAAGTCGAAAGCCAACGACAAAAATTAAATATATTAGAAAATTTTGAATTTCAGAATAGTAAAAGACCTTCTACCTCCTACCTTAGCGATCAAACTAATGTAAACAATAGTCTTTTATTGGGTATCCTCACTCCCCTTCCCCTCTGTAGTTTTCCCTGACCACCAAATGGCGCCGGCAAGGGTGCATGTTGTATAACGTTGTTTGTGGGTGTATGTTGTTTCATTCTATCAATTCATATTTATCCTTCTAGTATATCAATTATTCTGTATACATTTTGATTACCTTTATATATCTGATGGGGAGCACAGAAGATTAGATAAAAATCCTTGAAACATGTATCCTGTAGTGTAACAAGTGAATGTAATGTAAAATACATATTACATTTATGCAATACTATTTCTATTTTCCCATCCCATCTATGGTGTAAACAAATTCGAGTCTCATTTACCATTATTTTCCAGGATTTTTTTTGTACGAATTCTTGGAATATTTTTCAAAGTATGAAGGATTTTTCCCGACACGTTTCCTCATAACCATACGAAAAACACAAGAAATTAGTGGTGCTAAAACAGCACGTACTTTCTTGCCCGTATTTTCACGCAAAATTAAGCCAAAAGTACTCAAATTGTAGAAAAATTGTACATGACCTTATTTCAAAATCTATCTTTATGGAACAGATTTCATTAAGGGAAAAATCTCTATCTTTAATATTTTAATTATAGGAATAGGCAGAAAAAAATTGTGAACTTGTGAAAAATTAGGGTATTTAACGAACATGAGACCTGCACCATTCTCTTAAACGTTCTTCACGCTGTCCAACAAAAAAATTTAATAAAAAACGATGAGACTTTTTTAAAAATTTGAAAAATGTCCCAGGGGCTTCATGTAAAGTACCCCCTAAAATTAAATATCGATTTGAAATTCAAGAGGTCGTGACATCAGCCAGATCGATTGGGGAATATCAATTTTGGAGAAAATCGGCTGAACTATTTAGCCACTAACTTCATTCACAGACGATCGGACAGAGACGATTTGCCGTCATTCAATTTGTCGGTATCAAGGACCCACAAAACATGGATTCTGGCTACACCATGTGTTAGAGAACATTTTTCTAAATTTAGCAACTGGATTCATCCACTTGTTCGTTACCAGGGCCTTTCCGAAAATTCGCCGCTTTCTCGCGCAGCATTACATAACTTTCTCTCTACTCCGTAGCGAGAAAGTAATAATTTTTCCTCAACTGAGTTGCGAGAAAGTGAAAAGTGACCTCAAATTGAGAACGTTATATACCTTTCAGGTAGTCCTTACAGAGAGAAGACCTTTCCTAACGAGAACCGTTATCTTCGCAGCAAGAGTTGAACAGTACCTCTCCGGAGTTGCCAGTTCCTATCCTATAAACATAAACCATCCCCGATTATCAGACGTCGACATTCGCAAACAGATGTTGGGGAGCCGATCCAGGAGAGCATTAAGTGCAATTATTCAGAGATTGAATAATGTATTTACCTATTTTCTTCACTTCTTGCTCCTCTTCTTTTCTTGACGCTCATATCCCGCATCTTCAATGCCAAACTGATTTTTTTTAAATTGTAGGCACGGGCACTGAGAATAGGAAAGAAATTAGAAGGGAGAGTAAGGCCAGGGACCTGTTATTATCGTACTGCCCCGGAACATGATTGAGATGGGTCGAATAAATGACGGAAACCTCCAGAGATGTCGGATTCTGGAGTTCTCACACGAGGTTGCGTAATGCTACCCACCTTCTTAACTGGCGTCGAAAATACTGAGTCGTTAGCATTAGACCACAGTGGATTCACCATTACTATAATATATGCTAATATATCCCATTCGTACAACCATACATTTTACTAAACATAGTCGAGCTGACTCCTTTCCCGAATTTAGAGTTCTCAATAACAATTTTTTTACGTGCCTAGAGGTGTATTTCTTATACGATAAAACATTTTCTGTATCTTACACTGAATGTTCAAGCATTATACAAATCTCAAATTGCACTTTTCTTTTATCTGTGAAGTTTTTGTTTCTGGCAGAGATCTTAAGTTCAATGTTCAAGATTAAATCCTAAGGTGGAGGGAATTTAAGATGGTAAAAGTAAGGCTTGACATTTTGCGTTTGCAACGGTAGGTTTAATACATTTGCTCCTTTCCGCTTGCTTGTGTGCGGCGCCCGCTGTTTCATTGTTCCCTCATCATGCTTTCGGGGACTTGTCACCGGCGTGTCGTCCGTACGTCCAGCTTTGCGCGCCGCCACGCTCTGTCTCACCATTGTGGCGGTTGGAAGATGGTATCATGAAATGGCACTCTCCTTAGGGGCTTTGCAACCTGGCATTCTCTCCTCTATTCTTTTACCTACACTGGAATTAATATATAAACGAAACTTGTTTTCCTCACCTTATTTAATACAAAATTTCAGAACGTTTTTGATTGAATGTAGGTCTCGCTTTCTTCTTTATGCTGATCTTTTTTACTCCTTCTTTAGACCTACAATATTTTAGCCCAGTCAAATTAAACCAAAAATTGATCATGGAATGAAAGAAATCATAGAGTTTTGATATTTGGTTTATTTGTTCCTTGCTACATGCCTAAAATTCTAAAATATCGTGCTAATAGTCCCGGAGAGTGGGGATGAGCGGGGATGATGATCTGTTTAATGGTGAGTTTTCTAATTTTTCTTTTGTATGTATCCTGTAACGATCACTTCTACCTAAAACTAGAGTGGAAGTGTGGTCACATTACTGACGAAATCATATTGAATATTGCGCCCATTATTGAGGGAGTGCATCAGTAATTCATTGGCAATCGTTCCCGTGTGTTGTGCTTATTTAATTGTTCGTATAGTGAAATCTGTGCTGTATTTCTTCGTCTCTCGCCTCATAATAACTGAAACAAATGACCCTAATTTTCATTTGGATTGATGTTTACGGAGATATGCAAAAAAACTGGAACAGTATTTGTGATTGGAGAATTGAGAGTGACTGGAGTGTTGTTCGCGAAACAAGAGTGCAGGGAATAGTTTTTGCAAGCATTTCATGGAAAGAAAATACAATCACTTCAGAGATAAAAAATCTGTAGTTGCCCACGCTTCTTGTCGAAGAAAGTACATTAGAACAGACGCTATTTGCTACTGATTTGAGTAAAGGTCTTCAGTGTCATTTATCAACATTGCAAGGATATCTATCTTTACTCTCAACTACACAACAAATAAGTTAAAAAAATTGACCATGCAGCTGAACTTGGGCGTGGAAGTACAAAGGGTAATTTTTATTGTAATATATTATATATTCCATGATTTTGTAGCAGTTGATGCAATTTACCATGACAACTGCTGCAAGACGTTATTTTCAATCAAAGTGTAACAAGTGCGAAAATATGTCTTTCGATTAAAATATGTCGAGTGCTGTGGACGGGATTTTTATGCAAGAGCTTTCTCAGTTAAAAACGACAGTTATAAAAATATCAGTTATTCATTGGATAATCTGTTGAATGTAATATCTGGGGAAAAGCCCATACTCAAAGCAGTATAAGGAAAGCTACTGGAAAACTACAATGACTGTATAATAGCGACCCAATTGCAAAGCAGAAACAACTGTGAAATGCTTCCGAGATGTGTGGTAACATTTTGAGCGGAATTTAAATTTGATTGTTTGATTAACATTTTTATCAACAAATCAGGAAGAAGGAAAATGGGGAGAGAATCATTCCTTCTGGGAGTTATAAAAACTGGGATATGCAAGAAGTATTATCTTCATCCGTAGGTCAATAAGTGCGACACCACTTCCTCCGTGTTCAGGAAAAATAAAGCATAGATTGGGAAAAGTGTTTGAGAGAGAGGAGGTGGCACAAGCTGATGACTGTTCTAACATTTTTGTCTCATTTATGTCCCCTTTTGTCACATTTGTAGTCTATAAATCAGCTGAAACCTGATGAGTGGTGATGGACACGAAACGTCGATGAAACATTAAAACTCATAAAAGGACCTTGCAGCTCCACAAAATATGAGAGAGAAGTTTTGCGTCTGTTCAGCGAATTCTGACCTACGACGCACATGTCGTAAATCTGGTACAACATGGACTTCAATCTGTGGAAGTTGTGAGAGACAACTCACTAATAACCCTCTGCAGAAGACGAAGAACATGAGATATGTCTGGTGATTCGGAACTTTGACTATTCGGATATTGATATATAATTGTGCGTAATTTCCTTAGTTTCCTTTAAATTATGAATTTTTATTAAATGTATATATTTGGAAATACCAATATAGTGCTCACAATATAGCTTCAACAGTATTAATTCCATTACGAACATTAAGGGGATGTTCATTAAGAAAATTATGTCCACATTATTTTTTATACAGACTAACTTACATTTGAATTGATATTTGCGGGAATATGCGAAAAAAAAATATAAGAGGAATCTTACAATAGCTTCACACACTCCTCTCACATCCACAATCGAGTGTGATGTACTACAAATGAACAATCACGGAAATTTTCAAAACTTCTGAGTTTATTGAACTCATGTTGTTTGACCGGACTTCTTGTGAATATGTAAAGATAATGCAGCCCTGAGAAATTCTAATAAAGACCTAAAAACGATAAATGAAAACAAAAACCCTACTTGGACTAAATTAATTAATGATGAAACCTAAAGCAAGGTAATATATATTAAGCCGTCCTTGTCTATTTAACGTATATCAGTTAAATTTATTTTTCTATAAGTCATTTTACTAAGGAAATATCATCTACCTTCCGATAATACTTATGCAATATCGGCAATTCCACAAGGTATTCAATTCCTCTGCAATTTTCTGTTAATATGAAAGTTTGCAAGCGATGAAACACTCATCAATTACCTAATATATTAAAAACAATCAAATGAAAGGGAAAATTGACTGGTAATGTGATACAAAAAATACATAATTAGAACTTAAATAATAATGTATGCCCCAAAACAACGTTTGTTAGGGATACACCTCTGCAACTAACTTCTCATATAGGAAACAGTTTTTCCTGAACACGCTGCATTTGAGAATATAAAATAGATACCAGAAAACATCCTTTTAAGAAAAAAATAAGTAAGGAACTTTTTTTCATTAAAAATACATCATTAGAACAGTGTGAACAGGTCACAAAAAATGCTTTTTCCCAACCTGGTCAGTGTCAACGTTTCCATTTTCTCAAGACCATTCCAACTTAATTACTTGACATCTACACCCATTGGATGTTGCTTTAGATTCCCTTTTTCAGCTAAAGAAATGAAATTGTATGCTTCAGCAGTTATGGCGATCGCCAAAAATGTACTAAGATATAATGCGTAACATTGTATTTTTTGAGGTGTTCACATTGCGAAATATTTTCTACCTCTGACTTTAATGACTGTGGTATCTACTAAACATGCATGCAGGTGATTGTAAGCCGTTCATTGGACTTCGGCATGCCGCCGTTTAGCTGTGAAGAATACTATCGAGTGGTGCACATTTTAGTACGATCTTAACCTACGTTTTTTCTCTCAACCGTCCCCAAATCCACGGTTGGTTATGTTCACGGATTTCTTTCCGTTTTATTACTCTTCACCTTAGTTTGTAAGCGTCGTTTTGCAATGAAAACGTCACTACTTCCATACTGCACGCATATTCTTTCCATTTAATTACTTGGCCGGGAATGTATCTCGCCTCGCGATCTTTAGTAGGTATGCCCCAAGTTCAGGTTCAGGTTTTCTTCGATTTTCTTTCTGCACTCTCGAATGAATGTCACCGAGCCGGTTGCCCAGCAGTGAGTTTCTTCATTCTGTTTCCGCTCCCTCCATTCACAACCGCTTGTCTATACTCCTGTATTTTCATTATAACACTGACCCTGCTACTAAAGAGGTCGGCAATTCATCCACAAAATTTAGTAGATTTAATATGAGATATACAGACTCAAAAAGAGCCTTTATTTTGACTGATCAATATCTTGTTAACAACCTTCGTTGTTTGTAGCACGCTCTGGAAAGAAATGAACGCCTTAGCATCATAAATAGACATCAGAAATAAATATTTAGTATAATTAACATCAATTATTCAGTGATTCGAAGTTAAAACTAAAACTGCGACATGGAAGGATTTACATTTACCTTGTATGCTTAGTGAGGGAGTAGAAACATTGAACATTTGTTTAGAAGTTGAATTGAAGAATGCAACGGACAAAGATGAAATATGAAATTTAAATAATATTTCTAATCATAAAAACCAAAAAGGAAAGAACCTTTCTGATTTTACTTTCTCGGCGTACTACGTACTTACGTAGAAAGAGAAGGTACTGTAATTCTGCGGCGATATTTTGACCAAAAAAAACTCGGGATCAAAAACTTGGATAAATGTTCCTATGTAGTAAATTACGTCCTGTAAAAGGTTGTGTAGTTATAATACACGTTTCGTGTGTCCTTGATATCGAAAAATTGGTAGGCAGCAAAAAGTCTCTCTGTCCGTCTATCCGTCTGTCCATTTGTGTGTCCGATTGTGATCAACGCTTGTGGCTAAACCAGTCAGACGATTTTCACCAGAACTAATATTCCACAATCGATCTGATCGAACTTACATATGTGAACTCGCATATGTGAAACGGATATTTTTATTGGGGTGTACTTTACATGAAGTCTCAACATTTTGAAACTTTTCTTCAAAAATGTGCCCAAATTTGTTTATTAACTTCTTTCGCAGATAGAGTGAAATACGCTTAAAATAAACGTCCCATTTTTTTAACTCTGTATTTTCCCTTTTTCTCTTATTGATATCCGTTGTTTAAAACACGTGAGAACAATGTTTGCTGGTTGTAAACAGTTTTGCATGTTCTGTAACATAATTTTGCCTAGCCGCTACAAAGAGAAAATATGACGATTTCGCGACCGGGAAAAAGTTTGTGCTGTTGTAGCACCACTATTTTCTATCTGTTTTTCTATAATTTTGGATACAGATAAATATTGTTCCATATTTTTGCATTTTCTTAAGTAAAGAAAATGTCAAATATTGACATTAATATAATTTTAAAGCAATCACATTAACTACTTGTTTCAATATTTTAATAAAATATGTGGAGTATGAAATCACACATTTGTTGTACATTGAAGTTAATACTGGGTCATAGAATTGTGGCTTGGCAAACGGACACTACATAGGTAATATTATCGGTAATCTCCCAAATATTCATTTAAGTATTTATTTATTTATTACAAATTTGGCGCCAAACGAATAGAGAAATCCCTATTTGATTCGCTTTCATTTATAGGATGTTTTCAATAACACTATTGAACCTCTCGACTAACGTAACACTACCATTGAATTTTTGAAGTGTTTCTGATCATGTTGCCAACAAATATCTGAGCAAATATTGTCATAGAACCTCGTCAGTAAATACAAAGAAAGTACTAACTGCGACCGTACATCCGAGTATATTATAATCAAAATCCCTAGGATTCAACCCACTGACAGTTGTTCGACGAGTCTTTAGGATAGATACCATCCAGAATCCCGTTTAAGATTTCAGCTCCTAAGCCGATGTTCCTATACCCACATTTCTATCTAGTATGTCGACGAGACAGGATTCGAGGACTCCGTGAAAGAACCTATTCTAGAATCTCCCCAGAATCCCATCTAGAGACTCGACAGGGATCCCGCTTAACATTCCGTTATGGTTCCGCCCAGGCTCCCACCCAAAAATCTAACTGGGTTCAAGCTGCCAATCAGAGTCGTTGAAGTATTACAGTGGTACAGTAAATGGTGTAGTATTTATTTTCGTCGTGACGCATCTCTATGAAACACAATATTTCAAGAATAGAAACTATTCATATACAGCCTTATAGTTCAAGACAGACTTAGACAGTTTTCAAATTCCGTTTAACATAGGAGAAACGCAATTTTCGAACACAATATTTGGTAGGATGATGAAGAAGCCTCTTAAAAATATATTGACATCCTTAAATTCGGATCTCACAGATTTTTCCCGTCCTATATTTCGATTATTCTAACTTTGCCCCTCAAGGTTCGTCTTCACCATGCAATATGTCACGGTATTTCGCATCTTTCTCAGTCGTGCCGCCAGATATCGCATGATCGCGACCGTATCAAGCAGTGCTTGCGATCATACGACTTCAAGCGGCACGATGGAGCAAGATCGCGAAATGCTGAGTGATATTCCATCGTGGCCATAGGGGCTTGAGGGGAGGGGCAGAGTTAGAAAAATCGCACTATAGTCACCCCAACATGGAAGTTCACGGGGACCCGAACTTCGCTGCGCTCTGCGGCGCCGCGGCCCCTGGCCGTCGCTCCGGAGGCGCGTCCGCGGTGCGAGGCTGCCCGCGATGCGCGTAAAATCGGACAATAGAGGCCGGTTTCCAGAAGCCGGCGGACGGCGGACGCGCCGCCCAGGAATAGACCTTCTTGACGAACCTTAAAATAGCCGGTTTTTGTCATTTGTAACGAGTTATATTCGCGGGTGATCGCGCGGCGCGCTCCGGCGGCCACCGGCTGCAGTGCTGCCTTCGTCTGCTCCGGTCGCTGCCGGCCGACTGGCTCAGCCGCCGCCTCTGTCTCCGTTTCCGACTCTGTATACGTCACCTTCATCGTCACAGCGTCATTGACGTCGTAACCGACATTCACACCGATATTGAATCGTCACCGTCACCATCACCGACACCGATTCCGTCACCGTCACTCTCACTGACACCCTCGTCGTCATCATCACACTGGTGCAGACACTGGTGCTGACACCGGTGCTGACACTGGTGCAGACATTGGTGCAGGCACTGGTACACACACTGGTGCAGACCCTGCTGCAGACACAGATATTGTCTTCATCACTGTCAACGTCGCCGCCTCCGTTTTCGTCACTGACGTCGTCGTCTTTGCCTTCGCGATGCGGTGTATAAATGAAATGATAAAGCTCTAAAATTGAGAATTTAGAATGCTGTGTCCCCTGGGCCCTCCAAACTTCTTTGGCGATGATAGGTGTTGCACAAAGTTAGGGTCGCTGTTTCGGAGGTGGTCACGGGGGTCACGATCTTCCAAATCATACACTGTCAGAAATTTCCGCATTACTTTTAATGTAAAAGTACATTAAAGTAAGTATCATGTACGTAAATGAAATTTAATGTACAAGTACAGTAACTTTAAAGTACGTGTGCATTAAATATAATGTACGTGTACAATTAAATTTACTGTATGCGTGTACATTAAATTTACTGTACGTGTGCATGAAATTTACTGTACATGTACTAACTTCAGTATTTAAAATTTGTTCAAATAATTGTCACCCCGACCGAGATTCAAACCCGTCTCTCCTGGCTTACGCCCACTTACTCTAACCACTATCCTATCGAGACAGTCAATTCTTTGAACATGTTCTTAGGCCTTCTGAATTGCCCGTTGGGATTTATGCAATTGTCACATTTTTGACGCGTTTACGCTCGGAAGTATGTCCCGCAGATGTAAAGAATACTAAGTTCTGATCTTGGTACTGAGTAACAAATGTATTTTAATATTTAAATTTGTCACCCGACCGGGATTCGAACCCGGGGACTTCTGGTTTACGCGCGGGTGCTCTAACCACTGAGCTATTGCGACATCCAATTGCTTCCGCAGGTTCTTATGCCTAATGTGCTGCCCGCTATGATATGTATAATATATTCTTTACGTCTACGAAACATATTTCTTTAGACGTAATATATATTAAATATGTATTCACTCTACAGAATTATGTATATTATTTATAATTGTCAATACTTCTTCACCTGTTTTGGACGCGTTTACGCTCGGAAATATGTTTCGTAGCCGTAAAGAAAATCCTTTGAAAAAATTTATATATTTCTCGAGATTTGAAAAAAATTGTTAACTAAAGAAATACCGTACTATGTACATCGCTACAATTTTATTATAAAGATTTTTACAATTTTATTTGTTATCAATTTGAATGTAAATAGGAATTTTAAACATTTTTATATTTTGTATAAATGTTGAAAATATATTTTAAATTTATTATACGTAAGTTCAAATAGCGGAAGAAAATATTTCTAAAACCTACACTGATTTTAATTTAAACATTAAATTTAATGTACAACATTAATATCGGTTTAATTTACAAGGTACATAACGTTTAATGTAGTCCTACATTAAATCTACATTGATTTTAATTTTAACATTAAATTTAATGCACAAACACATTAAAATCGCTTTAACGTACACGGTACATTAAATTTAATGTACTGCAGTACATTAAATCTACATTGATTTTAATGTACACATTATATATAATGCACATGTACGTTAATATCGTTCTAATGTACACGGTACATTAAATTTAATGTGAAAATTGCATTAAACTACATTAAATTTAATGTAATTTCTGACAGTGTAGTTGAAAATAGGATATTTTGCCCAAACAAATGCGAAGTATACACGTAGATGAGGATTAGTTAATTGCACTAAGAAATATCGAATATTTTGTCCAATAATTTATTTTTGAAGGTCAATGTTCATAAAGATGACCATTATTGCATGTGTGCTGAGTTTTGTGTATTTTTGTGTGCATTATTTTGTGAATTTTTTATTCTCACACATAGTACACAAAACTCCCCACACATGTAGTAATGCAGAGCAGTTTTTGAGAAAAAATATGTTAAATTCTTTTTAATTGCCTATATTTCGCGACAAATTACACGAAAACTATTCATATTTTTTTAAAAATTCAACATGAACTTATTTAAAGATCCATATTTAAGGAACCGATTTCATTAAGGAGAAAATTTCGTCTTCAATACTGTAGTTGTAGGAAGAGGCCCCAAAAACTTCCACTTCTCCAATTTTCAAAAAATCTGGGATTTCATCCAACATGAGACTTGGTGTGAAATATCACAAGGCACATGCGTGACCACTTTGCTACTGTGTGCACAAATTTAATTTGAAAGAATTAATTGTATGCCCATTGTGCCCACACGCACGAAAATTCGCTCTCCACATCCTGCTTCATTTGTTTCAAATATATATCTTGAAAGGTAACTTCGAATATAAATTTTGAAGTTAAATTACAGAACAAATGTTCTGTCCTGCAAGCAGGTCTGACTGTCACTACATTGTCACTATCATTAGGTTTCCATCACTTTTTCACATCAGCCCCTACAACAGTTACCGCCGTAACATGTGTCATGATAAATTTATCAGTAACTGAAAAGACTTTCACGGCATTGATCGTTTAGGACGCGATCACGTTTTACAATTAGATGAAAGGACGTAATGTTAAGAATTTTTCTGCACAAGATGTAACAGAATATTCAAGGTTACGTATTGTGACAGTCTGCATCTAATATCAGTGAATCATAATTTTTCATCTGCAACATCTGTAGTGATGTGATAATCTCTCAAATATTCCTTTGACTTATTATATTATATGTATTGTACTGTGACGCATCTTTAGTTTACTGTGCTCAGCCATGCCTACTAGTGGGAAGTGCCTACTCGTTGTATGATTCGGTGGAGATTATATTGCACCTTTCTTTGGTGTATATGTTATTTGTACAGTTCGGATTTGTGTAAAAATGCATAGTTTTGGTTTGAGAATTACTTGAAAAATGGTAGAATTTCTTCACGAATAAGCACATCATGGGGGGTAATTTACATCATGACCCTAGGACTTGTTCATTGGCAAAAGGAACGTTCTTCTTCGGTGCACTTGCATTGTGTTAATAGAATCAAAAGTTAGGAAATATCATTAGGAACTGATATTAGCAGTCAGTTCGTCATGTACTGCCTGCTCCCAACTAGCCGTTTAAACCAATAATATTGGACACTATAGACTAATGTACATTCTCTACCAAAACATCCAGCAGGTTATCATGTATTTCCGTTTCAGGCTTACTGAAAAAATAGAACACTATCTCCCCTTCAGAGGCCGAGAATTCATCGCTACAAATTGCTCTGGACCAGAACCGACTGCTCCGAAACCGATATAGTTTTTCCTTTGGTTATTCTTATTCGAGACGATTAAATGTTATCGTAATGTGCCGCTATTCTGGGACCCTCATAGACCCTCTCTTCTCGTAAAACGCTACTTAACTTTCCAACGAAAACCTCTTGTTCAGCATTTTCTTTCCTTTGTATCTCCGTCAATCATTGTCATCCACATTTATTTTCTTCTACGTTCACATTAACGTATCAATACTGTTCAGACCTCTTCTGCTAGTTTTGCTTAGAGACCATCCTTTCCGAAACCGTAAATAGCACTAGGGAAGAAAAAAAAAACTTTTTTCACAACATATTTAGTATTTGAAATAATCAAATCCTACAATTATTTCCACATTGTCATTGCGGTTATATTACTTCAAAAGTTTGTGAGTATGCTTCATATGAGGTAAGAATAAGTTAAAAATGGAATACGCAAATTCGTGCAATAATATGCAGACATTAAAAAGGTTTGTTGGTATTTTCCACAACATTGGTAGAGCTAACAACAATGATTCGAGTTTCCCTACAACCACAACCTATGGTTCGTTGTATAGGTCACACAACACTGGTGGAAAGCCCTTGGTTTTCTCCTGATCACAAGCACGACAGACAAAGTATAAAGAATACGCAAGTTTTGTAATTTCGTATATTTTTTCTTTGAAGTTTGGGTGTATATCTTCCACAAACGTAACAGAAGTTTTCGGGTTAATTCGCACACTTTCAAAGTGAAATGACGATTTGCATTTTTCGAACCGATTCAATTCCACGGATCATGTGGCGAATTTCACTCTTTAAAAACCACAGAACTATAATATATTAATGTATTTGAGGCACACGCAAACCAGACACCAACTTCACGAGCACTGCGGTTACAGTTCCGGAAGACAACGACTGACTCAGTATCAGTCACCCCAACATTTGGATACTTGTATATTTGTGAAAAGTTAAGGGGCTAAAATAATTCCTTTCGATGACTGATATGCAATAGGCAATATGAGGGTGCACGTGACTTACTTTCAAAACATCCACTAAGATAACTAACTCCTACTCGTAACCGAGCACGACTACCAGACGCGAGAATAAAGACGACAATCTTCAAAAACAGAAGGTAAAAAACACGAAAACCTAGTTTGGTTGGTATCTCAAGAGTGTGGCATAGATGAACTGATCACATATTTTACTTTTAAATAGATTTTTGCGTATTTTTTCTACATAGGAGCAATTTAAATGTATTTGCATTTATAGCAAAAATATGGTTTGATACGGTACATGTAAATACTGTAACGTGTGACGTGTGTAACGTGATATGACGTTTCTATTGTGATATATTGTGATATTTGTAATCTACGTACAAAATTTAGTATATTACGTACCCCACCTTTCTCGAGGTCCAAATCGTGTTCCGTAGGGTAATTAGATGCTTCTATTTATACTAGTTTTTGTCTAGAATTTTTTAGACAGGCATTTTTTTAAACCATTGAAATAGATACACATTAACCAGAAAACGTCATTTCAATTAAACAATTTTGTTAAAATATTATATTTTTTAAAAATTGTTCATCTCAAAGACATGAAAACTTTTCATCTCAAAGACATGAAGTCTGACAGAAAAATTGAATTAGATGTTTTCCACGCTAGTTTTTAATAGTCAATTTTTTTTGTAAAATATTTTACTATTGTATTTTCTGTCGTCTAGTCAACGCCAAAGATTCCTACGCTCATTACCAACGACTTTATTGACATGCGATCTACGCTAGCATTCGCGACGTCATGCATTGCTTTAAAAGTCTAAAAGCTTGCCAGGCCTCTTCTCACATCATAAATCGTTTTCAAATCCAATCGTCAGAGAATTGCAATTAGCTAAAGCTACATTCATCTAATTTCTTCCATGAAAGAACAAACATAAATCCAGAAACGTGAAATTTCAAAAAGCCAAACATGTTTTCAAATTATGCATTTTTCCGCAACTCTTCATTACATTGTATAGGGTATATGAATATTAAATTAATAGTATCTCGCCATAGTAAACAATAATGCAACGAACCATTCCAACATATTGTTTCAGTCTACTCACATAATCGTTGTAGAGGTATTCACATCGTGATTTCAATTATTACTTGCGTCGTATTCGGCTACAGACTGGCCTGTATAATATGTAATTTAATCCTACAATCACACAGTTCTTTTCGTTGAGCCAAATCTTTCTCGTTCCCCCACCATACCCTTGATTCTCAGTCTTCATGCATCTTTACATCTATGCATCCTGTGCTTGCTTCACCTCAATTCGCAGTAAATATTTTTTCCAACAATTTGCGACGAGGCAAGAGGTAAATACGACCGGCGCGAACAGAAGCGAGCCTGGGAGAAGAACGCGGGGCGCGGTGAAACCGGGGGCGGGGGCGGCAGGGAGTTGTGATGATGGAGGTCGGGGGAGTAGGAGGAGGTAGCGGAGAGGTGCTGAGCGGGTGGAGGGGCGTGGGAGGTGGAGTGGGGCGGAGGGGGAGGGCGGAGGAGCCGGAGGGGGCGGAGGCCCTGGCGGGCGGAGCGACGCGTGACAACCACTGTTTGACATTTTCACTTGGATTCGTATTCCCCCGCGTGCCGCGCAGGTCACAGATGCTGCTCGGCCGAGGCGGCGCGGCGCAGCGGCGGCGGCGGAGGAGGAGGCTCGGGCCCTTATTTATAGCCGCGCAAACTGCACGGAACTCGCCTGCCTGTGAAGAGAAGAACGGAGCGGAGGCGTGGCGGAGTCGGTGACAGTGCCGGTGACGGCGAAGCGGGTGACGAAGACAACGGCGGCGGAGAGACGGTAGCGGTGGCAATAACGATGGGACGGGCAGAAGTGATGACGGAGACGGAAGTAACGATGGGCAGGTGGCTGAGGTGGCGCAGAAGCATCGGAAGATATGGATGTAGCGGTGGAGTTGAAAGTCCAGAATTTGAGGCCAGAGGTGGTAACAGCGTTGGTGCTGTGAGAAATGATAGTAGAGTTGGTTGTAATTGAGCGGGTGGTGGTAATGGGGGTAGGTGTGGTGTTGGAGTGGGG
>JAHLJT010008446.1:75428578-75441189 GCA_031308135.1 Acheta domesticus | reverse complement strand
TTATTATTCGTACAATTCTTTTTTGTAATCTGAAAGTCTGTGAACTATAAGATGTGTTTCCCCAAAATATTATGCCATATCTCAGGCGGGAGTGAACATTGGCAAAATATACACAACGAGCTGTATGAAGGCTGACGGAATTTGAAAGAATTCTGAACGCGTAGCATAATGAACTTAATTTTGTGTTCAATTCATTTAAGTGGGCATTCCATTTGAGGTTTGACTGAATTGATAGACCTAAAAATTTTGTTACATTAACATCAGTCAATGGCACACCGTTCATTTTCAATGGAGTACAGAATTTTTTATTTGATATGGAAAACTGCATTGAAACTGTTTTATTTTCATTTACTTTTAATTTGTTATTACGGAACCAATTTGAAACGTCTGATATTGTACTATTTACGGTTTCTTTGTTGCAAAGAATATTTGTATCATCCGCAAAGAGAACTGTTCTTCCGTTTCGAATCGCTAAGGGCATGTCATTTACGTATAATAGGAAGAGAATAGGGCCTAAAATCGATCCTTGCGGGACTCCACGTACAATTGGCAAAGAACCGGAAAGGTGTGTACATAAAGTTCCATCATTCCAGTAAGGTATTTCTACTCTCTGAGATCGTTGTTTAAGGTACGAACATAGCCAATCTAGAGCAATACCACGGATTCCATACGAAGGTAATTTTGAAAGTAAAATGTTATGATCAATGACGTCAAAAGCTTTTGAAAGATCTAAAAATATTCCAATAGTTGCTTCGTTTTGATCCAATGATGAGGCAACATCCTTAAGAAAAGAAAAAATGGCTGTTTCCGTAGATTTTGATTTCCGGAATCCATGTTGGCAATTTGAAAACGCGTCGTGTTTATTGAGAAAGGTTTCCATTCGCACATAAAAAAGTCTCTCTAATATTTTTGAAAAAACTGACAAAAGAGAAATTGGCCGATAATTTTGAACTTCATTTTTGTTGCCTTTTTTGAAGAGCGGCTTAATCTTAGCTGTTTTAAAAATATCTGGAAAAATTCCGGTGCATAAGGATGCATTAAATATGTGAGTTAACGGGTGTATAATGGCTGGCGCGCACGTCTTTAACAAACAATCCGGAAATTCATCTAAACCGGCCGAATATTTATTTTTAATTTACCGATTATTTTGAGAATTTCATAGGAAGAGGTTTCGGAAACGAACATAGTGTCTAAGACTTTTAGGGAAACGTCAGATGTTGAATTTTGTGGCTGAAAACCCTTAGTGAGATCGACAGCAATTCTCGAAAAGTATTGGTTAAAGAGACTAGCCACTGTTGCCGGATCGTTCACATCTCTATCGTTATCTTTTAAAACAACATTCTCTACAAGGTTTCTAGTTGGTTTGGTCGCATTTTTTACTATATCCCACATTGATTTTGTTTTGTTATTTGAGTTCAAAATATCCTGATCGTGTTTCATGATTTTAGCCTGCCTTATGACTTTTCTTAACCCTTAATGGTCATGGATTTTGGTTACGTAAACGGGTATTGTCGGGTCACCGCAGACCCAGAAAATTAATTTTGTAATTTGGCATATTAATTCTTACTTAATGAAACTAGAAATCATATAAATCTTAAAACAACTTCCCTCAAGGATTGTAGACTGAAAGACTTCTTCAATTAAATTCATTTTGTGTGTCTATAGTACCATATTTCTGAATTCGTATATATTTACATGGGTTAGATGAGATCAATTTGAAAAGGGATTCAATTTTCAAAATACTAGAAATGTTTTCATTGGCACGGGTCAAAAATGAAGAGCTAGCACTTGTATAAACATAATAGGGACAGAAAAAACACAAGAATGCTACTAATTCATAAACTTTGCAAGCAGCAAAAGTGGTATACAACAAATGTTTTAATTTTTTGTCTGTTTAATAATTAGCCAATAATTATGCAGTTATGGACGGGAGTAATTTATTCAGACTCTACGCACTTATTACAATACACTTTTACTAACTGTGGGTTTTTGCAAACAGTTTTGTTGCACTGACAGCAGACTGTGTTATATTTATTGACCTTTGATGACTGTCAAAGAGAACAGCGATTCCGTTTCTTCTTCGGCTCGTTACCCTCATCATTTCACTGCATGAATCATGATCTCTGTCTATTGTTGAAGCGTCACTGAGATCACTATCTACCTCTGCAAGCTACTGTTCAATTTGTACAGAAAGTTCTTCATATTCCATTGTTGAGAAAACAGACTTCGATTTTCACACTATAATTAAAAGACTAACGTCAACGGTATCGTCGGGTCTCCACTGACCCGGAACACACACTGCAAGGACAAATCAACTTCCTTTCATGAGTTCTAAAACACCACTGCCCATAAGTGTAGAGTGTAGGGATCATTTGGCAGCACAGGCAAATTGCGGCAAAATTGCAAGGTTTAAACAAAAAAGAAATTCTTCTGGTTAAATGTGACCCGACGATACCAGTTAAGGGTTAACAATGATTTTTTTTTTTTAAGTACAGGAGGAAATCTTAGATACGTTATGATGCTTAGAAATGAAAGAAAGAATTCGTTTGTTTTTACATGATGTTCTAATCCCTTGTGTTATCCAAGAATTGTTTTTGCGTGAAATATTTAATTTTCTTTTCTGAAGAGGAAAGCAAGTGTTAAAATGAAATGAAAGCGTTGAAAAAAAAGAATAATATTTATCGTTTGTATCAATAGTATTATAAACCGCGTCCCATGACTCCTGCAGCAAGTAATCAATGAATAATTTTATTTTACTTTTAGAAAACACTCTACTCATACGTGTATTATTTATTGTGTCATTGTTCGCATTTCGTATAATGGTAAGAATTTGTGCATCGTGGTCACTGTATCCTAAATCTTTTGTTTCAATTTCATGTCGAGTAGTGGTTTTGTTAATTATAATTTGATCGATTGCCTTCTTTGAATTTACTGTGATCCGTGTAGGTACTTTTATTGTAATATCTAAATTGAAGGAATTAATTAAGTTAAGAAACTGCTCTTTCTCGCAAGATTCGACCAGAAAATCAATGTTAAAATCTCCACATACAACAATGGATTCAAAAGAGCGATTGATGACTTTGATAAGTGTTATCTCTAGTTTTTCTAAGAACAAAATGTAATCTGCAGCTCTCTTTGTTGGAGGCCTGTAGATGCAAAGCAATATCATTTTTAGCACAGGAAGATGTACAACAGAAATTTCAAAAACATTTTCAACGGCATACTCATTGAATTCCGTCAAGGAGATAGAATCAATATTATTTTTAACGTAAATACAAGAACCTCCATATGCCGGACTTTTATGAGATTCTCTTTTTCTACAATAATAGCCTGCGAGGTAAAAGTTTGGAATTTGGAAAATGCTAAGTTCATTAGGAGATAACCAATGTTCTGTAAAGCAAAGAACATCCATTTGATTTAAATCGCTCTGTAGAGCTGCCTCGATAAACTCAGTTTTATTTGAAAGGGATTGAACATTATGGTGCAATATCTTTATTTTTTGCAAGTACCTACACGAATGTTTTTCTGCTGCATCTGACTGTAGTTGCTATATATTTACTCCATTTTTACCTCGAGTGCGTGGTCGAAGGTTGTAATGTGTCCCAGCAGTCACAGGTTGTGAGGAAATAGAGGCGTCATTGGTAGTGGGAATGGAAGAAACGGGAGTAGGTTCACAGGAGGGGGTAAGAGGGTTCAGAATAAGGGTGGGGGGTGGGAACGTAAGGAAGGTGAAAGGGATGGATTTTTGGCAGGAGGCTGCGTAGACTGGAGTTGATGATGTATTGTGCAAGCTTTTCACCGACTGCATGTTTTCCAGCAAGGTTCATGTGGAGACCGTGCCGGGTGAAGTGTTTTACTGAGAGGAAATTCATTTCAAAAAGTGTTACATCTGTTTCTCTCAGTTGCAGTTTTAGTTGTTGGTTTGCGTGCTTAATCTCGCTGCAGAGTGTTGGCCTGTTGTACCAGAAGGGCAGAGTCGAGACTACAATGTTAGTATTTTGGGCGGCACATTGTAATTTGTTTACATGTTGCTCAGGTGTAAAGTTACCGCCCAAATTAATGTCATTCTGCCCTGCTATGATAATGACTGTGTCCTGATTGGTCATTGTCTTTGTGTGAGTGTCCAACTCTGCAGTCACGTCTGCAAACCTCCCGTTAGGTTTAAAAATAGACGAGACTGAGTAGTTGGGGGGTAACTTCCTACTGAGAATGGAGGAAAGATGGCGACCATGGCTGTCAGCTAAAATAAGTACCTGTTTTTTAGGCTCAGTAGGAATGGCTTTGTTTTCAAGTGGGCTAGGATGCGAAGCTTTACGTGTTTTGGTTTTGACACGCTTCCTAGCCTGTTTGCGTTGGTTTTGCATGTATTGTGTGTCGATGGAAGGGAAGGGTTGTGAGGATCAGGAAGGCGAGGAAAATCTGTTTCATAATCTAAAACACTAAATCTGTTTTGAATTGCGACTGGATGTGGTGTCTGTGTCTTATGTGCAGTCACGGTGCACGGTTGGGGAAATTCGCAGTGTTGCCTACTTGTGCCCAACCGTCATTGTAGAGAACGACCTCTTCCAGCCTTCGGATATGTTTATCTAAATTACTGTTTACGTGTGTGAAGGCTTTCAGAAGGTCGGCTTTGAGGGTGTAGCTTTTCTGACCCATCCGATCTGAGACCCATCCGATGTTGGAAATAAGGATATTTCAAACTTTATCAAAATCATTATATTCTGCTTCTACTCATTTTGTGAAGATCGAGACTGGAAAGTAATGCTCGTCAGTTTAAGAATCTTACCTCAAAGTATGTCTCTCAGTGCCAATGAGAATCGTACCTCAATAATATGTCCCATGCTCAAAGGCACCTACGGACGTCTCATCATTTTGATTTCCGAGCAGTTTTGGGCATAATTAATGCAAACTGTTTCACAAATTTAAGCTAAACTATCTGAACATTTAATAATATAACACAATGTGAATAAAACAAGAACATGTCATTATTTCAATGATTTGCAGCGAGTGCACGAAGAAACACAGACCACCGTAGCACATCATAAATGTACCCGAGCACAAAAGGAAGTGGCCCAATTACCGAATTTTATTTTCAACAATTAAGCAGTTCATTACCCCAACTTAGTAAAGATAGCGTGTAGGTCAAATATTAAGCAATTGGAACAGTCAGTAATCTGTGGTCACGGGGTAAAAAGTTCTTAAGTCAATTTTTGGCGAAATTGGGTTAAGTACTGAACTACAAGTTAAGTATCTATATTTTTATTTTAGTAAACGACCGAATTCAAATGTTGCCTCCTTAACGAGAAAAAAGCGTTGCGAAATAGCGTTGAGCGTAGAAAAAGCGTGGCTCAGTAATCTAACCCTATTTTCTCCAAACTAAGATTTTTTTGACTTAAGGACTTTTACCCCATGACCACAGAATTAAACATGAGGCATATTAGGTGCATCTGGGAACAGACGAGATAACAAGGCTGTTAAAGTCGGCGGACACTTGGAATGCCATGACCCAGCGTGTATCTGCGGCCACCGCTGTGGCACACTGCTTGTAGAGTACGTCCGTCCGGGGGAGAGGGGAGGAGAGGGGAGATGAGGCTGTCTGCGCGCGATCGGTTCTTCTTCTCTCAGTGCCCATCACTGGTTAGTGCATACGCTAGTCTCCAGAAGCCCTAGCGCCTTCTTGTGAGATCTCTCCCCGGGCAAGTATACTAGGGTAGGTTGCCACTTGCTTTCCCTAGGCGCTAGTGCCTCTATTTTTGAAGTTTGATTGAATACACAGATACAACTATCCAATTGGCAGGCCAAAATACAATATCCGAATCTATCCAATAATTCAATCGAACTCCGATTGGTGCTAAATTGCTAGAGGATATAATTTGCCAGGATCGGCCAAATGCCTTTGCGGGATCTGCTTTAAACCGATAGCGTCAACAAGCGATCCGCATGCATGCGTCGATTTTTGGCATCTCCAAAATCTCCACACTTTGAGCGGGTTTGAACCCTCGTACTTGCACGAAAGGCTGTGGCACGCGGGCCACGGCAGCGGATCACCACGCCGGCAACCTGGTCTCCATCTTAGGAGCAACACAGGTTTAGACGAATCCAAGGACAGCGTTCACTTATTATTCCCACATTTTTTCTCCTCGCGCGGAGCACTTGTGGCGCTGCATGCCTCCCATCATCCAAGTTCGCGGCGGAACCCGGCACCGGAGGCTGTGACGGTGGGCACGTTTCCGTGCTCCGCGGAGGACCGGAGGCAGCGGGGCGCGCTCGTACGGCAGGCAGGACGCTGGTGACCGAGCGCGCGGCAGATCTGCCCCCGCCCCCCGCCTGCCCCCCTCCCCCCCCCCAACAACCGCCCCCGGGTAACTAGGCGATGAACCCCCCCGCCGCCCCCCGCCCCCGCCTCCCCCACCAGCCCCGCCTCCTGCTCCGTCTCTGCCCCTGCCCTTGTCCGCCCGTCAACGCCGCTCCCTTCTCACCCGCTCCTCCCGCTCCCCGCTTCCCAGCCCCCGCTCCACCGCCCCCCGCCCACTGCTCCACGGCCCCCGCGTCTCCGCCCCCCGCCCCGCCCCCGCCCCGCTCCTCCGCCACCCGCTCTTCTCTGTCCCCCCGCCCACTCCCACCCGCCTACGCCCCCCGCTCCTCTGCCTCTTGCCCTCGCCCGCCGTCAGGCACTTCAGGAAGCGTCTTATTTCCCCTATCTCGCAATCGGGGCGCGCGAACACGGCGGCCCTTCCCGCCGTACTTGCCCACCTACACGATTTCCCCGAACACCACTTCTCTTCCCGCTGCTGCTCTGTCAGTGAGATCCCTACCTGCGCTAACCTTATTTCTATCGCCGGCTGAGATGGCTCGATGGCGACGGATGCCACGGTGCATCGTCTCTAAACGGGAGATCCTAGAGGTTGAGTCCCGACAGTGGCTTGATAGCGGATTTTCGACACTGGTCGATTTAGCTGTTGTCTGGAAGAGAATTTCTAACGGACGGCTGCTCTGATAGTTTTCGTGGTTTTAAGATCAGCATATATGACCGAATGCTCAGTGAGTAGTAACTTAACAACAATCCACGCAAACCGTGCGGGGCGATCTTTTCTTCTTCTTCCTTATCCGATCCACTTCCATTACAAAAAGTGAACCTTGCTTACCAGTAGCATACATGTCGGGATACCAGAGCTTTTCCAACTAAGGTGGTTCGCCGCAGAGAGGTTGCTGTAGAAAATCTCTTCGCAAACCGAGGGTATCAGTCGGCGAGAATCACACCATTCCAGCGGGAAAGGAACATAATCCCAGTATAGAATCCTACACAACACTAACAGGACTAATGACCATAACAGTGTTTAAAGGTCGCTTTTTTAATAACTTGGTTTCTATAGGACCATGAGATTGTTTTAACTGATAGGGAGAACTGTAGGAACAACACACGTAGGGACAACACGAACACACACAACATCTATGACCGAGGAGGGATTCCAACCCGCGCCCTTCGAGCCCAAAGCGTCTATGACTCTTCAGCCTTGGCGACGTTGGCAACCCCTAATAGTTATACCTGAAACATCAATTAATCCACGGAAGTTGTTACCATAGGAGCAATCCTTGCAACGCCTGTTACATATAAGCAAAGCTGTTAGTGACAGACCGACAAGTCGCAGAAACAGGAGCAAAAGCGCACACTTGCCCGTCCCACCTCTGCAGCATTCATGAATCCAAAACATCTCGGTGGCATGCTTACCCGCGTCAACAAACTGACACCGTACTAGCAATTGCGTTACAACATTCAGAGGCTGATGGACATGTGCCAGTACAAGAAATACCCGTATCACCTCACGCAATATCGGGTCTTCCCAACTTCGAACCTCTCTTTTGTTTTACTGTCTTGCCTCATTACTTATTTGCCATAGTAAAGCAAAAGTATGTAATGCTGGCGACGGAAATCGGCGATTTTTCGACAGAAAAACTTGTATTGTCGGGCGCTGGAAACGAAAAAATCGATAAATATTTTTTTGTCTTATATGTGGAAAATACTTCTCTTGTCTACAACATGTTGTGTAGGATGAATCCAACGCTAGTGTCTAAGCTCCAAATCGATATACCTCTATCGATCTAAAAACTTGGGACCCCTAAGACCTTTAAAAGGATACTTGAATTTTGGCCGTACTTTACAACGTTGTCAACATTTTCTCACAAAGTCTTCATTTTTTTTTATTCACTTTGTCTTCAGAAAACGCAAATTACACTATGTCAATGCACTAACTCCATATTCGTTGAAATCTGTGAATTCTTGAAAATTGCAAGAGATTAAAAATGTTTTGGCGTCTTCCTTCATCACTTATTGAAGATAGAGATTTTTTGGTAATGAGATCTGTTGTCCTGATCATACACATATTTGAAATAGCTCATTTGTGTTTTCTCCAGAATATAATTGTTCTCACCCGTAATTTTGTTTGAAAAATATACAATTTATAACACTCTCTTTTCTCACAAACGACTTCCAATGTTTTCCTTAGGTTTTCCCTTGTATTTACAAAAAGACAAAAAACTTATGCGGGTTCCATTTTTGGCGTACTCTCTGTATGTTCGATAATTGCAAAACAGAATATCTGAAAGTACAAAATTAATGACAGAAGTTTTTTCTGAAATTAAATCTATTTCTAAAAATATATCTTTGAAAAGATACCTTGTTACAGTTGTTTTTGGAAAAAGTTGTTGTTTCGACTAATTTTGCTTGACGTTAATGCCAATACCCATTTTCTCAAAACCGCTTCAAATTTTTTATTTAATTTTTTCCATGGAGATATACGATGAAAATAATGGAGCAGGTTTAATTTTCGTTCTAATCTCTGAATTTTCCAAAATTGCAAAAGTTAAAAGTATTTCGAGAAAGTATGTGCTGATGTTCCACCTACTATTTTTCGCTGTTGTTCCAACGGTGGTACCTTTTCCTCCGCCCTTCTCCATTGTAACCAAACTAAAGTGGCAAAAGTAGGCGGATTCGGAGCTGAGGAGTGGAAATAGCCTACAGCAGCCGATACAAGTAGTTGCACTAGTTAGTCAAGAACCGTCCTCTTGCAATCACCATCGCCTTTTACATCACTTCTCTTTCTTCTGTGATAGATTACTTTATTATTTCGCGTGTCAGGGTGCATCATCTACTATAGACCTCATCTCCCATTAAATGGTGTGCTTTTGATATTTCGGGAGGTGGCGGTGCACATCCTCCACCCTAGAATTTGAGAACCGGTGCTGAAGTACACATCGACTTGCGAAGGGGTTTTTGCCCCTGTCAGTAATCTCTGACAGCTGGGCACCGCCACAGCCGAGCAAAGCTCTCATATTACACTACATGCACTACACAACTATGTACGTCGGGAGATCCGTGGGGAACTGTGGAGACAATACTCTTCACATTCTTCTGCCTACCGCATTTTCGCCGAAATCGCTTTTTGCCACAACCAACTCACTTGGTGCCGTCGCCCGCGTCGCGCCGCTGCTCGCGCCGCGCCGCCTCTTCTTAACGACGCGAACACCCCCGAGAAGTGTGCCATCCTGTGCAAATGAGTAGCCGAAGCGTGCGTGGCGGCCACGCCCCTATGCAAGTATGCCGCGACTCGCGCTCCGGGAGGCCAGGAGGCCGTGGTTCAACAGGCGTCGCGGCGCGGCCGGCGGAGCGACGAAATTGGTCCAAGCGCGGAGACATACTACATTGGAGGGAGATACTACACACGGGAAAGAAGTGCGAAGGCAAGAGTCAGAAATGGCATACTGATTATTTCCGATACGTGAAGATGAAAATATTTTTAAAAAGTCTGTAAATTAAGTGAGGTAAGAATCATCCCAAAAAACATACCCGTAAGTACAGGTATTATTAAATAAGCTATAATACACTTACAAAATCTGGCTGAATTTTACCTGATACACGAGGGAGTTTTGTTTTTGTGATTTTATTTTGGAAGTTAAAAACAGTTAAAAATGTGTGTGTGGCTTGCTAGGGTGAGAGGTGCAATCTGTGCACTTTTTTAAGCTCTGTGATCTCTACTGTAACTTTTTTTTTATCTAATAGCAATATATCACAATTCTGTTCTATCTCTCTTACATTTGAAAAATATCGCTTATGCATTGGAGTATTGCGCAGACCGCTAACCACATGCTCCGAATCGCCGAACTTCCTCGTTAAAAGAAATTGATTCTTTTTGTCTTCATAAATTCTCGGTGTACATGTGTAATGTGGTCTGCGTTCTCAATTTTTGCTTTGTGTAAGTTTTGATGTGTGGCATGAAGCTATTCTTTGGTAATTATCACTTGTAAAACTTTTACTTTGAATAATTTATCGTATATTTTAGGCCACGTTTCAGTTTTGTTTCTGTATATTTTTTGCTCAAAATAAACTACGAGTAGTAGTTGTTTAATCGTGTGTAGATAATATTTATAATTTATCTATTTAAAATGTATATATTATTATTATTATTATTATTATTATTTTATTATTATTATTATTTATTGGCGTATGGGTCACGCGCTTCACGATTAACGTGTGTAACTTTTAGGATCAGCTTTTCAGCTGTATCCCGCGGTACGACAAAGTTGTTACGCCTGAAAAGTGAACATGTGAGGGATAGGACGATGATGAGGGGTGAGAGGACAATCAAAAAACACGACCATGCCTACAGAACTCAAAACTGTAGCCCTCCTCGGCGCAGATTACGGTTGCCGCAAGCGTCTATGCAATGGGGCTTACATTTATTGTTACTATTATTGTTGTTGTAATTATTATTTTATTATTATTAAATGGATCACTGGCAGAATATCATTGGTAAAATAGACATAATTTTCTATATGTGTGAAATGGTTTGAACTTTTTCCCTTCCCGTCCTTTACAACTCTTGGTATCAGTACTAAGTATCTTCTCTAGCCATGTGTCGATATATCCCTGAGAGGAAAATCATTTTCAGACCTACAATTGTTTTTTAACATGGAGGTTTCGAAAGTATCTATCAGTGTGATAATCATTCAGGGCATGGTTTAAAATCTAATGCGTTAATAGTGTTCACTATTACGAGAACCAAATTAAATCTTCACAGATGTTCTGTTCTTTACTGTTTTTAGAAGGATGGAATTGCTGCATTGCGATTTTTCCCTTGCAAAATATTATTTTATACACGTCGTTTTCAACAGTGCAATTAAATATTCTGATCATTATCTCATTGAAGAATGTCCATTGTGAATGATATTGCTAAAACTTCAAACACTTAATCTTTCGTCTTTTTCTAAAAAAAAACTGTACGAGGAATTGTCCAAAAATACAGTTTTATTCTTAGGACGAACATGAACACATGTTGGTTTTTTTCTCTTCTACTGCGAGTAGTAAGTATCATCCTTCCTCTGTTTAGTGGATTGATGTACATTTAAAATCCTATCAAACGTGTGGCAAGGATTATTTAATCAGAAACAACGTAATATCATATATATTCGTTCTCATCGTTATTTTTCATTATTTGCCAACAGACAAATACAATGAAATAGCAGAAAATCTGGGTAGTAACTGTAAAATCTCGCAATCTCCTATTGTATGATAATTCTGTATTTTCACGTGACCTTTGTACTGTATACTGATTTCTAGTTTCATGGCAATGTTTTGGCGCTTAAATTAATCGGCACTGCCTGCATCTCAATGCTCGTGCGGATGGAAGCTAGAATTGCTAGAACGAGAAGACAAACCATCTTGATCGAGTAGTCAAATCGAAGTTCAAGGAGAGATTTTAGACAAACATGGCACATTCATGTGATTAAATGGGAACGAAAAACAATAGTTCATATATCATTCTGGAGGAGAAAAAGAACCTTATCTTTAAGAAAATACCATTTATTATTAAATTATTATGTTAAAGTTGAATTTACATTAAAGTTTGATATAATTCAGAGAAGGAGAAATATCTTTCCTCCCCTTGAATCGGCTGTGTAGCACACTGCAACAGTGCGCACGCGAATGTGGGCGTGTGAAACCTGATTATGAAGAATGTTAGAGGAAAAATAAGAATCTCCGTGTCTTGTCGACGAAGGTCGTGACCATTCGGTGGAATAAAACGGGATGTAAGCTTTTTATTTGTGCTCCATAGAACCTTGGTTCAAACTTTCGTATACGTAAGATTCGTAACTGCCCAGAATCAAACCACGACTAACATACTGACCTTCGATATTATTAGACTTTTTCCGTCACACATTCTACGATTATCCGTCTGAAAATACAAACTAATATGTAATATGATATACTTAAGTTCAAGTTTTCATGCGTATTGTGTCTGCAGCAAAGAGATTGGGTCAATTCTCAATGATACCAATGTGGAGAAAATGAGAGATGAGAGTTACTGCTGAAGTGTTCCACGACAAAATGTCTTCACAAGTTTCATTGTAGTATAGACTATTTTTTTTAATTCCACCAAATACATAAATTGTCTAAATAATCAGCGACGAGATTCTTTTGGACAGGTATAGAGAGACCCCCTCGTAATATTTTTAACACATGTGAAATAACATACATGTAAAACTGGGTTTCAGACAGAAAGCCAAACTAAGAAGACAAATCGAGGAGTACAAGATGCAGATTTAGTCGATAAATT
>JAHLJT010008446.1:75385860-75427578 GCA_031308135.1 Acheta domesticus | reverse complement strand
TTATTTCTTAACCCTTAACTGGTATCATGGATTTTGGTTACGTAAACGGTATTGTCGGGTCACCGCAGACCCAATTAATTTGTAATGGCATATTAATTCTTACTTAATGAAACTAGAAATCGATATAAATCTAAAACAACTTCCTCAAGGATTGTACTGAAAGACTTCTTCAATTAAATTCATTTTGTGTGTCTTAGTACCATATTTCTGAATTGTATATATTTACATGGTTAGATGAGATCAATTTGAAAAGGGATTCACTTTCAAAATACTGAAATGTTTCATTGGCACGGGTCAAAATGAAGAGCTAGCACTTGTATAAAATAATAGGGACAGAAAAACACAAGAATGCTACTTAATTCATAAACTTTGCAAGCATGCAAAAGTGGTATACAACAAATGTTAATTTTTTGTCTGTTTATAATTAGCCAAATATTATGCAGTTATGGACGGGATTAATTTATTCAGACTCTACGCACTTATTACAATACACTTTTACTAACTGTGGGTTTTGCAAACAGTTTGTTGCACTGACAGCAGACTGTGTTATATTTATTGACCTTTGATGACTGTCAAAGAGAACAGCGATCCGTTTCTTCGGCTCGTTACCCTCATCATTTTCACTGCATGAATCATGATCTCTGTCTATTGTTGAAGCGTCACTGAGATCACTATCTACCTCTGCAAGCTACTGTTCAATTTGTACAGAAAGTTCTTCATATTCCATTGTTGAGAAAACAGACTTCGATTTTCACACTATAATTAAAAGACTAACGTCAACGGTATCGTCGGGTCTCCACTGACCCGGAACACACCTGCAAGGACAAATCAACTTCCTTTCATGAGTTCTAAAACACCACTGCCCATAAGTGTAGAGTGTAGGGATCAGGTGGCAGCACAGGCAAATTGCGGCAAAATTGCAAGGTTTAAACAAAAAAGAAATTCTTCTGGTTAAATGTGACCCGACGATACCAGTTTAAGGGTTAACAATGATTTTATTTTTTTAAGTACAGGAGGAAATCTTGAGAACGTTATGATGCTTAGAAATGAAAGAAAGAACTCGTTTGTTTTTACATGATGTTCTAATCCCTTGTGTTATCCAAGAATTGTTTTTGCGTGAAATATTTAATTTTCTTTTCTGAAGAGGAAAGCAAGTGTTAAAATGAAATGAAAGCGTTGAAAAAAAAGAATAATATTTATCGTTTGTATCAATAGTATTATAAACCGCGTCCCATGACTCCTGCAGCAAGTAATCAATGAATAATTTTATTTTACTTTTAGAAAACACTCTACTCATACGTGTATTATTTATTGTGTCATTGTTCGCATTTCGTATAATGGTAAGAATTTGTGCATCGTGGTCACTGTATCCTAAATCTTTTGTTTCAATTTCATGTCGAGTAGTGGTTTTGTTAATTATAATTTGATCGATTGCCTTCTTTGAATTTACTGTGATCCGTGTAGGTACTTTTATTGTAATATCTAAATTGAAGGAATTAATTAAGTTAAGAAACTGCTCTTTCTCGCAAGATTCGACCAGAAAATCAATGTTAAAATCTCCACATACAACAATGGATTCAAAAGAGCGATTGATGACTTTGATAAGTGTTATCTCTAGTTTTTCTAAGAACAAAATGTAATCTGCAGCTCTCTTTGTTGGAGGCCTGTAGATGCAAAGCAATATCATTTTTAGCACAGGAAGATGTACAACAGAAATTTCAAAAACATTTTCAACGGCATACTCATTGAATTCCGTCAAGGAGATAGAATCAATATTATTTTTAACGTAAATACAAGAACCTCCATATGCCGGACTTTTATGAGATTCTCTTTTTCTACAATAATAGCCTGCGAGGTAAAAGTTTGGAATTTGGAAAATGCTAAGTTCATTAGGAGATAACCAATGTTCTGTAAAGCAAAGAACATCCATTTGATTTAAATCGCTCTGTAGAGCTGCCTCGATAAACTCAGTTTTATTTGAAAGGGATTGAACATTATGGTGCAATATCTTTATTTTTTGCAAGTACCTACACGAATGTTTTTCTGCTGCATCTGACTGTAGTTGCTATATATTTACTCCATTTTTACCTCGAGTGCGTGGTCGAAGGTTGTAATGTGTCCCAGCAGTCACAGGTTGTGAGGAAATAGAGGCGTCATTGGTAGTGGGAATGGAAGAAACGGGAGTAGGTTCACAGGAGGGGTAAGAGGGTTCAGAATAAGGGTGGGGGGTGGGAACGTAAGGAAGGTGAAAGGGATGGATTTTTGGCAGGAGGCTGCGTAGGACTGGAGTTGATGATGTATTGTGCAAGCTTTTCACCGACTGCATGTTTTCCAGCAAGGTTCATGTGGAGACCGTGCCGGGTGAAGTGTTTTACTGAGAGGAAATTCATTTCAAAAAGTGTTACATCTGTTTCTCTCAGTTGCAGTTTTAGTTGTTGGTTTGCGTGCTTAATCTCGCTGCAGAGTGTTGGCCTGTTGTACCAGAAGGGCAGAGTCGAGACTACAATGTTAGTATTTTGGGCGGCACATTGTAATTTGTTTACATGTTGCTCAGGTGTAAAGTTACCGCCCAAATTAATGTCATTCTGCCCTGCTATGATAATGACTGTGTCCTGATTGGTCATTGTCTTTGTGTGAGTGTCCAACTCTGCAGTCACGTCTGCAAACCTCCCGTTAGGTTTAAAAATAGACGAGACTGAGTAGTTGGGGGGTAACTTCCTACTGAGAATGGAGGAAAGATGGCGACCATGGCTGTCAGCTAAAATAAGTACCTGTTTTTTGGCTCAGTAGGAATGGCTTTGTTTTCAAGTGGGCTAGGATGCGAAGCTTTACGTGTTTTGGTTTTGACACGCTTCCTAGCCTGTTTGCGTTGGTTTGTGCATGTATTGTCGATGGAAGGGAAGGGTTGTGAGGATCAGGAAGGCGAGGAAAATCTGTTTCATAATCTAAAACACTAAATCTGTTTTGAATTGCGACTGGATGTGGTGTCTGTGTCTTATGTGCAGTCACGGTGCACGGTTGGGGAAATTCGCAGTGTTGCCTACTTGTGCCCAACCGTCATTGTAGAGAACGACCTCTTCCAGCCTTCGGATATGTTTATCTAAATTACTGTTTACGTGTGTGAAGGCTTTCAGAAGGTCGGCTTTGAGGGTGTAGCTTTTCTGACCCATCCGATCTGAGACCCATCCGATGTTGGAATAAGGATATTTCAAACTTTATCAAAATCATTATATTCTGCTTCTACTCATTTTGTGAAGATCGAGACTGAAAGTAATGCTCGTCAGTTTAAGAATCTTACCTCAAAGTATGTCTCTCAGTGCCAATGAGAATCGTACCTCAATAATATGTCCCATGCTCAAAGGCACCTACGGACGTCTCATCATTTTGATTTCCGAGCAGTTTTGGGCATAATTAATGCAAACTGTTTCACAAATTTAAGCTAAATATCTGAACATTTAATAATATAACAATGTGAATAAAACAAGAACCATGTCATTATTTCAATGATTTGCAGCGAGTGCACGAAGAAAACAGACCACCGTAGCACATCATAAATGTACCCGAGCACAAAAGGAAGTGGCCCAATTACCGAATTATTTTCAACTAATTAAGCAGTTCATTACCCCAACTTAGTAAAGATAGCGTGTAGGTCAAATATTAAGCAATTGGAACAGTCAGTAATCTGTGGTCACGGGGTAAAAGTTCTTAAGTCAATTTTTGGCGAAATTGGGTTTAGTACTGAACTACAAGTTAAGTATCTATATTTTTATTTTAGTAAACGACCGAATTCAAATGTTGCCTCCTTAACAGAAAAAAGCGTTGCGAAATAGCGTTGAGCGTAGAAAAAGCGTGGCTCAGTTAATCTAACCCTATTTTCTCCAAACTAAGATTGTTTTGACTTAAGGACTTTTACCCCATGACCACAGAATTAAACATGAGGCATATTAGGTGCATCTGGGAACAGACGAGATAACAAGGCTGTTAAAGTCGGCGGACACTTGGAATGCCATGACCCAGCGTGTATCTGCGGCCACCGCTGTGGCACACTGCTGGAGAGTACGTCCGTCGGGGGGGAGGGGAGGAGAGGGGAGATGAGGCGCTCGGGCGCGATCGGTTCTTCTTCTCCGGGCCATCACTGGTTAGTGCATACGCTAGTCTCCAGAAGCCCTAGCGCCTTCTTGTGAGATCTCCCGCGGGCAAGTATACTAGGGTAGGTTGCCACTTGCTTTCCCTAGGGGCGCTAGTGCTCTATTTTTGAGTTTGATTGAATACCAGATACTACTATCCAATTGGCAGGCCAAAACATATACAAAATCGAATTATCCAATAATTCAATCGAACTCCGATTGGTGCTAAATTGCTAGAGGATATAATTTGCCAGGATCGGCCAAATGCCTTTGCGGGATCTGCTTTAAAACGATAGCGTCAACAAGCGTCCGCATGCATGCGCGTCGATTTTTGGCATCTCCAAAATCTCCACACTTTGAGCGGGTTTGAACCCTCGTACTTGCACGAAAGGCTGTGGCACGCGGGCCACGGCAGCGGATCACCGCCGGCAACCTGGTCTCCATTTTAGGAGCAACACAGGTTTAGACGAATCCAAGGACAGCGTTCACTTATTATTCCCACATTTTTTCTCCTCGAACGAGGAGCACTTGTGGCGCTGCATGCCCCCACATCCAAGTTCGCGGCGGAGCCCGGCACCGGAGGCTGCGGTGGGCAGCGTTTCCGTGCTCCGCGGAGGACCGGAGGCAGCGGGGCGCGCTCGTACGGCAGGCAGGACGCTGGTGACCGAGCGACGCGGCAGATCTCGCCCCCGCGCCCCGCGCCCCACCCCCAGCCCCCGCAACCGCCCCCGCCCAACTAGCCTATGAACCCCCCCACCGCCCCCGGCCTCCGCCTCCGCTCCGTCTCCCTCCTGCCCCCTGCCCCTGTCCACCCGTCCTCCGCACCCTGCTCCCGCTCCTCCGCTGCCTGCCGCCCCCGCTCCACCGCCCCCCGCCCACTGCTCCACGGCCCCCGCGTCTCCGCCCCCCGCCCCGCCCCCGCCCCGCTCCTCCGCCACCCGCTCTTCCGTCCCCCCGCCACCTCACCCGCCTACGCCCCCGCTCCTCTGCCTCTTGCCCTCGCCCGCCGTCAGGCACTTCAGGAAGCGTCTTATTTCCCCTATCTCGCAATCGGGGCGCGCGAAACGGCGGCCCTTCCCGCCGTACTTGCCCACCTACACGATTTCCCCGAACACCACTTCTCTTCCCGCTGCTGCTCTGTCAGTGAGATCCCTACCTGCGCTAACCTTATTTCTATCGCCGGCTGAGATGGCTCGATTGCGACGGTGCCACGGCAGCGTCTCTAAACGGGAGATCCTAGAGGTTGAGTCCCGACAGTGGCTTGATAGCGGATTTTCGACACTGGTCGCGAATTTAGCTGTTGTCTGGAAGAGAAGGTCTAACGGACGGCTGCTCTGATAGTTTTCGTGGTTTTAAGATCAGTGATATATGACGAATGCACTGTGCAAGTAGTAACTTAACAAAAATACGATCCAAACGCAAACCGTGCGCAGCGATCTTTTCACCTTCTTCCTTATCCGATCCACTTCCATTACAAAAAGTGACACTTGAATTACAGTAGCATACATGTCGGGATACCAGAGCTTTTCCCAACTGAGGTGGTTCGCCGAGAGAGGTTGCTGAAGAAAATCTCTGCAAAACGAGGGTAAAGTCGGCGAGAATCACCACATCCAGCGGGAAAGGAACATAATCCCAGTATAGAATCCTACACAACACTAACAGGACTAATGACCATAACAGTGTTTAAAGGTCGCTTTTTTAATAACTTGGTTTCTAGAGGACCATGAGATTGTTTTAACTGGAGGGGAAACTGTAGGAACAAACACGTAGGGACAACACGAACACACACAACATCTATGACCGAGGAGGGATTCCAACCCGCGCCCTTCGAGCCCAAAGCGTCTATGACTCTTCAGCCTTGGCGACGTTGGCAACCCAATAGTTATACCTGAAACATCAATTAATCCACGGAAGTTGTTACCATAGGAGCAATCCTTGCAACGCCTGTTACCATATAAGCAAAAGCTGTTAGTGACAGACCGACAAGTCGCAGAAACAGGAGCAAAAAGCGCACACCTTGCCCGGTCCCACCTCTGGCAGCATTCATGAATCCAAAACATCTCGGTGGCATGCTTACCCCGCGTCAACAAAACTGACACCGTACTAGCAATTGCGTTACAACATTCAGAGGCTGATAGACATGTGTCCAGTACAAGAAACTACCCGTATCACCTCACGCAATATCGGGTCTTCCCCAACTTTACGAACCTCTCTTTTGTTTTTACTTTCTTGCCTCATTACTTATTTGCAATAGTAAAGAAAAAAGTATTGTAATGCTGCGACGGAATCGGCGAGTTTTCGACAGAAAAACTTGTATTGTCGGGCGCTGGAAACGAAAAAATCGATAAATCTTGTTCTTATATGTGGTAAAATACTTCCTTTCTTACAACATGTTGTGTAGGATGAATCCAACGCTAGTGTCTAAGCTCCAAAATCGATATACCTCTATCGATCTAAAAGAACTTGGGACCCTAAGACCTTTAAAAGGATACTTGAATTTTGGCCGTACTTTACAACGTTGTCAACATTTTCTCACAAAGTCTTCAATTTTTTTTATTCAACTTTGTCTTCAGAAAACGCAAATGACACTATGTCAATGGCACACAGATCCATATTCGTTGAAATCTGTGAAATTCTTGAAAATTGCAAGAGATTAAAAATGTTTTGGCGTCTTCCTTCATCACTATTGAAGATAGAGATTTTTTGGTAATGAGATCTGTTGTCCTTATCATACACATATTTTGAAATAGCTCATTGTGTTTTCTCCAAGATATAAATTGTTCTCCCGTAATTTTTGTTTGAAAAATATACAATTTATAAACAACTCTTTTCTCACAAACGACTTCAAATGTTTCCTTAGGTTTTCCCTTGTATTTACAAAAAAGACAAAAAAACTTATGCGGGTTCCATTTTTGGCGTACTCTCTGTATGTTCGATAATTGCAAAACAGAATATCTGAAAGTACAAAATTAATGACAGAAGTTTTTTCTGAAATTAAATCTATTCTAGAAAAAATATATCTTGAAAAGATACCTTGTACAGTTGTTTTTGGAAAAAAGTAGTTTCGACTAATTTCTGCTTGACGTTAATGCCAATACCCATTTTCTCAAAAACCGGCTTCAAATTTTTTATTTAATTTTTTCCATGGAGAGATACGATGAAAATAATGGAGCAAGGTTTAATTTTCGTTCTAATCTCTGAATTTTCAAAAATTGCAAAAGTTAAAAGTATTTCGAGAAAGTATGTGCTGATGTTCCACGACTATTTTTCGCTGTTGTTCCAACGGTGGTACCTTTTCCTCCGCCCTTCTCCATTGTAACCAAACTAAAGTGGCAAAAGTAGGCGGATTCGGAGCTGAGGAAGTGGAAATAGCCTACAGCAGCCGATACAAGTAGTTGCACTAGTTAGTCAAGAACCGTCCTCTTGCAATCACCATCGCCTTTTACATCACTTCTCTTTCTTCTGTGATAGATTACTTTATTATTTCGCGTGTCAGGGTGCAACATCTACTATAGACACTCAACTCCCATTAAATGGTGTGCGTTTGTATATTCGGGAGGTGGCGGTGCATCCTCCACACTAGAATTTGAGAACGGTGCTGAAGTACACATCGACTTGCGAAGGGGTTTGCTCCTGTCAGTAATCTCTGACAGCTGGGCACCGCCACAGCCGAGGAAAGCTCTCATATTACACTACATGCACTACACAACTATGTACGTCGGGAGATCCGTGGGGAACTGTGGAGACAATACTCTTCACATTCTTCTGCCTACCGCATTTTCGCCGAAATCGCTTTTGCCACAACCAACTCACTTGGTGCCGTCGCCCGCGTCGCGCCGCCGCTCGCGCCGCGCCGCCTCTTCTTAACGAACGCGACCACACCCCCGAGAAGTGTGCCAATCCTAGTGCAAATGAGAGCCGAAGCGTGCGTGGCGGCCACGCCCCTATGCAAGTATGCCGCGACTCGCGCTCCGGGAGGCCAGGGAGGCCGTGGTTCAACAGGCGTCGCGGCGGCCGTCGAGCGACGAAAATTGGTCCAAGCGCGGAGACCTACTACATTGGAGGGAGATACTACACGGGAAAGAAGTGCGAAGGCAAGAGTCAGAAATGGCTACTGATATTTCCGATACGTGAAGATGAAAATATTTTTAAGAAAGTCTGTAAATAAGTGAGGTAAGAATATCCCAAAAAACATACCCGTAAGTACAGGTATTATTAAATAAGCTATAATACACTTACAAAATCTTGGCTGAATTTTACCTGATACACGAGGGAGTTTTGTTTTTGTGATTTTATTATTGGAAGTTAAAAACAGTTAAAAATTGTGTGTGGCTTGCTAGGGTTGAGAGGTGCAATCTGTGCACTTTTTTTAAGCTCTGTGATCTCTACTGTAACTTTTTTTTTATCTAATAGCAATATATCAACAATTCTGTTCTATCTCTCTTTACATTTGAAAATATCGCTTATGCATTGGAGTATTGCGCAGGACCGCTAACCACATGCTCCGAATCGCCGAACTTCCTCGTTAAAAGAAATTGATTCTTTTTGTCTTCATAAATTACTCGGTGTACATGTGTATATGTGGTCTGCGTTCTCAATTTTTGCTTTGTGTAAGTTTTGATGTGTGGCATGAAGCTATTCTTTGTAAATTATCACTTGTAAAACTTTTACTTTTGAATAATTTATCGTATATTTAGGCCACGTTTCAGTTTTGTTTCTGTATATTTTTGCTCAAAATAAATCCGAGTAGTAGTTGTTTAATCGTGTGTAGATAATTATTTATAATTTTATCTATTTAAAATGTATATTATTATTATTATTATTATTATTATTATTATTATTATTATTATTATTATTGGCGTATGGGTCACGCGCTTCACGATTAACGTGTGTAACTTTTAGGATCAGCTTTTCAGCTGTATCCCTCGGTACGACAAAGTTGTTACGCCTTGAAAAGTGAAATGTGAAGGGATAGGACGATGATGAGGGGTGAGAGGACAATCAAAAAACACGACCATGCCTACGCAGAACTCAAAACTGTAGCCTCCTCGGCGCAGATTACGGTTGCCGCAAGCGTCTATGCAATGGGGCTTACATTTATTGTTACTATTATTGTTGTTGTAATTATTATTATTATTATTATTATTAAATGGATCACTGGCAGAATATCATTGGTAAAATAGACATAATTTTCTATATTGTGTGAAATGGTTTGAACTTTTTCCCTTCCCGTCCTTTACAACTCTTGGTATCAGTACTAAGTATCTTCTCTAGCCATGTGTCGATATATCCCTGAGAGGAAAATCATTTTCAGACCTACAATTGTTTTTAAACATGGAGGTTTCGAAAGTATCTATCAGTGTGATAACTCATTCAGGGCATGGTTTAAATCTAATGCGTTAATAGTGTTCACTATTACGAGAACCAAATTAAATCTTCACAGATGTTCTGTTCTTTACTGTTTTTAGAAGGATTGGAATTGCTGCATTGCTGATTTTTCCCTTGCAAAATATTATTTTATACACGTCGTTTTCAACAGTGCAATTAAATATTCTGATCATTATCTCATTGAAGAAATGTCCATTGTGAATGATATTGCTAAAACTTCAAACACTTAATCTTTCGTCTTTTTCTAAAAGAAAACTGTACGAGGAATTGTCCAAAAAATACAGTTTATTCTTAGGACGAACATGAACACATGTTGGTTTTTTTCTCTTCTACTGCGAGTAGTAAGTATCATCCTTCCTCTGTTTAGTGGATTGATGTACATTTAAAATCCTTATCAAACGTGTGGCAAGGATTATTTAAATCAGAAACAACGTAATATCATATATATTCGTTCTCATCGTTATTTTTCATTATTTGCCAACAGACAAATACAATGAAATAGCAGAAAATCTGGGTAGTAACTGTAAAATCTCGCAATCTCCCTATTGTATGATAATTCTGTATTTTCACGTGACCTTTGTACTGTATACTGATTTCTAGTTTCATGGCAATGTTTTTGCGCTTAAATTAATCGGCACTGCCTGCATCTCAATGCTTCGTGCGGATGGAAGCTAGAATTGCTAGAACGAGAGAACAAACATCTTGATCGAGTGTCAAATCGAAGTTCAAGGAGAGATTTTAGACAAACATGGCACATTCATGTGATTAAATGGGAACGAAAACAATAGTTCATATATCATTCTGGAAGGAGAAAAAGAACCTTATCTTTAAGAAAATACCATTTATTATGAAATTATTATGTTAAAGTTGAATTTACATTAAAGTTTGTATAATTCAGAGAAGGAGAAATATCTTTCCTCCCCTTGAATCGGCTGTGTAGCACACTGCAACAGTGCGCACGCGAATGTGGGCGTGTGAAACCTGATTATGAAGAATGTTAGAGGAAAAATAAGAATCTCCGTGTCTTGTCGACGAAGGTCGTGACCATTCGGTGGAATAAAACGGGATGTAAGCTTTTTATTTGTGCTCCATAGAACCTTGGTTCAAAACTTTCGTATTACGTAAGATTCGTAACTGCCCAGAATCAAACCACGACTAACATACTGACCTTCGATATTATTAGACTTTTTCCGTCACACATTCTACGAGTATCCGTCTGAAAATACAAACTAATATGTAATATGATATACTTAAGTTCAAGTTTTCATGCGTATTGTGTCCTGCAGCAAAGAGATTGGGGTCAATTCTCAATTGATACCAATGTGGAGAAAATGAGAGATGAGAGTTACTGCTGAAGTGTTCCACGACAAAATGTCTTCACAAGTTTTCATTGTAGTATAGACTATTTTTTTAATTCCACCAAATACATAAATGTGTCTAAATAATCAGCGACGAGATTCTTTGGACAGTAATAAGAGAGACTCCCCTCGTAATATTTTAAACATGTGAAATAACATACATGTAATAGAATGTGTTTCAGACAGAAAAGCACAAACTAAGAAGACAAATCGAGGAGTACAAGATGCAGATTTAGTCGATAAATTGGACCAAGAGGAGGAGGTCGTTGTTCGGCCTTTTAACAAAGCTCTTACCGCCCTGCGAGGCCGGCATACCAACACACACACACACACGGCTCGTACCGGTAATGACTGTCCCAATTACTCTGGGAGTCCCCAAAGGGCGTCACATTTTAGGAGGAGAGGACTCATAGATGCTGGAAAATTAACCATAATTTCAGCGTTACTTTACGATTCAATCCTATTCACCACTTGTTTTGTTACGAATAATTAAGTAAGTCGCTGAAAAATCATTATTAATTTTCCAACATCTTTTCCCTCCTTTCTTGGTCCTGTAATTTAAGTGTCCGTGAGTTCTGCCTTATCACTCTCATCCGAAAACAGTGGACACTCGTAGAATTCGAGTGCGAGTTATTTCTTTGCTTAGTCGTGTTTTTAAACATAGATTGGCGCCGCGCCCCAACCTTCTGGGCCAAGGGTTCCCAGTCAAAAACTGCTTCCATGGATTTTCTGCATGTTCTCTACCTTTGTGCATTTTTCTGAAACTTCCTGTATAATTTATATATGAAATAAGACGAAAAAAGAAACAATTGCTCCAAATTTTCTACATAAAACTAAACAAAACACAAAATATTAAAAAAGTTTTACAAAATGCTAAAAAATCGCAGAATACTCTAATTAACGAAAGAAAACAAATATAAAATGTAAAAATTCTTCTTCATATCCTTACGGAATTTTTCCATTTCCATTCAGTTTCAGATAAAAAATATTCTCAACTGCAATGTATTTTCGTGATTGTTCTATATGGAACATGATTCAATGATTCTGTTTATGAATATTGGAATAAACAACAAATCTTTGAACACTGAAGACGAAAGATTTATCCAATGTTAATAAAATACCGACAAATTGTTGGTATGTATTTCAGAACGGTCAGATTGCATTCCTTCATTCATAACATTTATTACGATGTAGATATTCGAATAAAAATAAAGCCGCATTTTTATATCAAAATACGAAACATATGTATCTGAAATTCAAAAGTAAACATAACATTTTAGGAAAGAGAGCCATTTATGCATTTAACACACAGGTGATAATGTCTTCAGTATTCTTTTTGTCAGTATTCTTAGAGCGACGTGGAACGAACGATGATATCTATTCTGCTAAGATTAGCTTCGTCCACACTCTGCAGCACTGTATCTGATTTTACTACATGCCCTCAAACCGCCCTTGCGAGCATGCCTTCATTTCCTTTTCCGTTTCCAGACGTCAAGTGCTATCATTATGTGCCTCTTCGTGGACATTTGAAAGTCCCGTAATATTACAGCTGGTGTTCCAGAATTGGCCAGAGGTCGAGTGTCGAAGATTGGATAACAGATTAAAAATGTAATAAAGAATTATTAATAATTAAAGGGAAAAAACTTCCCTTCATTTAAACTATTTTGTCCAGAACCTGAAAGTATGTACGAACCAGGAGTAAAAACACCAAATATCGTAAGTAATAATGAAATAAGTAACCGAAAGGAAAATATCTCAAATATTAATGAAACAAAAAAAACAAAAATTATAATGGAAGAAGAAAAGAAGAATCCGAGTTCAGAAGAATAGAAAGATCAGAATACCATTTAAACAAATACTTAAATAAGATATATAAAAAATTAACAAAGTAAATAAAATAAAATAAGCATTACAGTAAGTAGTGGCAAAGAATATCGAGGAAACAAGTTGGAAAAGAAAAGAAATCGATTGTAATAATTGCAATAAAATTTAAGAAAATAAATTATGAGAAACAATTGTGAAAAAAAAATTCGATAGCAGGAAAATAAAACTGAATGAGTACATGGGAAAAATATGTAAGGAAATAAATCAAAGGACACCAGAAGAGAATCTTAATAAATCTATTGAGAAAATGTCCATCCAATTAAGAAAATGTAAGTTTGAGACCTTGGTGGCAGAATACACTAACTTAACATTACAGAACTTAACAACTTTACAGAATTTATAAACTTTATAAAATAACATAAATATTTCACCATGTAAGCTCTCATAGCACTCCACATCACCACACTTTACTTCACCGCGCTGTGGATCACTGAGTAATGTCTTTCTTAAACACTGTTTTCTTGAACCTCACAACGCCTCTGCACTGTGCATAATATAATAATAATAATAATAATAATAATAATAATAATAATAATAATAATAATAATAATAATAATAATAATATCTATCAGCAGATAAGGTATTTCAGCACCTTAAAGACAAAAACATCCTGGCCGAAGAGCAAAAATGCTCTAAGAGGGGTCACAGAGCTTCCAAAAACAACTCATTATAGATGCGGCAGTCTGTGGACATGTAAAGAAAACAGGAGGGACGATATATACAGCGTATATTGATTATCAAAAAGACGTCGACAGCATATCTCACTCCTGCTAATTGATGTACATGATATGTACAAAATATACCCATTGGTTGTGTCGTTTTCAAAGGTTCAAATTGCAAAGGCTGACAACCAGATTACACATTTGCACGCAAAATGATTATGTTAATGAAGGAGATATAAGTATTAAACAAGGAATCTTTCAAGGGGATTCTCTGAGCGCTCTATGTTTCTGCTTTGCTATGAATCCTCTATCGACTTTGTTAAATAATGAACAAATGGGGTACGAAATCAACAGCAAAAACGATCATGTACGCTTATCTCACCTGCTGTACATGGACGTCTTAAAATTATTCAGCCCCACAAAAGAAAAGCTGTTAAATTAAATACATCTGTTCGACACCACTGCAAAATTTAGCAGCGAAATTGGAAGGCATTTCGGTTTTGAAAAATGTAAACTAAATGCACTGCGGAAAGGTAAGTCGCAACATCAGATGGATTACATCCTTGCAAAAAGAAACGCTAAACAAGAACGAATTCATGCCAGAAATTTAATAAATATTTTGAATATTTACAAAGATCTAATGTTGACCCCAAAATTACTAATTACCCAGGAAATTTAATACTCGCCCGAGTAAAATACTGAAAACTAAACTCGGAACTCAGTGCTGGCAGGAAAATTAAAGCTATAAATACCTATGTAATTCCAGTGCTGACCTACAGCTTTGGTATTGTCAGGTGGACACAAACCGAACTGGATGCATTCGATATGAATTGTAGAGTACTTTGTACCAGATTTAGATGTCACCATCCCAAAAGCGCAGTTGAGAGATTCCATCTACCTAGGTCTCTGGGAGGACGGGGCGTCATAGATTGTGAATCTCCACTACCAACAATTGGAGAGACTGCCCCAGTACTTTCAAGAAAAGGCTAATAGAAGGAAGATACATCGTATTGTAACATATCTTGACCGTAAAATCACATCACTGAATTGACTGATGAAAAAACAAGTCTACAAGAACGAATACAGACCAATGAAATGAAAATCAACAACTGGAAAGAAAAGCAACTTCATGGACGCTACCCGTATCAGATAGAGGGAGAACTGATGGACCGTAAGGCCTCAATAAAAGGGTTGTGCATGGGAGAGCTTTTTGCTGAAACAGAGGGTTTCATTACAGCTATAGTAGTAACAGCAAGTAGTAGTAGTACAAGTAGTAGCAACTAAAAACTACGGTAAATTTATCCTGAAAGACACCAACGTTCGTGATGACAGATGTCGACTATCAGTGAATGCAGCTCTCTGCATCCTCAGAATATACAAAACGACATGACGACGTCTGTAAAGTGGTTTACCAGCAACTATGACATAATAACAACTTTTTGATGGGTAACCGAACACCATATTACAAGTACACTCCTGAACCAGTCATTGACACAAATGATCACAAAATGTACTGGAACAGGTCCATTATAACAAATAGGTCTGTATCATCTGGGTGTATCTGATTGATGTCGCTGTCCCCCTAGCCCACAACATCGCGAAGAAAATGAGTGAAAAAAATTCTAAAATAATAACCTGTGGCAAATGAGATAAAGGAAATTTGGGGCGACGTGGAAATGGTGACGATTATTCTAGGTGACATTCCTGAAATTCCTAAGTTCCTTCATGAATCCCTGGCACAACTGCAATTGAAGAATACATCCAACTGCAGAAGATTGTCATAATAGACACATTCAATATCTTGAAGTTTCTAAACATTGATGGTTGATCCAGTGCTGCTTATGACAGATGAAACGTTTATCTCTTGTTCATGGTAACCGAGATGCATGTGTGGAAAGAAGTGAAAAAACAAAGAAATAATTTCTATGTAACAAATGATAATATTAAAAATAATAATAGTAATAATTAGGCCCCGGATGTTTCTGACATAAAATGTTAGAAATATGCAAGCACTTATGACTTAAAAAAATATGAATATATGACCATAAATATGTCTTACACCTTTTTGGGGGGCATTTTTGAAACCTTCAAAATATTTCCGCTGTTTAAATAACCATTATATTGAAAATATACTTTTAAAATCTAGCACATTCACAATTCACACCTTTGGCGCCCCCATGAAGATAATTCTACTTGCTAAAGTTATTAAATAAATTTTACAGAAGTGGTTGACCTTGGCCCAAAACTAAACTAACTCTTCCTTCTCATCCGGCGTTTTCTACGATTTTTTGTCTGTCTGTGTAGCTTACCCTCCTAATTCACGGATATATTTATAGAAAAAACAGACAAATATATCAACAACAAAATTGTAAGAAATTAGAAAACAATTAGAAGAGAGGAAAAAATATCTTTGAGACGACTGCAAGCAAGTACAAATGCAAAAATGGAATCAAAAGATAAAAGTATGGCAAAAACATGAAAATTCCTAGAAAAATATGACCATAATATGAAAAATTAACGGAAAATGACCAGTGGGTAAAAAAAGCCAAAGTATGACTTATATGTCACATGAAAATTGCATAATTTAGTCATTGTAAATAACATCATGCTTATCTCACATTTCCATGGAAATAATGCAAAAAAAAATACATGAATTGTCATAAACATCCAGATAATACAACTTGCTTTACTGAGTAGACTAGTAATTTAATAATAATAAAGATATTTTTAATACTCATATCAACATCTAGGAAACTATTTATTTTTAAATTTGTTCAGGCTTTGAGGAATAGGATCAAAGATTGTCAAAGGCAAACAGCCCCAGTAGATTGGCGAATGAATATTTACCAACGTCAGTTTTCTGAATTATTGTCAGAATTTTGTTCATGTGATCCGCTCTGCGGAAATATGTAGGTTTCCCTATCGACTATGAATTTCTTTCCACGCTCGAAGCCTGTGTACATTGCACACAGACGCGACCTTATTGTCCTTCTTTCGAGTAATTCCTATACTCTTTTATTCTTAGTTCCCCTAAAAGTAAATTTTGAAGGTCTACGCTGGAACTTTTCTAGATTCCCTTGCTTCAGATTCTGTATGGGTCCCAACATCGGCTGTCGGAAAGTTTTTACCGGGTCAATAATAAAAAAAATTGCAATAGAATCCCTCGTCTTTCCGCACTCCGACTATTGCGACGTTGTGTATAACGATTTAAACTTAGCACTTGCCACACGGTTACGAAGAGCTCAAAATGCATGTATTCGTTTTATTTACAATCTAAAAAAATAAGATCACATATCGAACATGTTTGAATGTAGTCAAATATTGCGGCTAAGCGACAGGCGGATGCCTCATTGTCTATCTCTTCTATTCAAATTACTAAAAACAAAACAAAACATCTACCGCATATAACAAGTCGGTTCAGGCCTCTTATAACCGCTAGACTCGATAAATCATTATTATTACAAATACCAAAACATAATTCTAATTATTAAAACAAGTCATTTACCGTTGGCGTAACGAGAGCTTGGAATGTCTCCCAAAGAACATTAAACACAGTCCTTCTGTCAATTCTTTTAAGAAGCAATTAAAAGCTCTATTATTTTCCAAGGCATGTAAGCTTAGCCTCTAATATTTTTGCCATACAATTTACGAAACTCAAACTTACTAAGTACTGATTGAAGTGTAATATTATTTCAAATTATTGATGAAAAAAATTTTTACCTAGTTGTATTAGTAATTAATTTCACTTTTACTGTATCTTTATATTTTTGTCGATTTCTTGGTAAAGAGTGCTTAAGTCCGCTTTTCTTGGAAAACATGATAAAGAATATAACAAAGAATAAAAATAATATTTATAACTAACTATATTGAATACTTACACATAAGATAAGTAATTGTTCAGCATCTAAACAAAAATTTATATTGATTTATGGGAAATCACTAAGCCTTTAAAGGCCTCCTTCAAAAACACGATTTATAATTTAATTTGTACTCAACGGTTTTTGAACTTAACTGAACTCTCATTCCAAGAAATCAACGGTTATTTTTATTTTTAATCATCATAAAGTGTGTAATGCTTATCTGCTACTATTTATTTGTCTTAAAATTAAATTTCTTTTGTCTGTGATATCTGCAAACTTTAAATTTTCTTTTCGCTGGACATCTTATAAAATAACATTTATTTGATTATAACTGATACAGAAATTGAAAATATTATAATCTTTGTTTTTATAATTATCAATTTGATTATGTTACCATATTGTTGTTGCTACTGTCTCACTACTTAACATTACACAATATTTATTCTTATTGTATAAGATTTGTTACTTAATTTGCCATTTTTATTTTACCACTGATTATTTTTCTTCTAATTAATTTATATTGTAATTTATTATTTTTTCTAATTCATGTATTAAGTAAATTTAGATTTACTATTTTTGTCAATGTTCTCGGCCTTCAGCCGCCATCCTGATTGAGGTTGTCTGGGTTTACTCAATCGCTTAAGGCGTATGCCGGGATAGTCCCTAGTTTTCTCTCCCAGAAGTAAAAGTAAAGTACCTGCCCCCCTAGATCTTCTTCATAGTTTATGAAATAATGTATATATTTAATGTGGTTAGGCGGAAGAGCAGGCCAAATGGCCTGAGCCTCGCCACTAATAAAGACAACTTTATTATTATTATTATTATTATTATTATTATTATTATTATTATTATTATTATTATTATTACATATCGCGCTGTATTCTAATATGGGTCGCAGTAATGACATATATGCTAGTTCTTTGGCTCTCACTGTACTCTTTCAAAATCCGCATAACAAAATGCGAAGATCTCCAGGCTTTCCCTACGACGAAATATACTTGCTTTTTCCTTGCTCAATTTAAGGCTCCCACATCGGTGCGGCAGGTCCGCAGCCTAGGCGGAATGTTCGCAGCGGAAATTTCGGGTCTCGTGTTGGCTTATGAACACATTCAGACCTGCGCGGCAGGCGAGCGTCGCGGAAGAGGATTGGCAGCGTTTAATACGCGACGGATTTTGTTTGGCGGTTGGACGCGTTTTTTCCGTTGTCGCTCGAGTTTCGCTGTAGAAACCAAAGCAAAGACTCGTCAGATCTCGAATATTTTCAGCTCGCCAGTGAATCAGACACGACTGAAAGGTCAGAAATAATACTTCAAATCGTGTTCAGTAATTTAATTAATTTCAAATAACATTAAACTTTCGATTTTTAAAATTTTTCGATCTTAAAATTTTGTACATTTTAGTAATGAAAAGTTTCAATAGATTTATAATTCTATATTATGAATACATGAGTGCAATAACAAGTCGTTCTTCTGGTGAAATAGCTTCATGATATGTTAAGTGTCAGATTTTCTTGTGCCTTCTGCGATCAGAATCAAACTTTCATCAAAACAGTCACTGGTCATTCTAGTAAATATAAAAGCGTTTATCGTCCTTTGTGGCATCATAGTATGAAATTCTCCGCACTTTTTCCTTCCTGGACCCCTTTTCTTCGTCTCCTGAAGAGATATTAACAATTTGATGGAAAATAGTAGATAAAGAAGGTAAAAGCACCGTACCGCATGTGCTCAGAAAACATACTACTAGTATGTTTTCTCTTCCTCCACTTTCTCTCTCGTGCATGAATAGAAGCGAACGCGTTATTTTTATAGAATGAGATAAACTGTCTCCAAACGCTGACTCATTGTTGAGGCTCAGGCGTGAACGGACCGCGAATTCCGCCGCCGCGTCTAGGGCGGGGCTTTCCGCACCGCACCCTCTGTGGATCTTCCGGGCCGTTCGGTGGGAGCTTTTACTCTCTAACTGTATTCCTAAATATTGCAAGACGTGACTCGATGTATAACATTATTGTTCAATTTGTACGCGGCTTCATTGTAACTTCGCTCCCTACCAAATGTGACGGACGTGCTCTTTGCTCTGTTTGTTTCCATGCCGTTTGTTTCCGTTCAGGTGTGTAGTTTGTCTAGTAAGTCTAGCTGCAAAATATGCAAGTCCTTCTCCGAGTGTTTAATCCTATAAATTAGAGTCATCTGCAAAGAGTCGTACATATAAAGCTAAATTTGTCAACAATTCATTCACGAAGGCAAGAAACATGTGTCGTCCGATGACACTTCCTTGTGGAATTCCTGACGTGAGGTTTTTCGAGGTTGATAAGATTCTTCCGATTCGTACTTTTTTTCCTGTCACGAAGTAGTTCAGGCACTACCACTGTCCCCTGAATCCATTAACTTCTTTATAAGACGATCGTGTGGAACAACATCAAAAGCTTTGTCGAAATCTATTACTATCGCGAAGACTCTTCCACCTTCATCAACTACGTCGGCTAGGTCCTGTAGAAGTGAGACTAGCTGACTTACGCATGAGAAACCATCACGGAGCACTACCGATCAGTGCAGCTAGCCGCTAGAATTCTCCTCCACACAGCGATTGAATTCGACCTAGCTGACAAGCTAATGTCGAAACTCTTGCCACCGACGGGACTCGAATCTAGGGCCTCCTGTCACAGGGACTGCAGTGTCATCAGTTGATGCCCTGAGCCATCTGTCCCGGTTTAAAGAATATGAAAAATTAAAAACAGAGTAAGAGAACATTGAAGAACCACGTGAGAAAACTCCTCCAGAACAAATGCTGGACGCAAGAAAAACACGGAGAAGCAAGGGATGAGGAATCCGCGCCCGGAACGTGGGAAACGAGCGCATCGGGCGCGGTGCCGCGGGGCGAGCGGCCGGTCGGCCGGCTGGCTGGCTGGCTGCTCCAGCAGACGGGGAGGGGCGGGGGCGGTGAGCCGGCAGGTGCTGGTCGTGGGCGAGAGGCGCAGGGCGCGGGGCGTGGAGTGCGGGGTGCGGGGCGCTTGGCGCCTGGGGTGCAGCGCGGAGACCGCGCGAGCACTATCGACCTGTCACGATTTTTTTTTACCTGCGAGTGGAGACGCCGGTGCATGGGATGCGGCGAGACCTGAGTCGACCAGACGCCCTCCGGAGAATTCGGAAAGGGGGAAATGGAACTGGACGCTACCTGTAGTAATCGGATGGCGCATGCGGGCGGATTCCGTATTCGCTGATTCCGTTGACGACAGAATTTTGTGGTAAGGAAATTCTGAGAATAAAAATAAAACTATATCTTCTTTTTTCATAAGAATAATTTAAATATATATTTTGTTATATATTTAAGCCTCTCAGATCACTAATGGACTAAGACCTTCTGATAAAACATGGAGAAGATATGATAAACCCATAATGTCTTTGAGAGAAGTACACTTACAAGACAATACAATTGTTTGAGCAAGAAGAAATAATACTGCTTCTTCTTTACGGGATGATGAAGACTTCAATAAAGTCGATAGACCTAGACATGAATTCCAAAAAATTAGTGGTGGTATAGCAGTACATATTTTTTCAATTATTTGTACCAGTAAATTTGTATTATAACTAAAGACCAGGTTCCCGTGTAATTGCATCTTTTGTTTGCTAACTTGGAATTTGATGAAACCTTGACAGAAATTTGAATCATAAAACAGACGTTATTTTAGTACTAGTTTTATTTTGTATGAAATTGCACGTTTGGGAGGTTACTGCACGATATTGCACGTGTTGGCTAATGCCGCTCGAAAATTGGACATTTTTGGATTTTACTGAATAAATTTGCAAGATTCATAGTTTTATTGCAAGTGCAAGGAGCTTAGTGACAAGCGCACTGCATTTCAAATTCGTCGAATTTCTAGGAAAAGATGTTGCCCTGCGTGATATAAGAGAGAATGAACAGTTTTTGACAGCTTTTAGCTGCGTACACACGTATGTCAGAGTGAGGCTTGGCACACAGGCATGTGTAAATGTAGAACAAATATTTTCCTGACTGAAACATAATACTTGATAAAAGATATAGTACTTTCTTAGAAAATAATTTGGAAATATACGTAATTGTAAATTATAATGGAAATAATTAAGAAAATTTCTGCTGTAACTTAATTATATTTCTGAAGGTACACTTGCATTTTTTAATATTCGTATTTACTTTTTTGTATTTTTATGCTAATTTAATTTTGTGTGCGAATAATATTTAAAATGTCAAATATGGTCTGTTTAAACAACATGTACAAACTTAATTATGATAAAAACTATTATCATATTTCATTCACCTTAAATATCACACTCAAAATATACAATAAATTGATATGTGGATTAACTAGAGTTTTAGGCTACATTACACCATTTAGTCAAATTTTCGTTTTTATTGCATGTTTTTGCACGTTTTGATGATTTTTACTGCATTTTTTAGAGCGTTTTATTGCACGAAAATCCGGTCTTTAATTATAACATTGCAACTTCTACCCCAAATTTTTAGCCATGTCCTAAAAAACACGCAACAAAAGATTTTCAACGATTAACAATTTTCCAAATATAATATAAAGGTTTTAATGAATATATAGATTTATCCCATTTCTATAAGCGCATCTACTTGAGGAGAAATATAAAGAAAAAATGTCAGTTTTGCAAATTGCTCTGTTACGGTGCACAACGATCTAGAGTCTAGATTCTAGGCCCTAGATCGTTGTGCGTCGGGCGCCATCTACAATCTAGACTCTAGATCGTTGTGGACCGTGGTGGTCTAGATTCTAGACCACTGACCTAACACAGATGCACCTACTGATAACACTCTTATCATTTACCAACGTCGAATTCAGAAACTATTTCTCTTTGGAAGACCTTCAGAAATATTTTTGGAGGAATTTTTTTTTAATTGTAAGGTTGACGTAAAAAATGTACGAGTATATATTTATAATAGGAATACTGCTTTGTATATGATATCTATAAATGATTATTATTTTGGATAAGTTGAGTAAAATTACAAAGATATTGGATTTCAGAGGGGCGGGCATTGTACCCGTTCCCCCTTCCTTGGATCCTCTGACATTCAAATGAAAATAAATAATTACACTACAAAAGTTTAAGTTCCCAGAAACTTTAACTAAGTAATACAAATATTTATTTTTTGAAAATTAAAAAGTCTTCATGAAAACGGCACTTAATACAAATATTTACCTTTATTGAGCCTTATCCTTGCGAAAAAATAAAGAAAAAATTGAAACCGGGTTTGAGCAAATGTTCCGTATATATTTTGGAAAATGTTCACGATATATCACAAAATTACGTTACAACTTCGCATATTTTCAAAAAGTATACCAAAAAGGATTGAATGATCTAATATTAAGGAATAGACTGCTTTGTGAAAGAAATCTCTACCTCTAAAATTGAATATTAATGTTAAGAAGTTTGAAAATTATTGAATATATCGATAAGTCCTTAATAAGCTATTTGTGTAGATTTCGGTATTGATAAATGAGCACAGATACACGTGAGGAGAATATCTTGATTCTAACAAACTCATACTGAGTCGCTCAAAACATATCCAAGAACCAGGGAAAAATGATTCCTATATATAATTAGTTCTACATCAACTTTTGAGTACAAGTGAGGCAAACGTGAGGTTTGCCGGTCAGATTGAAATCCTGCAAAGAGTCTAAAAAATATGTAAAACCCTTTCGAATGAAATAATTGTTATATTAACCATCAATATTGGGCAGAACCTGTGGGTGTATACAAATTTGATGTTCTTTACAGACAAACTGACTGTTGTCCTGCAGGATCTTAATTAACAGGTTTCAACCACTCTTACCAAATACCGCGTACATCATACGAACAAGAGTGTGCCAATACTATACTTCCTTGAGAAGAGGGAAGAGATCTTCTAGATATTGAGACTTTGTGAGCGAAAAAATTAATAATCATTGCAATTACTTCCTTCAAAAGAAGATGGCTGTCTGAATAAAAGGCAATTTGTTCGATGGAAAATAATTTTACCCTTCTGAACTTCGATCAAGTTTGAGAGACCAGGGATCACAAAAGAGGATAGGCTGAGTCAATGGGCCCAGAAGCATTTGCACGTCAGGTTTCCAGCAAATTCGAAAGAAGGCGCATCGTCGATTTCCTGGCTATCAAGAATGATCGTCTTTAGTGACACAGGATGCTCTGTTTTTTCCATTCAGGACGAAGTAACCCCCATTTGCAATTACCGACGACATGGGAATTAGAATATGAGTGTAGAGGAGACTTTGCAATCAATCTCGCGAATGGCACAAACAGAATACCTGACCCGGCACAGAGACGTTGCTGCGGTAGTCCATGAGGCCGTAGCTGGAAAGTCAGAAATGAGGGAGACAGAGTTTCCATATTAAGAGCAAGCCGGACCCAGTTCTGGACATGAAACATTACTAACGCTTGTGGAATGTTGTGGTCAACACAAATCGCAGGGTCGATACCAGACATCATATAGATTCCTCCGGAAAGGATTATTGTTCACATAGGTGACGCTTTAGACAGAAATATCGTCGCCACCATTACCTAGAAAAGAAAATATCAGGCATTGTCTGTTGAGGTAAGTGTCGGTGAATGAAGTTCCTCTGACCACTTCTGATAAAAGACTGATCTCTTCGAGAGACGGAGCACTTCTCCAGGACAGACGGTAAAAGGTAAGTATGATGTACAGTAGTACTGCCTCTTAAAAGTAAATCTTTATGAAAAAATACAATAGAACCAACAGTTACTGGCCCCAATGATTCTTTCCGCAAAGCTCACTAGGGCTAAAATAATTCATTTAAATTCGGGAGCAAACAATCTGTGTCTAAATTGAATTCAAAAATCAGTCTAATCCATAATTGCTATTGCAATTGTCGTCATTATTGGAATGTCGTAATTTTAAATATAAACGTTGAGTGGTGAGCTCTTCAAAATAAATCTTCCCTCTCCCTTTGAGAAAACCAAATTCATTTGCATGGACCACTTAACGTTTCCGAAATTTCTTGAGGAATATATAACTAATTTTGCCGATGATGTGTATTGTGATGATTTAATGTTGAAAAGATGATGATGAAAAGGAAAAACATCTTCGAATAAGGATGAGAAAATAAGAAATTGTTAGAGTGAGCGTGACCGTAAGGTGTCCTTGAGGCAGAGGCCACTTCCGTTGCATCCGCGCAGGCACCCGTTCCGGTGATTGCACTTGCGCTGCACCAGCCAGATGCATGGAGTTCCCGAGTCCCCAGCGCCACTCAGTGGCATATTGTAAGTTTTCTTGATACACAAGCCCCCTAGTCCTCATCCAGCGCTGAACAGCACGGCTCGTTCAGGCACTTAGGTTCGACTCGGAACGGCACGTACCAACTTACAATGCTGGCAACAACCATCTCGTACTTTCAAAACAATCGTAGCAGAAATGCACGATCGTGGCACGCTTTGGCGCGTTAAGTTCATGCTCACAGTTGGTACGCCCTTTTAAGCTGAGACGTAGACAGAGCCCTCCTCTCCCCGCACACCCCGCTGTGGAACATCAAGAAAACGTGCGCGTATAGTACTGTCCTCAACAACCCTCCTCTTGCCTCCCTTCTCTCTCTTCTGATTACATTCCACGCATCCCCCACCTCACTTCACTGCCGATTTCATCTGATTCCCGCTCACTCCTTGGGACTCCAACTTCTGCCCACTTCGGCTCACGTCGCCTTCCCCTGTCATCCTCCGCCACCCTGTCACCCTTTGCCGTACTTTGCCCGCACTTCGGCATCCTTAGCCGCTCTCGCCACTCTCCACCATCCACCGCCACCCTCTACCACCCTTCGACAACCTAACAACCTTTGCCATCCTCGCACCGCCGCTTTCCGCCACCCTCCGCCACCCTCCGCCACCCTCCGCCACCATCCGCCACCCTCCGCCACCCTCCGCCACCCTCCGTCACCCTCCGCCACCCTCCGCCAACCTCCGCCACCCTCCGCCACCCTCCTCACACCTCCCCACACTGCTACCCTCCGCCATTATCCGCCTTTTTCCGCCACACTCCGCCATGCTCCTTTCTCCGCCACATGCTCATAGAGGAATGATATTAGTCTTTGTCTACGCTAGGCTTGCTTGCGCTTTCTCTACCCTTTTCCGCTTTCCTCTGCCTCCCTTTTTTCGTCTCTCCGCGACATTCTTCTTCCGCCTCCTAGCCTTTCATCACTTCCCCTTGCTTTGCGCAGCCCGCCAAAGCGAATATAATATATTCGAAACATTTGTATTGATGATATCAATACCGTCAACATAAAATATCTTTACCTCGATATTAATTAAACTAAATTATTGATATACCCAATATCAATTGCCATCTGCCATCGATCGATTTAGAATAGACTAGTAGGAACGTGTATTATTGAACTTTTAAAGATAATTGACAATTTTAATGAAGTTATTACATAATTACAATTTTATACATTTTTCATTTTATTGTTTGTTATTTAATGAATTTTAAATCCTATATCAAGTTTTATTATGATAACAATGAATATATTACATCGTAGATATTAATTTCTTCCTTACGTATGTGACAACATAAGTTTTGAGATCGATAACACATATCGATTTATAAGTATCGATACTCCTGCCACCTGTATCGAATGCAAAACCACCAATACTTCAAGTATCTGAAGTATGGAAACATCCCTCGTCCTCCGTCGCCTGGAGCCATCCCAGGCGCGCGACAGCTGCCGCGGCGGCCGAGGGCCTCTCGGTTTAAAACGGGCCCGGGTTCGAAGCAGTAACCCGGGCGGCGCGCCGTTAGCGGGCCGGGTCCACGGGGCGGCCGTTTACCCCGCCGTCCCTCCCCCCGCCCACCTGGCCCTCGGCGTGATTCCCCGCCCTGCCCCGCCCTCCCCCGCCGTTTTATTGAGCTGCCGCCGCCACCGCCGCCGCGAGACGAGGCAAGGAGGCGGGCGAGGAGGCGTCTTCGCGGCGGGAGAGGAAAATCCTGAGGAAACCACAGTGCTATCATTAAGTTCTGCAGACTCATTAGAATAAATTGATCGAAACGGTGATAAAGCAGATAGTACAACTCGAAAATAATCATTTACATAGGGCCGCGCGGTATGCGTTACTGTGTTGGAGGAGGTGGTGGAGGAGGGGGGAGTCGACGTGGAGGGTTCCCTGGAGCGGGCAGCAGCCGCTGGAGTGGACGCGTGCCCCCCCCCTCGGGGACCCCACGCCCCCCTCTTCTCGCTCGGTTTCGTACGGGGAGCGCGGGCCGGGTAGAGGCGCCGACGGCGCTACACTCGAGTGGCCGAGCGGCGTGCAGGGGCAGGGCAGAGGCAGGCACGCGTGGTCGGGCGGATCCCTCCCGTGTGGTCCACCCACCTGGGCAGCGCGGCGCCCGGGCTGCAGCGGCGGCGGAGGGAAGCCGGCCGGCCCCCCGCCCGACCGGCTGGCCGGCGGCCCAGGCGTCTGCAGCCCCCACTCCTGATTTTTGGGTATAAAACCAGTTTAACCAAATGAAAAGATGGGAATCTAACAAACATTATTACTAAATTACCAGTAATTAAAATTAGTTATAAATTTATTCGCTTGATTTGAATATGCAAACGCATGTAATAACTCAATAAAATTATCTACCTCCTCGACTTGATGTACACGAGCGCCTGCCCTGAAATCTCCACGCCCGTTTTGTGAAGACGGGCGGCACTCTTGACATCGACACCTCGACCCGCAATCTGGAAGCGCCCGACCCAACCCGGCCCGGCCCGGCCCAGCCCAGCCGGGCCCGACCGCCAGGGCCGTCAGGGCTCACCTGCAGGTCGACGAAATTAATGTTGATTGCAACAAAAACGTGCCAGCTAGTGAGGTAACAGGAAATTTGGGCATCGTCAAATTATTCACCAACTCGTGAAGTTCAGGCAAATTTTTTTTACTAGTTTTACCGGAATTCCATGTCGTGTGCAACTTTATCAGGTTTTCCAAATTTTTTGGCGTCGAAATTTTTTATTGGATGATAGTGTTTTCGTGAAAGTTATGAATCCGTTAATTATGCGTTTGGATGGCAGATATTGCACATTGGTGAAAATTATGTATTTATTTTTTTACCACGATTTGCATTGACGTCATACTAATGCTTCGTTATACCTTCACATATGAACTAAAATTGTCTTCAAATCTTACGGTATCGAAGAATGGAAAACAGGTGGTAGGAAGTTGTTAAGTCCTTGATCTTTGCTGACTCCTTAAAACACGTTGTTGGTAATCTGGAAATGATTCAAGTTATAAACATTTTTTAGGGACAAACATCCGTCATCTCAGTGGCAGATTCAGATAGTATTTCAGGGTGGGAGCAATTTCTGTTTAGTGCTCCTAATGTTTTTGAATAAGTAATATTTTAATTGATGGCATGAATCAACTGATATAGAAGTATATACATGATGGAATTTCTCCTTTGGATGTAATGAGATATGTATACGGTAATAATTTTTGAATAAGTTAAGTAAAATTGCAAGAAAATGATCTTGCAGGGGGTGGTCATGGCCTCTACTCCCCCTGCCCTTCGCCATGATTTCACCACTGCTCCTAATGGTTATTCGAACCCAATTTTTTGCTCGTGTGAATTGTCGTTTCTTAAAAGAGGAGGTTAGAATTGCTTGAAGGAAGAAAAAGTACGAAATGAATGCAAACATTTTGACTTAATACTGCATTAATCGCCTATATCAGAATAACAAATAAATATCAAATTCATCATTGTTACAATTTATAAGATTATGTTGAAAACAACGAAAAATTGAAATCTTGTTATTCAAAATTTCTCCACATAAATAATTCTGTTATTAGTTAAAACCACCCTAAAATTTCTCGCATGTATGAAACAACAAAACTAATAATGCTGTAAAATCAATATGATAAATTTTCAGAAATTAAAGATGTCGCCGATTCGAGTATTTGCAAAGTTTGGAACACAGCATCACAACTTATAATCAAGATTTCATCGTTCCCTAGAACTGAAGTTTCCAAATTTTCCAATAACGTGTTTCATGTTCAACAGATTCAAGTGGTCGGCTTCTAATGCTATTGACTCTTACAAATTTCAATGTTGTATTCAATTTCAACAGCGTTCTTCTAAGAGGGTCGTGTATAAAATAGCTCGGTAATTGAGGAAACTCCTGGCTGGAGCAATTTAACCGGACATTTACAGAAAACAAGGATTTTAATTAAATCTCACCTAAGAGATTCCTTTTGTGAGAACGAAACCAAGAGTCATCTAATACATAATGCCTATCACCAATTTCGGATCATTTTCAACCACTTTTTCAACGCTTCATATTTGCGCTTTAATTTGCTTTCACCAATCAACTTCCAGGCGTATAGTTAGGAATCCGTTGGGCGATGTGACGACGAAGAAAATGTAAGAGCCCCATTTGGACCCTAATCACCTCCCGACAAGTATCAAGATCTCTATCCGAGCCCCCGCCGGTAGCCGGAATTGGTCGCTTGACAGGGATGCGCGGCTCCAAACGGCCGGGAGGTGGGATCACTTGAACGACGCCCAGCAGACGCACAATGGGTCGAAACGTCACCAGAAATGGAAATACGCATAGCAATCAGGCCTTTTAAAACTGTGGGAAAAAATTTCGAGAATAATACTTTCTCGCTATTGAGTAGAGATAAATTATGTATTGCTGGGCGAAAAAAACAGCGGATTTCGGCAGAAAAAACTCTTATTACAGAGCCCTGGAAACGAAAAAGTGGATAAATCCAGTTGCTGAAAAATATAATTATAATGTGGTGTAGCCAGAATTCATGTTTTGTGGGTCCATGATGCTGAAAAATCGAAAGATGGCAAATCATCACTCTGTCAGTCCCTCTGTGAACAACGCTAGCGGCTAAACCGTTCTGCCGATTTTCTCCAAATTTTGATATTCTCTCAAAAGTTTGATCTGGCTGATGCCGCGGGCCCTTGAATTTGAAATTGATATTTTAAATTCAGGGGGTATTTTACATGAAGCCCTGCGGCATTTTCCAAATTTTCAAACAATGGCTCCATCGTTTCTGATTAAATTTTCTTGTTGGATAGTGTGAAGGACGTTTAAGAGAACAGTGCAAGTCTCAGGTTCGTTAAAAAACCCTGATCTTTCGAAAATTGCAAAATTCAAATTTTCGAAGTCTTCCTGCCAACTAAAATATTAAAGATAGAAATTTTCCCCTTAATCAAATATTTCTTAAGATAGATTTTCAAATAAGGTTTTGTAATTATTTTCCAATGTTTGAGTACTTTTCGTGTAATTGCACGTGAAAATACAGGCGAGAAAGTACGTGCCGTTTTAGCACCCCTTGTTTAATGTATAACCTAACCCATGCAAAAGTCGCGCGCGAACTGTCAGTTCGCACAAAATTGTAATTCTTTTTCCTTTTAATAGACCGATCTTTGACCTTAGAAAATACGTAATTTCCTTACTTTCCTACAAACTAGTTTTAAACAATTCTTTCCTTTCGTTTTGATCAATCTAGTGACATCACACTTATCAGTGATTGCGGACTCGTAGTACGGTATGACAACTGGCGATACATCTTTTCCTCGGAATATATATATATATATATATATATTATATATATATATATATATATAGGGGAAATAATGGTTATACGAGTAAAGTAAAGGAGACATCTAACCTGATGTGTGAAGTACCTTTCTTTTTATTTTTGAATATCGTATGATTTGTTAAGAATGTTTGTTGAAAAAGTTTGTTAAAAGTTCACGAAAATGTTATACAAACTTTGAAACATTTCTCTAGATATGTCAAAATTGATCTTCCATTGTTATTAACGTTTCATTAAAATATTTTTAACACTCCAGAGCCTTTTCTAAGTGGATTCCTTTCATATCTAGGCTCATTTCATTTATCTACTTTGCCTATATCTACTTTTGGATACTTGCGAATTCACAGCTCATCGCGACTACTGACGTTTCAAAATATGGTGCGGGCACAGTACGGTTAAATTAAATAAATCGGTATCAACTGATTATGAATTCTTTGTTTTGGAAGGTGACATCGTATTGTATACGAAAAGGTGTAATACGGCAACGAGTTTTTATTGGTAAAGACCTCTTTCGCCCACTTGCCACATATATTTGTTGTCACTTATATTTGTTAATTGTTTTTATTTGGCGCGTCAGACCATACACGGTCCATGGCCTACCAGCAGCGTCTCGGCCTCGCGACCATGGATCAGGGAGGTACGTGTGGTTGGCACGAAAACATCCCCACGCCGTATTCTGGTCTTCTCAATCTGAGAAATTAATTTTCTCATCGTCATACGGCAACATAAATTGGGACATCGCAAGGGAAACGAACCCTATAATCTTGCCCGACCGAAGATTTGCAAGATCCCGTTTTGGTCCAAGAATTGCAGTAAATGTAACAATTGCATCTCAGGGAAGAAGCAACGCTATGGTTGAAAATTACACTATTTTCTCCGAACAATACTCTCATCTCGAAAAGCATCAAATATTTCTGTAAAATCGTAGACTGCCATACCCGATCTCATGCTCTTGCCAAGACCAACAATTTCAGTATCTCGCCGATCCATTTCCAAAGATGTGTGAATTATCAAATAATCTATTAATTTATTTAAATGATTTCTTATATCAGAGCTTTTGTTGCACTACGGATGTGGAACGATTTAATGAGAGCATATTAAAGACAATTAGTTGAAGGACAATGAAACAAATATGCTATGTGAGGCTGAAGAAACGAAAGAATTCTAGCCTGCCCACCACAAATTTTCGCAGCGAATTACTTGTAATTGAATACCGGTAGCTTGCGATAGAAAACTAGTAATGTTGCCTCTCGGCAACAGAATTATGAAAACGTGCACAAATTTCACTTCAACCCATAGCTTGTCACACACAGTTTTTAACTGTTTTTCACGTAAATAAATAAATAAACTGATCAACCGCATTGAGAGGTGATACGTTTTGCCAGTCTTCTGTCACGAACTTCTGGCTCTTTTCTGCCCAGTGTGCCGCGCGGAGAGGAAGGGTGCCGCCAGCGGGGGTCCGCGGACGCGAGGAAGAGACACGAAAGGGAGGGGGGCTCACGAAAGGGGTCGCGAGAGGGGGCGGGGAGCAGCCCCCAGCGACCCCCCCGGGCGTCGCGAGGAGGGAGCGCTAGGCGCGGCGACTGGCTCACAGATACGGAGGAGATAAGCGCCTGGGCAGGCTGGGCGCGGTCGCCGCCAGCGGACTTGTTAGGGCGCTGGAAGAAAACTGAAAAGAACATTTACGGGTGACAAAATGATTAATAACAGGCCGGCGAGATACGGGCAGACGGGCCCCGTTCACTGGCCGAGATGGGCCAGCCGAGCGGTCCCTCCGCCGACGCCCGCCCCTCCGCACGACTCCACCGCCCCATGTTACGATTCCTCCCGACGCTCCGACTGCCATCGTGCCGAACGAAGATTGGTTGGAATTAAAATGTCTGGTGATGGGAGATGTTGCGTAGAGACTGAAAAACATGAGGTTTGTTTTTTTACTTTCTCGACTAGTAATATATGCGTTGTATGGAGAAAGTTATGAAAAGCTGAAACATCAATTTTTTTTCTTTTTAACCTTTAAAAAAGATACAGTACAATACACAGAATTATATGGCACAGGTGACATTTTCGTAATAAATTTTGAATTTTCAAAAGTTAAATATTATTCTATATAATGGAACATCTCGCCTGTTAATATTTATCACAAATATTTATTTCATAATTTAATGTGTAATTTTTGTGGGTACAAATTCTTACGCCTACGAAGTAGAGAGAAAGTTATGTAATGCTGTGCGAAAAAACGGCGAATTTGCAGCAGAAAAACTTGTTAGAAGGCCCTGGTAACGAAAAAGTGGATAAATCCAGTTCATAAATTTAGAAGGAAAAAAAACATAACACGTGGTGTAGCCAGAATTCATTTTTTATGGTTTCTTGATACCGAAAATCGTAAAACGGGAAAACGTCTGTCTGTCCTTCTGTAAAAAACGCTAGCTGCTAAACTCTTGAGCCGATTTTATCCAAAATTGATATTCCCCAATCGATCTGGCTGATGTCGCGGCCCCTTGAATTTGAAACCGATATTTTAATTTTGGAGCGACTTTACATGAAACCCCTGGAAAAAGTTCCAAATATTCACGAAAATGGTTCCATCGTTTTTGATTAAATTTTGTTGTTGAATAGTGTGAAGGACATTTAAGAAAATGGTGCAGGTCTCATTTTCGTGGAAAATTACGAAATGATTATTCGAAAATTGCGAAAATTCAAACTTTTATCGGCGTCTTCCTACAACTATAATTATGAAGACACAGATTTTTCTCTTAATGAAATCTGTTCCTAAAAGATTGATTTTAAAATAAAGTTCTCGGACAATTTTTTGAAAATTTGTGTACTTTTCTTGTAATTTATTGTGAAAATGCGGGCGAAAAAGTACGTGCTGTTTTAGGACCTCTAGCAATCATCTCTTTACGATTGTTCTCGAAATCTCAAAAGTTTCCTAGTGGAAATGTTTGCTTTCTTCTTTGAACCCAACAAGAGTAATCCGTGGGATAGCGCAGTTGTCATTGTCGTAGAGTGTTAACGCTAATGTTAAGTATCAGAAGGATAAATTTTCGTCTACAAACATTTTGTAAGGATATATCACAATGCACTAAATTCAACGACAGAAGTACCATTTTGATTAAAACTTATGGATTTTCCAAAAATAATGTAATATTTTTCGAAGTTCCCGCTCTTCATTTAATAAAGGTAATTTTTCGAGAAATGTCTGATGTGTTTGTAGGATACAAATTACAATATTTAGAAACTATTACTCAATCATTACAAGTAATATGTGAAGTTGGGTGCAGTTGTGACCAACTAAGTTTGAGAATGGCATTGCAGGTACGACGCCGGCCTGATCAATTTCATGTAAACTCTCTGTTGTTAGAACAGACGTACATTTCAAAATGTCTAGAAATCTATTTAAAATATAGATGGAGATGGAGCAACAGTACACAACGGATGCTATTATGTTTCAGTGAATGAGTAGCCTGACCAACATTTCTGCCTGCCTAAAATGAAATTATTCGCAAGAGTTGAATATCGTTTGGAACAAATGCATTAAAGATCACATTATATAAACTATTGAATTCTTAATAAAGTACTTCTCTTTAGGTTCTTTAGTGTGAAATCATATTGTCAACGAACCTTTTTGATCCACATCAAGCAATGATAAATAATACCCCCTATCCCACAGATCGAGATTCAAAAACTATTACCACATTTGTGTGTTTTTTGCTTCAACAATTTTTATTTTACTACAAATTCATTGATGAGTAGCAGTAATCTTTAATTTCTAAGGATAAATCACTAGCCAAATTTTAATTCTAATTGCAATTGCTTATGAAATATCAAACTTTTTATTGGTTGCTATTCTAGAGGTTATTCGGCATTAACTGCACGTAATATGAAATGGTAGGTTGTTTCTATTATGCTTCGCATTAGATTCATCTCTCCGTTAGAAGAATATTTTCTAGCCAGCACCCACACCTGGTACATATGAATTTGGACGAATACGGTCAACTTGTATCTCTAGTAGATTCAATAATCTGGCCAAACTCTTTCATTGCCCATGACTTGTTTGAACATTCTTTCGCCTTAAGTACTTCCCTCTTGTTTTCTTTTTTAAAGAACCTATATAACGAGATCATTTACACAAACACATCACTTTCATAGGTTACTGCACGATTCAACAAGCAGCAACGTTTGAAAATTAGTGTGGCATTTGCATCGATCCCGTGTGACAGGGGCCTAAGTTATACATTGTACTTGATCCATGCTAGTCGCCAGATCCTAGGCCTGCAATTAGCAATGGGGCTAGTGAAAGTTAGGAGAGGTTGCCTAGTCCTACATTGCCAAACTAGTGTAGTGGGCTACAGCGTCTGAAGCACCTGAGCTATCTCGCTATGATTGTATGAAAGGCTCAAGATATCCAGTGTCCCAAGCTAGTACGTCTAATCCTTGACCGCCAAAGTCTCATCAGGGGAAACGACGTCCTGCGTACCTGATGTCAGCTGTCTCGCTTAACTATACCTTCAGGTTGACCGTGAGGATCTGCGATAATATGCAACATACCTAAAGCATATTGTGTTCCCCACAATTTCATCACTTAAAGAGGGGAAGAGTTCGTGGCATTCCCATGGCTAGCGTTTAGGTTTTCCACCTCTGGGCCCCTGGTCCAGTCTCAGGCCAATCCATTTGGAATTCTTGTTGGTCAATGAGTCCTCTCAGCAAGTTTTCAAAGGGTTGTCCGGTTTCCTCCATCTTTTATTCCACTCTTGCTATAAACGTAGAATTTGAAGAACCATTAATCTTAAATTTATGTATTAAATACCTAATGAATTATAATTTAAAAATGACTTCCAATCTTACCGTAGGAGCGTGAGTCATCCGTCATGCCCGTTCCAACTTAACCCATTGCTTGACCGCCAAGATCATCGCTGATTTATGATGACCGACGCGTCTACTGCCGGCAAATCCGCTTGCACTAGACGTCTACTATTGCCACAGGGGCCAAGACGTCCGACGTGCCAAGTACAGACTAGTCGACCTAGTCCTAGACCTCCAAGGTCACTGCATTCCGCCACGGACGCGAGAGGCCAAGGTCCGAGGCGCCGGAGGGCGTCGCCGGGCGCCCAAGCACGCTCCGGTCACAAAGGCGCGTCTCAGCTCGGCCCGCCACGGCCCGCCACATCCCGCCGCCACCTGGCGATCGGGGTGGCGGCAGGCACGGCTGTGCCCCGTCCCGCCCTGCCTCGCCCCGCCCCGCGCTGAGTTTGCACGCGTCGCTCCTCGCCGTCGAAGACGCCCCCCCCCCCAAGGGCCATTGGGAGGCCCCGGGTTCGGAGGTCACTTTTGTTGTCCTTTGCTACGTGTCAGCTGCGTCAGCAGCGGGCTCTATTTTCGACGTGTCGGCGACGTGCTCGCCGGGCAACGTTACATCGAGGGTAAAGCCACGCCCATCGCGATACTGCGCGCTCCACCTGCCTTTATTTCGACCACCCAGTCGCTGCGCGGCCCGTTTAGGAGGTGCTGGGGTACTTACGACGTCTGTCAGCGGTGGTGATTGGACGCTGCGTCATCAACTGTAAGTGATTGCCGCGCAGCTCTACGCAATTAGGCATGAACTAATTAGTGTACTGTAGTGTAACAATGGAGATAAGAAATGATTAGGTACACTTAAGACGGAATGTGCTGTTCGAGCGTGATTGACGCAGTGACGATCGGTCGTGCTGCTAACGAGAAGCCACATGCGTTAGCAGATCGTGCACCGGAGGTCGTATCGGTTTCGTGGGAACTTGCCATTGTGAAGGAAGTGTTGTCAGTGGCCAATTTGTCCTCGAAGAGCATGTTTAATTTTGGGCTTCTTTTTCTTCAATTTTCAACAACCGTGAAATTTCATATTTTCAATTAATTTAACCATTTCATTTCGCCGATAGCTGTAGAGAGACGTGAATAAACTTGCACTGATGAATATTATTGGATGAAAATCCATTTCAACGCATTGTATATTTCAAGAGAATACGAAAGAGAGAACCTTGAAGATTGTGTCGATTTTGTTTCAACTTGACTGTGTCAAATATACAAAGGAGGATTTTCTGTACTAGGGTGCAAAACATCTTTAGGAAATATGGTGATCATACTTGAGATTAATCAGAGTAAATGGAACTAGAGATTTTCTGGTTTAATTGTTGAAAATAAATTAACACCTGGAAGAAAATTTATTATCTTCTAAGTTGGCGTCGAGGATGAGATGGAGAGTGAAGAAGAGAATGAGTTGTTCTTTCCAATTAAGGAATTTAAGATTTTTTAAGCTGTAAGGACACAGGAGGTGTCCAATAAATATTAAACTTCCAAGAATACAAATACTATCTCCCTAGAAATATCATTCTAATTCATCTTCTCTGCAATTTTGGGGTGGTCAAGTTCGAAAATCAATAAAGCACCTTCCACTGAAATCAAAATACAGTTGACTTCAGTTGAAGTGAACCCCTGGGGAGGAACATTTATAGTTCATTGAATCAGAGGTCTACTATATGTGATAATTCCTACGTAAAATACAGTTTTTCAACTGATTGATTTTATTATTTCAGATGTACAATAAAATCTTCAATCGTCGCGAATTTATAATTTTAATATTTACGTGCTTTCCACCCTTTATTTTACACGTTCCAGTTCCGTGTTAGTGAAGTAACACCCTTCAATTATCTGCACTGTTCAAGTACTTACTTCATTTTTGTACATCCTTCGCCATCACATTTGGTTTCTTTAATACCCTTTCACCGGATTCACAATGTTCCAGCCAAATTGGTTTTCACTAACTTTTATGGAGTCCGCATCCATGAAGTCATCAGGCTGGATAAAGCTGCCGTTAATACGTAAGTTGAAGTATTTTTCCTCAATCAAATACACAAATCCCACAAATGATTCACGATACCCTCTATTTGCAAACTTGTAGTATTACATAAATTCTCGGGACAGAGGCGTTTTTTTCGTGGAGTTATATCTACTATGTTCATTATAATTGATATTGAGAGTTCATTATAACGAATCTTCTAGTGTTTATTTATGTATACGGTTCGAGATTATTGACTTCAGTTTACTATAACAGGAAGTTTACTGTATCCGAATTCACTATATCCAGAGTCGACTCTACTCATGTAATGGGATAAAACAATGTCGTCTACGTTGTTTTACCACATGCAGCAGATTTATTGGGAAATTTTTATTCGTTAGTTCAAAGATGTGAGATTGGATGTGGAGCACGGATTATTCAAATCGAAAAAATATCAAAATTATATGGAATAGACTATATGGAATAGCTATGTTTTATGAAATAGCTATGTTTTGTAAGTAACGAACTTGTTCCTTTGGTAGCATGGTTTTAAAACTAAAATATTTGTTTTCATGAATCGCTACTAAAATTGTTCTTGTACAAATTGAGTCAAACCGTGTGTCGTCGAATTTATTGTAGTCAATCTATAGTTTTCTTAGTAGATTAATGCCATGTGTCTTTATGGATGGATCTGTGAATTCTCTTGTCCTGATAAAATAGACCAGCATTTTCCCGTTCCTTTTGGGGTTGTATTTTCTGTTGATCCTCACCATATTTCCATTGAGATTGTCTTGCTTTTATTTATTTATTTATTTGGTCATAAACAGTAAAAACTATATATGACGTATGGGGAAAGAGATTGTCAGCGCACATTTTCTTGAGGCCCAAAATTAAAAAAACAACGAGAATTTAGAAAAAAAATATTATTTTAGAAAAATAAAAAAAAAATTGTTCCCGAGTTACAGAAAATCAATTTGAACGGTAAATGAACTGCTGATTTGATTTTTCTGCATTGCTAACAAAATAGTAACGAGCATCAGTTCTACTCCTACCACTACAAGGAAAAAGAGTGCTCAACAAAACGTGCGCACAGTGAAGCTACATTTACGTCCAGAAGCAAAACAAGCTGCCATCTCAGCATTTGCTCAATGGATCAGGGAAACTGGACAGAAACCTGATCGAGATGGAATGAGACTATATGTTTCTTTCGTTAAATGTATGTACTGATAGCTCTGGTTTATTTTCGATTTTAAGAAATTCATATATGTTTTTCTAGCGACGTACACTTAGGGTTCAGTATGTGACAGTGTAGGGAGCCATTATATTGATGTAGTTCATAATGTCCTGCTTATGTTTCTCATGGCCAAGTTTATTAACTCATTTTGTGTGTAAACTTTGAGACCAGTCTGAAGCCCAATATTCAGCGCCAGTGTATTCATTTGTTAATACAGATGTATGTAATATATCTGCGTTCCTTCTCTATGTTGTTTCAGATTATTTAAAATTAAATTATTCCTTGTTTTCATTGCATATAGATATTTATAACGAATCCAAATAAGGCACCCGTATGTATAGCCACTCGATTTTAGAAAGCGCGGATTTGCACAGCTATTGAAGCGACTGAGAGAAGATCTTTTTAATGTATCAATGTGTCAGAAAATAATGCTTAATTTTCTTTGATAAATTGCTTTTATCAAAAACATGTAAAGAATACGATTAATATCAAAGTCACAAACAATTGCCGCACATCACGTAATTTCCTTTGAGCCTAGGATTGCCAGATATTCACTATTTGAGTGAACTGTTACTATTTCTATTTCTGGTTCACTAATTAAAAATGAAAATAGTGAACATGTAAAAATATCTTATCCAATGAAGAAAAAACTTATTTTATGAATGATCAAGTGTTAATAGAGCTTTTAGCGTTTATTATGACAAGTTTTTAATCTCGATTAGAACTGACTTTGCTGTGATGGCAATCCTGGCTATTGCGCATGTCCACGCAGTTGTCTTAGTTCGGTAAATATTTGTGATATCTATGTCTTTGTTTAAGTGCACAGCACTGCGAACGTAAGCTAAACGTGCGTTTCATTAATGCCTTTCATGCATATAAACTTTTAACGAAATTCTGATGAGTGCTAGCCTTAACGCACACAGAGAGTTTTATTTGAAGATTTCAACTAATGTATAAACGATGTATTCAATTTATGCTAAAGCAATGTTCAATCTCACACTTGATCATCTTTTAAATAATAAAGATAATTTTTAGATATTCCACGTTTAAGGAAAACTTAATGTGGAAAAAGTAAAGCTTAAAAAGAACTAAAGGAACTACTAATATCAATAATGTGTTACGTCCTTTATCTATAGAGTTGATTTCTAGTGATTAAAAATTGGTAAACCTTTATCTGTTACTACTAATGTATCCACCAATGGTAACTGAAAAAATGTATCCAGTATTTTAGTATTGAAGAGGGTCTGTGTACCAAACCTTTGATTTCTAAAAGGATGCATTTTAGGATTCTGTGTCAGTCCAGAAGCAGTTATGTCACGTACTGATTGAAAATAGCCTTGAATTAAAAATGTCTCAGTGCTGATAATCCATCTGATAATTACGGTGTAAATGACTAGGTGCATTAGAAGTTACTGTTGGAAAATGGTCGCATTTATGCACCTTAGTGCAATAACTATATTATTCATAACTGTGCAAATAATGCTTCGAATCATTGTCCTGTTGAAGTTGAAAATATCGTAACAAAGGTTTTTTCCGAGTTTTCGAATTCAGCGAAAAAGTATGAAGAATTAAAATCATTCTTTTAATTTTTGTGAATCTAAATTCCTGGGAATTATTAAGCATGTTCCAATGCAATGGTTATCTTGATTAAAGCTGGAGAGAGATATCTGCTCCAATGGAGACCATTAAAGGCATACTTTATTTCACTCGGAATAGAAGAATCCCGAATTTAATCTGGGAAATTATCTAGAAAATGAAATCGCAAATGGTCTCAGACTATCAATTTAATAGCTTTATTTGTATTTCATGCATTTCTTTAAGTCCTTATTTCAAGAAATTTTACTGAAACTAGATAGCAAAGAAAGTATTGCATGTGATCTTCACATTAAAATGGCAAACTTCACAAAAAAATCTTAACAAAAATTTACTGGAGGAATGATTGGAATGAATGTGATGTTTACTATGCACAATAATTATTTGCTCACAAAGTCAGGGCAGCAATTAAAAAAATGCTTGGTGTTTATCGCAAAGTTCCGCAGTATTTAGAAAAATGGTACAACTGTGATAATTAGGTATTCCACAACTTGAATTGTCTCAATCTTATTGACCGTACAGCATTACTAACTTTAGAAGTCTTTGGATATTATCACCATGGTGAAATTAACTCCCACCTGATAGTTGTTCGACGAAATCCACACATTGAAAGAAGTGAGGAGTCTTTATCTCTTGCAAAATAGAAGTATTTTTTCAGTGAGAAATCTACCGTAATAATTTCAATATTATGTATCAGTCCTGCTCCCCAATGCTAGCATAGAAATAATTTTCAACATAATGAAACATTTTTGGGACAGGCAAATCAACAGGAGGAGGTTGAGTCAGTTCAAAGCCAGCTGTGCATTTTTTAACATTCCGTATAAGTGCACTGCCAAAAGTTAAAGAATGATTAAAAAATCAAAATAAAGTAAAAGTTGCTCAGTCAACTAAGAAATATTGTTGAAAAAAGTTAATCTGTTAAGTTAATAATAAAAAGGTTTCAAATCGAAGAATGTTATCCGAAGATAATTCCAGCAAAGTATGCGGATTGTGATGTTAGTATCTTTAATTATAAATTATTGAGAACTGTATCTTTATTCACAGACCTTATTACACTGAAGCAGACGATAGTAGTGGTATTTCTCTTCTTTGGTCGTGTACTTACGGAACTTAAGTGGAACTTCGACGGAACTTACGTGACTCAATTGGGTTTTCTTGGGAGGACTTAATCAGTTTCCCATTAACTTTCCCTAAGGTGGCGTATTATTATTATTATTATTCCATTACATCACGACTAAAGATGTTATGAGTCGGCTGAATATAAAATCTACTCCAGGTTGCAACCAGCTACCTAAGGAGCAGATCTAGGGACTATCAGTGCCTCTACAATACTTTGCGCAAAATGTGGGCTGTTCCAAATAAAGCAATTTCTTGCACTTCCCAGTCTTTTGAATTACCTGGGAGTTTAGACAAGTTCTTACTCAAATTTTGCGGAACAAATCCCAGAGCTCCGATAACTATCGGGACGACCTGTGCTTTTACGCCCCACATTCGGCTGATCTCGATTTCCAAACTCTTGTATTTAAGACGTTTCTCTGCCTCCTTGGTAACGACGTTTTGATCGCAAGGTACAGCAACATCGACAAGTAAACACGATTTTTTCTCCAAATCCCGGATAACTATATCCGGTTTGTTTGCCGCTATCGTGCGATCAGTTTGAATTTGTTGGTCGTACAATATCGTACACAATCCAACAGACGTCACCGGTTTCGGTGAGTGTTCGTACCACTTGGGGCATGTGTTTGGAACTTCGAGGGCGGTACAGATCTGCCAGTGGAGGTAGCTACACACCCTGTCATGTCTTTTCAAGTATTCGGTCTTTGCTAGGATTGGACAAGCTGAGACAATATGATCAATGGTTTCTACTTGCTCCTGGCAAATGCGGCATTTATCATCTTGGGAAATTTTGAGAACCGCTTTATCATAATGTCGTGTTCTCAAGGCCTGATCTTGGGCAGCTATTACAAGTGCTTCCGATTCTGGCTTCATTCTTCCCCTTTTAAGCCACATAAATGATTGATCTTTATTGATCTGCACCTTGTCCATTCTTTTTAGGTATTGTCCGTGGAGTGGTTTGTCTCTCCACGATTTCTTTAACATTTTTTGTGTCTCACACTTCATGTTTAGCAGCATCAGAAGTTCAGTGTCTGTGTTATTCGACGTGTCTTGCCTAGTTTTCTTCGCAATGCTTCTTGCTACACTAACAATGCCTCC
>JAHLJT010008446.1:75277708-75384860 GCA_031308135.1 Acheta domesticus | reverse complement strand
CCACCCATGCTCCCAGCCCATGCTCCCCGCCCATGCTCCCCGCCTGTGCACCTCGTCCAGGCGAAATCATGCATCACACGCAGTCACTTTGCCCATGCCTCTGCGTGTTCCTTGCCTTTGGCGCATTCCTCTGCCTCTGGCACCCAAAACCCCTACCTCTCACCTTGTCACCGCCCCCACACTCTCCTCTTCCCCTCCTCATTCTCCTCCGACTGACCCCTTCCCCTGCCATTTCCCCGCCCCGACTTAGCCCATGCCTCCCTCATTGCCCAATCCAGAACCCGCTCCTGCCCCTACCCCCGCTTCTGCCGTCTTTCCCCATTCCCTCTCCCTGCCGCCCACACTCTTTAAACACAGAAATTCACGGCTCTGACTCTCTTCACTGTGTTCCGCCACTGATCCACAGTCCTATCCGCACCACAATCCTTTTTCTCCAGACCTTGAACTATTCCCGCTTGTGCTCCGTTCCAACCCCCTGTCCGCATTGCCCGCTCCATCGTTCAGTCCTTGTGACCCCGGCCCGAGCCCCGCCTACCGCTGTCTCCGCCCCTGTCGGCTTTCTCCGCTCGCCCATTCTGCCACCCGCTGTTTCCCCGCGCCCCGCGCTCTCTCCCCGTCGCTGGGCTCCCCTGGCCCGCGGCTCCCGCCCCGCGCCGATGGCCTGGCGATCGCTAGGCGGCAACGCTCCGCCGCCTGATTTGTTGGCCGAGCCGCGCAGGTTTATTATGCTAATTAGTGTATCATCCGGCCTCCCAGCCCCACGCACCTCTAGCATCCCAGCCACGGCGCGTATGCCTCTGACCAGCTCTGCCTCCCGCGCTCTCCAGTCGTGCACCGCCAGGAGCAGATTTTGCTTGGGCCGGAACTGATATACATCTTCCGTTGGAAAACCTCAGTCGCTTTGTTCTGTACCTGAAAGTTATATTTCCTTCTCGCTGAATGGGAAATGGATTCCATTCTCGTGCGTCATACTCAGAATTGACTGTTTATATACCTATAACCTGGTGGTTGTTGGTCTTGCAATGAAATAATATCTTGATTGAATTGGCGCACAGAATCTGTATTGAGAGAAGCGACTTTCTCGAAGATGTATATGGCAGGTGCCCAAGACTATATCTGTCGTGTCAACAAGTCTTAGATGCCTGTAGATGTTTGTTGTGCCGTGAGATAACTGCGAATCATCTGATACAAGAAAATGTTGCCTTGCAAAATTCAGATTTATTTTGTGATTTACAGTTTACACGCTTTTGAATTTTCATCTCACATTACATCATTGTACTGAGTATTCAATAAGTAAAAATTCTTCCGTTAGATGATACAATTTTGATAGGAGTTTAATATGTTTGTCTTCTAACCCCGATAACGCAACGGAATCGAAGCATTTTATTTATATAACCAACACCGAGAAAGAATAACAAGATAAAAAAGTACAGAGTAATAAGAAAACGTTGAAAAGCTATTTTCCGATTAAAATTTCTCGAAACTTCGTGAGTGCCGAGCACAGATACTTTCATCCAATCGGGAGCTTCAATATTTGAAATGGTGAGTTCGAAGAGGCAATTATAATTGCTGTTGTAAGCAATTGTAATTGCAATAGTAGCTCCCCATTTTGATAACAGGTCCCACTTTCTTAACTCAACAAGTAGAGAAATTTTAATCGGAAAATATTACATAAATCTTTTTTCTTTGATATGAAGCTCTTTCTATTCAACCCTTTGCATATAACAATAGGACCACTTCAGCTTCAACTTCGTTGGAAATTAAAGGCAAGACGCAGATAGTCTTATGATTAAAAGGTTTACTGCATATCAACTCTCCACTCCTTGCTGTTGGAAAAAGTGATTGAAGAATGGGGCGTTGCCAATCCTGAGGCATCCGTTGCCCAGGACATGGTCAAGAAACGACGCCCTGGAGAGTTAGTTTGGGGGATGCTTCTCCTACGCCTCGAGAAAAATTTCCGTTCTTTCCGGTGTCGACTATGTCTATAGTCATTTCGTAGTTATGTTTGTGCTCTGCGTGCTGTGTCTGCCTCTACAGTTTGTCCGAATTCGAAGATGTTGAGTGCGACGTTATGCATTTACTTTATATCATGCATTTATTGGATTTCAGATGTTTCTCTTATTTTGTTTCCAACATGCGAAAATAGTAAGCTTTTAGGTTACAGTTACATCGCTGTCACGGACTACCGGTCATGTCCTCAGCTGTGGCTGAGGTAATCGCCTCCTCATCATTCGTGCCTACTCCTGCCCTCCATGTCCATTCCTCCCCCCCGTCCTTAGTCCACCCTTTCTTCTCCGCCACGCATGCCCTGCCGTGCCCTTCCCTGTCTTGCCCTTGACTGTCCTGCCCTTTCCCGTCCTGCCCTTTCCCGTCCCTGCCCTTTCCCGTCCTGCCCTTTCCCGTCCTGCCCTTTCCCGTCCTGCCCTTTTCCCGTCCTGCCTTTTCCCGTCCTGCCCTTTCCCGTCCTTGCCCTTCCCGTCCTGCCCTTTCCCGTTCTGCCCTTTCCCGTTCTACCCTTTGCCGTCCTACCCTTTCCCGTCTGCCCTTTCCCGTCCTGCTCTTTCCCGTCCTGCCCTTTCCCGTCTTGCCCTTTCCCGTCCTGCCCTTTCCCGTCTTGCCCTTTCCCGTCCTGCCCTTTCCCGTCCTGCCCTTTCCCGTCCTGCCCCTTTCCGTTCTTCTGCCCTTTCCCGTCCTGCCCTTTCCCGTCCTGCTTTTTTCCCGTCCTGCCCTTTCCCGTCCTGCCCTTCCCGTCCTGCCCTTTCCCGTTCTGCCCTTTCCCGTCCTGCCCTTTCCCGTCTTGTCCTTCCCGTCCTATCCTTTCCCGTCCTGCCCTTTTCCGTTCTGCCCTTTCCCGTCCTGTCCTCGAAGCTATTGTGTCCTATCTTGCCTTGTCCGCCTGCACCGCCTTAGAAACTGCGTCAGCTTTGCCCCATCTACGTCTTTGCACCCAATTCCCTCTGGCCCATTCCACATCTCCTTCACTGCTTCGCCATGCCTCTTCTACCCGACGGCTCCAACACCAACCGCTTTACCTCCGCATTCATCTGCCCCGTTCTCTGTTTAGGCCCGCACAGTTCTGCCTCGCTCCCTCACCCTTCCCCGCCACACCCCACTCCTACCCGCCCCCGCCCCTTCCCGCCCGTCCCTACCAGCTCGCCCCGCCACGCCCCGCTCCGCCCCGCCCCGCCCCGCTCCGCCCCACCCCGCTCCCGCCCCGCCCCGCCCCGCTGCGCTCCGCTCCGCCCCGCTCCGCCCCGCCCCGCCCCGCCCCGCCCCGCTCCGCTCCGCCCCGTCCCACTCCGCTCCGCCCCGTTCCTACCTGCCCGCTCCATTCCTCTCCTATCCGCCGACTGCCCGTGCCCACCCAGCCCCATGGTGATCTGATCCACCCGTGATCCCACTGCCCCGTTCTGCCACGCCATTCCTCCCAATTCCGTCCTTCCCCAGTTCATCATCCTCTCTAACCCGCGCCTTCTAGCCCCGCCCCGCCCCGCCCTTCCCTTCCCCTTCTCCTCTGCCCTTCCCCTTCTTCCCTCCCGTCAACCCACTCAGCCTCGCTCCTCTCCCTTCTGCCAGCTTCACTTTCATCCCCTGACCCACCCTTCTCCCTGCGCCCTCTCTGTCCTGCGTCCTATCTCGCCCCGTCGCCCCGTCTGCCTCACCTCGCTCCTCCCCGCCCCGTTCGCCACGACCGCCTCTCCGGGCCCGCGCCCCGTTGCGCTGCACGCCTCGGGCGCGCGGTCTGTTAGCGACCGGCGCACGTCCGCGCGGCCGTCGCGTCGCCTCTAATTAGGTGGAACGGTCACCCTCTCCTCTGCTCTGCTCTCCTCTCCCCTCCCCTCCTGTCCCTTCCCCCCTCCCCGCCCGGCCAGCCCCCCCCCCTACGCGTCGTGGCTGCACGCCGCTGCCACTGCGCTCCGCCTGCCAAAATATTCCGCCGAAATAAAGTGAAATAAAACGCTTTGGACACACCGTTGTATGACGCCACTCGGCATCCTGGAAAGAGGAGACGAGTACCCTCTGGCAGAGCGCTCGTTCCGGAGCAGAACGTATGCTCCTCTTTGGTGCAGAGTGCTTAATCGCTTTGTAATGAAATATTTTCGTCAGTGTACCGTGTGGGTTATCGAGAGAATCAAGGCTTGGAAGAGAATGGCAAGTGGGTAGTCAGGCGCTGCGATGCGACCTTTGGCCCTTCTGTGCGGCCTGTACTTGTGTCTCCACACAGTAATCGAATTCTTGTACCCTGCATCAAAGAATGTTTAGAGGTAGCAATGTAATTTAGACGACATACGTGTGCTTACCTTTGATGAGTCGAGGAGACTCTTCCGTGAATAATACCAATACGTTGTGTTTAGTATATTGCTCATTAGGTTGTATGCACGGACGAAATGATCAATATATTTCATACCAATGGAATTTACTCAATATAATATTTCCATTATGAATTAAGCTTAAAATATTAAACTGTTAGCAGGTATGGTATTTTAAAATCATTAATTACCAATAAAAGCTTTATGACTGTTCTCTCTAACAAAGACTTTATACAAATATGAACTGTCTTAGATATATAAACGATAACTAAAAGTGATGCATTATCTTATGCTATATTCTATATCACAACATAGTGTGAGTTTTTCATATTTTCTATATTTCCTCTTATATTCATTAATTTTTATTTCTTATATTTTTGTGTGGCGCATATATCAATTCTTAGCATTCTTAGTAGGAGTACTTAATTATTTTCGCCGCATTCATTGTCAACAACAATAGTCACTGACCACATATGACCTCGAGAACGCCTACTCTGGTTTCTTGCGCACAACGGCTGTATCAGCGATGCTCCTCACGTATCCATCGCCAACTCAATTTTGTTCAGGCTCTGTGTTCGTCGCAAGTGTCCCTCCTTCTGCTTGTAAGTTTCTAGTTAGTAAGGACGTCAATTGTATGCATCACTTGAGCCATGACTATTCCAATGTCCCTTATGAAACCTCGTACGTGTCAGCGGAGCTTAATTTTCTAGATTATAATGACGGGCACTCACGCCTATGTGACGTGGGTTCGACGTTGCACCATGTTGTCCATAATATAGTCTACGATATATTCTATAAGCGTGTGGTGAAATCCTCCAATGCATTGCTTCATACAATAGGCGAATGCCATGTCAGTGGCCAGGCGAATTATTCTCAGAAGTCAGCAAATGGCATGCGTACTTGTGGTGCCAAGTACCGAGTGTGTGTTTTCGTGGGAACATTTAATTTAGATTTCATGCCGTTAATAAACAGTGCGTTACGAGACTATCAGTATCTCATTACGTTAATCAATGTCTGTGAAATATATTTTATTGCTCCATGTGAAACTCATATTTAATTAAGATCACTCCCATGCTAGGAGTAAGTGAATACGTTAATCTATATTCCTAACTTCCAATCCGCACAGAAATTGAAAGAAAACTATGCAGCCTCCAGTCATGTGAGAGGTGTCTATGATTCGTCAGATAGCCAGGGACTCTGAAAAATTCCAAAAACAAAATAGTTTGGATTTTGACTGAAAAAGGCAAATATTTGATTGTGTTGTTCTGCATATTCTCATACTCCGTTTACCACCTGAATTCTCATACTCAGTGCGTCACTGGTTAAGAACAGCTGACATAATGCGAACCCAAGTCACCAAGGAAGAGTCCACCGTCATTAAATATTTGCTCTTCACGTATTGCATTATGGAACAGAAAATGTTTTGGTATTCTTGGTATGTAAAGAACTGTTGTACTGTGTCCGTGTACACTGTAAGTACTACGTTATTGCAGCATTCGTGAAGACGGTTTAGATGAAAATATTTGATTTGTTGCAGTGTTATATGAGAGTACTTCGTTTCTTTTTCTTGAGCAGTGTGCATGCTAGTTTTTGTAAAACCGTTTTGTGTGGTTTTCCACAACAACCAACTGTGGTTTTTGTGTGGTTTGCTGCTGCAGACCACAAGACGTAAATACTGAAAATACTGAGTCGTAACTAAAAATAACCAAATTTTTGGATAAATGAAGAATCATAAAATCATGTTCCCGTTATTTAAGTTATATAAGTTAAGACATCAAAAATAAAATTGAAAAATTAGCTTACTGTAGTGTTAACAGAAACAGAACCGTTAGCAACATTCAATTTAAATATATATTTAGAAAAAAACGAAGACATTATGTAGATATGTATTTACTGTCCTCAATCTACATATGAAAGGTACGTTTGCTTGCTCTGGTATGTTGGTCACGAGCCAAGTCGTATGTGCATTAAATACTGTTCTATTCTTACAGACGCAGGATACTGCAACCCAAGACGCGAACCAAGATTTTTGTGTTCCATTTGCACGTGGCGTATCGCTAAAGCGTCGACTGGCGAAACCACTGACGAAATCAACACACACTTATTAAATGCAGCAATTAGCACAAAACAGGCGGATGTCTCATTGCTCTGCAATTACAAAACGTTATCGACACTGGGAAGGCGTTCTCCTTCTCTTTCCGTTTCTTTCCACTGCTGTCTCTCTTTCTCTCCCTTTGTCTCCGCCCTCTAGACCCGGTCGCGCCTCGTTGCTAAAGGAATCTGAATATCTGTGTCGCAAAGCCATTGTCTTCCCGGCGTCGCGCCGGTCTCTTTGGCTTACCTAGCGATCTCGCGCTTGCTGTTCTTCAGTCTCTTGCGACGAGGTCCGTGGTTTTCTTTGTTCGCGTGTACAGTATTGTTCGCTTCCCCCTCCCCCGTTGCCGTTCGCTCTTACTTACCTTCGGGTCAATCCCGTCATCTTGTCCGCCCTCGCTTCCACGGAGTTTTTGTTCTCCTTCTACTGACTGCGAACGTACGACTTGCGTTGATTCTCCAGATTCGACATTCGATATGAGGAAGACTTTGAATATGGCAATTTTTTAATGGAGTACACGTTTGTAGGACATCGAAAGTTTTAAAGTCGTTTATCGAAAACATTGGAATTGGTCCTTTTACAGAACTGTGGCAATTTTTACATTGTAGAATGTGAATACGATAATAGTGGATGAATTCAGAACAGTGGCAATACGAAAATATATGCTATTTCTTACTTTTTCTATATACTTTCACGCACTTTATATGTGTTGGCCAATTCCAAGCAAGTTTTAAACACCTTATCAATTTTTTTTTATTTGTTTGAGGCATTTTCCAGTACTGTTGACATCACCAAACCAAATGTATTTCTATCCACTTTGGAAATCAGCCTCGAAAAAGAACAAGGTGTTGAGAAGGTGGAAATGATAAAATAGTTGAATGATAATAAAATAAATGGAGACTCTGAGTGAGATCAGGGCTTTCTTCTAAATTTCCGTCACTTATCTTCGTGTGGAAAAATATTTGCGTATGGATTATATACAATAATAAAATAGATTCTTTCAGACACACTGAACTACACAGGGAACGAATATTAAAATCAACACTCGTTTATTTAAAACAAATTGCTGCTGCTTACGTTCCGAGTTGTTATTAAAAACCTATGAGCTATACATTTATTCATATGCTAATGTTTGCCCCAAGCTTTTGAACGTAATTTCAGAAACTGGAAACTGATTAAAACAATTTAAAAATGACGCAGTAAATTTAAAGCATGGATGTGGATGTTAAAATGCACGTTTGGAGAGAGGGAAATTATTAGAAACATCCTTTCGGGTTAATTTTTTGTCTATATCGCTTAATAAAAACAGTATTGTTGCGTTGATTTTGCTTTATTTTTTTTCAAAACCGATGATAAGAAACAACAAATATTTAATTTTACATTCCAGTTCCGGCAAGCCAAGCGTCATCAATTTTTAATTGTACATTTTAACTTTACGTACAAGCCAGAAAATATACAAAAATATAAATAACTTACTCTAGTGAAATGTATGTACAACTAATCATAAAGTCACTAGATTTCCCACTTTTCTTCCAGGAATAGAAATATGGAGATATTTATTTCAGTCGAAAAACAGTAAATTCTGCATGTGATTCATGGGGAGCAGTATGATTTGCGCACGTATTTTTAAGCTCCATAATCCTTACCCCACCCTTTTACTATACACACTTGAATAACAAATAAAAAACAACCAAGCGAGGCAGAAAGTAAGGAAAATTTAGAAAATCTCGATTCCAAATAAAAGCAAACATTTCGTTCGTATGTAAAAGAAAACTGAATAAAAGAAATGGCGCCATCAGTCAAGGAACTACGGGTTTAATTTTACATTTCTTATAACAAAATAGGGAACCACATCCCCGGTTCTACTCGTACCAAAACTAGCAAAAGGATAGCTCAATAAAACGTATGCATATCGCGTGAAGCTGCAATTATGTCTAGCAAAAACAAGGATCCATCTCAGTATTTGCTAATGGGATCAACTGGAACAAAAACTGTTTGAGTTGGACCAATACGCCAATTTCTCGTTAAAAGAACAACTGTGAAATGTAATGTTTGTCGATTTTATAGTTAATGTTGAGAACTCGTTCCTTTCTACATTATATTGTTTTAGAGTAGCTTAAAACCTAAACCTTCATTATCTGCTTGCCCGCTCATGTTCCTTCTTTCTTTCATTTGTTCCCAATGAAATCAAACCGTTATCGTCCCTGACACCTGACCCGCTGTCCTCTCTCATTCGACCCGTATCGCACTACCATCTCACCTGCCACGACCCCTCGCTGCGTCTTCTCCCCCTGCTCCTCCTAAGCTTTCCGTCCTTACATTTGCTTTGCAAACGGTATTCCCATCCCATTGCGAATGGCTCGCCTTCTCGTTTTGGGCTTCCCACTCCATTCCACCCCAGCCTTCCTTCTTGCCTTCCCAGCCCGTCCTTTGTCGGCATTCGGCTGTAGGGAATAATTTCTGACATTTTGCGAAAGTAAAATTATTAACATTCCACATCCTTCTTGAAAATAAGAAACATGGGCTCTCTTTATATCATGTTAGCTTTAGAGTCTAAAAATTAACAATGAAAATATATTAATACTTTATGTTTCATTAGTTGTGTGCAGCACATTTCCGTTAGCTAATACGATCATTGCACTTTCATAAAAAACGTCAGCTACCATTGTTTCCACCCAAACTCCTGAATTGTAATTATGTAAATGTATTTAAGTGGTTAGGCGGAAGAGCAGACCTTATGGCCTGAGCCTCGCCAGAAATAAAGACGTTATTATTATTATTATTATTATTATTATTATTATTATTATTATTCGTCTGTATCACGACTAAAGATGTTATGTGTAGGCTGAATATAAAATCTACTCCAGGTTGCAACCAGTTACCTAAGGAGCAGATCTAGGGACTCTCGGTGCCTCAACAATACTTTGCGCAAAATGTGGGCTGTTCCAAATAAAGCGATTTTATTATTATTATTATTATTATTATTATTATTATTATTATTATTATTATTATTACTATTATTATTACCAATATTATTATTATTATTATTATTGTCTTGTTCTTCATGCCTGATTCGAATATTGTCTCCTCCCCAACCTTCTGCTATCCCCATGCCCATCCTCTCATATTGTCCTCTCCACACTCCCACCTTGCCTTCCCCACCTCACCCTTTCCCCACACACACACACACATACACACGTCTTGTCCTTCCCGCCTCGGCCGCCCCCGCTCGTATGCCCGTTCTTCTCCTGCTCCTCCTCCTCTAGCCCGCCTCATCCCTCTCCGTCATCTTAAATTCTTCTAATTTCTCAGTCTTCTCCTTAGCCATTTCCCGCTCTGTATCCTCGCACCTCCGTTCTCCTGTCATGTCATCTGTTTCTCTTCACGCCCCCTTCCAACCTGATCGTTTCATCTCACTATCCCACGAGCATAGCGCTTCTTCTGGCTGGGGCGGTGCCTCGCTGGTGAAGATGCCTGGAGGGGTATACTCTGCAGGCTGACGTGTAGGCCAGCACCAGATATCACATTTCAGCAGGGAAGGAACACCACTATCTCCTGATATATAACTGTGTGTTTATAACGTGCGCCAGGAAAGTCTCTCCGCACCAGGCCGAATCAGGGGCTCCTATCAAAAATTGAATTTGGGGACTAATGATCATTGATGTTGCTGCGACGGGAAACAAAATAAACAATCATTCAACTCACCTTGTCCTTCTCCTTCAGCACCTCTTTCAACTTCGTTCTTCACCGCCTGCCACAGTCTTGCAACCTGCCAAGGTGGCTCAGGGCATCAACTGATGCCACTGCAGTGCCTAACCAATGAGTCACGGCGCATCTAGTCTTCCTTTCCTTTCCTCACCCCTTACTTACACACATTTACATGCGTCACATATATTGGGAGCCTAGAGCTTGTCGCAGATGGCGCAGTGACCCACTGGCGGGAGATACCTGGTTGGGGAAAACCCGCAAGCCTACGTGTAGGTTGTCGTCCGATCTGAATATCCAGTGTGGGAAACCGCCACCTCAACATGTAACAAACACTACACTTACGGGACTCAACAACCTTAGCCGTCGGCGTGGTCTGGACACACGATTTTTGATTGATTAATTAGTCATTCCGAGCGCGTCAACTGATAAGGTCATTAGTGCTTGTTTTTTATCGGAAGGTGGCTGTGATCTTCCTCCACTGGCTGGTGAGACCCGGCGCCAACCTACAGTCGGCTAACGCGGTTTTCCTCAACCAGGTGTCTCCCACCAGAAGGCTCCGGCCCAGCCGGGACAAGCTCAATGCCTCCGACTCGTCTGGCACATGGTAGTGTAGTGCACGTAAGTGTATGTATAAGTAAGGGGTGAGGGTAGAAGAAGGAGAAAAGGAAAGATCGGCGCGCGGTCGGTGGCCCGTTTGTTAGGGTAGTACTGCTCCGGCATTCGCCTGGTATTGATCGGAGAAACTACGGAAAACTATCGATCCGAGCAGCCGCCGCTAGAATTCTCCTCCAGACAGCGACGGAACTCGACCTATCATAGCTATCCAGCAAGTATCGAAACTCTTGCCACCGTCGGGACTCGAACCTAGGACTTCCCGGCCAGAGACACTGCAATGATATCAGTTGATACCCTGAGCCGGAAACACGCAATAGCCAATCAATCAACCGCCGCCCTGCCTGCTGCTCCCGTCGCCCGCACTGCGCCGCTGCGCCGCGGCGCCGCCCGTCTCGCGGCCGCGGGCTGCGTGGCCGCTGAACCGTGACGGCGGGTGGCGCGGCGTGGCGGCCGCTCGATGGAGACGTCAGGGCTCGAACCGCTCGCTCTCTCGCCGGCGCGCGCGAGGGGCTCCGCGCGATTAACTCCCAGGAAGCGTGAACGCAGCGTTGCTTACTTATTCTATTCTGCGCCGCCCGCCATTGGAAATAAGCTATAAAACCCCATTACGGCGCGCGCCATCCTTGCCGGAGATTTACGGCCCAGATTGTGACAGGCCCTTCGCCCGCCCCGGCGGCGAGGTGTGAAACGGCGAGCGGGCAAGGGAACGTTCCGGCTAGTTGGACTGGGTGGAATATTGTTTGTTTGTTTGTTGTTGTTTTTGCCGATGTATCACGTCCATTGGAAGGAATTGGGTTGAATAGAATGGATCATAATTTCGTTTCGATTTCAAAGCCTTTCAAAAAGCTGAAATATACAATGATTTTTGACGCTTCATTGACTGGTTATTTTTACTAAATATCAGTAATTTCAGCTCTACACAAATTCGTAGTACGGTTTTTTGTTATTTTTAAGATCGTTTTAAGAGGGACTTTTGGAAGGAAGATTGCTCAATAGCATAAAACAGTCCTTCCCCTGTCATTTTCTGTTTCATTTGTCTCTATTGTTTCATTTATCTTCTACAGAGATTGATTTAGAAAGTATTTAGAATGGCAAATTGTTTTATTTCGAACACCCCCATAAATATTTTTGAGTTATAAAAATATTTAAAAAATTATTAGTTTGAATTAAAAATACGTATCCATTATTTTGATACTACTTTAGAATGTAATGCAATCAATGTGGTAATAACTGTGACAAAATTGTGTAAAAGTACCAAAAAATCTGGGTGGGGGACATAACCACCCCCTAAATCCACAACTGCTTATCTAAACGGAACTTTCTAGAGTAGAGACGGGAAGACAATTCGCGTCTGGTCGAACACACAATTATAATAATTGTAGAACCAGCACCACCACAATAGTAGAAACACCTCCAACGTTTTTTTTTTTGTATTCTCCAGAAATGCTGCAGAATGAGAAGTGGTTGTTCAGTGCGATATATATATATATATATATATATATAATATATATAATTGATAGTCCAAGTGATAGTTCAAATGCACAAAAATATCCGTTGTAATTTTGGTTACTTCATTTACTAGTGACGAAATTATGCGGACGTTTATCTGAAAAAAAACTTTAATATGTTTCGCTAGTGTTTTAAATTAGCTAAAGCACAGGCTATTATAACCTGGTACATTTTCTACCTTTGGCAACTAATATCAAGCCATTCTCTCTATTTCTCAACATACGCATTTGTATGTTGCGAACGTCATTATATATTGCTTCCTTGCAATTAAATGGCAATAATATCATCTCCAATTCAAAACTCGACAGGATACTTATTTCGCATATTATCTGAATAAAAGAGAAATTCGCTGACCAATCTCTGATCAAATTGAGAAGTTTCTCATGGCCTATATTACGATGCCCAATGCAAATTATTGGATACATGTTTTTCTTTTAAACCAGGAAAAAATACCAACAAACAAATTGTGCCATTTGAATTGTGAATCATAGAAAATCGTAAATCGCGATTCTTTCGTGCTCTATATTTTTGCCTGCCGCATTATTAGCTTTTAAAAAAATATTTCATATGTTTCTCATTTTTCATATTATTCTTTAGGCTTCATACATCCAAACCCAATTCCTGAGAAATGAGTGTCATATTTCCAATAAAGTAGTCAGAATTATTCATACGAGTATTCGCCAAATTATTGAAGTCTAACAAAATAATAATACAAAGTTCTTCAAAAAAGTAGCCAGACCTTCAGTAATGCATATTTCTTTTACGTACGACCAACCAGTGCCTTTCCCGTATCTTATTTACCCACTCGCTAAGGCCAGAGATTACTTACATTTATCACTGTACTGCTAAAGAAACTCCTCATGCTGCAGAAATTCATCAGCTACTAAGATGAGCAATTGCGCACTTACGAACTACAAGCAGAAGATTGGTGCTTGGTACATGATTATTTTGAATCAAATTTCAACGTATTAACCTTTTTCGAAATATATTGAACTTGAAATGCTTTGAAGAATATTATTACCTAACATTGATGTACAATTGTTCTGCTTACATTTCTACTTTTAGATGGCATCAGATACTTTCATAACGATAACAATTACGAATACAATTAAATTTCACTAATTTGATTTATTTTCGCAAATTAAATAAATAAATAAAAACTGTATTTAATGGGTAGGGGGAAGTGTAATCTGCTCCATGTTTACTTGAGCTCCAGAACCCTACTCCACAATTACAGGACAGGTTGCCGACCAACACAACGATGTTTTAAACCTAGTATTGAGATGTAATTAATCATTGGTCATGTTCTATTAAATATTTTTCTCTACTGAAACGACCTGGAGTGGAGGGGGGTAGATGAGATAAGCCACAATGACAGCAAAATATAAGATGTTGAACGAGAGTGAATCGACATCAGTGCCAGAAGTCTGAGAAATTACAGAAATGGTAACTTGTTCAACTTTTATGAGATTTTATTATTTCTAGAAAAAGTTTTGAATGAAACTCATGTGATGGATATTCAGACATATTCCCTCGTTCCTCGTAATATTCTTCATACCCGTATATTAATATTATCATTACATCATCGTTCCCTAATACAGTCTACTCTTAAAATAAATTAAATTTCACTTCTCCCCATAGCTCGTCACATACAGTTTTAACTGTTTTTGACGTAAATAAATAAATAAAATGTCAGTGTCTAGTTTGCAGAGAGATGCACATTTTTACTGTATCTCTGAAGCTAAACGAATGATCGATCTATGTGGTCACTAACTAAATATCGATCTATGTGGTCACTAACTAAATATCGATCTATGTGGTCACTAAAAATACATTTGATAACTTCTTGGAACTTGTTTCGAAGCACCCACACCTTTTGAAAGACGCCCGTCTTTGGCCTTCTTCGAAGCCTGCCACCCTACGACGTGCCCATGACTTCCAGAGGGCTCTCCCCATATGGGCAGATTGCGGGAATGCCAGAGCCAACGCGATTCGGGAGGGGAGCGCAAGCCAAAACCCGGGAGGCGAGACCCGGATTCCTGGCCGTTCTCGAATTCACGTGTTTCACCACCCCTTCCTCCCTAGCTTGTGTCTCGCGCACTTGGCCTCCTGACCCCCGTTGCCAAAGGACCCATTGCTTCGGGTCTAAAAAAACTAGGTGACTTTTAGTTTGTACTGTTTGGGATTATAAGGCTGATTCCTTTTCCAGTTACAAATCCTGGAGAAAAAAAAAAAATCTTTCAATTTCCTAGTTTGATAGAGCGATTGCTACATTTCATATTGTATGTTTCTGTTCTATTCCTCTCATATCATCTACTTTACCTCATTATTATACTTTTATTGTATGTATATTTTGTTTAACTTTTTTGTATTCAACTAATTGTTCTAACGATTCTACTAATACTATTATTATATTCCGTATTTGATCTTCTAACGTTAGTCGGTAACTCATAGACTTGCCCTTTTGCAACATATTGACAATAAACAATTATATTATAGTTGTTTTTATTATATACCGATTTTATATTACTTGTTTTTTATGTAATAACGTGGTTTCGGGAAGCATTAAATTACAGCACACATTTGTGTTTACTGAACATATATTACAACCATCTGTTAAATAAAGTATTTGAAAATTATTTGTTTAATTAACAAACACAATGTGTTTATAATTAAAATTAAATAAAAATCAAATATAGCTGTGGGAATTAATGGAATTGGGATAAAATTAATTGTCGGTTTAAATTAAGGAATTAACTTAGAGTTGCAATTAATTTGTCAAAAGGTATGTACTACTTTTTTGAGACATTTTTCGATTAACTAGTCCTTTGACACCCAAAAGATATTTAAGAAGATTTTGTTTCCTATAACCCACATTTGATTGGACTTTATACGAAATGAGAACTAGCATTTACTTCGTCCTAATTACGAAGTACAGCGGTTTTATTTTTGTTTATGGTCTGAACAATAAAGAATATATGGAATCCAGGGATTCCCGTCACCGTGGAGTTCACAGTCTTGCCAATTGAACGGTCATTTTATTTATTTATTTCGTAATTCATTTAACGTCAAAAAATAAAAGTTGGAATTGAGATGTGCGGGAGAAGGACAACGTTTGTCCGTATTCCATAGCTCCGTAATCCCTTCAAAGCTCTTTTTCCATACTAAGCTGTATTATAAATAATAATAACTACAAACTTTTTCGCAGACTTTGGTAAGAAATATTCACTTCCGTATAACAAACTATTGGCATTGGCAAATGTGCTATAGAGTCACACCCCGAACAAATTTGTGCTGCATTAAATTAGCGATGAGAAGCAGGGGCGGTTCCAGCGGATCATTTTGGAGAGGGCCATCACAGATTTTTGTTAAATAATAAACATTTGTTATTATATTGGATATTATGTTTGTAGTGTATAAATGATACTACACAATATTATTTTTTAAATAATTACATAATTCTAACAAACAAATAATTAAATCAATTTTGCCAAATAAAAGAAGGTAACAAACGAAAACTCCAGGCCTTTTGGAGAGGCCGTAGCCCCCATGCCCCCCCCCCGGACCCGCCACTGATGAGAAGTGTGATCCTTTTATCTTCACTAAAATCCCTTTCCAACACCGATGCAGGAGGGCGACTGAATGAGGATGGGCGTATTCCATGCATTCGTCAGAACGATAAGTGTGGTGTGTGCGTCAACGGCCCATCTGCGAGCACCCTGCGCCTGCCCTGGGAGCGTGGCGTCGCTGGCGTCGGCCGAAGCAGCGCAGGCACGTGTCGGGCGACCGGGCGGGCTGCGAACAGCTGCTCCTCCGTGGCTGGTTCTTGCGGCCGACGTTTTGTCGAAATACGGCCGCCGGGGCGCCTGGGTAACGAGGCAGATCGCGCGCGGACGGCTGGTCACGTCAGGACGGCCCTCTCCCCCGCCCCCGCCCCCCCACTCCGAGCAGCACGCGCCCGCCCGCCGTTTGCCTCCACCTACTAGGGATGCGACATTGATGTCGATGTTTCTGTAAAAAGATTGTTATCAACAGCATTTGAGTAAAGCTGATGATTGTAACATCGATGTCTTGTGCTCGAGGTTTTTACGTATTTTGTGAATGAAAAAGTTCCATAACTCCCCCTTTCTCTATAATTTCTTGTTCGACAAACTGAGGAAGCTCTGATCCAATGAAATGATCCTCAGCGCTCAGGCTTTCTAGTTCAGTTTTGTTAAATGTTTAAATTATTTGTATGTTAAATCTTAATTACAAATTAATGACACTTCAACTGTCAAATTACATTCGACGGCGCGCAGATGTATACATATTAGAGATTACTAAACAATTATTAAAGAAACATCAATGGCTTTTGGGCAACGTTTTACTAACATCGATATTTTAATTTTGAACATCGATGTTGAAATAGATATCGGATGGGCCAATGTCGCATCCCTGCCACTTCCAACCGACGTTAGCGCCCGAAGTGTCCTGTGTTGGGAAGTCCCCTTCGTTCACGTGGTGTTTCCCTATATCCCTCTCGCCGCAAAAGCCTTTTTCTGCGCTCACCTGGGTGCGCCCTCTTTTCTGACGTTCTTCAGCCTCAACTGGTCCCATTCGTCTTATCCGACTACCCATCGCCCCACTCTACTCCTTTCGCATTCCCCAAATCCATCTCATCTCAAGCATTCCATCCCATTTCACATAAATTTGCGCCGACCCGTACCTTACTCCATGCCTTCTTAATTTCGATTCTTTCCACCACAACTTTTCCCGCGTCACCTCAGTCCCTCGCTACTTGTTTTGTCCAGCTATTACATTTTATAGAATTCAATTGTAGACCGATTCGATGCGAATGTATTGAGACATTGCGTATAACTTCCTTAACAGCGAAATAGAATGCAAAGGAGAAATTGTTCACAAGAACTACATGGCTCAACCGACACTTACCTGCTGGGGAGGCTCAGGTGATCAGCTGAGGAGGTCTGTTGTCATTGCGGTCCATCTCACCAAGAGGTCCAACGGTTCGAGCCCAGACGGTGGCAAGATATTCGCCAGAACCTAAATAGCTAAGCTGAGTTCAGCCGCTGTCTGGAGATGAATTCAAGCGGCCGGCTGCCCTGATTGGTTCTTTCCTATGTTTTTTTTCGATCAATGCCAGGTAAATGACGGAGTAGTGCCCTAGGAGATGGACCACGAGCCTCGAGCGATCTTTCGTTGCTTTTCGTTGTCCTATCCTCACCTCTTGCTTAGACATATAAGACTACACTACCTCACTTGTCGGGAGGCCAGTTGGGAGCTTGGTGCTTGTCCCGGCTGGGACGGTGCTCCGCTGTTGGGAGATACCTGGAAGGGAAAATCCTGTATGGGACAAACCGACTTGTAGGTTCGTGCCGGATCTCACTTTTATCAGAAGTGTAAGCACACCACCACCACCACCACCACCTCTCCTCCTCCTGTGATTACATGAACTACACTTACGGAAATACTTTACCATAGCAGCTGTCGCGCCTGGAAAATGAAATAATCAAACAATCAATCAATTAACTGACATTTGAACTTCGGTCCTCAGACTTGGAAAGCTAGCCCCCTGGCCTCCTCGCCACGCCCCCTCTCCTCTTTCTCACTGTGCGCCAGCCCCCCTGTCCGCGTGCCGGGCCGCTCGCTTCAAAGGAGGTGGCGTTGCATTAATTTACCGCCACGCGTAAACTCCGGCGGGCCGGTCGCCGCCAATTTATTTTATTTCCATTCTTCCGAGCCCCCCTCCGCTCCCTCCGGCGTCGCCGCGGCGTCTGCAGCCTGCAGCTGCTTTGCATGTGGATGCGGGTCGCGAGCGGGCGAAAACGGGCGCGCGCTAAATGGAGGGAGAGACGAGGAACTCTCTGTTGAGGGGTGAAGTGGAAAGAAAGGGGTGGGCAACTGCTCTTCGCGCGATTTTGTGACTCTCCGGGCAGGCGAGCTCTGGGAGGGTGAAGTGAACCTCATCTTTGCCGGTAGTGCTGGCATTTGCGTCTTCAATAGTTAATAGGATGAAATCCCAATCTGTAAGATGGTCAGTTGTGTGAAAGAAACAATATTGAACAAATATATAAACAATTGTTCGAATTGTATGAGGGTTTGACAAATAATGGCGATATGTCAACAAATTTTCACTAAGCATTTTGTATAATTTATTTTCATAGCATTTTGGAAACACACATTACTTCTGCCGACTTCTATAGGACTGTAATTTATACTTTTAAGTTATCGTTGATTATAATTTCTGTCCTAATTTTAGTTTTGATCAGTTTTGAAATTTATTTCTTTAGCGTATGCCAATTTGAAGCAAAGTCGTTGCACTGCTTGTGAGAATGTTGAGTTCTGAGTGTTCAAAGAGCATTTCCACCCTGATCGTTTCTTCTCGTTTATTAGCGACTCTAGACTCTCAATCACTCGTTCAAAATTTGTTCAGTTCTTACCAATACACTTGTATGATAGTTTGACTTACAATACACCGCAGTCACATTTCTTTACTTGACAATTACGACAGTTATTTTCATTGCTTTCTCGATTAGTGGATTATAATAACATTTCTCACGACTTATTCCGTTCGCTATACCGGCTGCCTCAAATTTAATAAAATTCTGCATTGTTCAGACATGGACAGTTGTCCAGTGCTTAATCATATGATTCCACACATAGCTAGAAAAGTTTTGGTTAGATGTTTGTAATTGTAAGAAATCCATTGTCATAGAGTGCCGACTTTCTACATTTCACCATTCTTACAAAATATAAATTCTAATTCGATTTTAACTATCTGTATATTCTCCGTTGATTGATTCAGTCATCAATAAGATACAAAGTTCATGAATGTTTGCGGATAAATTTCAAGGGAAAACAATCAATAATTTTCAAGTCAATTATATTTCCTGTCTCTCACAATATTATGTGCGGGTACTCATTATTTTCATTACTTTGTCCGCTAGCTGAAAAACTTATCGAGTCATTTCTCAATAATACCAATGAAATATTGAAATGCAGGCGCCCCCTGGACGACAACATGCTTACCAATATACCTGCAAATTATCTCCTCCACGTCACCCACGACCAATAAGCTTCCCCCACACCACAAAACATTTGGCCGCAGAGTTTTCCTTCTATGTAAGTTTACTCTCAAAGGCGTAGTCGGTGACAACCAGGGAGGGGGGTTTAGATCCATTGTCGACCCAGTATTGGAAACAATACCGATTCCGAGGCACCCTCAACAGTCCCCCCATCCTGCAATTATTATATTGATTGATTGTTTTTGTTGATAATTTCGTGTTTCCTGGCTCGTCAACTTTTACTAGTCCCATACGTGTAGTGCATATTTCATCACGCGAAGAGGTGGTGATGTCCCCCCTGTATGGTGAGATCCTCCCACGACCTTCACTTCGTCTTACAGGGTTTTCCCCTACCACGTGTCTCCCACCAGCGGGGCACCATCCCAACCGGGACAAACTCTAATCTCCCGGCTGGTCTCTCTACATCTGTGGTAGTGTAGTGTATGTACGTGTGTGTAGGTCATTGTTGAGGATATGACAAGAAAGAGTAAGGAAAGATCACGTGCGGTCCGTGGCTCGTTTGTTCGGGTATTGCCACAGCATTCGCCTGGTGTTGCGCGAAGAAACCACGGAAAACTATTGATCAGAGCAGCTGGCCACTAGAATTCTCCTCCAGAGAGCGTCTTAATTCTACCAACTATCTAGCAAGTTTCGAAAATCCTGCCCTCATTGGGGCTTCAGTCTTAGCAGTCCCGGTCAGAGGTTCTGCAGTGACATCATTGTTGATGCGCTGAGCAAATTGCAACGGTGCAATTGTTATAAAGTCGTTGGGAAATGGCAGTGGCGCTATCAGGATGTTTGAGGTGTGGGTGTGTGAGAGGGGGGCAAAATTTGTATAAGTAAGCTTTATTTGAACAATTAAAATATATATACCAAATTAGCATTTGTATTTGCTTCGTAAGGTCCAGCGGACTTGATGCTTTCTTATAAAGAATTTTTATTTGATACTGAATTTAAAATGTATGTGTATTTGTTGAATTAACTTATTTAAAACGCATTCCTTTGAGATATTCAATGACTTTTTGTTGCTATAGAAAATTAGTAAAAATTTGTGAAAAGAATGTAAGTCGTCGGCTGCTGAGGCAGGTTGAAGCTCGATGAGCCACATCACTTATGAGTGCGCCACTGGGGAATGACATTTTTGTGGAGTAGAGTTTTCGATTCCCGGCCGAGGCAAACTAATAACTGTGCCCTTTCCTACAAATGTCCCAGTATCTATTGCTGTGTGACGATGAGAAAGCCCACCCTAAGATTATGAAGACCAGTGAATAAGGTGAAGGGATGTCTTCGTGCTAACCACATGAATCCCTTATCCCATGGCCGAGAGGCTGGGTCACCGCTGGTCGGCCAAGACCTGTAGCAGGCTATCGAGCCATAGGGCAGAATAGAGATTGCGTTTATCTTTATATTTGGTTTTGATTATCCGATTTGAAGGAAATCTCGATGACTTTAGCAATATGAAACATGGAATAATATGAAGTGAATTCGATACTATGAAAATGTTAAAAAAATTAGCACCGGATGATACAATAGCAACATACGAAACAGAATAATCTAAAAAAGGGGAAGGAAGCGTACTTAAACAACCTAAAAGAAGAGACCAAATGAAACTAAACATTGTCACACATGTGCCATCAGCGAGAAGACTTCATGATGCAGTTTTGACGTAGAGAATTGACAGCTTGCAGAAAAATATTATTAAGAAATAATGTTAAGGTCAGTTTTTAGGAACGTAGAGGTATGCGAATCTTCTAGAATTCCAACCACATATTTAAAAATCCTAGTATCACAGTCGAGTACGCAAAATATATCACCCTACGTCCTGACATCTACTGATATGTTCATTGTTCATTTTAGCCTTTATTTCTCCTGAATGACTACTGCCTGTCATCCTTATTTCGAATCCATATCTTCTTCAATTTTCGTTTTGTAATGTTTTTTGTGTGTGTATTTTGGTTATTCGCTGGCAAGGTGGCAAGTTCTCACTTCCCTCTCCGGTTATATTCCGGATTTCTTCAGACCTCCATGGGAGGAGGAATGGCCCTTGAAACTGTACAGATCTTTTAAAGTTATAAATATGCATCAAAATGACAAGCATACTGTTTGAAAATTAATTTTAACGCTATTGACGATTACAGCATTTAAGAAATATAATACGTTGGAAGTTGACACCGAGTTCACGTTTAAACTATTACTAAAAAGTGTAGAACTAGTACAAATATTTATAAAAATATCGTTTACGTGTTTTATTTTCAATACCTTACAATTTCAAATTACAAATTCAAATTAACGTGTAATTTAAATACTTATTACAATAAATATATTCGTCGAAACTTAGTTCCCTTTAATTTTTAAAAAATACCTTGAAACATTTTGTAATTCGCGCTTGCATCATGGGTTCTTTGACGGCCGTCTTGAGCGGGGTGGCCGCTTCCGCCATTACATCCATGTCCGAGGCAGCTCGCCACCGAGCAGGAGGAAATAGGAGTGGGCACCCCAGGGTGCGGGTGCGGGGCCACGCCGGGCCGCCTCGGCCTCGTTGCCCGCCAGCCGCCTGCCACATCCCCCCCCCCAAGTGCCCGCCTCCCCCCGGCCACTCGCCCTGGCCGGGCAGCCGCGGCGTCTGGCGGTGATTTATCGTGTCTGCCGGGGGCGCGCAGGGGAAGCTCTGGTCGCCTCCGCCTCCGCCTCCGCTCCCGCCCGACCACCTTCCCTTTCGCCACTGCCGCTCACTGCCCTCCGCGTCCACGCCGCCTCACGCTTCTCCGCAGTGCAGAAGGGCTCTGTGGATGAGCAGAAATGTAACGAAACGATGTGAAATTATTTAAAAAGTTTGAATTGTTATTTGTATTTATGGAAAAATAGTAATCACAGTAGTAATAGATCGTTTATTAAGTGTTATTGTTTTGCCTGCTCAATACCAGGCGAATGCCGGAGAGTACCCTAACAAACGATGATGGACCGTACGCGATCTTTTCTTCCTCTTCCACCCATCCTCTCCCCTTTCACGTATTTGCGCTCACATTTACATGCATTATACTGTCATCTATGTCGGGAGCTTAGAGCTTGTCGCGACTGGGAGGGCCCCATTGGGGGACATACTTGGAGGCGAAATCCCCCGCAAGCCGACATGTACGTTGGCTCCGGATTTCTCCATTCACGTGGAAGGAATCACCTCCACCTCCCGAAATAAAACATTCACTACGCTAATGGGACTAATGACTGTGGCACTTGACGTGATCGGAAATATCAATATATTATTATTTTTCCCTGTACATCACGACTAAAGATGTTATGAGTCGGCTGAATATAAAATCTACTCCAGGTTGCAAACAGATACCTAAGGAGCAGATCTAGGAACTGGCAGTGCCTCTACAATACTTAGCGCAAAATGTGAGCTGTTCCAAATAAAGCAATTTCTTGTACTTCCAGTCTTTTGAATTACCTGGGAGTTTAAACAAGTTCTTACACAAATTTGGGGAGCAAATTCCAGAGCTCCGGAAACTATCGGGACGACCTGTGCTTTTACGCCCCACATTCGACTGATCTTGATTTCCAAACCCTTGTATTTAAGACGCGTCTCTGCCTCCTTGGTTACGTTTTGACCACAAGGCACAGCAACATCTACAAGTAGACACGATTTTGTCTCCAAATCCCGGATAACAATATCCAATTTTTTTGCTGCTATCGTGCGATCCGTTTGATTTTGTTGATTGTACAATATTGTGTATAGTTCAACATGTGTCATCGGTTTTGGTGAGTGTTCGTATGACTTGGGGCATGTGTTTGGAACTTCGAGGGCGGTACAGATCTGCCAGTGGAAGTAACTACACACGCTCTCGAGTCTTTTCAAGTACTCGGTCTTTGCTAGAATTGGACCAGCTGAGACGATATGATCAATGGTTTCTACGTGTTCCTGGCAAATGTGACATTTGTCATCTTGGGAAATTTTGAGAACCGCTTTATCATAATGTCGTGTGCTGAACGCCAGATCTTGAGCAGCTATTAGAACTGCTTCCGATTCTGGCTTCATTCTTCCCTTTTGAGCCATTGCATATTTGCTATTGCTATTTCTATTGTGAAGGAAAAAGTATAGTAAAATGAATGAGATTGTGCCAACGAGATGGGTAATACATGTATTGTTATTCACTTTCATTCTGAGCACATGGTTAAATCTTCAACTGAAAGCTTTTGTTATTAGTACGTTGTAAGATGAAAACTAAGACCAGCAGAATCATTTCGATGCGTAATTTCAGGCACAAAATGTCGTTATATTAAAATTCATCAGAAGCTCTGATGTAAGAAAATTTGTTTGTGCTTCAATGAAAGTTCTTTAGCTGTCTGGCATCCTTAAAGCAAAATAAATATTTTAAATTTAATCCAGTCAATTAATGCATTAAATAGTAAAATACAAATATACAATAATTCAAATAACACGGGTTACACGCAATGTATCTTACGGATCAAGGCGTAGACGTTTTCAAATAATTGAAAGACGCGATCTAGCAAGCTGAGATTTTTTGGTATCCTCTCTGTATTCATTTTTAAATATATGTGTCAATCATTCCTTTAGTACTTTTCATGGGAAGCTCTTAACAAGCTGAAATATAACCTCCGCGCTGCACCATATTTGGTAGATACATAGAGTGCTCTCTCCTCTTGAATCTTGCTTAGAAGTGTCCTCTTACGTCGTTGATAAATAAATGTTTCAAAGAGAATTTCTTTGAGTAATACTTAAATATCATTTGAAAACTGATTTTTTCGCCGAAAGAAGTAGAAAACATCAATAATAGGCGAAAACGTCTGGGGTATCTGACAAATACATTACATGTTACATATTGCATTACAAGTACTCTCGAGTTAATTACTACATACAATATTTTTACCGCGACAGTATGATAATCTTAATTTAGTGTACTAATTTGAATGCTATAAGAAGGTTCATTTCACATTTCAAAGTTCACTAGCGATTCAACAGATTTATGATAGTACTTTTTGCATTATTACTTCATTAAAAAACTCCGTTTCGAATACGAAAGGCGTTGTTTCAAATAAACGATTAACATTACTTACATGTAAAATAATCACAGAGATACATAGCAATCGTTCTGATTTCCCAACTTGGCTGCCCTTCGTCACTGCCCATTGACGAAAAGTGCAGTAAAAGTTTATATAATGTTTAGAATGATACACGTTTCAGATAACATTATAATAACCTGGTATCGCTTCATTATGATATCCTCATCAAACTAGTTTCATTTTGAAGCATAATAGTGGACAAACCTCGTCTCCGAGCGTACCGACTCCACATAAGGCCTCCGCGTTTACCGCCATCACCGCCACCGCGCAAGAGGGCAGCTCGGGCAGACGGGGCCGAGGCGCGGCTGAAGGGCGGCACCCGTATTGTGGCCACTATCAACCCTTCTCTCCCGGACGCGCGCCCCGCGCCCCTCCAAGGGAGGAGCTGGGAGCTGCAAGTGGGAGCCGAGCGCACCCGGCCGCTCCCCCCCCCGCCAGCACTGCATCCCGGGGGTGGCCACCGTCCGCTCCTCCAGCCCGCCACGATGTCCTGCGTGCCCGCCGCGTGGCCCTCGTTAAAACAACGCTTGCCCGTTCGCGCCTCTCGGCTGTGGGTACTGTTCGGGTTCTACAGTATAGAACAGTGGTGTCAAGGTCTTCTACTTATGGCAGTGTCTCTGGTGGCGAGGTGATGAACTGCGTGTACGGGTGATTTCGTTGCGGTACTCGTGCCACGTACTCCTGCTCGTGGTATCGACCTTGACAACACTGATATAGATTTTTCCCCTTAATGAATTCTGTTCTTTAAAGACATACGTTTAAATAAGGTCATTTACAATTTTTCGAAAATAAAATAGTGTTTCCGTACCTCTGCGTGAAATGTAGGCATTTTTTAACGATTATTTTCTCAAAACTACTGCGAATTTTTCCTTTATCTTTTTTCTCCAATAGAGGTAGGTACGCTTATAAAAATAGCACAGGTCTCGTTTCCAGTGAGCTCTCTGTAGTTTCGAAAATTACGATAATTAACATTGGAAACCTCTAACAGAGATTTTGCCCTGAAATATGTTCTAAAAATTAGATCTTTAATTTAAAGTTTATCTATGTTATTATATACGATCATGCAATTTTTTGAAAAATGAGTAGATTTTGCGTAACGTTAACTTTAAATAAAGGCAGTTTAAAGATATAGCTAAGAACGCTTAAAAAATGTCTCACTCTTATTTCCGTTACACCATTTGAATTTTCGAAAACTGCAAAAGGTGCAAATAACGTGAAAAGTATGCGCTGATGTAGTTCTGCTAGTTAAAATTTATTTTTAAACTGTCAGAGATATAAGCATCTATTAGTCCTGCGGCTTTATAGCTGCAATCACCCACCTGTCTTGGCACTTGCTGCAAGAGAGGGATAGCTCTGGGACTGTTCCATAGTGGTCAATAATTTGGTAATGAATCGAATGGGGGTTAGAAGGCAGCTTCAAAAACCCGAGCGAGAAGCATTCCTGTAAGGATGTACCGGTTGCTTCGAGAGACCCCTCCCACATTCGTTGGGGAGGACGGTGCAACCGAAATGGAAAGTGTCTAATAAGGATGGAGCGATGACCTGGCACTTTCGAAGAAGGGTCGACCGTTCTCCTCAGACGAAGAGCAGGTACCCTACGCAATCTTCTCAGTTTCCCTTTCCATAATTTCATTTATTTCAAGAAGTACTTTTCCTTTCAATGGCAGTACGGCTCCACACTGATAACCCATTAATGAGATCTTATTGATTTTGTCCCCGACCGTGGAAAGGGAGAAGAGTTAGGTTTTTACCATGGACCTCCTGCCTTCCTTCTTCGTAATGTTTGAAACGATCAACGTAATTTAATGATTTAAGAAACAAATTATTTAATTTTGACATTAGATATAGACTGCATGAAATACTCAAAATATTTGAAACGTAATTTGGAGCAGTGTGTACAATAGAACCGGGAGATATTGAACAAGTGAACATCCTTAGTGGGTCACTCAGTTTCAAGTGGTCCAGAATTCAAGAAATTGGTCACCTCTTCATCCAGTGAGGCACCGACTCAGCTGGGACAAGGTAGGCTCCTGACTGGTCTCCCGGCATGTGTGGTAGTGTTGTGTGTGTAATTGTGTGTTGTGTGTGTGTGTGTGTGTGTAAGGAGTGAGGATAGGACAATGAAGTGAAAGGAAAAATCTCGCACGGGCCGTGTACTGTTTGTTAGGGTAGTACTGCAACAGCATTCGTCTGGTGTGGATCGGAGAAACCACAGAAATATACTGATCGGAGTAGCCGGCTGCTAGAATTCTCCTCTAGACAGTGGCGAGAGTAGACCTATCTAGCTAGTGGCTAAAATCCTGCTTCTGACGGGACTTGAACCTTAGGACCTCCCGGTCCGATGCACTGCAGTGACATCAGCCCTGAGCCATGTTAGCCGGTCCCCAAAGTGCTACTTAATTTTAGCGTTGTTGTTTCTCCTTTAGTGAGGTTTTATATGTTCGAGTATGTCCAAACAGTTCTACTTTTCGAGTGAATTTGTTCACTTTTATCATTGTAGTCTATTATACTAATTCGTTCTAAACGTAATCTGATAATTTTAAACCGTTTTGTTAACCTCCCTTTTAATGGCGTAACTGTACGTCCATTGCCAATATAATCTTAGTTAATATTTAGATAATACTGGTTGATTTTATATTTCAGGTCTCATCTATTGTCGTGTCAATATTAGTCCGAATATTTAGTGCATGTTACGTATACTCCGGGAGGTGGCAGAGTTTCTCTGCTGATAGACTGTGAGATTCAGCCAGGGCCCAGACGTTTCCCGCCTCTAGGTACCTAGAGGTACCTCCGTTATCAGACCACGGCACCAGCCGGGACAAGTTCTAAACTTCTGATTGGTGTCTCAATATGCGTGGTAGTGTAGTGCATTTAAGTGTAAATATGTAAGTGTATGAGTGTGTGACGGCAGAGGAGGAAAAAAGGATCAGGAAGGCCGCGCGCGATCCATGACCCGTTTTAAGGTACTGCTTCGGTATTTGCTTAGTAGTGAGACTCCACGAAAAATGACTGTTCAGAGCAGCCGACAGATAGTGATTCTCCTCTAGCAAATGGCTGAATTCGACTCCACCTTGTATCGGAAATCCGCCCTAGGGTCTCCCGCTCAAGAGACGCTTCAGCGGCAACAGTTGTTGTCCTGAACCGTCTTAGTCGGTTATAGATATTTTTTTAATTAATAACTTCTGTGTAAGGTTTACATGTTTTAAGCCCGGTGGTATATTTGACTGCTCAATTAAATTTTGAATTGTGTGTTAACTTTTCTACCTCTATAGCGATTCTTCAATAAAGTTTAAGTTTCGTGAAAAAAAAAAACAAATGCCATGAGTTCAGTGAATCCCTAGATCAGGACGGATCGTGTGGTAATATTTCGATGTGACCATTAAATGGCACTAGTACCGCGCAATGATCTGTGCATAATTCTGAAAGATGAACCTGATGAGACGTGCGTTCTGCCATATCATAATATACAAAACACTTCAAATCATATTAGCGTTGTACAGATAATGGGTTGATTCGTAGGGAGATAATATATTTAAGTTATTCAAATAACCAAAGGAGCAAAGGTTTGTGCTAAACAGGACTGTGTCGTTGCAGAAGCTTTAGCCTTAGTTTTTGCCATTTAAATCGCCTAGTAATATGACTATTATGATGGTTCAAGAATTTCTTTATTTATTCTCTTAAAAGTTGCTTATTCGGAAGTTTGTAGATTGAAACAACCATGTAATCGATTTTATTTATTAAGATTGTTATAGCTATTGCTTCTAAGTTATTTGAAGTTGAAATGCGCTATGAGCATTATTATTCCGGATCAGTACAGGAACGCCCAATGCCATGTATGATATTGAGTCACATTTGTCAATTTTAAACCCAAGAATATGAATTGATAGAGATGATTTTCATTTATACATACAACTGAAATCGTATGTTTAGGTACAAAATGATGAAAAATTAACTTTTGTTGCTTTAATCCATTTGCGTTCCAGTATAATAGAAAAGCTTGGCTGCAATTATTTTCCATAATTAATAGAAACATTTGCTTGAGATATTACTAACTGACTCTGCACGATGATTCAGCATTTACACTAAATTGGAGATTTACTGTAAGACCTTGGCTGAACACATAGAGTTTCCATCATATCATTCATATCATCATATCTCCATCATGTTCATGGGCTCTCTCTCACATGCGGTCGTCGAGAGAACCCAAATACGTCCTTGCTCTTCGCAAAACACAAAAGCTGAAACTGTTTCTAGAAATCTTGAAGATTCTGTATGTCAATCTTTACATCTTTACGAAAAATTATTGATTAGTAATGTCAAGAAAGTCGGTTAACATTACTTCACGTTTTCTCCGTAACGGGTGCCAAGTAATAACGTTGCCCTACCCTTCCTTTCCTTTCAAATTAAAAGATATTTAGACCAACACACATAAAAGAGACGCAATTTGCTGTAACTTTCGACGACCGAAGTTACTTTTTGAAAAAATGAATACATATTGCATGTCTTCATACAAATATTTGTACTGGGTCTTTATGCGCCACCATCATTTGCAAAGATTTTAGAGCTACCTACGGCCTCATTATTTTCGTCTTAGAGAGATTTTCTCTTTGGAGACCATCGTTACAGACTCTTTGTGGGTGTCATTCATCTCATCCTTTTGTCACGAAAACTTTTCTGTGAAAACTCAACTCTTCAGATCACTATCGAAGTAACGACTATTTATCAAATAAAAGTCCTGTGTAGAATTTTCCAGACACAATGAACATTGAATGTCTTTTTGCAAACTAGTTCGTTACATTCCAACTTATGTATGACGCGTGGTACGGAATATAATAGCTTAGCGAATACAATACATGTCTGAGTACAAATGACACGTGACATAATGATTATTCTTAAAAAATAATGAATTGGAAATACGGTTCTTGAAATACTTCCGCAAAGGAAACGAAAAGTAGGTAACGTGAATAAAGTGGAAAGGCTATAACTGCATATTTCTCTAATTGAAATCATATTTTGCATTTTTAAATTTATTATTAACATTAGCGTACATTTATTTTTAATGAATGTAATTTCATACAAGTAAAAAACCCAAATAAATTGGCGTCGGAACAAATATACGAGTTATTTTTTAAAATTTGATTCTGTTATTGCTGTATTTATTTATACAAATTGGTTAAAAAATGTTGTATGATTCTTCTTTGATAAATAATAGAAACACACGTTCTCGCATTATTCGACGAAGGTAGGCGGCAAATATGAAAAAGGAACAAATTGTCTCCGTAGAAGTATGTTCAACCTCATGAGAATTTCTAAATTCACATGGATGAATTGGAAGTACAAAATCAAGGCCATATTGCAAGGGAAATTCATGGGTGGGTTGTTAAAGAGTTCTTGTCTCCTTGATAGGGCACTTGAATCTGTATCATTTGATCCACAGCCACAATTACCAAAAATTTTCAAGAACCAAGTATTTTAATAAGACAATTCGAGACAAAAAATAATATTCGTCTAAATAAGTGTTATAACATTTAGGGTAACGATACCAGTAATGGCAGCTGCTTTAGTAGTGGCCACTGCAATCACAAAATTTGAAAAATAAGAATTGGAGGCTTCCTACTTGCTTTACACAAACAAAACGTGGTCCTCATGGCCTTATGTAGCGAGGAGTAGAATTAACATAAGATTATTGCTTTTCTCTTATTTTACATTTAAAGAATAATCTGAAAACATCTTAGTATGTTCGGCATTGAAATAATGAAATATGAACCCGTACTTTTTTGGAGTCAAACACCTTTAAGGGATAAAATATCGATTGCAATGGAATACCGATTGAAATTTTGCGATTTTTACGTTGTCACTACAGGAACAATATCTGGTTTTTGAAATAAATTGGTTCCTATCGGCTAGTGATATTTTTGGAAAGAGATATGCTGATCACCAATTCAGTTGCACGTAACGAATTTGACACTTAATACTTGGCTTAGTATTAGTAAGATTTCCACGATGTCAGTATTTCACGATCTCCACAATTCAGTCATATTTGTTTAATGTCAAAACAGTTTAAAAACCTGTCTGAAGAACAATGGAGAAATGTGCAAACTGTGCACGCTTTCTTTAACAATGAGATCTCTGTCCTCATTCGTATACATTTTGAATTATGAATATAGATAGCAAAAGGTGTTTTTAAAAAAATATACGTCAAGTCTCCTGCAATTGGCAGAGGTGGCTCAGGGCAAGAACTATTGTCACTGCAGTGCCTCTGACAAGGCTGTCCTAGGGTTCGAGTACCGACGGTGCCAGGATTTTTGATACTAGCTAGACGCTAATGAAACTGAAGCCGCTGACTGAAAAATAATTATTGCAGCCGTCAGTTGTGATCGGTAGTTTTCCGTGGTTTCTCCGATCAAGACCAGGAGAATGCCACAGCAGAGCCCTCACAAACAGACCACGGACAGCGCGCGATCTTTCCTTCCCCTTTCTTGTTCTATCCTCACCCTTTACTTACACAGTTACACGCACTTCACTACCACACACGTCGGCAGACCAGTCGGAAGCGTAGAGCATTCCCGCGTTGAAGCGGTGCTCCGCTGATGGGAGATATTCGGTTTGTGGAAAAAACCCTCAAGCCGGTCGGCGCCGGATCGCACCGTCCCGCAAGGGAAGAACACCGCCACCTCCCGTGATTAAAGCATGAACTACACTTAGGGGCTAATGACCATAGCAGTTGACGCGTCCGGAAACACGAAATAATCAATCAATCAAATCTCCTGCCATCTCCTTTTGCAGAAGTCTATTGAAATGTTGCAGTTGGCCGGTGGGTCGCTTGCCATGAGCGGCCACGCGGCTGGGCGGCGGGAGGCCGGCACGCGCTTCCTGCCACTCGCGACTCCGCGCACGCGCCGCGCCGCCCCGCGCCGCCCCGCGCCGCCCCGCCCCACCCGTCCCGCCCACCCCGCCCCGCCCCACCCGTCCCGCCCCGCCCCGCCCCCCGCCGCCCCGTCCCGCCCCGCCCTGCCCCGTCCCCGCCCCGCCCGGCCCCCCCGCGCCACTCCGCGCCGTCCCCCGCCGCCCTCCGCCGCCCTCCGCCGCCCCGCGCCGCTCCGTCAGAAGCCCCAGCTGCCGCTTCCGTCACCTCAGGTGGCGGGGGCGGGCCCACATATTCGATTGGGGAAGGGAGGCCCGGATCGGTACTGGTGGTTCACTCTATTGAATCGGTTATTTTGGAGAAGATGCGTCTTACATGGCCTCGTAGCAGCTGTTGGTCAGTGTGCTTGCTCTCCTGTTCGCAGTCCTGGGTTCGATTCCCGGTCGAGGCAAGATTATAGTGTGCGTTTTCCTTGCAATGTCCCAGTATATGTTGCTGTGTGACGATGAGAAAATTCAGTTCTTAGGTTGAGAAGACCATAATACGGCGTGGGGATGTCTACGTGCTAACCACAGGTACCCTCTTCCCCATCTACCATCTCCCATGGCCGCGAGGCAGGGACGTCGCGTCGCCGGTAGGCTTGAGCCCGTTCACGGGATGTTGCTCCAAGTACATAACTTAAGACACAAGACATAACTTAAGTTGAATTTGTTTGCACTTCCTTGTTTCGCATCTTGGGACGACGTTTTGTAAACGAGTTTCAGATTTTTAAGTGAAAAGATGCCCCTTTTGAACTAAACACAGCAACAAATGTGTTGTAATTAACCAATTTACATGTTGACTTAAAAACCCTTAGCTTCTTCACTTAGTTTCTATCATTCGTCTCTAAACAGAACAATAAGTTTATTTCCGTTGCGAGTTGTTCGTGCTAAAATCACGTAATTCTTATTTATGTGAATTATTTTATTTTTGAAAAATAATATTCATTTTTTTTTAATAAAAATATTTTAGATTCTGGGGGTGAGATCAACTATAATAATCACACTCCTCGACCCTCACAGTGGGACCAGGAGAGAAATACAAGCAGTAGAAGGAACTCTAATAAGGTAGATGCGTAGATGTATTTTCACCTGGATCACGCAGGACTAACCGTATCAATCACTTCAGTAAAAGCGTATAGTTATGTGAAAATAAATTTCAGTGGACGGTGAAATAGTTTAATGGTAGGGTATTATCTTCCATATGGGAAACGATTGAATACCCATAGACACTGTGTATTTAAAACTATATCACTGAATTTGTATATTTAAATAAAAGGCGTTTTCATTTCCAAAAATTTTGTTACAAGAGCACAGCTAAATCAGATCTGCGGTCTTGAAGCGAGAAATTCTACCGCCTAGTAGTAATTAGCATGCAGTAAATAAAAAAGTTAATGATAACTCCTTTTATTCCAATATTTACCATTCATCATAAAAAAAGTATCCAAAATGTCTAATTTGTACTTCGATTTCCGAATTAAAGCACCTTCTCATGTCACTTTTGAAATCCCCTCGCACTCAAATCCTCCAACGCATCATATGGGTCCTGGAGTGTTTATTGGCTGAATTAATGATAGATACTCAAGGTAGCATCAGGTTCATTCTATAGGTCCGGGCTGGGTATCATTGCCTTAAGCTTGATTTACTCTATCTGAAAGCAGAAGTCTGCTACATTGTGCCGAGGTTCGTGTCATAAGTCATAGCAAACCTATCTCCTGAACATATGGAAACATATTTTTAGAACGTGATTGTGTTTGAAAGCCTGTGCTTCTTCTGCCTATATAGCTACTGAACGTTACTGAAAGATGGCCTAAGTGATAACAAGAAACAATCACTGTGCTTTCTCTCATGTGAACAGTTTTACATTTCCTCGATACCTACCTTAAATTTTTAATCCGTCGCTCTTTCAGAAAATTTTGTGTGCTAGGTTTCTGAACAAATAATGTTCTTTGAAATTAACAACAATAACTGTAGAACAGTGATAATTGTTTATAACACAACCAAGCCTGCTCACAATTTGTCCCCAACGAAGTTGGACTTTCGAAATATTCTGTATTTTAGTCTGCAAAAGGCATAGTAAATCAAATCAGTTTTGAATCCTGTAAGTTACAGGTTTCAAAACTGAATTGATTTACTGTTTGATTTACAGTTACAGGCTGTAACTGAACCAATAAGTTCCACAATCTTTTTTTCACGGCTGTTGTTTAGAAGTTCTAAAAGTATTTGCTTACAGTCCACGGAAGCCGTTTCGCTTCTCTTTAACAAGTGCTAAATGCCATGAAGTGCTGAATTTTTGGTATGCAAGAAATGCCGCTTAATACCGGTTCCCAGTAGCATAAAAAAGCAATTAAACAAACTCTTATTTCCGCCTTTCTGACCATGCAAGGGAACCTCACCCGGTACGATTAAACAATGGACTAGAATTTTCCGTAAGAACAAGGTAAATGAAGGCATTACAAAATCTTATATGTTTCAATGGAAATGGGCTTTTCATTTTTGGAATGTCATGTGATCAACACTGGTCAAAAACATCTTATGAAATGATTCACTCAATATGGGAAAATAGTTTATGACAATATATTTATGAAGTAATATTTTAATAACATTTTTAAATGTCGGCACTGTGTCATTTCTCTCAGTTGCGCTATATTATACCTCCACAATATCCTATCTGGGAGAATGTATTTTATTAAATATGCAGTTTATAGAATTTAAAACCGGTTTAAACCTTTTTTTATTTATTTATAAAAACCAATGGGTTTTGTGTGACCTTACATGGAACAACGCTAGATACTTCATTGCCGGAAATATGTAATGGACGATATCAATTCTTGCCTTGAATATACACTGGGAATTGACAAGTTCCTTCAACTTGACATGGCCCAAGCGAAATGTTTATTGCATATTACATTGCTTCTACAGTATCCGTCTGGTAATACTGGTCAGTAGTTACTACGTTTAATGATTCATTGTGATAAAACAGGTTTGTAAAATATTTATTAACGGCATTATGTAGAGTGCTTAAGCTCTATTTACTGGTAGACCCAAATTTTATGAAAACAATGAAACAGATAAAGTATTATTGAATTGGAAGCTTATGCAGTTTCTTAACATTTTAGATATTGTTTAAATCATAATAATGTTTATGTCTTGAATTCATTTCACAAGAACGCTTCAACCATTCAAATGAAAGTTGTTATAAACTAATTACTAAACTAACTTACCTGTAAACAATTATTTTTCTGCTATTATAATTTGTTAGACTTCAATATTATTTACGAAATAATTATATTTTATTACCTTTTTTCATATTACACGTCATATCTTTACGAATACAAACATTAGCACTCCAACTCTTGACACAATAATCACACTATTTATTCCTATTGTTTCAATAAAATCTACATTTAAAGACAAAATCTCATATTCACTCAGTAGTTGTATATGAATAAAAATCATGCAAATGCTTTATGGTTTAACTTTCAATATTATACTCGTATTTCCTATGCCATTACTGTTTATTTGAATATCTAAATATTGTTAGAACAACGCATTTTGAATGCTGTGAGCTATTTGATTTGTTCAGCGGGATTTAATTAAGTCCAGTAATCACGTAATTCATTAAAATCATCAAACAAACAATCACAAATATTTTTACTGTGGAAATTTGATAATTTGTCGTTCAGTTATGAGAACATTCGTCTTTTGAAAGAGAGTATCTTCAATTCTTCTTTCAAGTGACATGTACCAGCTTCAATTGCACGCGTAAAATTCAGAGAATCTACTTACAATTCGCTTGACTGTTCGTAAATAGGTGATGTGAAACTGTAATTCTCTTCAAGCGATTCTCTGCAAAACAATAGATTTCACTGAAGCGTTGTGGAACGACGCATTGTGACATGTTAATGGAGTTGCTGGAGTTGCTGGCTTTTACGGCCAGACCCTTGGTGTGGACGATAATTACTGCGATACGATAAACGACGCAATTCGCAGAGCTAAAACACGCAGAAGCTACGATGGCTGATATTATCACGAAGGGCAATTTTTGTTCCCAGCTGGACGAATTCTCCATAGATTGCATTAAACGAGCAAATGTCAAAATAATATTCTCATAAAGCTAAACAAACTTTGAAAGTACCGCCTTTTAATCCTGCTAATTGTTACTTACGTCATATCAGATGAAAAGAAAGAATGCATTGTGAAGTTGTATTAGTTTTACTACTAGAAACGTTTTACGAGACTTCAGAACGAATTTCGAAAGAAAAGGCAAATAATTTGAAATTTATTATTTCAATAAGAACAAGAACTTACAACAATAATATAATATTAGAAAATTCACAATTTTGGATGGATTTGAGCCGCACAAACCTAAGATAATTCCAGAACAGAATGTGTGACATATACAGGTGTATTGTAATAATACTAGTATTGTAATGCTCTGCAAATTCGAAATAGTTGTGATACAACTACATAATTATGTAAGTAATGCAAACCACAAATAAATTTTGTGTAATATTTCATATCGCTATAAAAAGTATCTTGAAATGTGTGTGAGTATATCATTTAATTTTTACTTAATTTTGAGATAATTTTATGCGACTCGTAAAGGCATTACATAAAGATCTGACCTGATTTATAAATCCTCTAATAGTATTTAAATTATATTTTAAAATGCCGTACACATAAACAAATGGAATTCAAGAAGGAAAGAATTCAATTGATCTGCGAATCAAAAAACGGGACGCATACTCATTCTATTAAAATGCATGGAATCAGCTTACACAAGTCGAATGATAAGACAAAAAGCTTTTTCAGTAGATGAAGAAACTCTTTCTTTCAAATGCCTAATGTATTATACTCGATGTTTAATTCCATCCATCCGAACGCGAATATTCTTTCATTATTTTGCCTACGTATCTCCTGCACTCGACAAAATAGTGACTGGTGTTTAAGCTTTCAGTGCAGTGTCCTCGACGCGCATCAGTTTTGTCACTTCAGCATAAGGGATTCTCAGTGAAGCGTATATTTGTGTAGTCAGAATTGTTGCGTACATTCGTATTATACGATGTTAAAAGCGGCAGGACTGTTATATTCCAGGATATGAACTGCGAATCTGTATTACTTCTGAGCACTTTATTTCTAAAATTGTGAACTTCATAAGATTTCCTAAGATGCGCATACAAACATTCAAACTCACAAAAAGAAACATCTTATTTCATTACCCAGCTTATCATGGGACATTTTTAATTGAAGATCAAGGAGTTTCTTGGTCTTATTCGTTGCTCCGAAACTACATCTTGAGTATAATTACATCAATTTTACATTCATTCGTCATCACGAGTGTAGGAACCCCACCAATAACTCGCTTTCATATTACAATATAAAATGGTATGAAATACTGCAGTTACAGAATACAATTATTATGATGTTGTATAGTATTCTATACATTTTTGTTGTAATTTTTGTGGTATTCTTATTTCGCAATTAATATTCTTTATAATTTTATTTACCGTAAAATGTTCAAATGAAACTTTTCCATTGACAAAATGTTATCTATGGTAGTCCATTTAAATTAGGTTAAGAAAATATCTTCAGAAATGCGAATAGCACGGAATAATGTGTCGAATGAAATATTTTTAGAGGAAAATACACAGTGCCTTATTGAGTCAGCTTTCAAAATTTAAATAAATCCTCCAGTTTTATTATTGATTCGGATCTTCCGTAAACGTAGTCTGAAAAGGTTTGTTCAATCTGCCATGATTCGGTAAAATACAAAAATGAACCACCCTTAGATTTTTTTATTAAGAATTTGCAATAAACAATACCATTTATTTGTAAAAGTCTTCGTAGCGAAAAGATGATTTTCTGACTGAGAAAATTTTAAATGTGTTGGCAAGAAATAGCCCATGGGCCATGTCTCATTTTAAACATAAAAAGTAAATAGTGCAGCAAGCTCCACTACTTCTGACCACTGGCGGATCCAGGGAGGGGGGTGGCATGGGGGCCATGCATCCCTCTAAAGGCCTAGAATTTTCGTTTACCTTCCTTTATTTGGCAAAATTGATTTAAATATTTATGTTCGAATTATGTAATTATTTAAACAATAATATTGTATAGTATCATATCTACAAACATAAATAATCTACAACATAACAAATATGTTTATTCTTTAACAAAAATATACTATGCTCCTCCCCAAAATGATCAGTTGGATCCGCCCCTACTGACCACCGTTCACCTAGGCCAAGACATCAACGAAGTTCATGTGGGCGGAGCGGACTCCAGTTACAGAAGCGAAGCCGGGCCCAGGGCGCAACCCGGAGTTCGGCGGCCTCTCCGACCCGGCGTGCAAGCGGGTCGGCGACGTCTGCGAAAACGCTTGTCGCGCGCGTCCCTACCGTCCCGAACGCCGCCGCCCCACCCTCGCCTCCCACCCGAGCACCGTCCCACGTTGGCCGTCGCTGGCGCGCGCGTTCGCCCGCACGCCCGCGTCCGGTGGGGCGCTTCCGCGGTGGCGCGTGTTTAGCGCACGTTGCACGGGCCGAGGCGGCCGCGGCGGTGGAGGTGGCGGCGGCGGCGGCGGTGGGGGTGGCGGTGGGGGCGATGGCGGTGACGTAGGTTTCGGCGGTGGTGACTGCGGTGCTGGAGGCAGTGTCGGCGGCAGCGGTGGCGGCGGTGGCGGTGACGACGTCGGCGGCAGCGGCGGCGGCGGCGCGCCGAGCGGGCTAGTGAAGGGGACGGCTTCGGTGGCAGTGACTCCGGCCGTCAACCTCACTCAATCTACTGCGCAACATGCATGCAAATTGCAGTTTCTTCTGCAAAGGGCAATGCGACTTTTTCTTAAATTAATACTTTTACTAAAGATAAAATAAATTCGCATTGTATTATCTTGTGTTCCATTATTGTAGATAATGCAAAACATCGTTCTTGCAGTTTTAAGGAATGAAGATTATTCATCATACCGCAAGAAAAGTATTTTGAATTAAATATTTATCATATTTATCTTCAATGAAATAATGTTTTGTAAATACAATGCAAATAACATACAAGTATTAATGAAATTAAATAAATTGAATGAAAAATGGGTCAGTTCTAACTTCTTTTCGGGATTGACACATAATGATAGGAATATTGGATTAGCATGAAAATAGAAACGGTGAACTATCATCGGTGCACAATTGTGTGTACCACTACACAGTCAACGTGAAATACGAATTTTACAAAAATGGTTTGTTTCCTCCTTTCTATCGTCAGTTGAAACGTCGTGACTATTAGAACATTACTCGAAACAATTTGATGCACGAATGATTGAATGCGTGTCCTTGCGTTTATGAAGAAAATAGAGATAGTAGTTTAATATCATGTTAATTTTTACGTACTATTGACATTATTTAATTAAATTAACAATTTTTAGATGACATTCTCTTCTCACTTTTACATCGTCCGCATCGTACGGCTGAATGCCGCCCAGCTTCCCCCGCTAGGGCCCGCTGCATGTGGGCTCCACGTGGTCGACCTCCAAAAGCGCTCCTCTGCCCGAAAACGAGCGTTACGACCGGCGCACCAATGCAGGGCGCACACGTCCACGCAACGCATTGCTCTCTTTGCGCGTCGGCCGAGGTGAAAGTGTGAAGAGCAGCGGGAAACAAAGGAAGCGACAGGCTGCTCCATGAAGACGCTGGCGAGCGAGCAGCTGCGCGACGGCGGGCGGCGGGCGGCGGGCGGCGGGCGGCGGGCGGCGGACAGCGCCGGCAGCGGGTGGCGGACGACGGGCGGGTGGCAAGCGTCGATCGGGTGGCGGCGGGGGGCCGGGCGGCGGGGGCCGGGCGGCGGGGGTGGGGGCGGCGGGGGCCGGGCGGCGGGGGCCGGGCGGCGGGGGCCGGGTGGCGGGGGCCGGGAGGCGGGGGCCGGGTGGCTGGCTGTGGGCACTGGGCAGCGAGCGATGGTCGAGGGGCAGCGGGTGGTAGCAGGGGATGATCGGGTGGCGGGTGGGCAGCGGGCAGCGGGCAGCGGGCAGCGGGCAGCGGGGGCGTGGGCAGCGGGGTGCAGGCGGTGGCCGAGTGGCGGAGAGTGACGGGCGATGTTCGATGTGGCGCGATGGACGGGAGGCGGGAGGCGTGTGGCGGCGTGTGGCGGCGGGCAGCGGGCAGCGGGCAGCGGACAGTGGGCGGCGGGTGGCAGCCGATGACCGGTGGCGGATGACAGCGGGGGCGGTGGCCACTGGGCAGCGAGCGAAAGGGGAGAGGCAGGGAACGGACAGTAGGCAGTGGGTAGGGATAGGTGACTGGCGATGATCGGATGAACAGTGGGCGACGGGCAATGGGCAACGGGCAGTGGGCAGCGGGCTGTGGGCAGTGTGGGATGGTTAAAAGGCGTAGAACGGGTGGGGGGCAGTGAGCGAAGGGCAGTGGGTGGTGGGCAGTGAGCTCGGGTGAGTGGGGGCTGTGAGGCAGGCAAAATTCGGGTGGCGGGTTGGCAACGGGCGGACAGCAATGGGCCGCGAGCAATGGTCGGGGTGGGGAACGGGTGGCGGACGGCAGGCACGCGGCGGGCACCGGACCCTGGGCAGCGGGTGATGGCCGAGGGGGGGGCGGGGACGGCAATACCACGGCGTCTGTCGCTGCGCCCCGGGCGTCGCTTGCTTCCGGCGTGCGTCGCGGCGCCTTCAGACGTTTCCCCCTCCCCCGTCCTCCATAGCCGCCGCTGCCTGCGCGCAAGCATTAGTTTTCCTCGCTTTAATTAGCAGGTGACCCGTTGCCTCGGCTTCGAGCACGTGTGTATGCGTGTACGAACATATGTGTTGATGGATGTGCTCATTATGCACGGGTACAGCAATGCGTGAATGTTTCTTTGCTTCTAAAATTATGGGTTGGTACGTATGTATGTATGTATGTATGTATGTATGCATGTATGTATGTACCTATGTATGTAAGTATGTATATGATTGTAATATACACTTATGTATGTATATATGTATGTAGGGAAACATTTCTGTGTATACTCGTATGTATATGTGTACATTTATATCTGTACGGTTTGTAAAAGTTTAAAACGTGAATGCGTTTGGTTGAATTAAAATATCTAGGAGACACCCCTGAAATGTAAATGTTTCGTCGTCTCAACATAGTCGACAGCATTACTCATGCCTAGTGTTTGATACATATTACATAAATTTATATCATATCCAAGTATTTGGCACAACGTCTGGGGCTTTGCTTCGCTTGACAGTCTGACCTGTCTTCTGTTACATCTCAAGCAACTTTCAAAACACATTGTATTTTACCGAAATATCAGCAAGTTTTCTAAATTCACAAGCGTTTTTAAAAGAAAGGAAACAGGGAAAATTGCATTGCTCGTGTCCTTCCCTGCTGTATTTCCTCATGAAGCACAATAATTCGTCCAAATGTAGTACTTTTATTACCTTTTCGAATATGCACCTAAAAGTCTTCGGAGTTCGAGAGTGGAAAACGTGCATTAATAACAATTGTATTAAACTTTTGATAACGTTCGCTATTAATGTTCATTTGAAATGATATTATGAATTATGTCGTCTTTTAAAACCCTAATTTACTTTCAACACATACAATAATTTGATCTTTGAAACTTTACAAAACGAAGTCAATTGAAGTCTCTTGTTGACTGAAAGAAGTTCCTTTTGTTTCAGCTGTTATATCTTCCTAGCTATTTTTGTTTCAGATGTGCTTTATCATTATACTATAATTCAAAATGCGAATTTGTAAAATGGAAGTTACTGCTGGAGAAACCTATATCACATAAATGGGTTGATATTCTTTGTATTTTTTTTTTAAAGTCATATTTGTCTGATTTTTCATATTTCTGACCACAACGTAAAGTGAGATTCGTGGAATTGCAGGAGCACAGTACTGAAGAGCATTCTTATAATATAATAAGAGTATAATAAGATCATATGTCGTACTTCTTTGTTTACGTAAAAGAAAGCTCTTTTCTGGATACCCAATACATGTTTCCGATGATCAAAGCTGTAAAATATTGTCCAGTAAACCCTGTCTTCAAGATAAGAGGAATGAAACTACTGGAAAAAGCTGCCGGGACTAATTTCTGAACGCATCATTCTCGTATAACTGCTCTCTCGTCCAAACTGAACGTTGAGTTCAAGAAAGAAAAGAAATTTATAGAGTTGTTGTCCAAATTCCAACAGTGTACTGCAAAAATTTTTAACGTACATTGCAAGCGAAGACGACAGGAGCACTTCTCATTCGGAGCATGTTCTCTGATCTTGTGACTCACATTGTTCACGAATTGACAATACTGCCACGCAAGGAATGTAGATTGGTCTTTGTTTGAACAACACAGTATCCATTGCAGTCATGGTCTCTTTTTATATAAAAATAAAACTTTGAGTGACATTCCTTAAGTAGACGTCAAGCTATTTGTGAGAGAAACCGTGGCAAATATTTCTATGATTGTTTAGAAGTTTCCATAATTCATTCTGCATTTTAAATTCCAGGAAACTAATTCTCTGATATACTCAGTACCAAAATAAAATTGTTTCGTCTAGTGATGAAATGTTGTATTAGAAAATTTATATGATCTCGATAACACTGGATCAAGGTCTGATTGAGACTTAATTCACCTTCATGCAAAATACACATACATGTGTGTTATGTTTAATACACATGTATGCGTTTCTTCGTTGCATTGAAACCTATCTGCCGTCACCACATCGTTGACACCTGTCTACTTTGCATTAGAGAACAAGTTTCACATGTAAATTATTTTACTATATCGATGTTAGGACAGAATCTCAAGAATAGAGTGAGTTAAAAGTACTTAATTAAATTCGTTGAACAATCATAATTATGATAAAAAATAATATTAAGAGAAGGGCATTAAAATTTCATGCGGGTGAACGTTATTCAGAGGGAGATGAAGGCAGCGTAGGGACATGCCATCATTTCTCATTCTGAATTTTTCCTCCGTCTTAGCGATCGGTTGTTCATAGTGAGAGACTTTTTTATTTAAGGAAACTCGTAAAGGAAGCAAGTATTAAGCAGGCTTGCAACATTGCGACATTGTAATCGTACATTGTCCCAAGCGTGCCAATGTCTTCTCTTCAGTTTGCAGACTAATCATGGAACGGGCGTCCACAAAGACTCCTCATTGTGGTGCAATCGTAGCAAAATTCCAGTTTTTCGCAACATGCATTTTTATTTGAAACAAAGGAAGGAAAACTGTAGCCAATCGCATATGCACATACTAAGTAATATTTAGACTCTTCACGAATGTTAAAGGTTTGAGCGTGCATCTTTTATCGGAGTACTATTTGGAGTATTTTTATTTGAGGGCATGGTTTGCACATTCCATTTTTATTTTTCTTCATTTGTATTTTTTATATGCCTTTCAGAAACTTTAATTATAATATTATTGAAACTTAAATTTGCAAGTTGCAAACAGTGTGGGTAATGTTTTCTCAAATACGGGAGGGAACTGTTTAATAAATATTTATAGCATTCTAGGAAAGAAATGTTTGTTTAAACTTATCTCGAAATACCTGAAAATACGTGTTGTTTTGAGGAAGAGTTGAACTGAGAATTTCAGAACACTCTGTTATCATTCTTTGACGTTACCCTGCTAGTTGATGCACTAAATTAATAAATGCTTATGCAAGCGAAGCGGTTCTAGAAAATATATATTTTTATAAAAAATGTGAATAATTGATTATAAAGTTTCTGGTTTCTGGTCATAAAGTTAAGAATACATAAAACGTTAAATCCAGCCAAAAGAACTGGGAGAAAAATGTCCTATTAATTTCAAATACGTGAGAGATGTCTTCTTGAGATAATTTATTTAGATCTATTAGAAACAATCATTCCTATTTCTATCACACTTTCACACTTGCGAAGCCTTTAGCAGGGTATGAAAATGGAAATGGAAGAAAACACCATATGGCTGTTGCTACAATATCATGCAATAAATAAAAGAGCAATATAATATGAGTATATAGGTATAATTGTTTGAAAAGAATTAATCCAAATATGCATGATCACGGGACGTACAGTGAGATTGTTAAAAGTAAGATAAATACAAGGATTTCTTAAAAAATTAAATGCTCCATGCAAAGGCGGATCCAGACCATCATATATTTTGTTAAACAATAAACCTATATATTATATTCTATATTATTTTTGTAGTGTATATGAAATTACGATAATATACAATATATTGTTTAAATAGTTACATATTTTCATATAAATAAATATTTAAATCAATTGTGCCATAGAAAAGGTTACAAACGAAAACCCTAGGCCTTTGGGGGAAGCCATGGCCCCCCATGGCTCCCCATGGCCCATACGCTCACTTTTTATCATACCGTGGAGAAAGTGGCGGAACAGGGGGGACTGTATCCGCCACTCGCTCCATGGTATGATCAAAAGTGATTTAGACAGTTTCCTCTGTAGCTCATTTTCTTCCTTTGGCTGCGTGGGCCGCGCTGCCGCGTCGCGACGCGTCGCGGTCGTGGTCTCTGGGCTCCACTCGCCAGTGCGCAGACCCGCCCCCTTTCGCCTCCCCCCCTCAGCCCCAGGGCCGTGCGCCGCGAAGAGCGCATTTAGTGAGCAAATAGTTGTTTAGCGCGTTTTAGCGCAGTGCGCGTAATGAAGGCGGCGGTGGTGGACCAGGCTCGTCCCGCGCAACGGCGGCCTGCAGACTCCTGAAGGCAGTGGTGAAGGCCTATATCTCTACGACGCAAATCAGGAAAGGAAAGTTTATTGTGTTTAGAAGTAGGAATTGAAATTCACCGATTGATTATTTAGTGTTTTCTGGCGCGCCAATAACAACTGTTTGTCCCGTAAATATAATGCATGCTATATCCCTGGTTGGATTGTTTCTGTTCCTGTTGCCGGTCTGACGCCGATCTTCAGTTCGTCTTGCAGGTTTTCCTTTTCCAGATATCTCCACCCGCGGGCCACCTTCCCAGCCAGCACAGTTTCTAACCTCCCGAATGATTTTCAGACATGCTATTTGATTAGTTCAAGTAAATCCATGTGTGGAAAGGGAGAGAAAAGGACAAGAATGAGGAATAACAGATCGCTCGTGGCCCTTGTCCCGTTTTTCAAAGTACCGCTCTGGCATTAGCCGGGTAGCGATCGGATCGGAAAAACCGCGGAAAATTTCCGATCACAGCAGCCGGCAACTAGAATTTCTTCCAGAAAAGTGGTTGAATCGACCAACCTACTCATTCTAGTCAGCTGAAACCGGAACGGAATTATCCTTAATACCAATGAATACCTGTTGCTTTGTAGATAAATTTTAAATTATTAAATTTAGTCATTATTTTACTCTTGATATTTAAGCTATTGTCATTACAATAGTATTTTCGCGAACCTACTTCATAATCTCGCCAAACCTTACCGAGAGATTAGCGAACAACTGCTTAAAAACCTCCGGTCTTAAGCAATAAACTTGAATTAAAAATGACGTTTTCTTAGGAAATATCAAGAAGAAAATTCATTCGATTTTTTTGTTTTGATTTGATTTTATTTATTCATTTGATTATTCATTTGATTTTATTTATTTTTGTCAAAAAATATATAAACTATATAAGACATACATAGTAGTCGAAGAAGAGCACAACAAAACGTGCGCATAGTGAAGCAACATTTATGTTGTTACATTCGAAATGTAGAATTGGAGAAAACCTAAGATGTCACACCTATAAAATAAAATTGCAATCATTCGCTCTCGTTGTAAGAGTCCCCGAACATTTTAAAAATATCCATCAATAGTTTGTACCTAATCAAAAGTTTGTACAATAAATTAGACAAATATTGGATTTCAAAATTCCCTCAACATAAAATCATCAAGAGAATGTATATATTTACAAGTTCACTGACAATGCAACAGATTTAGAATACATAGAAAATAAGTATATTATTTTAGAGTATATATTCATTTTTAATGATTGTAATTAATTACATCGATAAGTGGAAACAAATATGTACAGAAAACTTCCATGACCACTTCCAAAACTTCCAACAACAGTCCTGTTGGCTTTTTGCGACTGGAAGGATGTTACATCAACGAAATTTTTCTTAAAATCTGCTATTGGTAATACATGAACTAGCAATACTTCATATCTTGAAAATTATCACTAAAAAATTTGCCGATGTTAATATTTAAAAATTGACTATTTGATTGTTGGGGGGAAAATTATTTCACTGCTAGGATTTTTATATAATTAGCATTCTCATCGAACATCGAAACATTCTTCTGGAGTTGCAATTCAGGACGTCAAATTCCGAATAAAAGTACATAATAAAAATAGACTTGCACGATGTTATTTCTTGCTCTTTTAATGGATATTACAGGCTACTCAGGTAGAATTCTGTACTATATGTCAAGTAACTGCTACACTCATTTTTTACGTTCTCGTTTCAGATTTTTACTTGAATGTACGTATCATTTGTTTTATAGCTAATACAAAAACTTTTAAAATAAAATATTTTCGTGAAAATTTGTTTTCGTATTTTGTGGGCAATTGATACGATTTGATTACAAATTATGTCACAAATACTATTATTTTGAAAAAGCTGTGCACCACACCATTTAAAGTGCTAATATTAACGTATAGACTGGACTGAGAAAAGTCTATAGTTTCAATATTAAAGGTGCGGTACGAGTTGGAAGAAAATATGGAGTTTTGCAATTTTCGAAAATCCAAGAGTTTATATTAAAATCGGATTCATAAGGTGCATTTCAACTTTGTTGAGACTAAAGCTGAACCAGATCGATCTGTGAATACTGATTTTTGGGGAAATTTTGAGTAGGATTTCGGCGGTTCGGCAGTTAAAATATTGCACGTTACATTATTTATTATATCATTGAACCTCATTACTAGAACATCATAAAATGAAAAATCGCGACGAGTTGCATGACCTCCTTTCGAAGATTAATAAAAATAAAAGAATTCAAGAACATTGTTACTGAGGCATATACCATCTGATTTTTGATGATATTTAATAAATGGAAAAAAAACACTTTCACTGTTCATATTTGATTTATGCAATATTTCGTTCATCTAGAAACTCGTTAAAATTAGATAAAGGTGAGAATAACGGTACAATAATAGAAAATGTAATAAATATGTTTGGATGTAAAATACTTGTTCGCACGATTAAGAAGAGAAGCGATCCCATACCGAGAACGATCTCATACCCTAAAACAGAAAGGAGCGTAGTTACATAGAAGGATCAAAAGCCATTGATGGTTTGGAAGAGTTCTTACTTCTTTTCTCATTTAGAAAATCGGCTGTTCGTCGAATAAAAAATTCTAATATCAGTGAAGAACAAAAATGCAATATAAGTAAGCAAAAGCCATCGTCCAACGAACCCTGTGATTAAAATGCTTTAATGTAAAATGTAAAGATAATGGATCAGGCCAAGTGCGGATTGGTGGACTTGTGGCCGAATTAACTCCCAATATGTTTGTATATCAATGATTGTAGAATATTTTAATAGTTGCCAGCTATAAATGTTTTAATGAACATATTTTACAATAATATATTCCACGTTCAAAGTAAGATAAATGAAATAATTTTATACCATGCACCTGCGAAATGAAACGTTTGAAACGTCTTTCAGCCTACATTTCTGTGGAGAACCCCAATTTGTATCTCTTCTTGAACGAAAGTGCGTCATACATCCCATAAAAATGCTTCAAATGTTTTTCAATGTTCTTTCCAATTTACCATAACCCTCGCCATTCAATTGAAAATTTCGTACTAATTGTAAAATTATATAATAACGTTAAGAAGGGAAATTCAAAATGAAAATGTAAGTGAATGTACTGAAATATTGAAACTGAAATTCGAGATATACAAATCCCACTACAATCAAGTAATAATTCACTAACAAGAAAGTAAGAATATCTAAGTTGTAGAAATATGTTCATTTTTTCTAGAAAACCTTGTAATGAAATAGGGAAACAATTTAACTCTTTCGTGACGTTAATTAAAACAAAAAATTAATAAATACTTATTATGGGGTGCACCGAGTATAAAATAGGTCAACGCATTACATTCCTGTTAGATCTTTCCTGTGCAACTGGTAATGATCGACATTGAAATCTCACCATAAATTTTTGGTTCAAATAACATAGTGAAAATACTGCACTATTGTGGGTTTTGGTCAATGACGTAAATACTCTCACATTTCAAATGATTAAAACTAAAAAATTATTTATATACAATATATAATATATTATACAATATATAAATAATTATAGTTGTAAAATATGATTTATATATTTATATATCATATTTTGGAAAATATGATTTAATATACCGAGTATCATTAATTTTCATTCTACTTTATTAATGCCACCGTGTTTGAGTATAATGGATTTAATATTGAAGTATAAAAATAATCAACATTAGAACAAATAATTGTCAGTGCCAGTTTTAAGATCATAAAGTGATGTCATCTCATAACAATCATTTGCATTGCTAGATCATTTCATATTATGTCTCTATACAGTAGTATCATTTTTTCTCTTTCTCTTCACGTCGTCTTTTGAGATGCCATGCCACACAAGAACCAACTTGTACATTTTCTATTGGTAAAATGACATTCGATTTAATACTTTTCTTGAAAGATTGATTACATCCATCGTGCCGTAGAATAGAAAAACGTCTAAACTTTTAGGTCACCAGATTACTTCAAGTTTATCATTCAGAAAAAATAATATTTCTACCAGTTAAACACTATATCGGTCTTTGGTAAATAATGCATATTTTAGATTTCCTTATCTGAGTTTCTAAGAAATATGGGAAACGTTACACGCTATTAAACGAATTTTATGAATGTAGTTCATGATACAATCATTTTTCATGTGGTAAAAGTGCTGGGATCCTCATAAACGTTTGTGATAAGAGTCATGTTTTCTTGGAGATTTCGAGGGACCTCCTACACGTTAAATAAAAATCATATAAACGTCCTACTTGTATAGTTTTTCGATTTGCTTTTTGCAAGATTGGTATTAGGGCACAGGAAAGACCGGACGTTTATCGTCCTTGTATTAGTAGCAAGACTTCTAGGTGCTTTGTAAGCACTGAAACAAGAATTTTTGAAAAAGTACTCATGTTACGCATGTACACAGAACACAGGAATAAATTTGAGAATATGTAATTAATAAACAGTAACTTCAGATTTCAAATTTCGATTTTTGCCGTTTCAGTTACTTCTCATTATTTCAAATCTTATTGGTAGAGTTCGGATGTTTATGACATGTTGTATGTTATTCCCATGGCAAATACAAGTTAAGTATGATTTTATCTACAGTGGCTACAATTTTGCAACTTTAACGTGTCATATTTTGTATATAACGTACAGTCATATTTTCACGTTTTAGCCCTTTTGTTATTTTCCGTCAATATTTCATATTATGATCATATTTTTCCATGAATTTTCATAATTTTGTCATTTTCTTAATTTTTTTATTCCATTTTCGCATATTTGCTTTCAGGCGTCTCAAAGAGATTTTTCACATCTAATTGTTACCTCTAATTTCTTACGTTTGTGTATACTTTTTGTCTGTCTTTCCTATAAATATATTTAATTTAGTATGTGAATTAGGAGGGTAAATTTTGTAGAGACGGCTGCGTAGAAAGCACCAGATGCGAAGGAAGGGTTAATTTAGTTTTGTCAGATTTTGTGCCAAGGTCAACCGCTTCTATAAATACCTTCAGCAGGTAGAATTGTATTCACAGGTCACCAAAGGAGAAGAGGTGATAGAACGGTACAACGGGCTCAGTTACTGGGCAATTTCGCGGTGTTTGTGTTTGATCGTGGATACTTTCAGTTTATTATGCCTAAATTTCAACGGTTCTATAATTGAAAAATTGCGAGTATTTGTGCGGGAGTTTGGAGATAACCATTTTAGTAAAGTTCCGTTCTGTTGTGTAAACTGTGCGAAATTAAAATATTTATTGTTGCAAACGTTGTTGTTGGTGTTTTAAAGGGACACCGAACAGAAAATAAATTTCTTATTTCCTATGAAGCATTGGACAGAACAAACCTCTCAAGTGCTGTTATCTTGCATTAGCAATGAATTTGATGTGTCCTGAAGGAGTAAAGAGGGACAATGTTCTCCATCTAGTCAGTGATGCAGCCCCTAACATGGTGAAAGATGGCAAAGGCCTATAGATACTCTACCCAAAAAGTAAACTTGTAACTTCCGTTACATGCAATAAATAGAGTTGCGGAAGAAATTCCAGGAAATTATCCTGATGTAGGTAAGTTAATTTCTGTAGTGAAGAAACTCTTCATCAAAGCTCTATTATAAGTGAAAAAGTTCAAAGAAATGGCTCCTTAGGTGCCATTGTCTCCCCAACCCATTCTCTTATGTTGGGGTACAAACGTTAACGCTACAAACTACTAGTGTACCAATTGCAAACCTATCGATGATGTTAACGCATTCAATTAAGGCGAAGCAGCCTCCATCAAAACAGCCAAGTCGCTGTTTTCAAGTACCACACTCGCCGAGATCTTACTTATCTCAAAACAAACAAAAAAAATTAAGTCATGTATATAGTCATTTTTTTCATATTTTTAGGTCATACATGCTTGCATATTTCTAACATCTTTAGGTCATAAATATCCGGCCCCTACATAGTAGTGTATTGTAGTAACAAATTTTACTCGAATTAAAAAGAGAATTGTATGCTATTCCCTACATTGCATAGAATCTACAAAATGAAATTTCGTTCTCCAATAATATATTTTTCGTTTTGAGAGGAAAGAGCATTCATCTACTCGACTACTGGTCGTCTTAAGAACTATATTATTCAACCAGTTCAAAAAAATTGCATTCACACGAACGTGTACTTATTTACTAATAGATACCAATATTTGATATTAATACTGTGTCCTACTTTAAAGTGACTTCATAACTTTGTAAAATACTTCGGATGAGACATCCTTCGTAATTTCTCATTTAGTTCAATGTGAGCAAACGGGCCGATGTTGTGTGTTATGAGTTGAAAGTTGCTTCGTTCAAATTCAGGAGAAAAAATGTTTTTCAGAATGCAAGATAATTAACAATCCCGTTAATAATGTTTTTGGATAGAAGCTCCTGAACCTATTACTTAATTTATATGAATTTTCATGGGAAATACGAAATGCAGCCCACTTTGCATTTTAGTAGCATTAACAAAATCTCTTCAACAACGATAATAAAATTTAAACTGATATACTTTTCTCATTTTCCTTCATAGCAGGAATTCTTTAATTTTCGTTATTCAACAATAGGTTAACAACAGCGTTTGTCCGAAAATAGCAAAACGCACTGTAAAATCTCGAGGGCTTGTCAGAGATGTCACACACAGTTATTGCCTCCCTGAACTTTAGTTCACTTTTTCTTTTTATATCAATGAATCATTCAATCGCTCACAGAGACGTTAATGCAGAATAATTCAATACGGAATGAATTCGGAATGAATATTGAATGCATACGTTCCTATATAGACAATGCTTGAAAATATTTTATTTCGTAGTATCCTTATTCACAAGTGTTTTTTATGGCCATTTCTAGTCATTCAGAGTAAATACAATTTTCTCTGGGAGAAAAATGTATGGCTAGATTGTGTGTGTATAATCGTTTACTGCCGATAGCGCACATTTGGTGTTTATTACTGTGAAAATTATTATTAAATTATTATTTATTTTTATTATAGTGAAAATTATTTCGTCTATTTCGTTCGTGAAATTCACAGCAATAGCGTTGAACTATACATCTGCCATGAAGACGGCGTATTCCCCCAAAATCATTGCCATTTCTTACCACCTCCTCCGTGCTGGCCAATCACTAGGTGCGATACCTAATCACAGGAAGCGCTGTCGTGTGCACTCGGAGCGGGAACACAATATAATTAATAATTGGCACATACTGAAACTTCTTTGCAAGTACTTTCATTCGTGGAATAGTCTTATCAATAGCATTCGTGCATTAGAAATTTCCCAATAAATTCCAATGTAATCGTGGTATGTAAAACTTGATTGCCGATATATTTTGTATTTTTACGAGCAGTGTCAGTTTATTTCTTTGGATATTGTATTTCAATTGTATTTCTAATTTTAAATCTTGCTTTGCTAGTTATTTCGTATTTCAATTTTTAAAATCAAAGAAACCTTTTTAATTGCTAAAACTGCTTGATTACAGAACACCTGATGTTGCAACCACATTGTGTCGCGTAACGTTGCGTCTTTAGAACATTGATGCCAATAAAATCATTGTTACAATAAAACTTGATTTGATAGTCTTTAATGTTAGAGGTTACCATTGCACCTAAAAATATGTAATAAATTTGCTATTACGGAGCATTTGTAAAGAAACCGATAAATATCACGATTGGGATCACTGCAGTAATTCCATTCATTATTGAATTTGATGTATTTTTTCTAAAATATAAAAAATAGTTTAAAAAAGTTATGGACGTAAAAATTACAGAAATGCAAAAGTCCTGAAAGCATACGCCTGTTGTAGAGCAATACGAAGTAACAGAGATTTAGAGGGTATAAAAATTGAATTACTACAATTTCATAAAGATTTTAATTTAAAAAATCTGCATCTTTTTCGTTAAATTGAAGCATTCAAGTATTCCATCTTCGTTGCATAATCAAAAGTTTCTACGATATTTGATTCTAGGAAGTTTTTTCTTTACAGGAAATGAATTCCTAAAATATGCCAAGATGTCCAACGCAACTAAGCGTTTCACCAAAAACCTACGATTAAATAAAAATGAACAATTTCCCTAAGAAACAGTAATATTAACGATTTTCTGAAGTGACGTACCGCCGAAAAATACAGTACTTCAGGAAAGAAAATTTCAAATTCACCTTTATTGGTCAAAATTAGATTCAATGGTTTTCGGACAGTTTGGCTTAGGGATTCGCCATATTTGAAAACAGGAACCATTTGGCAGCATGATAGAGATGCGTTGAAACAATATACCGGTACGTAAAACAAGAAAACAGAAATAGGGATAAGTCACTTTGGAAATGAGCGTTTCTGCAAATGCCGCATTGTCGCAGAGCGACGCGCGCGCGTTCGTGTTTTGAGCAAAAGATGGGATGTTGCGGTGAACTGTGAATGAACACGCGGCCGGCGCGAGGGGGCTGGACGGGCGAGCGCTACGGAGGGGGCAGAGTAGGGGCGCCGGAGCGGGGAGAGCTGCGGCGGCGGCGGCAGGCGGGGAAGCCGGACGGGCCTCGGGCGGACGGGTGGGGGCGGCGCCGTCGCCGTGGTGGGGAGAAAGTCAAAGTGTGAATGGACCATGCACATGGTACAGAGAGGTGACACTGCAGGAATAAGCGGCGGTACAGAAGGGAAAAAACACGACAAGAAAGTAGAACGTAAAAAACTCTGCGAACTCCGAAACGGAGGAAGGAGACCTGTTAGTGTCTGGGGAGGGGATAAATATAAGTAATACACCGCGTGCGAAACGACCAACAAAAAGCGCAAAGCGAAGCAATGGTGGCGCGCGGCGTCAGGAGGGGGGCAAGCACGCGTCGAGGGGAGGGGGAGAGGGGGGAGGCCGGGGGCGTGCGAGAGGCGGCAATCGCGACGCGAGCGATATCGCGAGCGAGAGAGCGACGACTCCGCCGCGAACCCAGGACTGCGACCCCGCGGGCGCGGTAGCAGCGGCGTGTCGTCGACCACGCGTGGCACGACACGCGACACCCGAGCGCCACGCGCCTATTAAAAAAAGGCCAATGGACGTTCCGCGGTGACGGCTTCGCGATTGACCCGCGCGCGGCCGAAGCCCGTTCACATTGTTGCGCGCGGCGCGGCCCGGCCCGGCCCAGGGCGGCACGGCACGGCGCGGCGTGGCGGCCCGGCCCGGCCCGGCGGTAGGGCCGGGTGGTAGGCGCGCGGGGGAACGGCGGCCGGGGCCGAGCGGGTGCCCGCGGCGCGGCGCGGAGGCGGCGGCGGGGAGGTGTCGCACGCCCCCTTCCTCCCCTCCACTCCCCGCCGCTCGTTACGTCCAGGTTAACGCGCGACAAGGACAGCGCGCCGAACCCTTCCGAACACCTCGCTAGCGAATGGGGTCACGGCAGGCCGCGCGCGCCTCCGTCACCGCCTCCGCGCGCACCCACCACCACCACAACCACCACACCCGCACCACTACCACCACCACCACTGCCGCCGCCTCCCGCCCGCGGTGCGCGAGCCCAGCGGCGCCTTGCCGCGCTGCCGCTGCCGCTGCCGCCGCCGCCGCCGCCGCCACCGCCACCGCCGCGCGCAGCCGAAGCCGCTGCCGCCGCGGCACAAGCGCGTACGCCGCCGCTCCGGTCTCCTCTGCTGCCGCGCCGCGCCGCGCCGAGCCGAGCCGCGCGCCGCCTCGCTTCGCCTCGCCTCGCCGCTCGGAAAGAGCCAGTGCGACTATAAAGGAAGATGTGAAACTCGGATTGTGCGGGCCCCGCGGTTGGTCGGCAGGATCGAGCCGGGCGCGGCCGCGAACGCGCGCCTGCCGCCGTCTCGTGTTATTTATATTTCCTAATAAGCGAGGAAAAAGCACTGATGTAAGTGTCGCGAGCGCCATCTGTGGCGCGCAACAGAAAACAATTTCATCAAAAGGAGAGGGGAGGTAGATTTTAGGAAAAGGGGAAAGGACTGCTGGTCTTTGATGGGTTATGGTAGGGGCCGCGAGGCGCGGAGGAGGGGGAAGTGCATTTGCGTCTGCGCAGTAGCGTACGGCCGGGCTCGGTCTTGGCAGTTTGGAATGGAATGGGTTGAGTGAGTGAGGTTTTTAGCGGGTTATGGATCGAACGGATGGTCTGGCAGGGTTAAAATGGAGTAAGAAAAAAAAAGGAAAACAGAGGAAGGGGGAAGGTAGAATTGGATGAAAAGAACAGAGAGCGGGAGGGGGAAAGAAGAGGGAAGACAAGTCCCCGTTTTTCACTTGATTTTCGTGTTGCTTCAGTTCAAGTTTGGCGCGGTGCTGGGCCGGAGCGGCGGAGTGCGCGCGGAGGAGAGCGCATGTGAAACACTGGAAAGGGGAGAGCGCAGCCCAGCGCCGCCTTCACGCGTGTGTGCCCGCCACCAGTGAACGTCCTCCCGAAGACACGGCCGCTTGACACTGCGGACGCAATGGTGTATTGTTGCAAACAGTGAACGAGGTACGTGACGCCGGGGCCGCCCGCAGGCCGCGAACGTTACCGGCCGTGCTATTAGTGCCTTTCTTTTCGACAACATACACACACGACGACAAGCAATTGTGACACGGCGACGCATCGACAAGAGTGTCTTGTGCCGTCGGTCGGCCGCGTGCGCGCGGAGGCTGCGAGTGACATTGTCGCCGGCGAGTGCCAACCCTAACCTGCAAGCGACGCCGGGCGTGTGTCGCGACCCGAGGCGCGTTTGACCGCCCCGCGCTTCGCCGTGCGCCGGCATGCGTCGGTGAGCGGCCGAGGGGCCGTGCGTCGTGTCAGCGGCCGCCCGTGCGTGGACGTCGTCCTCGTCTTCACCCACGTCGCCGTCGTCGTCGTCGTCTTCTTCGACGTCGCATCTCGACCAGCGCCGCTGGCCGTCGTCTCGTCGTCGTCACCGTCGGGATGCCAGCCGTGCCCGTGCCGTCGCCCACCCCCGAAGACACGCGGTCTGCCTGACGGCCGCGCGCTGCACGCCGCCCCCAGCCGCCGCCACCGTCGCCGACCCCGCAGACTCCACTCGTCAACCCGTCGCCTCTCGCATCGCATCGTCGACGAACATCGTCGTCGTCGTCCGTCAGCGTCGTCGGCGTCGCGTCGCACCTCACGTTTTACGAGTCTCGTTTGAAAGGTGAGTGTCGGTGCGGCGTCCGAAGGCACGCGTGCTGTTACGCGGCGCGCAGTGCGTTGTAGTGACAGTGGTTTTTCCCATGCGAAAGTGCCGCGCGCGAGACACGCATGTGCGTTTAGCGGTTGAACGTAACGACGGCGCGCAACTCGACACGGCATCACATGTGCGTAGCGTGTGTTTATTTATTTATATTTGTTGTTTCCACTCCGTGCTCTGTTCCTCAATATTTAAATTCTCATTCCATTCAACGGTGAGTTTCCGCGTACCGAAAAGTTATGAGTTGACGAGTCTACCATCCTCTTTAACGGGACGTGGCGTGTGTTTTCGCCGGCAGTTGGCCGTGTTGCTTCCACGTACGCGCGCGCGCGCAAGCGATCGGGCGCGCACGCGGCTGGTGCGACGTCGGCGTCGACGGCGTCGCGGGCGGCGTCGGCGTCGGCCTGCGCGGCGTCGGCGCCGTCTGTGACTCCCTTCGCGTCCGCCGATTCCAGGAAGCTGCGGAGGTGAAGGGGAAACTCCACAAGTGAGATGTAACTCCCGACGCGATCCTCAAGTGTTGGTTAAGCCCCGAGGGGTGGAAAGACTGCGCGCGAACCGCGGGGTGAACAGGGTTGGCGCCTACGTGCGGGGGTGGCTGCGGCCTGGAGATTGCTTCATCTAGTCCAGCTGCGGCCCGCCCCCGGGGGATTGTAGGGTGATCACCTCTCCGATTTCGCCGACCGGCTTCTGAATTTTTTGTAATAACTTCATTCGAGCTCAGGATTTCCTTTAGATTTTGTATGTTAACACGGCGATATTGAAACAATGACGATAGTATTAAAATAAAGTAGCCGTTCGATTGTGACAGTGAGTTGTGTGAATAGTTTTCATATTTGTGAAGTTGAGGCAGTTTGATTGTGTGGCAACCAAGAAATTTTGGGTGTAAGAAACGTTTGAACATTCGTGAGATCTCAAAATATTGCTGTACTGAAATGATGCAAATAAACACAAGAACATTTGTGATGTAAAATATATTTTCGTTCATAGTGAATCTGATGGGGAGATCAGAACTATTCTGTACTTTTGGCAATAATTTGAAAACAATTTTGGCCACAGCTGCACTCCATGTGTGACACCAGCCACACTGCATTCTTGTCTGAAATCCTGCGTTCAGCACTTGGGAAAGGTGGTCACCCTAATCTGGAGGGTACCGCAGGCGGCGAGAGTCATTTCCAAGGGTGGATTAATGCATAAGGAGGCAAAGCGAATTCTTAGAACCCCGCAATGTTTTTTGAAATCAAATGTTATATCAGCTCATAAATATGAAAAAGTAATGTTTAACGAGTTCGTTCATGAAAAAATCATCAGTTAACTTATCAGCTGAAATTATAACATAAAATCATTAATTAACGAACAGATTATAAAACTTAGAAACATACGAAAAGATGAATAATTATTGCAATTCATATGCATTTCATGTTCATATACATTTTGATTACATATTCATATGCATTTCCCTATTTAATTTGATTTCATACATGTTCAAAATTTCAGTGTTAAAAATTATTTAAAATTATTTAAAATTATCGTAATTTTCGTACACTTTTTGTTAGCACTTCCAAAATTTCATTTTTGTTATTATTACATGAGTCCCCAATGTTTGGATGTTTGTGGCCCCCAAAGATTATTTATTCGGCCCTTGTCTAATGGTGACCAAAGGTTCGAGGAGGGTCCTTACGGCCCTGGTGACGAGCGAGGAGTCATCTTGTGTGGGTGTCGCGGTCGACAGAGTCTTTCGTTACCAGCGACGGGCCATAAAATTCGCGAGGGTGAGTGCGCACAGGCGGCGGGCCGCGAGGTCGGTCTGCCAGAGGTTCTCTATGGCAGAAGGCGGGGACGCGGTCGAAATGGCCCGGATTTGATGTTCGGGACGTTCGAAATGTCGTATGTGCTCCGGGGAAAAGAGAAATCTTTTGCGAGTGTACTGACGGATTGTAAAAATTTTGGGTCGTCGGTGATTTGATTCGGGGATCGCAGGGTTTGTGGTTTTTCGCGCGATGTAGACCTTCAAGACCGATTGCGTCTGATATGGAAGGTGAAGACGAGAACCAATCATAATATTGTTTGCGTAGCAGATTGAAATTATTGATGAAATTGAAAATATTCCGGGTGGGAATGTGTACAAAATTATACAGGAATCTCGCCAGTTTATGCTGGCTACCAATTTGTTTAATGCCCTCATTTCCTGTATTTAATCGGTATTTCTAGTGTCCTTGTTTGGACATTTTCTGTTCAATTTGCTCAGTTATATAGGTTTATGTTTTGATTTAATAACTATTCCACAAGATCTGTGCGCATTATGCTTCTTTCCGTATTTGTCATTATTACTTGGGTATTGGGGATACTGCAGCGAGTGATGAAAAATTTGGCAGACTGAATAAAACTCGTGTATTATGAGTTCAAAGTATGGATTTCGTGCTAGTTACGTGTCAATGTAAGTGCCTGGTGAGGAAAAACTACTATAATTTAATTTGTGTTAGGAATCGTCTAGAAAGATAGAGTCGAAGATACAAAGATATGAAGTTAGTTTTTCTGTAATTTATGCACTATACAGTTTTTGCTCCGGTAGACCTTACAATTTGGCAGATCTAAAATAGTGAATTCTCGACTGAGTTTTACAATCCAGTCAGTGTCTCTCAAAAGTTTGAAACGTCAACACATTTTACTACAGAAATATGAAACATAGAATACATGATATTTATTGAGAATACCCATTGACTCTTCCCAAGAGTTCTCCCATATTTGTAGTTACAAAGTTGATGAAATGTTACCAAACTAAGGTACAGTAGCGTGTTTGTATTTAAAAAAAAACTCTAAAAATAGTGCGTCACTTTATCAGTTCAAATATTACCGAACATGCGAGATGAGTTGGAAGTCGGAATGGATGGTGATGAGGCGAAAAGTTAATGAATTGCTCTATATTTGAGCGCTCGAGTTGCTGTCGTTTTTGCACACATTTTTTTCATTTTTGTTCTGGTGCAGTGGATTAACAACCACTTTACGAAACAGTTACAGATAAATGTCACACCTAGTATACATGCTATGGTTAAATTATTCCGCTCACACTGCGTTCGGATTCTACCGATGGTAATATTACTGGGCATGGAGATGTTGGGGGAAGACAGCCCAACTCGTGCCTTCTGGGCGGAGGCGGCCGTTTCCCACCGGACGGGCGCTCTTGACATTGGCCGGCGGCCGGCGACACCACCGCGTGCGCTAACGATACCGGCCGGGTCCAGCCCGCCCGCGCCCGCGCCCCGGAGGTCAGGCCGGCATCCGCGTCCACGCCAGCGTCGCCGGCGTCCGCGTCCACGCGCGCGCTTGCGCTCGGGGCCGTCGCCCGGCGGCGGTGGCAGCGGCGACGTCCGTGTCCCGGCGGGGGCGGCGCGGGGCGGGGGCGGCGGGCGGGGCGGAGCGCGCGGTCTGGCTGGCGTCTAGAGGCCGACCGTCTGGAGCGCGTGAGGATCGCTGCCGCCTCCGCCGCCGCCACCGCCGCTGGTTGCGCGCGTGGCGCTGGTCGTCGCCTCACCGGTTTCCCGCCTGATAAAAACAAATAGAATTTTCCCGGGGGCAGGTCCCGTGGGCAGGGCCGGCGCGATGAATGGGCGGTGGGAGTCGGGGCGGGGCGGGGCGGAGCGGGGCGGGCCGGGCCGGGCCGGGCCGGGTCGGGGCGAGGCGAACCGGGCGGAAGGACGTCGGTGGCGCCGGTCGACGGTCACTTGTTGAGCGGCCGCGGGTCACCGGCGCGTCGTTGGCGTAGGCTCTCCGGGCGCCCACGGGGGCCGCCGCCCGCCCGTCCGCCCATTCGCCCGCGCGCGTCGCCCCGTCTTTCCCGCCCGCCCGCGTGCGCGCGCGCGCGTCCGGAAGGCGTCTCGGGCGGGCGACGCCGCGCCGGCGAGCCAGCGCCGCGCGGCTCGTCCCGGTGGGCGTCCCCTGGCTGGCCACGTGGCCGGCGAAGCGCGGCGTCGCGGCGCCGCGGTCGTGTCGCGCGGCCGGCGCTGGGCGTCGTCGCGCGACGCCCCCCGACGCGTCCGATCGATCCCCTCCCCGGCGCCGCCCGGCCGCCGCCGCCGCCTCCGGCGCTCCCGCCTTCGCCCACGGCGCCGCCCGCCACCGCCACCGCTTGTTGGCACGTGTGGTTTTTACGGAATGAGGAAATGACGGGCACGCGGGTGCGTCGCCTCGCCCCGCGGGCGACCGTTGGCGCGAATCGGCTGCACCCCGGGCCCCGCCCACCCCGCCCCCGTTTTCTGGAGGTGGCCGGTTTCCCCCGATGGACGATATTCGCGGGCCCGGGTGCTGGCAGCGGCCCGCGGGGTCGTTGGACGGCTGTCGCGTTCATCACTCGAGGGTTCACACGCGTCCGGATGCGAATCCTTCGTGTTGGTTCTGTTTGCGAGGTTTCAACGTCATTCGTTTGACTTCTGATGTTTTTTCGTAGGTCCTGGTGTTTCCAACGTTATATCGCTTGTAGATACCCTGTATGACCTATGGTTCACAATCGAGCGTTGCTGTAACTAACGCCAAGCACTTCCCGCCTTCGTCCGTTTTTAGTGTCCCTCGTCAGCATGAGTTCATGCCATTTTGAGGGAAGCATTGACCGACAAACAATTTGCCCTCTGTGTGTTTAGCAACATCTGGGGCATCGATTGCACCTCTCAGGCAGTTATCTGGTGAAGATAGGACGTAGATTGTTTTTGGAAGGGTTGAAATTCGAGCCAGACACTAATTCCACAAACGACACTCCAAATTGGAGTATCTGTGGCTGATAATAGAAGTAAAAGTCAATAATAATGAATGATGTAATAATACATCTATTGTGCCTTGTTATTAATTTCCATGGGCACTAAAGTTCGGAAAGCGCCAGAAATCTGCACGAGTCTTCTTCATGCCTTCGTACATCACTGCCAAAGGAGAGTACATTTTAAACTGTCCTTGAAAATATTTCAAATCGACACGATCCTTAGATATCGTGTATCCTTAGATATCGAAGACATTTCTTTTAATCTTTCCTCATATTGTATGATACGAACTTTGTATAATTTAATGTTGGTTTCTGCGCGAGAATCAATTCCTTATCTTCCTTTATCCAATATTGCTAGAATCGGACTCGCTATCGTACTGACGCAGCAAGAAAATTCTAGGTCTGTTTTTTCTATTTGCAATTAAATTTCATTTTAATTTTTCATGTATTAATAACGTTTATATTGAAATGTACAATTCTCTGCCTGGACATAACTCACTTGACATGCATGGTTGGAAACGACTGTTGTCTTAATGTGAAAAAAGAAATAAAGCGCGAAATGTAGCCATTCGCAGGCCTAAAAACCTCATGCGAAGTTGTGAATGTATTTACTTCTTGGGTGATAGTGGAGCTATTTTTAACTGTTTTAAATGAGGCAGTGATAATTTTCAAATAAATTTGGGTAATTTGTCGGTATATTTTAACTCTCCATATGTGATAGTAAGAAAAACTGTGTTGAAGCCTATGTTTATTTTCAATAAATATTTCGCAGTGACCAAACTATACGTAGAATTATCTGCTGCGTTTCCGAAAAGCTTTCATACGCATAGCAGCCACGTTGGTAATGTTGCATTTGCTTCGAAGAACTCTTCCCGTTTCGAGGTACTCTGAAATGAATACTCTTCTCTGAATATTCTGTGAATAAATGCACTGCATTACTTGGCTTTCAAAAAATACATCACCCACAGCGGGTATGCTAATTTTAAAGGGACGAGTCAGTTCAGTTCATAAGCCACGTGAAATTGATACAGTCGCATATTCCTGAAAAAAAGGCGGGACATTTAGTAGTTTCCAGAAAGTTATTACCCACCTTGTAACAGTGTGTTCTACATAGACGAGCTAGTTTGATTACAGGTCTCTGTGATTTTGTCCCCCGGAACCGCGATTTTTTTTGCAAATTCAGCGCAGCCCAGAGTCCGAAGCCGCTCACGGCCGGCCCCGACGCCCGCGCCGCGGCCGTTTGTTCTGTCTCCGACGCTCTACTCCGCCGCAGCATCCCTGGGCGTGGCGCCACCCCCCAACGGCGCCATCGGCTTTAACCCTCTCCGCCCTCGCTTTAAGGGCGGCCGTCCCGCGCGCGACCCGGTGGCGTTCGACCGGCCCGGAAGATGCGCGCCCCCGCGCCCCGCCCCTCCCCGCTCGACCCGCACGTCCCGCTCCGCCCATCCTGTCCTATCCCGCCCACGGGGTGGATTATTTCGAGGAGCTGCCGCTGAACGCGATGGGGCTAGACGGTGGCGTGGAAAAGCCGCAGTAGAGATTCTGTCGACGCCGGATCTCTCTACCCACGAGGGGAGTGGAACGGGCGAGGAGTGGACCTTTGATCAGCGGCGGATCAAATCGATCATTTTGGAGGGAGCCATCATCGATATTTGTTCAACAATAAATATTTGTTATTGTATATTATTTTCGTAGTGTATATTGATACTATACAATATTTTTTTTAAATAATTACATAATCCTTATGTAAATAAATATTTCAATCATTTTGCCAAATAAAAGAAGTTAACAAGCGAAAACTCTAGTTCTTTTGGGCCCCCATGGGACCCTCGGGTCCGCCTCTGCCTTAGATCCGGCGTTGCTAGACTGTGAAACGTGTACTACTAGCGGTACGCAAACGACTTAGATATCGAAGATTTCGCCTCTAATCCTCTCCGCACGCTGGAGGTACTCTGAAATGAATACTCTTCTCTGATTATTCTGTGAATAAATGCACCGCATCAGTTGGTTTTCAAAAAATATTACCCACAGTGGGTATGCTAATTTCAAAGGGACGAGTCAGTTCAGTTCATAAGCCACGTGAAATTGATACAGTCGCATATTCCTGGAATAAAGGCGGGACATTTTGTAGTTTCCAGAAAGTTATCCACATCGTGTGTGTGTGTGTGTGTGTGTGTGAAGGGGGTTCCACACAGACGAGCTAGTTTGATTTCGGGGCTGTGTGATTTTGTCACTGCGAACAAAGCGGCGACATTTAATGTAATTCGCGTCTTTGACGTTTTATTAGATCAAGACGTAAATAATCTACAGTATTCTTTTGAAAAAATACTTATTCTGATGAGTATTACGTGGAAAACCGATTTTAAAATAAATGACGTGTTTAAAATAAATATTCAAAATAATAACATAAATGAATGCAGCTCGATACTACAGGTTTGGACTTTCCCTGATATACGTATTTATAGCAGAAATTCCCTTGATTCCAGTGGTATTAATTCAAACAAGATCCTCGTTGTAGTTCCACTATGCCGGCTCTACTTGAATAGCTTTTTGTATGCCCTCGAATTGTACAGATTTAGGGATGTGAACTCCCAATTTGCGTGTTTTATTTGAGAAGGAAATGCCTGAGTTAGTGATATTTGACGAGAGTGATACGCCAGATTTTCTGTAAATTTTAATTTGTACTCGGTGAGATAACTACAGGGAAACACTGATCTAGAGAAGAGGGTGGTATTTGGTTGACACTGTCATGTCGTCGTGTAATATAATACTACATATTTTCATAAAGTTAATTTCTACAGTAATAGACAACATATAGTAGGATGTGAAATGGAGTGAATATTCGTGGTGCAGTCACTTAATTTGAATTTATTACGTTTGACGTTCTTCTTGAAAATAATACTACCGATTTTTTAACGGCTTGTAGGGCTATCACTATGGCGATTCCCGGCTTCTTAAACAATCACTGCCTGGAAGTGATTCCACAATCAAATAAGAATGTAGTGAGTCGTTTTGAGACAGAGAAGTGGTCTCCCCTTTTACAATTTTCTGTTTAGCGCACCTATAGAGCTGATGTGGAAAAATCTATAATTTTTTTCTTCTTCGCCATTCGAAAGTATTGTAATTGCGCTCCGGAAACGAATTTTCAACAGAAAAACCTCTTATGGGTGGGACCTGTTAACGAAAAGTGGACAGATCTTGTTTTTATTGAAATGTTTACGAAAACATCATAAACTACCACTTACGAAAAACATTTTTGTAGATTATTTCAATGCAAACGAAATAAACTGTTTAAGATATCTTTCGAGACCAATCAGTTTTTATAAAAGCGTAGATACAAATAAATAAAGGGTAATTTGTTCAACATGTTTAGTAATTTCAAAACTTCAGAACGTTTTTTGAGCATGTCCGTGCCAACATGTGTTTGAGTGGCTCGCGGGGTTCATGGTACGAAATTGATAGTCGACGTAAACCGGTAGCTTGTATTCGGAGAAGTTTAAAACTTCTGTTATCAAATGTAATATTCCCGAATTGTTATAAGAATGCAATTTTATTCTGATAAACTTCTGTGAATTTGGTTTAATAACGTATATTTTAGTAGTTGATGTTGAACACGTATCGAAATTTCTTTGAAAACAAAAACCTCTTGTGATATGAATTTTTTATCGTGTTATTTCATTTTTTGATATTCACTTATCCTGCTTCATGTTCACGTTCTACTTCTAATTCATTAACTGATTTCACGTAAGAAGTAAATATATCTATAATTCCCAATTTAGGAAAGTTTCATATGAAAGATTTTACAAGGAGGGATATGTTCCCGAAAAAGATATTCTGCTGCAAGTGGTCTCAGTTTGCGAGAGAGTATTCAAATATTTCGGGATTTCAAATTAAAGAACGGTAGCACACGAATCAGTTATGCTATAAAACAGATTACTAAACGTGTAGAGTACAAATTCGCAACAAATATGGCAACTAAACTTATACATAAAATACTTCTGGAGAGATGTAGATAGAAAACGGTAATTGATTTACAAAAATCTATTTTGAAAATAGATTCATATTCAGACTCTGATAGATTAAAAAACAAGTACGCATGAAAACTGTATGTTCCAAATGCTCAAAAAAATGTACGAGATGAATTTGCGTCGCGGATAACCCGTTGTTCCGATAGGATGCTTGGGAGATATCACCACGCCTTTATACATTTTCCCTGCATTCTATTGTATACTAAGAATAATCTACAGTATTCTTTTGAATAAGAATACTAAGAATAATCTACCGTATTCGTTTGAAATTATTGGATATCTATCACATTATGATTTGCAGATTAATATTGTTTTTTCTGTACAATCGCAACATTAATTCTGTGGTCACGGGGGTAAAAGTTCGTAAGTCAGAAATCTTAATTTGGAGAAAACAAGGGTTAAATTACTGAGCCAACGCGTCTTCCTATGCTCAACGCTATTATCCGACGCTTTTTATCGTTAAGGAAGAAACATTTGAAATTTTTTTTTTTTACTAACATAAACTTTAGATACTTAACTTGCAGTTTCAGTACTTAACCCAATTTCGCCAAAAATTGACTTAAGAACTTTTACCCCGTGATCACAGAATTTACTTCATTATATACATTATGCGCTACTTAAAATTTGTTGTCGTGATCCTGGACAAATTTAGGCTATTTGTACGTAAATTCGGCGCTGTATCGCCTCTTTGACGTTGTATTAGAACAAGAGACTATGGTCTGTCGCACTGTTCGAGATCCGGTAGATGACCGAAGTGTCGCATGGAACTTTTTTCCAAGCACACGAAGAAAAGAATCTCTTGTGAAATCCACAACAACAGAAAAAAAAAATGTCCATCGGGCGCACTTGCCGAGAGCCGGGGTCGTCGGGGTGGTCTGCTCCGAACGCAGAACGAAAGGCCGAGGTTAGCATTCCTGCGTCAACCACTCTGCTACACAGCAGTGGCGCGCCTGTGGCGGACCGTTGCCACCTCCGTGCAACGCATTGCGCACCGCGCGCCCATGGGACTAGGGGAGGCGCAGGGCGTGCTCCGCCGCCAGCGGCCATTTGCCCCGGCCGCCATCACCGGGGGCGGCGCGGCTGCGTCGGAAGGTCGCGGCGCAGCGCAGGGCAAGGAAGGCTGGAGGGTGGCCAGCTGGACGGAAAGGGCCCCCAGAAGCAGGGACGGCTTCAGAAAATATGTGAGGGGCATTTAAAAAATAAAGAAACCGATTTGTTTACTTTCTCGCTACGGAGTACAGAGAAAGTTATGTAATGCTGCGCGAAAAAACGGCTAATTTTCGACAGAAAAAACATTTTACAGGGAGGGCTCTGGTAACGAAAAAGTGAGTAAGTTCAGTTGCTAAATATAGAAAAAAATTCTGTAATACGTGGTGTAGCCAGAATCCATGTTTTGTGGGTACTTGATACCGAAAAATCGAAGAACGGCAAAACGTTTGTCCGTCCGTCCGTCTACAACGCTTGCGGCTAAACGGTGCAGCCGGTTTTTTCCAAAATTGATAAGCCCCAATCGATCTGATGTCGCGGCCCTTTGAATTTGGAACATATTTTAATGTTGGGGGTTCTTTACATGAAGCTTCTGGAATATTTTCCAAATTTAAAAAAAAAAATCTCAATCGTTTTTGATGAAATTTTGTCGGTGGATAGTGTGAAGGACAGTAAAGAGAATGGTGCAGGTCTATCTTCGTTGGGAATCCTGATTTTCTGAAAATTGCAAAAGTTCAAAATTTTTTCGGAGTTTTCCTACAACTAAAATATTAAAGATCGATATTTTTCCCTGAATGAAATTTGTTCCGTATAGATAGATTTTGAAATAAGATCATATACAATTTTTCGAAAATTTGAGAACTTTTCACGTAATTGTGCGTGAAAATACGTGCGAGAAATTACGTGCTGTTTTAGCACCACTTTAATTTGTGTGTTTATTGTTGGAACTATTTAATTGATACATTACATATTTTCAGTTAAAATGTTTACTTTATGAGCAGTTCAAAAATAAAACGGCCAAGCGAGATTGTTTATTTCTACTAGTACTCTTTTCTTCTAAAAATTTTGAATGCCCCTATTTCCAGTGTCGATGGACGTTACAGCATATCACAGACCGGGAATAATACACATTTCACTGAACATTCAACGACTTTGCAGGATATTTTAATAAATTATACGTTGTTAGAATTTGTATTTATTCTCCTTAAAATATTCTGTTTCACTCGGTTTAATAAGTGAAGAAATGACAATCATACGTCTTTCCTGTATGGAAGTATTAAAGAAAAGGTATTTGCAGTGTCGGTAAGAGAGGCGAAACAAAATTAATAGATTTGTTTCAATCGATTGGTTTTACCTAAGTATATTCAGTAGTACATTGTATGTACTGGTAGGTTATCGTATTGACACTAATACAGATGTATTGGAAATAAAAATATCTACATTTTCAATATCTGAAGTGCGTCAATGTGTGTACGTACTAAAAGGAGAAAACATCGGTCCGATGAAGCCGATTTTCCGAACGTACCGACACTAAAGGTTAGGTTACATTATGAGTGGCTTAAGTGAACACATTACGAAAGACAGAGGACGAGACGAGAAAGGTACGGTTCTGTAACCAATCAAGCACACTCTCCAATATGAGAGTATAAAATAACTATACACTTCAATACATTATTTTACATTAACTTCAACAATTTAGTTGTAAAATCACACTTTCGAATTGAGTTGGCTGCTCCAGAGTTTGTCAGCTGATCTGAAATCTGTTGAAAGGGGAACTATTGAAGAAGGTAGAAGATGAAGTCGATAGAAGTTTAAAATTACTTAGCATACATTTGGAATATTTATTTTAATTTTTTCTGCTGACGTCTCGTCAAAATAAATTTGAACCCTTCAGAGCTTTAAGAGACTCTAGAATTTGCCATAGTAATAGGGATTTTGATAGTGTATCAGAAGAAAGCAAGGTGTTTTGATTTTGTAACAGCAATACGCATAACCTGCCGTGGTTCTTAGATGTTTGAAAGTAACAGTTACGAATGTTAACAGATAACACAAATGTTACAAATGTGTCGTTTACCGATGCAAATAAGTTTTCTACAGCACGAGAGCGAAACTATCTAGCTTTCGAATGTTGTTAACCTGGCTTTGTTGCAAATGTATTCATTTTATGTTTAAATGCGTGGAAAAGATTCTGGCGCTCACGAAATGTACGCAGATTGTACTTCTCCTCCCATTTGTCACATACCTTTTACTGTTCTTTGACAAATTGAATGAAATCAAATTAACATTTCACCAATAGATACTGTATGATAATCAGAGGTAGAAGAGTACAGTGAACGCAGGCAGGACGCGGTTCACTGCACTGCCAGCTCTCCTCTTCCCAAGGGCGAATTTCGTGTCCGTCTGCCTAAACCTCCGACCCACCTCCGCCTCCACCTGGGCCCCGGGCGGCGGCCTGGGGGCGGCTCCGAGAAGCCTTGACCCGAGAACCCTGCCGCCGCCCCCGCCGCAGCCACCGCCGCCGCCACCGCCACGTCGTAAACCAGGAATCGCCACTCGTTCTACGAAAGAGAAGCTCTGCTGCTGGGTTGCTGGGCCTGGCTCGTTGCGAGGGATGGAGAAGTGAAGTGTGAAATTGGATAAGGAAAAACTTGCTTCAAATACGCGCATGTTCTGTCTGTGATTATCAGGGGCGGAGCCATGCGGTTAGGAGGATTAGGAAAATGGCTCTCTGTTTCAGACAATGACTTTTCCCAGAAATTAGTATAATTCTAGATGGTTACGTAAATGTGCAGCTTTAAGTGGTTAATGTTAATTAACTGTTATACAATAAATTACCTGTATCAATAAAATTATACCAGCTGTATGGAAATGCTTTTAATCTTTATACATTTGTAAATTGACTTTCCGCAAAATGAATAGAAAAAAAAGAAAAAATGTTGGGGCGAGAAGCTAATATTGAACCAAAATTAATGTATTGTTATTTGTTGAGTTTACAGAGAAATTATTGGGGGCCAGGGATTATATTCAAGATGTGCCAAAGTAACTAACTAAAACAGTTTGGATTCGTGGGAGTGGAAGTGTATGCGTTTTATATCATTCAAAATTTGTTGCCTAACAATCCCTTATCCTAATTAGGGTGAAGCGACGGATGATTTGGAATTGTGTCATTTTATTTGGGTAGCTTATATTCGGGGAATTAATTCTGAGGTTTTAGAGGGCGTAGTGTATCATCATGTTCCAAGCATGGCTCTTTGTGGACTAGGACCGGAATTTTTCATACTAATATCTGAATTTTTTGATAGCATTTATCTCATACTCTTTCGACTGACAGTACACTTGTCTATTTTTATGTCATGCAGCCTACTATTTTAGAAAGAATGTAAAAAATGTTTTTGAGCAAGGTGTTTTTACTGCAAATTATTGTATTACGAAGGTCGTTGTAATAAACAATTATTATTATCCATTTGGAAACTGATCACAAATATTTTGCTGTAGTTCGCAGATGTACGAAATCTATGATATTGAATATTTTCTGTGTTGAGTGTGGGACCCTGGCGCTAGGTACGAACTTGTTATTAAATTATACAAATTATCTGTTTAAGTAGTAGGTAAACTTGCTTCAAACCGAAATAAGCAATAGAGCTACAGGCGTTATACTTTCTCACAAGACATTATTTTTATCATAATTAATGTTTTTCGTGTTTCTAACTGCACGACTGTTCCATAGCAATCCTTGAACTGATTTCACTTAACAAGCGAAAGAGATTATTATATTGTACCGAAAAGCTTCCAGATTTTCGGTAGAGGCGAATGGATGTAGAGGAAAACTCGGCGCGCCGCTGGAATATAGTGTCTTAATCTGTTTCGCACCTGCAAAAAAGTTTTCCCTCGGTAAAAAGTTTTTGAATGCGCAGCTGCCAAATGTTAATTCAAAATCATACGATGTGCGATTGTAAAAACGTGAGCATGTACTACGTGCAACTTTTCCTGCTCCCTAATTCTCAACTTGCTTTCTCATTTTTACTAAATGTTTATTTTGCTTACTAAATTAGTACTCGTAGAGTGAGTGGTGTTGGAAGATCTGAAAATAAATATCAATTTCGTTCCGAAACAATTAGGAAAACGGATTTACTTAAAAATAAATAATGTGCCGCCCAATGATTATTTTGTTTTATTAAGTCTAATGTGTATCGGAGATTACCTTTCCATTTTAATTATCATTTTCAAATACTGATTTACGTATTTTTCTTACGCAAATACAAATTGTAAACGTATTGATAATTTTATTGGTTTTCTTAAAATAAAAATGTATTGAAAACGATGATTTGATAACGGATATTAGACTTAAAGACACGGTGTGAGTAAATTAATAATTGTGTACCTTTAGTTCGACTTGCCGTGTATAACGATTCTCTTTAGAGTAAATATTCATTTTTTTTTAGTATTAAAGAATTTTTTTTACAATTGAAGCCTAGTGTAAAAACTAATTATTGTACCAAGTTAGTGAGTGAACAGTGATTTGTTCTCGTTATATTTCCATGTGTTTGAATATCAGCAACTCAGCGTATTTCATGATTTCGAAATCCGACTGTCAGATATAGTTTGCGAGTAGAAAAAATTATAATAGGAGAGATCTCCAAATGGGCATGTAGTACTATACCTTTCTGTCAGATGCACTTCTTTCATATAACGGTGACTTATGTATTTGTTTAATATTCTATGGGCAATATGAAATTCCTGTTAGTATCCGGCAAGAACTAGCAACCCGCTAGAGTGCTGAAGTTTAGATATCAACAAGGTAACATCCCACCTTCTTCGATTTTGTTGTTTAGCACCTTCAAAAATATTATTGTAGAATAAATCAATATTTTTATATTAATTAAGTTTAGCAAACAGTTTTCGGCAAAATTTCGACCGCCATCATTGTAAATCTAATGCGTCGAGGGGGGCGGGAGATAGACGAGCAGCTCTTGTTAAATAATAATAATAATAATAATCACATTGCGAAATCTTAAACGTGAAAAATATCCATCAGACTGAAGTTATCCAAAAGATGACTCATTTCCACCGCTTGTGCCTTTAAAGCCGGAACTCGCCGAAACGTCGCAGAATCTAATTGCGCACCAGGACAATCGTGGAGTGGTTTATTCGGGTTATTTCGAAAATCCTTACCTCATCTTCGAGATGCTTCACAAATAAATGTTTATACAATGTTTTGAAACATTCTAAGAATAGCTCTTGCAATGAAAGAAAAAACTTTTTTTCTTGGTAAAAAGTCTTTCTTGACTTTATTGGTAGTTACACCGAAAATCACGTGCATTGAAAAAATATGAAAACACATCGATTTGGTTTTAAAGAGAAGTATAATATTTCTTTGTTAAAACTTTCCCTTTGTGTTTGCTTACCTCTGACAGAATTTTTGAAACATAATTTTATACTTGGCTTCATAATAAACAATATACTTTCAAGTGGCTTTTTAAAATATCTTGGGCGCACACACATTGCAATTGCTTTTGTTCGAAAATATTGCATTTTCCTTTGCGGGAGAATAAATTTACTTCTTTTCGATTCACTTTAGCATACACATTTCACACCTTTAAAAGTTTCATTTTCTTCTTGAAAAATAATACAACGTATGATACTTATTTTTCAACATTAAAATGTCCAAAATTCAGCAATATTGCAGAGGGACTGGATTGTTTTCTTGTGAGTGCATATGATTTGAAACACACCCGCTCGCTCGCTCGCTCGCCCGCCCGCCCGCCCGCCGCCCGCCCGTCCGTCCGTCCGTCCGTATGTGAACACCATACTAGCCCCTAAACCATATGCGAGACTTTCCAAAATGGACATTCCCTTATCGATCTGGCTGGACTCGAAGCTTTGCGATTTTGAAAAGCATTCTTTAAAATTAGGGAGTACTTTACATGTAGCCCCACGGATATTTTCAAAATTTACTCAAAAATGGCTTCAATTTTTTTCCTTTATATTTGTTGTAAAAATAGAGGAAAATACACTTCTAGCTAGCCCAGCCCAAAGAAAATTGAAAACGAATACGAGAAAGTCTGTGCCATTCTGTGGCACCACTAGTTTTATTAACTCTGACCGATGCTCTGTATTTTGAAAAAAATGGCCGGGTGTGATCGGAGCCCGGAGCGCGGGCGTGGAGCGAGCGACGGCGTCGACCCGTCCCGACCTCGGGCGCTGTCTTCGGAGCTGGCCCGCGCCCCGCCGCGCCAGCGCAGCGGCTTTTATTACAGACACTCGATATGCGGAGCGGCGCAGCGCGGCGTGGGGCGGAGCGGGACGGGTGGGGTGGCGCAGGACGGGGTGGGACGGAGCGGGATGGGGCGGCGCGGGCCGGCCAGGCGACGACAGATGCGGAAGGAGGCGACCGGAGGGTGGCGGCTGGCCGCGGCCGACGCGGTGACTGTGGCGGCGGAGGCGGCGGGCATATGCGTGGGTGGACGGACGGTCGCAGCTGCGCGCGAGCGAATAAATCCCGTTTTACACAGTACGATTTTCGTCCGGTTTTGGGGCCAAAATGGACACGAAAGTGATGTGCGATGTTTACGTTATTCAATTTTTTCTTAGTAACAGGATGAAGAAACTGATGTTTTACGCGTATTGTATGAAATGTTGAAAATCCTTCGTATTACTAGCTCAAATAATTTCGCGAAGCTGGTGAAGTGTTGAAAATATTTCATAATGATAAAATCTTTCGTAATCTTTCGTATGACTTTCCCAAAGAGTGGTAGTTTCGCGAATGTGCCGTCGTTCCTGCGTGTTTGATTTTGCATTGTGTTCGAAATGTATTGTTGTGGCGTTTCGTGAAATTGATGAGTGGTTCGTGATTTTTGACCTGATTGGGCCAGCTTGAGAGCAAAAAATAACAGCCAGCATTCTCAACGTTTAATACCAACCTCACGTAACTTTGCTAAAAAAAATTGCCCAAAATTCCACAAGGCGGCGTGAAATTTTGAATTGTTGCAGGATACCACCAGAATCGAATTCTACCGATTTTGGACAGAAAAATGAGCCAAATGTGGCTGATCCTGTTCTTTTTACTTGCGAGAATTGATGAAAAATGTCGTTTAAAACGGGCTTCAGAGTGGACGGGAACGCATCCAAACTGAGGTCGTCAGTACGTGGGAGTTTGAATTTACGGAGAGTACTCTGTATTCTATAGGTTAACAATGACTAAAAACTTCTTTACCGTATGTAATAATGGTGTGTGGATTAACGTATTCCAGAATTTGTGCAGACAGACCAGGATTTGATTTTGCGGCCGGGGCAGTGGTGTAGCGCCCCTGAATGATAACTTTATGGGATTGACAATACAGAGGTGGCATCGCCGAAACTTTGTACAGATTTCTGTCGTCAGTTGCTAGAAATACTGTTCGGCCGACAATGTTTTTATTTTGTGTACGACATTTGTTGTGTTTCGTTTATGTAGCGGGCGTTGCAGCAATTATGAACTATTAACGAGAACCTCCAGAAACAAGCCCTCGCTCAAAATCAGAAAATTAAATGTACCTAGTTAATGTACAAATTAACCCTTTATTACTTCGTTAATAATTATCTTTAGTATATTCTGATAATAAGTTGCATAATTTGTTGAATTTAAACTCAATCCTCCCACATGTCGCTTCCAGGATTGGCTCTGTAAATATATGGTAAACCTATACATCATCCTGTCACTAGTTTCTTCATACAAGACGTACATAATATTTTACAATTATTTTACTTTTTTAATTTATTGTGCCCTTCCATTCTTCATTTTTTATACCTTCTTAATTATTTTCCGAGTGAGGTACTGTACATTTTGTTGACAGTGTGTAAATATCTGATGTGCGAAGAAGGAAGCAAGGGACGTTTAATGCAGTAATGGAACAAAATACGTGTGTATGGTTCAGTACTGTCCTTACAATGATACTTTTCATATTCAGCATTCTTATATATTTTTAAATATATTTTAGGTACATGCTTATGTATTTATATATTTCTCTTGTGTGCTGCTTTCTTGTGGATGGCCAGTTTTGCCCGTGTCTTTCAATGCCGCAAAGTCAATTGTAGAAATTTTAAAAATATTCGTTTCTGCACCGAATGAAACCCACAAACACGTTATTCATTAAACATAAGCAGTGAGACACATAATGCGATAGAACGTATAATGGTGTGAAGAATTTCCGCTTTAAACACGGTGAACTCGGAACGATAGTATTTCATTCCATTGCATACGCGCTGTACATTTTTTCTTCACGTTTGTGTATTTTGGTATTTGTATCATTTGGTGAGTTTAGTTCTGTGCTCTGACAGTTTGGACATTAAAATTTTAATCTCTCTCATTCTGTATCATTATTGCCTTTCCGAATGTAGTAAAACATTGTGATGTAATGTTGACTTTTTTCTTCTGCAATGTTTTTCATGCACATAATAAATTGCACTTCTATTTCAGTGAAATTCTAATCAAGTGTCAATACAATTCACCGTAATAGTCTTCTCCAAATTCACTGAAAATATATAACTTGTGCCTATATTCCTTTGACGTTTCTTTGTAACCACAAACGCTCTCGAACAATTTTTCAAAAGCATTACTCAAGACGATTAGCTCGTGGATACTAATAATAATTTGCGGCTGTTACACTGTAAGTGCGTGAACTATTAATATGCGTGTCCGTGTAACTTCGTGTCCCTATTTGTGTAACTTGATGTGAAAGTTACTGAAACGTGTCGAAAACCATGTTTACGTCCCAGTAGTGAAGCAATCAGACGTTCACGTAATATTGCGTCTCAGTAAAACAATATGGCAATATTTTCTAGAAAATAATGTATCATTTACTCGGAATACGTTGTGGAAAATGTATTTTTCATTACATATTGTTATCGAACATTTGAAAGGCTGCATTCAGTGTGTTCCCCAGTCAAGTAATGGAACAATTTTCCACGTAAACAAAGTCGATGTGTTCAAATAAAACGAACATATTTTTTATTAAAACAATATAAAATATACTTCGGTATCACCAAAATTTCCACTTTGCGTAAGAAGACCGTTTATTTTAAACAGTACCGTTCGTGTTGAATAACTGTGTTGTACATTCGAAGTATTGGATCATGATACACCACTTTACACAAAAAAATATTTTGTTACTAATTAACATTTTGTTCGTTCTGTATTCTCGCGTAACATTTAATCGCAGAATGTGAAGTGTCAGGAGTTTTATTAAACAGTTTAGAGAAAAAACTTCCCAACACGATCAAGAAGAGCATTTATCGCTAGGTAGTTGTCCACCTGAGCATTTTGTCCTTTGAAGTTCTTCTCCAGTACAACTTTTTAATATTGTACATCTAAGTGAAATTTTGGATTGGAATTCACATTCCGTGTTTATTAGATATATAGATAAAATATAGTTTAACAAAGGGTTTTTAATGAAGTGTAATTAGTGTCATTAAGTAATTGTTAGTTTTTCAATACTTGTAATATTGTTTCAGTAACATTACATGTTACGTAAAAGGAAAATTGATCATCTTGATTCTAAATCATTTATTATAGTCATGTACATGCATTTCTGGACATTAATTATATGAAAACTAGTAGGACATTACATTACCAACTAATTAAAAGGAATATTGTTAAAAACCTTTTCGGATTTTTTAGATTTAAACTACTCATAAATTAAATGTGAAATGGAACATTATAATATATAATGAAAAAAGCATTAAATTCCCTGTTTTGTATGTTGCGAGAATTAAGGTTTATCTTCGAATATATTACATTTTAAATTTATTAAAAGTACCATTCGATCGACGTTGACATCCGTTGACAAATTATATTTATTGTATTTCCTGTCAAAAATATATAAAAGAGATGTTCTCTTACGTACATTTTATTCATTAATACTTTTATATTATATTTAAACGTTATCTGTACATATTTAATATTTATTAATATTATAATGTGTTATTAATTTTTCATGATTCCTAGTATTCAGCGTGTTCATTTTCTGATGCATCAAGGGTTGAAATTGCCTTTAAAGTTGATTAATGACCTTACGGAAATATTTCAGATCTGCAGTCGTTGGAAATAAGAAATTTGTTGAAAATCCATTATTATTTGCTCGAATGAAGTATTGAAAAGAAATACAGTAAAAATCTAGATTATCATTTATCCTTTTTATAAACTATCTTGACATTTTGAGATTGAAAATTAAAATTATTTTCATTTATAAAAAAATAATTTCAAACTTTATTAAATTGTATTTTCAATCGGAAGAGCAGGGACAGAACTGTTAGGTTTCAGAAATATGTCTGCAGATAGAACGGTAAATTTGCAGAACACATTTTGTGCATGGTATGAAGTAATTAGGCAATTAATACATACATTATTGTATTTTTAACATTTTTGATTCATTTACTCATTCATTTGCATGTGATTTTTTTATAATGCTTTTTTGCTGCTGACGAAATTTGTCTATAAATTTTTAATAATTTTGAAATCTGTTGTTATATAAATGGAAACCAAAAGTTCACGGAAGCAAAATGATTAAGAAAAGCTGTGATTGTGATTTGTTATTTCATAATATAAATTGTTTGATATTTCTACTTCAGTCAGATATTAATTTTTCCCAGGATGTTTATTACTTCAAAAATGCATTGCAGTCCTTTTTTTATGTACAAACTGCCCCTCCCGCATGGAATAGGAACTGTGTAAATTAAAACAAAAATCTCCGGACATGGTTGTTTCTCTTATGCCCTTCGTGTATCGCGGAGGGCCTTGTATGTGGTTGACCCCGGATCCAAGCTATCTACAAATATATTACTGTCTAGTGTGTCTCAAGATACTACGTAAAAGTGAATAACTGGTTTCGTCTGGAAGTAGCCCGAAGTACAGAACACAATTAAGCTAATATTTTTGTTATCTCAATTTGTTTTTAATTTTTGCTCGTGCTCTCTTCTCCATTCTCTTCCCTTTCTGGTGCGACATGGGTGGGTCTAGGGGAGAAAGGGCATGAAGACTTATCCCCCTTGGAAAGGTACAGAATTTAAAAAAAATATTACTACTCTTTAATTTCATTTTCGTTTATATTGATACTAATCAAAATTTAATTTATTTTTAAAATCTAATATTTTAAATTTTCGAACGGTTTCTGCAAGGAAAAGTAATGGTAGTAGAAGAAAGATAAATAAAAGTATCGTTTTATTTTGTTATTGAACGGTTCGAAAATTAAAATAAACACGGAAAGTAATCGATAATGTAGTTATTTTAATACATTATATAAAAATTGTTAATTGCTTTTAAGAAACTCCTTAGAGCTCCAGAATTCGTTACACTTTGTCCCAATTGAACATCACAGTTTTTAAATGTTGTTAACGTTAAATAAATAAAATGAAAGAAAGAAATATAAATAAAAGAAAAATATGAAGCCCGTTCTGAATCAGTCCATGGGAGACGACTAGCGCGGTTCCGCGTGCTGAACGCGTTCTGTCGACTAGGGATGTGACATCGATGTAGATTTTTTCAAAACATTGATGTTTCTATAAAATGTCGATGTTTTAAACATCTATATATTGAAGTCGATGGTTTATGTTTCATGTTTTGGATATTTTTTCGTTTTCAATGTTTTGTTTGCGGATGAAAAATTCCCATAACCACAATTTTGTAAAAGTGAAAATACGAAATAATAACCTATGGCACACTGTTTTATGTGTTCGAACCAAACGAACGTGATTTATACTATTTTTATCGAGCAAACTATCCGTCACCAGAGATGATTCTCATGTCCTGGTATTTTCTTCGTATTTCGCACATGGAGAGACGTTTTTTAATATTGTTTTTTGTTAAATGTTAATTATAAATTAATATACACGGCCACTGTCGAATTAAATTTTGTTGCGCACGAATTTTGAATTAGGTTTTATTTAACCAGCATTTTGTTTGTGTATCGTGTTTAAAACATTGGTTTTCGGTCGATATGTTGTTAACATCGATGTTTTTATTTTAAAAATTGACGTTCGGCGACATCGATGTTTTTTGTTGTCGATGTCGCAACACTACTGTCGGCAGGCAGCGACCGACGACGCAAGGGCGTCACGAGCGTCACAGGCGTCATCGGCGTCCACTCGGAGCCCTTTCGCGCCAAGTTAGCGGGCTTCGCCCGTGAGCCAGGCCTCGCGCGCAGGGGTGGCCAGCCACCTCGCCGTCTCCAACCGCACAGCTCGACGCTAAGCAAAGCACAGGGGCGAATTCATTAATTCATTTATTATACTATAGGGATAATACAGGACACTGCGATCTAACGGGAGACATTTGACGTTAGCGACCCTATTGGCCCAACCTGTCATCACCATTATGTTTACAAGTACGAATTCTGTAAGTTTCAAATATTTTTAGTTTACTTACGATTATGTGTACTCACGTTCGGCAGAGTGATTCAAATGCTATTGAAACTTGAATTTGTCACCGATTTTCCAGGACACGACTAGGTTCGCTAGTGACTTGTCTCTCATTCATAGTATGAGAAAGGTTCAAAGTGTCCTGAATTTCACTATAGTATTTGGTACAACATACTCACCACTACACACTTCTTCATATTGTTGTCTATTGTTGGCTTACAATAGAAACCCTACATCCGATCTTAATCTGTTGCTTTGTGGTAGGTAGCTGACTATTAGAGCACCTAAGGTTGACGACGAACGAAAATCCACTTTTGATTGATGTTGGAGAATGGTTTTTGAGGAAAGATTGTTGGCCATGGGCTGATCCAGAAAGTATATCGGGAGAAGGTGCAGTTTCACTGTATTGCCAGTTTATTGTTCAGTTTCGAACATATTTTTAAAATAAAAAGTGTAATTGTTACTGTTGAATTTTAATAAATGTATATTTGTATTGGGAATACTCCTTCGCTTGTGATGAAATCAAATGATTTTGAAAAAAAAAAGGAATGAAATTACACAAAATTGGTTTCAAGAGTCGCAATAGGCTCCTTCAGATCCGCCTGAGTTTTCAATATCATTGTGTGGATAAATTAACTTTTTAGAGTTAAGAGAATTCTTTCTATTCACTGTGTTACGATTCTTTAAACGATTTCTTGTGCTTGCCATTGAGTAGGCTAATAGTTTTGAAAATATTTAACGAAGGTTTTAAAAATCATTCCATGTCTTCTTTAATCAGTGTTTACATTACAAATTATCATACTAAATTTGTTAGGAATGCCTATTACCGAGAACTCTCAATAGATTTGTTGAAAAGAACTTCACAGTTAACTCCATGAATTTTTTTTCTCCAATATTGTGTGACAGAATTACCATTCGTGCCTTTGTAGCCGACCGCCAGCGTGTCACTTGTAGTCGAGTGCAACGTTTACCATGCCTAGAGCACCCCCCCAGCCACACCACATCTTTTATTCCCGTTGGATACTCATTTGAATGGATCGCCGCCGCTGCTGCCGCCACCACCGCCGTCGACTTTCTTAGAACCTTGTTTTACCTTCGTTTTTGCGTAGATCGGTTCTCGTTTTTGCGCGGGACACGAAAATAATTCCGGCTATTGTTTGTAATCCGATAGTTGTTTGACGTACGTGTTGTTTATTTTGAAGACGTGCCACGTGATGGCGCATCTGCGCGGCAGGGAGAGTAGCTCACACTCCGGCGGCGGTGGCTGTGCGGCGGAGACACACGGGGAAGCATCTTGTTGCTCTGCAAATGAAGAACGCTGCCAGGCCTCGTCGGATATGAAATGTTTACCATTCTAGCGCTCATTTGCTGTGTTGTTATACAAATATTTCTCGTTATGCTCCGTTATTATTTACAACGCTTTAAATACATACGCTATTATGTTTCTATAAAAGTGAGAAACAAAGCTCGAAATGTGAAATTCTTATTGAAAGAACGACGCGTCAAATTTTAGTCAAAGCTTTTCCTGTTTCGTATCCCTAAAATATGAAGTCTTACTCTTTTGTTACTCAACAGGGAACTTTTTTTTTAGTTTTTACTCACGTTTTGTTAAAAAGTGGAGAATATTTGGGCTCTTTGTTGAACATTGAGCAAGTCTTGTTATATCCTTTCAGTTAGTGCAAGATTTTTGTCAAAACATTAATCATTAAATGAACTGTTACTTGGAAGATGAGTTAGAAAGGGAAAAAAGATGTGTGTTATTTTCTTTTACTGATTAATAAAATCGTCTATTCTTAATGAGAATTCTGTTTAACAAAACAACGATAAGTGAAATGGAAATAGTATGAAAGTTTGTATTGCATATTAAAGTAATTTTTCGATTTTGTTGTAACAGTTTTTTTGCGCTCTGAAGTTGATACTTAACAACATTTTATCTAGACTCAAGTTGCGTAGTTTGTCGTGCAGAAGGCATCTGGATGCTTTGTAGGGAACGTCATTGTAAATGGATTCCTGCATAAGCGGTCGGTGTCGACATGCAAAGCTTTCGTTGTCGTACGTGATTTTTTCACTTTTGATGACTGTTGTGAAATATGAAATGGGCTGCAGCAAACCGCGAGCTTTGAAAAATGTAGCGTCAGCTCTTCTTATGCTGTATTTTCTCAAACCGAGCACGGATTCGTCTCTGCTTCATGTTATTTCGTTCAGAAATTAACTCTACATTAAGTCTGCATAACGCCCACTTTTAACGTCTGCGAAGAAACGTTTTGTTGTACTAAGTACTTGGAGGAGAGAAGAACTTTATCACAAGAATCGAGTTCTCTGTACACTTTGAAAGGAATCTTGCATCGGTTTTGCTATTCAAATCGTTTCTCGGGAAGCGGTTATGACATCAAGCCCACTTTCATGCTAATTTTGTGAAATTTTTCGCGCGGTCTGTGTGAATCAGAATTGTGGATGTAATATTCAAATTAGTACCTGGCACCATGTGATTTTCTGAAACGATGATGCGAATTAGTGAAAAGTGGAGTCTATGTCCATGATGATGAAGAGATGTACAAGGAATGCTTCTCAACGATGCAACTTATGTTTAGTTTTGTTGTATTTTAGAGAATTTAGGGGTTTTATTCAAAATAAGCATTGTGTACCTTCTTAAATTTAAGGATGGTAAAGCTAATTTTGTGTAATATTCTCACATGTACGTTAGAAATAAAATTTGATTTTCATCATTCTCTATTAGGAGTGCCTGTGATGAACGAGAAGGAACCAAAGAACTAAATTGCTGAAACTAAGATAGAACAAGATTAATTCCTTGAGAAGTATTCGTAGTCACAACATTTTCATACCGCATTGTTTATGTCAAATGTTTCAGAGAATCAGGATCCATTGAAAGAAATCTGATTATATCACGTTGCATAAAAAGCCATATCTGTTTCTCAGGATATTTGGATAACAACCTATGCGATTTAAAGAAATTCGTTTCTTTAACCTCTGAGATTTCTACCGTGAGTCACTATTAAATTCCGACCAATATTCAAACGAAATATTGATACAATAATATTCATCCAGATAACTGAAGCTCTAGAGGCAACAGGAGGCACGGGATTAGATTACATTCTATAGAACGAGACAAGCAGAGGATTACGATTGAATTTGTCGACAACAGAAAACGTGCTCATCAAATTCTCACCGAAGATTCTTCGAAATGGATCGTGTTTATTTTTTTCTGTTTGTGCAGGAATACCTCCATAGCGATGAATTTTCGAAAGAAATGTCAACTCGAATCGCAGAGCCTGGTTGCCCGGTTGCGAGGGCGACTGCAAACAGACGAAGCGCGACGCGCGGAATTCCGAGAACACACAGTGGACCTCTCGCGTCCGAGAAACTCATCATTTCTGTTGCCGACCGCAGGTCGCGCACTTACGGGAAAATAGCGTAATTGTAGTTGAGAACGCGGAGTGGTTAATGACGGCCGGGCTTTCAGAAACGGGAAGGAGAGGGGAGGGGAGGGGCGGAGGCTCAGCACACCATTTGGGAGGTTTGAGGCCGAGATTCGCTGCTCTTTCAAAGCCATGTGTGTATGTATATAATTTTACATTCGTGTTTTGTTTTCCTTCACGAAAGTAAAATATGAGAAGAAAGTTGTCCAAAAATGTAATCCTCTGATGTTTATGCCAAACAACTAAATATTGTGTATTAGAAGATTAGACTTAAAAATATTTCGTATGTTATTAACAGTGTACTCATTAATTTAAAAAGTGCCTATCTGTAATTTTAAAATGTCGGTGTATTGGTGATGCAGAACTAAGAATTATTTTATGAGTCCCTTCTTTAATTATGAACTCAACTTTAAAGTCGTCCAAGAACCAATCACTGATTTCAAGGAAAAAATTAAAAAATATATAATTATTATATTGAAGAAAGTTGTTAAATTGGTGTTTTGCCGACCTCCAGGAACCATATAATTTCGATTCTCCAATCAAAAGACGGAGTGGGGATTTTTCTTGCCGCCTCCGCTGCTTCGTTTAAGTCGGCCTGGCGGTGGCCTCGAAACAGTTCCGCGCCTTCTAAACTTTTAAATGAATTCGCGATTCACGTGCGCCAAGCATCACGCTTCGCCGGATGCTCAACAACAGCAGGAGCAGCAGCAGTAGGAGCTACTGGAGCAGCATCCCTCTCGTGCCGGCAGCATTCGCGTCTAGTTCCACCGTCGCTGCCCACGACATCTCCGTCTCTCTTGTCACCACGCCACCGAAGACGACACAGGCACTGCCATTTCCGCCTCCCATACCTAGCCTCCGCTACCAAGCCGCTGCCACCACCTCCGCTACAGTTATCAACGACCACAGCATCCCCATCGCCTCCTCCGCCACCGCCACCGCCGCTGATATCGCCACTACCATCACCACCGCCACCAACACCAACACTAGTACCACCATCCAATCCTCATGTTCCTCCTCCATTACCATCTCAACATCACTCCACCACCGGGACAACCTCCACCACCGCCGCCACCGCCGCCACCGCCACCGCTGCCGCCGCCGCCGCCGCCGCCACCGCCGTCACCGTCACCGCCGCCGCCGCCGCCGCCGCCGCCGCCGCCGCCGCCGCCGCCGCCGCCGCCACCACCACCACCACCACCACCACCACCACCACCACCACCACCACCACGTCATCCTCATGTGCCTCCTCCTCCACCGTCACCACCTAATCTACTACAAAAACAACCACCACCATCACGTCACTGGCGCCGCCGTCCTCTCCGTCACCACGCCCGCCGCCACCGCCGCCTTCGCCGCCTTCGCGGGCTTTTCAGCCACCGCCACGCGGAGCGTCCACGTGCCAGTTTACGCTGACGAACGCGAAATTAATTAGCGCAATATTGAATAGACGCGGGAATCAAACAGCGGCGCGGTCGTGGCCGGTGGCGGTATGCCAGCGCCGGCGCGGCGCGGCGGTTGGCGGCAGCGAGCCGCAGATCTCTCGGCGGTCGACTCTTAATTTTTCTTTAATTCAAGGTCGCTGCTTTTCCGTCCGCCGGATCGGCCGAGTCGGCGCGGCGGCAGAGGCGGTGGAGTCGGCTTCCCTTTTTGTGCGGCCGTCGCGTTAAATCGCAATTACGAATATAAAACGAGAAAAGATGCGGGCGCGGTCGCCGGTGTAACTAACGCCGCGCCGCGGAGGCCCTCCTGCCGGGAGACCTCTGCGCCAGCGGCGCCGCGCGCGGGGGCGGAATCGGCAGGGGACGGGTGTTCTGCGGGCAGAACATCGCGCGTCGTCGATGTTTGGCAAGTAGAACTTCTTTGGGATTGTTACACGCTTGTAGATATCACACTTGTGCATAATGCGACTTGTTATAGAAATCGGAACAAATTGTAATGGTTTCAATCTAATATTGCGGAAATGTATCATATTGTATGAATTAGAAACATTGAATGTCGGTGAAATAGAAAAGGCTAGTTTTTGGGGTTCGCAGCCGGTCCCGTAGGAATCGTAACAAAATGTATCACGCACATTGGAATTTAAGAAAAAATATACAATTGTTGCCAGTTATTGTTTACTTGATGTAAGTGTACTAGTTAATGTGCATGAAGGAAAAACTCAAATGCTGTAATTTTGCGCCCTTAACAAAAGAGCACAAGTTTTTTTCCTGGATGCATTATATAAAATGTACAGAGGCTTGTGAATTAACAGGTTGTACGCAAGTCAAATAATGTTTGAGAAACTATTCACTTCAATCAGAAATATATTTGTAGTGCCAAATCAGTACAGCTTGAGGACTTTTGATATCATTTCATTGTAGAAAATTATGTTAGTCGAAATAATTAAATAAATGAGCGGGTTCTTGCAGAATATACAAGCTATCAGAAATTGTGATTTTCTCGAAGTGTCCATCATCCATTAAAAAGACGAATTGTTGATAATGAAGGAAATAGAGCTAATTATTTGTGGAGATGTGGGAGGCGCCGAGAGTCCTCAACCTTTCCACGAGGTAAGGCAACAGTGTGTACAGCGCACATAGAATTTTTTAAAAAAGAAGATAAACTTGTGGATATGTCTTCCCTGAAATGTTCGATGTGCGCGATACATCATAGCAACGCCTCAGGTGCCAGTGGCTCAGTACTCCACCTCCTCCCCCGCCAGGGGACGCCCCGTTCGACCTATGAATTGCCCACGGCCCGCGGTGCGTCCCCGACCTCCAGCCATGACCTCCGACCTGTGACGGCGCCTGCTCCGAGCGTTGCCTCAAAGGTAAACTGATTGGTTAGTCAATTTGGGAGCGTCAACAGGTCATCATTCCCGTAAGTGTAGTGTAATATGTTTTATCACGTGGGTGGGGATGATCTTCCCTCGCTGCATGGCGAGATCCGGCACCGGCGTACACGTCAAATTGCGAAGTTTTCCCCAACCTTGTACCTCCCATCAGCGGGGCACCGCCCCAGCCGAGACAAGCTCTAAGCTCTCGACTGGTCTCCCGACTTGTGTGGTAATCTGTTGTAAGCATAAGCTGTGAGGATAAGAGAGGGAGGGGAAGGAAAGATCGCGCGGTCCGTAGCCCGTTTGTTAGGGTACTGCTCGGACATTCTCCTGGTGTTGATCGGAGAAACCACGGAAACTACCGATCAGAGCAACCGGCCGATAGAATTCCCCTCCAGACAGCGGCTGTATTTAAACTAGCTACATAGCTAGTGTCGAAAGTCCTGCGACCGTCGGGACTCGAACTCTGGGACCACCCGGACAGAGGCACTGTAGTGACATCAATTGATGCCCTGAGCCAACTAAGCTAGTGAAAGGTAAAGCTGAATACGGCGAGGCGAAGTGAGACGCGTCGCGTCAGTTTCCGCGAATTCGCGGCTTTTGCTCCGCCCGCTCTGCCTCTGTGCGCAATAGCCTACAACCCGAGTCTGCCCCCACCGCCGCTGCGTTTGGGGATGCGTGGGCGGAATTGGCTGACGGGTTTTCCTAGATCGAGCGGATTTCAAGGGCGTCGATGAGGACGGAAGCGAAAATAGTTTGTTTCTTGATCCGATCGGTTGCCGTAATATGGCAGCTTATTCCATGTAATGAATGAACTTCATGTATTCAATTCAAAATTTCTCAAATTGCTCAAAATTTCTGCGAACGAGGTCTGTAAAAGAGGCTATATATTTACATTGATCACAAATATAAACTGATGGCGAAGGAAATGCCAAGTTTTGTTGGAAGGATAAAATCGAGTAAGCTTGTTTCTGAATTTTAATTAATACACTTGTTTACGAATCTCTTACTTTATAACAAAATAGTCTTTAGAACTAGTAAAAATGCGCTTGTAGCGCTTTATAGATCGCAGTAAGTCAGGGATTGAGTTGCGACTTCGTTGAAAAATTTATTAAATACTTTTTATTAACCTTCTAAACGGGTCAGTTGTCCATCCCTAGAACCTTTTGAAAAATATTGAGGATTTTACAGAAAGTATTATTTTAACGTTTTGCAATTTGTGTGTATTTCTAAGGACAATGTGTCCCTGACACGTGTAGAATATGTTTTTTAGTCAAGTGAGTACATTAATGAGTAATATGAGTGAATTAATTGTCTCTTGTGCCAATATACTGATTTGAATACAAGTACTAATTTAAATACACGAGTTCAGTTTGTCGTTAGTTGTGTATAATCACTCTATCAGACATTTTTACTTGGTTAAAGGCCGTACACGTTCTCACGCGAAATGAAAATTCATGCATTGTTCGAGATTTTTCTATCAGAAAATATTAAAAAGAAGTATAAATCAGCTTGTTTTGTGATAGGGAAGAACGAAGATGCTAAAGTAACTATAAGGAATTGAGGGTGGAAGAAAATAAACGTATGAATTTTATCTGATTATAATAAAATGACTGAATATTGCTTTTATAGTTGTTTTCATTAACAAACGACAAAGTAGAAGGGTAATAAATCAAGGCCACTAATGTAAAAATAATTATTGTGGCAGAGTATTCAAAATTAAAAAAATGTGTAACAACATACTAAATGATAAAATATTACAATTGTAAATAGCTAGTAATCTTTAGAATAATCATTCTTTTCTCAGAATTCATTTACCTTTAAAGATTCCTATTATGGACTGTGATAAAAATATGCGAAGAGTGTTACCCAAGTAATTATAATGTTTACATCGCAAAAGAATGTGATGACTGGCGTTTGTCTCTTAGACTACGACGTTTCTCGCAAACTTACTCATCCACACGTGCCTTTTCTCGCCCATTTCCAAAGTGCGTCACGTAGTCGCAGATGATTACTAAACAAATACACGGAAAATGCACGGAGCGTAGGCCCACTCGAGTGGTTGTTGCAAGTCCTCGGTCCGGCGTGGACGACGACACGGCGGCGACGGAGGCTGCTGCGACTGGCGGCGGTTCGGCGGTTGGCGTCCATTTTGAGAAAATGCGTAATGCGAGTTTTTCGCCTTCGCGGAGAGACCAGTAACGGGCGTGTTGACGTCCAGGCGTCCTGGGCAGCGTGGCTCTAGGGGTCTTCTTGTGCCAACATCCTCAAGTGGCGCTTGTCACCTTCCTCGCTGTCTCTCACCAGGTTCCACTCTTCGGGACAGTGCCCTCTCAGCCGCGCGGCGCGGTGTGCTGCTGTGCGGTACGATACGGTACGATATGATATGATACGATACGATACGATACGATACGATACGCTGCGACGCGGTAAGGCCGCCTCTGCCTTGCTGAGCACAAGTATACCCTGTTCCCCGCCATGTGGTTTAACCCCCAGAGCTTGATGCTTTACCCAGAGAAATTTCCTGGTGGATCGGGTTACCGAATACATTCCCCGCCTCCCGAAGGCGTGAACTTCTAGCGGATGCGTTGATATCAAGAATTTCTAGCGGATGAGTTGATCTTTATTATAAATGAAGTGTGTGCAGGCATACATTTGTAGTAAGAACGTTCGTCTTATTTTTGTACAGAGCTAGACAAGTCTTTGTATTTCGGCTGGACCGTACCGGAACTAACAATTACTAGTGATTTACGTTGTAATGTTTTTGTTATGTCTTAATCACTCTAGAGGTGACTTTTGAAGTTCGGCAGTTATATGTCGAAAATACGTTCATCGTTAGTGTAAATTTATGTTCGATAAACCAAGAGACCGGCATGCCACGTTCAGTGAAGATATCATGGTCATAAGGAAGGGTCATTGAATGCTTTCTGGCCGTTTTCGCCGCGTACGTGACGCGAAGCGGGAGTTGCGACTTCGGAACCGATTGTGTCTCCCTTATTGAGACATCAAACTTTCAGTTACACCTACGCTAAAGATACCATCCTACAGAACTCATTGTTAGCCGTGCCACATTTTCCGAGAGTTATGTCATGGTAGCTGAATACTTCGTGAAAAAAGGGTAGATTTGTGGATGTGAACACGCGTAGACGGCAAAGAGGCGGTGTGGGAGAATGAGACAATACGAAGGGTTGATCAGAATACAATAGAACGTTCGTGGCGTTGAGGAATATGGCTCGCAAAGAGAAATATGGCGAGTAAACCTCCTTCAAACGACTTCCATTTTGCCCAGATAATGATAGTACATTTTTAATACTCTGCGGAAACTGCTGAGTTTAGCATAAGTACTAGATACATGGTCCTCAATCAGTAGTTGGTAGAACAATGTCCTGTTATCAAGTAGGTATTTTTTGAATTTAATGAACTTAAACTTAAGTAGAATCCGTACATTAAAGTGAGCATGGAAAGCTTGATGGTAACCAATTACTTCATTGAAAAGTATAATTTCTTTTCAAAGCGTACTACGCTCAAGATTATTATTGTTCCAAAGTTTGTTTTGGAATGTCATTAGCACTAATGAGTCGTTCATTCAGAAATATATATTTTTGTGAACCTTGTTGATGGACTTAAATACTTACGGAACGTAATGAATACTTATGGTTTTCTGCTGTAGGAAAATTATGGCAATAAATGGCCTAAGATATAAATGAATGACTCATCGTCTCTATCTAATAGCTACGTTTCAAGCACATCTCAGTTCCAATAAATTCACCTTAATTTTTATTCCAATTTTGTACTCCTGGACCATAGCTCTTTAGCTAGCATTATTTGCTTCCACTTCCAATTCTAAATCCGATTAATATTCGCTCGTGCAAATAAAATCGAAGTGGAAGATAAACAAGTAAAAGATAAAACGAGTGTCAGTTTTATTCAAAATAGCAGTTTTTGCGCAAACTGTAATCTCAAGTGTGAAATAAATCTTCAATGCGTAGAATACTCAAACAAACGTCCCTGCCGAAACTGTAAGGAGCAACTTAGTTCCTGAACTCGTTTAGCGCACATTTCTTTCTTTCTTTCGGGTATGTGTCACGCCTCGGCGCGGATAGATCCTAAGTGCTACGCCCAGACGGCCGGCGCCATCTACTCAACTACCTAGCCAACGAGACCCCGTCCCCTCCGTCCGTTGCCACGTCGTGCCCACTGTTACACTGTGTCCACTGACGTCCTCACCGCCACTCCCGCCCCCGCTTCAACTCCTCCTCCGCCCCCACCCTGTCACCGCTGCCGCCCCTGCCGACGCGTCATCTCTGCTGCTACACTGTCGCGGACTCCTCTCCCGCTTCTCCTCCTCTGCAACGTTGTCTGTAGCCGCTCTCCACACCCACATCACCGCAGCTGCTACACTGTAACCTCCCCCGCCCCAGCCCCCGCCCCAGTCCCCGCTTCGCCTCCGCTGCTACACTGTCCGTGGTCGCTCTCCATCCCCGGTTCGCCTCCGCTGCTACACTGTTACCGACTTCCGCCCCCGCTTCGCCTCCGCTGCTACACTGTCTGAAGCCGCCCTCCATCCCCTCATCCTCTCCGCTGCTAATGCACCTCCGCTGCTACTGCACTGTCTGTTAACGACACCGCCGTCGCTTCCCCACCGCTGCTATACTGTTCCCGCTCCCGCATCGTCCGCTCCGCTACACTGTCCCCACCGCCGCCCCCGCCGCCGTTCGCCTCCACCGCCGCCCCCACCGCCACTGACGTCGCCACCGCCGCGCGGCGTTTTTACGGGACTCGTGAACATCGTGACGAAAGGTTTAGTATAATTTGACTACGTTTTTGTGCGCGCTGCTCCGCGAAGCGCGAACACCGCGCTTTTTAGGCCGTCGCGCGCAGCGCACCGCCGCCGCCGGCCGTCGCGGCGCCAGCGCGGACGCCGGCGACGCGTCCCGTCGCGACGCCGGCGCTGACGACAACGACAACACAGACGTCCCGCGAACATCGCAGTCTCTCTGCACACGCCCCCACTTCCTGGCCAGGCCGCGTGGAATTTGTGGTGTATCATACAGGATCGGTTGATGGTTTCTCGGGGTTGTGCTGATACCTCGGTTTCTTTCGTGTTGCCATGGCGCCGTCATTATTCGCTCCCGTATGAAGGGGTGGATCCCGAGCAGAATGCTATGTGGAAGCCGAAGTTTCAGGATAGGTCAATGGGAATTTTGAAATGATTATGCCGTTTGCATTTCTTTCCCGCCTATTCAAATATATTGATTTACAGTGTTGTCGTACATTATTCGAGAAATATTAACTGCTTACGAAGGACACAGTTATTCAGTCATTTGAAATTTGACTGATGTAGGTCCAACGAAAATTTGCAATTTTTGTGAGAAAATTTCCCAACTTCATCCACGCATTCATCTCTGTCGTTATCATCGTTCATTCATTAATAACTGAAAAATGGGATGACGTAGAATTACAAAGGTTTGAAAAGACTTTTGTTTAGAAGTCCTTGTGAGATTGTGAAAATCAAATGGAAATGACCTTTTTACTACTACTATTTTTTAAATTATTAACTACGTAAAGTTTAAGCGCGTGGTTTTGTTTTTTCATTGTTTTCCAAACGATTTAAAATCTCCCTCTCAGATAGTGAGTGGAATAAAGAACGAAATTCTCTTAGCAGAGTTTTTCTTTCAAGATAGCCAATTTGATGTCTTGAGTGCTTACGTGCTTGAGAAACATAATGGGAAAAGGATAAGAATGGATTCTGCGAAAGTACTTAGGAATGTAATATAGAAATATTCTTGTTAATTATAAATGAATTCAGTTCTTTTATTCTCATTCTTCAAACTCATATAATTATTGGAATTTAATAGGGTATTTCTACGTTTTTTACATATTTCTGTTTGCCCTTCTCTTTCATTTTAACTATCAACTCAAAAGTTGTAAGAAGACAACTAAAATTCGGGAAAATATTTTACATTTATTTTGGAGCACTTTAGAAAGTGATAAAAGCGAGAATATGGCGTGAAGAATATGAGGGAAACGTAAATAAAGTTTGACAGAATTTCTCAAAAACCATTGAGGTGTTAATAAAACTTTTTATATAAAAGAGGACATTTGTTTCACTATTTTTTTGTTAGATTAATACTATAACACATGACTAATTAACAGTCTATTGATTACGAATGCATTTGAGTCCTGTCCTGTAGTGATATTTTGCATCCATGGGAAGTCGTTGACGAAGTGTGCACATTGTATCAATTATACAGCTAATCTTCATTTACCAAAGTGAACGTGTGCAATGCAATCATATTCAATAATTTGGCTGCTTTTGTCGCATCTGAGATGATTTGTAAAAGCGTTAAAACGCTTCCGAGTTACGGCAGGACTCAGAATAAATTTCTTCTCTCCGACCCCGAAATTAGAATGTGCTTTGCAATGTAATATAATTATGTGTTGTCTATTTTACAGGCCTGGAAAAAGGTAAATACGCCGAATGGAGTGTGTTGTAATTGATGCACGTCGAGATACGAGCTTATTAGACCAGTATTTCTATGAAGAGTTAAATCGATGCAGACTAAACTGCTTCTAAAATGAACCTAAACGAATTCGACGATTTTCGCGAAATTGTAACGTGCTTGTTGCTTTCAAATTTACACCAATGAAATCTGCTTCTCAGAGTTTTTCATCGAGAGACAGTTTACGGCAAGCAGAAGTAGTAAATGCTTATGACTGATTACTGCACATGTACTACACGCCGTCTTAACACTGTAATGATAGACTCCACAGATTGTATCTGAGTTATCTTCACGATAGAAATATCTTCATTACGTATCAGCTTAATTGATTATTATATTCTTCCATTTCTTTACGTAAGTTAGATTTAACAACGATAGTGAATGTTAAAAACTTTGATTCGCAAAAAGAATTCTGGCGAATGTTTCCTTCTCCTAGTTAGAAGTGAGGGCAAGTTGAACGTAATGTCATCCTCTTATTTGCCAGTAAATAAAATCCGCTTCATCCCTTTGGCGACAGTCGTAGACGCCATCAGACGGGAGCCGGGCAGCCTACATTTCGCAAATCCCCGTTTTTCCTCCTGGCGGCCCTCTGAGCCGGCGATTTCCGCACGGGAGCCAGAGGGTGTTTTCGGTTCGACCAACGCCAATTAAGTTGATAGCAGGCGCTCGACCGCTCGCCGGCGGGCTTTGGGCTGCCGGTGAGCGCCCCCGGAGGCGGCGGGGGCGGCGGCGGAGGCAGGAGCGTAGGCGGTGGTTGAGGCGGAGGCGGGAGCGACTGCTCGCGGGTGGGCTGCGGCGCGATATTCGCCAACCCATTCTAGAACGGCCTCGGCCGACGGAATGTTTCCCGATAATGTGTATACTTGGGGAAAGACGAAGAGACGTACGCACAGGGATAATGATAACGAGCTTGGCCTGGAGTCTTCAGCGGGGGTACTTTTATGTTGGCGATTTTTATGTGTGCTATGCAATTTCATATTAAAACGATTTTAAAAAAATAAGGTTGTCTGGCACGAAAATCCTCAGAAAAAGTATGAAAAAGTATCGATAGAAGTACTTCTTCTGAAAAAAAAAAATCATGTTTCATTACATTTATAGGTTTAACTATCGTCAATATTACGGCCGAGGTGGCTAGAGCGTGTGCCGACTCAGCGCCTCCGTCTGAGGGGTCGCGGATTCGAGTCCCACCATTGGCATGGTTGTTGGTTCCTTGTCTTTCATGCATGTTTGTTTTCGCGAAGACCTTGTGAGCCTACTGACCACAGACTGAGGAGCCCGCAAGTGTGTACTGTAGAGGTTAATATGTCCCCATGAGGGACATAGTGGGTACCCGGCGCGGATGTTTGAAATCCGCTTCCCCTGAAGCAGAAAAAAGCCCCAGGAAGAAAAAAGAGAAAAAAACTATCGTCAATATAATAAATCATGTCCCAAGGATTCACGTTGAGCGGGGATTGTAGAGTGGTAATGTGCAGCGTTGCAGGACTGTATGTGTTTAAAGCCCAAAAGAAATATTTTTTCTAGAATTTTCCGAAATATTCTAGAAATGTCTGGCCAAAATAGATGTCGCCTTGTCAAAAGCCATGGAATGTGATCACCTCCTTTGGTGGCTTAAAATCTCCCCGAAAACGCGTTTTAGAAGCCCCCAACATGTCATCTCGTATGTTGGGGTGAGGATAGGACAAGGAAGAAGGAAATACATGCGCTGTCTGTCGGCCATTTGTTAGAGTACTGCTGCGACATTCACTTGGTTTTGATCGAAGAAATTACGTTCAATACAAAATTAAGTTTGATTATCGCCAATCTGATGAATCAAGTCGTAATGTTAGTGAAAATGCTGGAAAGAGAGTATAGTCATTCAAAGCGTTTCGTCAGTGTTCTCGTAGATGCATTGTAACCATCAAAACATGTGTTTTTCTAGTAATCTTCCGAGTATCCAAGAGGAAATCGGATAAAAATTGTGTCTATCGATTTGTCTTTTCAAGAGGAATTGAATGAGCAATCGATCACCTCTATAGGTGGCGTAAGACGTCGAAAACGCTATTTAATTGCTTAAAAAACAAGAATAACATTTTAGAGAAAATTTTTAGAATTTTGTGAATGGATGCGCGAAAAAATAGCAGTTCCTCATCAGGAGACCGAGATACTTGGAAAGACACCACATTCGTCTCAATTGGTGGACTGAAAGTGGTCTAACCGTGTGCGACGGACAGACGGACTGACGGATCCGGATTACTCGATTTCTATGTGAGGACGTGGATATCTGCAACATAAGATTGTGACGTCGCAGACAAAGAAAAACAACTATTCCAAAATCTTATTTATTCCTAAATCCACGTAGTATTACTAATTCCATAACATGAATTCTCACGAAAGCTAAGTATCTACGCTGTGTACTTGAAGTCCCTTTTGTAAGAGATGATCGTTTACATATGCGAAGTTCCACGTATTCGTGATTGGTACCGTAGGTCACTGCTACATATCGCCACGAGTAGACTGAGAAATTCCTGTACCTCTGATGTAAATGGCACTATCATATTTACCTAAATTTGCAGAAGAGCGGTTTTAATTAACTCTTTGTAAAAGTTAGAATCTGTAACATGAACTTGTAGCGAGCATAACAAAATAAGCATGGTTACGGCACGGCTTACTTAGAAATATGCACATAATTTAAAGTCCTTCATTCCCGAAGTGAAATCAACAACCAGTCTACATTCTTTTTAGGAAAACATCATTGGTTGACTCATGTTTGTTTTCATTAGGCTGTCTTGTTTCCTAAATGACAGTGGACATGTTGTTTGACTGCTAACTTCATTAAAAATGTCTTTGGGCACAGTTTTTCGATATCTCCAAAAAGATCAAGGAAATTGGAACGAGTATTAAAGTATTCCAGTTAGCAGAAAAGGAACATTTTGTCCCTTTTCTGCTAACCACCTAAAATGAATTTATTTTCATTACATTGCTTCACTTACTTGGCGAGAAGAGATCAAAGTGTTGAGCATTTGAGTGTTTATACTATCAATAGTTAAAATAAATGTTTGCGTATTATTAGATTACATTGGTTTGGCACCGTTTGTCACTTGGAGTTGTAATGAGAGAGTTAAAGGTCTCTCAACCCTTCTGCTAATCGGGTTAGATGCTTATGGAAAATCGTCAACCATTCCCGACTAATATAAGCGCATGCCTAGAGCGTTGTTTGTGAATGAGGTTGACAAGACGGGCACCATTACTTGCGGCTGAATTAAATTTTCAACCGTAATGATTCGACCCGCGATGAACTATAATCCGAGAAGACTCATCATCACGGCATATGAAACGTACTCAGCTCCGTTGCATACCTTTGCATATACGAGGGTTATCGCGAGTCATAGGAACTTTTTCTCACGATAATGCGGGTGAAACAAGTAATTTAAAATAGAGTTTTTGCGCAAGGTAAGCACTATACAGTATACGATATGAACCTGCTTTTGAGTCACTGCGCAAGCGCGAACGCCAACTTTACGATAGTTATATCGGAATACGATATTCTGCCAGAATTATCGGGTGTTATCACATGACTCCCATCGTTTACAAGTCACGTGATCACGATAGATGGAAATTTTTCCCAACTGTGGCGGCATAGTTAGCTGGAAACTGTATATTCCCATTTGAAAAAAAGATTGAATATTTCGTATTTCCAGACGCATCAGCTGCAACAGTCATTAGTCTCGAAAGTATAGATAATATTTTTATCACGAGAGGTGGTGGTGATCTTCCCCACTGAATGGTGATCTACAGGTCGGCTTGCGGTGTTTTCCCCAAACAGGACTTTCCCATCAGCCGGACACCGCCCCGATCGGGACAAGCTCAAAGCTCCCGACTGGACTCCCACGGTTGGTTGGTAGTGTGGTGTGTGTGGAAGGGGGTGAGGTTAGGACAAGTAAGAAGGAAATACACGCGCGGTCTGTGGACCAATTGTTAGAGTGCTGTTCCGACATTCACTTGGTTTTGATCGGAGAAATTACGGAAAACTACCAACCAAAATAGTCAGCCTCTGGAATTCTCCTCCAGACAGTGGCTAAATTCGACCTAGCTGTATAGCTTGTGAAAATCCTGGCACTATGGGGACGCGCACCCTAGGACCTCCTGGTTAGAGGCACTGCAGCAGCATCAATTGAGTCTGCCAATTCCAAAACGTCTCTTGTCCACTTTGTAAACTTACCTTTTGTCAGAAGATATCTTACGGAATGGACTAAGGTTAGAAATAAACTTAACAAGAAAAACGGGATTTGCAGTACGTTTTACTAAGTGGACAAGAGACGTTTTGGAATTGGCAGACTCAGTTGATGTCGTGTGAGCCACCTCAGCCGATATGAAAAGGGAAAAGAAACGGTTTCGCTAGCTTTTGTTAAACCCTTGTCCAATCGCTTTGCAGGTACTCTACCAAATCACGATCGTCCCCGAAGCGCCGGTAGCGACTTGCAAGCCGGGGGAGTGAATTTCGCCGGCGCCGGGGGCGGGAAGAGGCGGGCCGGGCGCGCGCCGCCGTTCGCCACGGCTCGTGCTTCGCCCGGCGAGCGGGCGGCACCGAACACGTGGTCCACCGATAATGGGCGACCCGGTCACGAAATGTTAATCAGCGCAATTTGGCCGCTTAGGCGTTCTCGATTGCTGGGGGCGGCCGGGGTGCAGTCGCGAGAGCGGTGGGTGCCCCGGCGCGAGCGGAGAGGCGGGGGCGGCGGCGGAGGCCGCGGTGGCGCCAGGGGTGGGTGCGGAAACGGCTCCTACCTTTGGCCACTGGCTGAGTTATGTGCCGACCTATAGACACGGGCCCGAGGTGGTGCGTTTTGAGACGCGTCATTTGCAAGATAGTTACCGATGTGGAAAAAATATATTCGGAGCTTGGGTATTGTAGGATACTACTATTTGGTTTTTATTTCTGGTGAGTTGATTTATTTTACCTATAAAGTTTATTTATTTTACAAACTTAGGAGAAGATTTTACATTGATATTTAATTTTGCGTATTGGAAATCGTATTAAAAGCTGGAAAACGGCATTTTCTTTTGGAGAGAATTTCTCTTCTTCCTTCCTCCAATGATCCTGGCCTGTGATCGAATGATTATTTGTTAATGCTGCTTTACAAATAGATAGTGTTTAATTTTAATCTAAATCTTAGTTGAGAAGTCGTATGTGGCCAGATGACCCCATTGCACGGTGCGAGTCGCGGTCACGTCGCGTGAAATTTTTGCTGAGCAGACGGGGCGAATAATAATTTTCTCAGAATTTTACCGCTTTTCCTCACCTGTTTCGTCCTAAATTAGCCAGGAGTACTTAATATATCCACACAGAGAAATGAAATAAATCACTGAGGAGACTCGGTACATTAGAATAACACGCTCTTAATCTTTTTTGGAATTGCTGTATATGATTGATTATGAGTTACTGAAAAATATGTTTTGAGACAATGGGTTTTGTAGATTTTATATGTTGCTTTGGAAAGGAACCTACAAATGAGATAGTCATGGCTCCCGTAATCTCGCGGTTGCAGTTGAAACAAGGCATGTGTGCTTCAATTTTTACTCTACCATCGTCCTCGAATGTGTATTCGGAAAATGCAACATTTTTGGCTTATTAGAAGCATATCTATTTAATATATCTTTTAAACCATTTACTTTTACTATGATAACGTGCATGAACAGCTGGATGCGGTTGGATTTGACGACTAAACACTCGTACAAATGAATGCATAAATTAATATTAGGTTGTGTCAGGGGAAAAATGTACCTTCGCGAGCGAAATGTGTTTGTTAAGCAGAAGTGTTACTCAATAATAGCAAGAGCAATAATAGCTTAAACGTGGCAACTGTTAATAGATGCTATGCTTTTGGCGCCCTAGTCATTTGACGCAATTGTGGTCCAAACTCATCAATTGCCTCCGATACCGCACGCATGGCGACACCACATTTAACGATAGGAGAAGTAAAATCTCGCTACCCAGATGGGACTCAGAAGAAAAATAGCGTATGCGCAGTAGAATGTTTTCTTGTATGTGGAATAGCTTGTGGTGTGATCGACTCTGCGTGCACCAAATTTTCCGTTTTTCGTAGACGCAGTGAGACGAACTTTACGTACTTCGTTATATTCCGTTTGAGGCGGCTCAGCCATGTGTGTGAAGTGCCAAGAATACTAGGTGATGGTTTGCTGTACATAATACTAAAACGCTGTACAATAGCGACGGGAACAAGACCCACACCGCTTGTGCGAAACGAAATGTTTGAGGTTTTGAAATGGGTGGTATCTGGCGATAGTTTCAAACAATACTTCATTAAAAAGCTTTCGGGCAGCTCTTGGATTTCAAATCGCCTGTGAAAACCTTAAGCTTGGTGCGTATCCCTGTAGTTAGAGTCTCTATTTTAGTTATCTGCGTCATGGAAAGATTTTATCCAGACTTTCATACGGGTCGCCGGAAACCCGTATGTCCGCAGTTATTTAGAATACATGCTATTTGTCAAGCAAGTTGCGGGTTGATGTGGTGCGAAGGTGACTGTATAGCTGGTATTAACGCGTTGCCGTAACTTCTCGAATTGTGTTGTTTTCGCTGTTGGTAACGCGAGATAAAACTTAATAATGTAGGCATTTTGTTATACGACTTGCTAGACGTTCGTATGTCGTTTACAATACTACCAGCAGGATGTAGTTAATTCCTGTAAATTAATGTAATTGAACTCTTCTTTACGGACAATTCATATAAAGTGCATTAAATTTACTTAACCTCTTTATTTGGACCAGATGTTCCAATTGGATGCAGTGTAGGGTTTCATTTGAAATATATGGAAGGCAAATGCTATATTACATATGTGTCTAATGATATTTACTAGATGTTCGATACCTCGACATAATTGTAGGCCGCCGAAGACCGAGAAGGCACCGTAGTTAGGGTTGTGCGAGGGACGCCCTGAAACAGTCGAATTTACCGACATCTTGTGAAGAGTCGTTCACACCGTATCCAAGGTGCCAAAAAAATGTGAATTGGAGAAATGAGAAATAATGGATAAAACAGTGGATTTTAGAACATCGCGAACATCTCTGTATAGAACATTTACTTAGAATTAAATATCAAGAAATATGGTTCCCTGTTAAATGTAGTTCCTATTCATGAACTGTAATACAATGAGATCTGCCGGAAGAAACCATTTTATGTTCTTTCCCGTAACCCTTTGCTATAGACTACTCGTATCTCGTGCCTTCTTCCAGACTTTTTCTCTCATTTTGATATTCCAACTCGCCTTCTTTCTTCATCGCGTCTACCAACTTCTACTAATTCTCCCTTTCCCAATCTCTTTTTTTCTCTCTCGTTCACTTACGTTTTCCGTGTCCTTTCTTTTTCCATTCCTAGCCCAACATTTGCTGACGCGTGAAAGCACGTGCACACCTTCGTTCACTGCGTCCAAGCACACGTAGGGCCAAGCCGGCATCGACTACGTGTCTAGGAGCGTTTCAGGTGCTCCGTAGCCGCTTACGCACGCATCTTCGAAAACGTTCACGAGTAACGGGAGAGACGGAGGGAGAACAATGCCACCTTCTTCATTCTCCTACCCTTTCCCGTCCTTCCTTCGGCAATTTTTGCCCTTCCCATCCCTTCCTACTGCTGCCCATGACGTTGTTGCTCGTTTTGTGATCGCTGCAGCCATATATTCCCCCTTGCGGCGTAAACAGCACAATACAATCATCAATCATCGGTATCGGACTGAACATTGTCATCTTTTCTCTTGCGCGCTCCATTTAATGTCATCCGCTCGAGACAGTCCTCTCATTTGGTTGCGCCATTCAATATATTTTTCGCAGCCCCCCTCCCGACACACACACACACACACACACCAAGACCGCATTCCGCTCCCGTTTATTTCCACCTCGTGTCTCATGCAACAGTTCGTTTAATGCCGTCACGTCTTTCAATCGTTTTATTTTTATTTAATTTTTGTTTTATTTAACGTCAAAAACAGTTTAAAACAATGCGACATGCAACGGGGAGAATTGCCATGTGTGCACGTTTTCGTGAGCACTGGGATCTGTCCTAACTCATGTACATATTACATTGAATTAGGAATACAGGTAGGAATGAACGTTTTTGGCAAGGATTGATATGAAAATATTCTCTCCGGTGTAATAAAAACCATTTGAAAGGCAAGTCAGTTATAGATTTTGGCTATTACCCCCTAGTGTTCAACGTGAAGCAATCGACATACCGCAGCGAGAAAATCGTCATCCAGGTGCACACCTCACCATTCTGTCTCAACCCTCCAAATCAAAATTTTCTGAAGGAGTCTTGGGTCTTGTTCATATTGCGTATATAGTGAAGAAAAGTTTATTAACTGCGTTTCTTTATTGCACAATCTCCTTATACGTTGCCATCATGTTTAATTTGGCCACTCTGCACACATGCTCTAAGACGCCCTCTAACGCGACTCGTCTCAGTCATGCACTGCCCTTCAATTATAACTATTGCTGCACTTCCGCTACTGCAGGCTCCGTCTACTGACGCTACGGCTACCGTCAGATGTATACCCGCCCGGTTGATTAGGCGGCACGTATTACGGTGCACTGAGAGTATACAATGGTGAAGGAGCCAACAGGATCGTCCTCTCCTTGCCCATCTCTTTCTTCCTCTGCTCTTCGAACTCGTTTTATCACTTTTCAAATTTCGCCTCTTCCTCCTCCTCCTCCTACATCATCCTGTCCCAGCCTGACTCAATTATTTTATCGGTCACTCCATTGGCCGCCACTGGAGCGCTAGCGTGCAGCTGCTGCAGACTCCCTGCGGGGGGCATCGAACACGCTGCTCGTCATTCGCCTTCCCCCACCCCCACCACCACCACCACCGCCGCCGCCGCCGCCGCCGCCGCCGCCGCCGCCGCTGCTGCTGCTGCTGCCGTCGCCATCGTCATTAAACGCAACCACCACGCCTTCGTCCCCGCCGCCACTACTTCTGTAACCATCACCGCCGCCGTCGCCATCGTCATTTAACGCAACCACCACGCCTTCGTCTCCGCCGCCACTGCTTCCGTAACCATCACCGCCACCACCATCGTAATTAAACGCAAACCCCACGCTTTCGTCAACTCGACCATAACCACCACTGCCATGGCCGATCCCGCCCACGTCTGCGCTCCCCTCTCTCGCTAGCATAGTCGCTACGGACACCGCTCTCGCTGCCGCCACCGCCAGCGCCACCGCCACTGCCACTGCCATTGCCACTGCTACTCCCATTCCCTCGTCCACCGTCCCTCCCATCGCCACGGTCACCGCTACTACCACAGTCTCTACCTCCTTCCACTCAACAAGCACTGCAACTGTCATTGGAGAAGCCGCAGTCATCTGCCTTGTACCTCTTCCTGCACTGCCAAGTTTACCATAACCCATCGAATGCAGAGCGATTACTTCCACCACCACCACCATCGCAATGCCGCCTTTTTCCCAATCCATTGCCGCCTATGACGGCCCTCTACCCCTTTCTCTCCTAACCGCGGCCCGCTCTCGCCACAACCACCACCGTGCGCTCGTCGTCGACACGACTCGCGGCGTGGCGCGGCGGGACGCTATCCCCTAAAATATGACGGCCGGTGTCCGGGCCGTGTTTAGAAAATAGGCTGACAGAAACGGTTCCTTACCGGGCGCGTGCGCCGCCCGCGTCGTCACTTAGGCTTAAGGCGGCCCCGCCCCCTCGGGGCCCCCCGCCCGCTCCCGGTGACCGGCGCGGCGCACCGGCCGGCCAGCCGTGGCGGGTGCGCACGCGGGACCCTTCTGCTCGCGAGGCGGCTTGCTTGGAGGCTTGGTGCGATGGCCTGGTCTTCCATGCGGTAGTCGCACACGGGTGCGTAACGGCCGCGTCGCAACCTCGCACATTTGTATTTGTTTTTGGCCATTATGTGTTCCCTAAAGGACAATGGCCTCTGCGGCGTTAGATCACGGAGTTCGTAGTCGGTCACCCAACCAGGAAAGCGCCGGGGCGAATCCAGCCGATCGTTTTGGAGGGGCCATCATAGATTTTTGTTAAATAAAAAACATTTGTTATTATATTGTATATTATTTTTGCCGTCTATACAATATACACTATACAATATTACTTTTTGACACTATACAATATTATTTTTTAAATGATTGCATAATTCTGAGAAATAAATACTTAATCAATTTTGCCAAATAAAAGAAGGTAACAAACGAAAGCACTAGGCCTTCTGGGAGAGGCCATTTCCCCATGCCCCTCCCGAGTCCGCCCCTGGAACTCGCGATGTCTGGAATTCGCTTACCCTTCGTGAATTCACGTAGTTAATGAATTCGACTGGCGACCCCGGCTTTGCGGTCGTGGTCTCTAAGTAGAACCATCCCACCATACGCCTGGATAATTGAGGGAAACCACGAAAATCCCGGTCAGGATGGCCGGCACAGGGATTGAACTCGGGGCTCCGAATGCGAAGTCGTGTACGCGGGGCTCCGAACGTACGCCTAAGCCACTTCGCTCTATCTCTCGCTAATAGTATAGACATTTTTACAAGAAATGAATATGATTTTTATAGTTAAAAATGTTCAGATTAAATTATTTAAATTAACATTTAATTGGCTTAACTATGTTTCATTTAAATTTGATCTCCTGCTAGCCCGTATTTTACGTTTTGGAATCCTTGCGATGTTAGAGAATCCTTTCTGGTCAAGTACATACTACCTGAAATATCTGATGTTCTGAAGAATGAATAATTGTTACTGTTTCTTGTTCTATAACTGTACGTTCAAAATGCGATCGGACGCATCTTGCGCGTAGCAACGCGACAATTCGCTGTCCATTCACATTGCCGAAAACCAGTCTCTTCAAAGGATAAATTAGTTAGTTGTAAATCTGATTCAGTGCAAATCAGCCGGATAAGTCGAATATTTTTTGTTCGTCACTTTATTCTTTTTTACCTTTGTTTGTAATTTCAAAAAGTTTAATGAAGTCGGTATATTCGCGAGGAGAATACTCTCTGCGAGTTCAGTCCTCCCTGGGGAAACGTGAGAGAAGACTACGGAAGTAGAAAACAAACTTTCTCTAGTGCGTCGGCGAGTGCAAGACTGCATTAGCGCCACTACCGCCGAAACGAAGTCAACGGCAGCACGTCGCGAGTGAATACCGAATCCGGGAGGACTGCCCTTTCAGACCTCGTGCGGATGGACGGAGTGTTCCAGGATGGAGGGACCGGAGTGGGCCGGGAACAACTCAGTGAGTAAGGATTGTTTCCGCGCGCGTCAACTACTGAAGTCATCCGTATCGTAAGTGTAGTTTATGTTATATCTCGGGTGGTGTACATCCATTCCCTGCTGGAACGTGAGAGCAGAGTACTAGTCGGTTTGCTGGTTTTCCTCTCCACGTATCTCCTCTAGCGGGTCACTATCTTTGCTGGGGCAAATTAAATTACCGACAGGTTTCCCTCCATATAAGTGGGTTATAACGAGACGGGGAAGTAAGGATGGGAATAGAGCGCGCGGTCTCTCGCGATTTTGTTATACTGCTGCTGCAGCATTCGCTATGGACAAGCGGACCACGAAAACTGAGGATCAGAGCAACCGAACGGTACCATTCTCGTCCAGGTACGTAGCAAATGTCGAAAATTCGCCAACGCCGAGACTCGAACCCTGTGATCTGTCTGGCGATGATTGTGCCGCTGAGCGGTCGCAGCCGGTCCAGGCACGAGTGGGCGGCATTAGCGCCGGGGGCGGGAGGGCGGGCGAGGGCCGCGAGAGCTATGCCGTGCAGCAGGCCGCGCGCGCGGCACGCCGCCGCCGCCGTGGTCTATGACCGCATTCCACGCGGCGCGCGCGGATCGAAGGACGCTCCTCTCCGCTCAGCTCCGCTCCGCTCCGCTCTGCTCAGCTCCGCTCGTCGCGCGGACGCCCAACCTCTCGCAGCGGCGGCGGCGACGGCACACAAATCTCCCGCTGGCGCCGCCGCCGTCGCCGCCGCTCGTCGCCACCGCCGCTCTGGACTGCGCGTCGCGCTGGGGCCCGCCCAAAATGGCGACCGTTCCAGCGGCAACCTGTTGGATCACGTGCTCATCTAACAGTCAGTGACACTGCTGCGGCGCCTTTTGCAACTCCAATGGCTTGTGGCCTGGGTTTTTATGACAGTCGGATTTGTGCGTGTGGATTTTTACGTGGGATGATTTAGAAATATATTTGAAGCTATGAGATTGGTGTTCAGTACGTTGGCATCATCGGTTAGTGTAGGCATTTAAACGTACGCTTCTATTTTACTCTCATTTCCCTTCTCTGTCATGTTATTTTTTCATGGTGTAGGTTTCGCAGCGGAAAATCCACGTATTTAAATTGTATATTTGATGTAATTCAATCGTTGTTGTTCATGATATCGTAGATACTAAGAATAAAGTGATTGTCAGTTATTGATCGGACTGTTCTTTTAGACTGAAATGCAAAACGAACTATATGTGTTGGGGATTCATGTTTCTCCCAAAATATCTGGAAGTAATTTAGTTCACAAATTTGATATTCCTTCTTATCATCAACTGTAAAATATGAACTGAAATCAATTGTCAAAGTCAATTGTACATTTGGCAAAACTATCACGATCTAATTTTATTTCAGGTTCATCATATTTACAATTCCGCAAGTACAAGTCTCTTACGGTTTTCTTCGGAAAAAAGGTATAACTTAATGAAGTATCGTAGCAGTTGGTCACGGATGAGTCGGAACTCCGCTCCTGTCCTCTCCCCCTCTGAACACCGTGATGAGACTTCCCCAGTCAGTCTGATGGCCTGCCGGTCCGCGGACAAGCAGCCGGTCCGCATCATCGGTTGTGTTCCACATCGCTTCCTTCCCATTACCTTGCACACTACTCCAGGATGAAGCAAAGACTCGAAATGACCGTAAACAATGCGGTTAAGAGAAATCTATTGTGCCTATAAAAAAACTCCAGGCTTTCGTGGCAGTGAATATCCGGTCTTTCGATGCCTCAATTAACTGTCGATTTCCCTTATTAATAAATACGTTTTCATATGCACGATTCCTCTACTAGGCGGTACTTCCACCGCGTAAAGGAAAGTCGAGATCGAAACCAAGGAAGGGACGGTGTTTCCGGTCTCGTTCGGGAAGCACGGCACACCTTTAAGAAGCCGCAGTTTCTTGCCGTCCCTGACCGTAAGGCATGTACCTAGCACAACTGCACGCCGCTGCGTAGAGAAGTGAACGATTTACGAGGCGAGACGGGTGGAGGGGAGGGGAGGGGAAGGGGTTTGCGATGCCCCGGGGAGGCTGTGTTGGGTGCGGTCCGGGATGGTCGAGGCGAGAGGGGCGGGCGCGGTCGCTGCTCGGGGTGATGGCCGAGCGGGAGTTGGGTGAGGCGGGTTGGGCGGAGAGGGAGGGTTGGGAGGGGACGGTGGGGTTTGGGACGCCCTGCGGAGGCTGCGTTGCGTATGGTCCGGGGTTGTCGAAGCGAGAGGGGTGCGCGTGCTGGCTGCTCGTGGTGGGGCGGGGGTAGGGTGAGGCGGGGTGGGGCTGGGAGGGAGGGGTGGGGGAGAGGAGGGGATTTGCGACGCCCTCCGGAGCCTGCGTTCGGTGCGGTCCGAGGCTGTCGGGGACCATCGGGCCTCAAGAGCGCACGCTGTCGCCTCGCCCGCCGCGACACGGCGAGCCCCGAGCCTCCACGAACTGCCCTGCGGCGCGTCGTGGGCGGGGCGGAGCGGCGCGGGGCAGGGTGCCGGGCGACGGGAGGAGGAGGAGGAGGAGGTCCGGCGGGCGTGTGCGGGAGGACGGGAGCTGCACGAGTATTGCACACGCACACGCGCGCTCCGTTCAGCTCGGCGTGCCGGGGGCTGGCTTAGTTGCGTGCTAGCCATCCGGTGCCGTGCGTCGCCTCCAGCTGCCGTCGCCGCCGCCGCCTCCTCCGCCGCCACCGCCGGTGCCGGGTTCGTGGCCGCGCTCGCGCCCTCGCCGCGCCACGGGTCACGCGGGTTCGCCCGGTGGCGACGCGCGCGCGTTCGGTCGTACACGCGTGTTGGCGCAGCCGGACTCCCGTCCGCCGGCCGGCGTCGCCGCCACCCTCCCGCAACACGCGTGACAGTTGGACTTCGACGCTTCCAACTCAAACTCGGACTTGCGATTTGGGCGCTGCTCGCCATTTCGCCTCTTCACTTATGATCGCGGTGACACCAATGTGATATGACGGGGACCACGTTACTGTTTTCAGAAGAATTATCTGTAATGAGACTGCTTCCGCGTAGTAGTGTATAGAAGGCCATTAGCTGTGCGTGCTGGCTGGACTTGGTGTCCATTTCGAACTGTGTAGTGTTTGGTGTTGTGTGAAGCAGAATGCTTTTGTGTATCATGTGGATGTTAAATGTGGTTCAACTGTGCGTGCATTATATTTTTCTGAGTGCTGCAAAACATCCTGAAGTTTGCGTCTTAGTTAGGACTTGTGACTTGTAGTTTTTCGAAGTAGGTGTGGAGTGTTGTAATATGCGCTATTATTCAGCACTAGACTATTATATTCACTGTTTAGGACTTGTGGCAGCTTTTGTAACGTGTAAATTTTACGACTGTTTGTATTTTGTTCTTCAGCATAGAACTCATACGCTTATTATAGAGATCTACTTGCAGTTTTTTCTATGTTAACAGTTAATCCCTAACACTTGAATTCCATGTCTAGGTCTATTAACAAACTTACTGAATTGTGATAGGCGTGCATCTCTATTACTGTGATTTTTAAGAAACCCGTAACTGTCATTGTTCCTAGTATCGATGTTTATTAGTATTTCTAAATATCTGATTCCTGTGATTTAACGCACGCTTACTTTGTGCCTCGAATCTGCTGCCTTTATTGTTGATACGGTATCAGTTCCTGAAGTGCGTCGACACCTTCTAACTCCGAAGTGACATTGTGCTATTACAACTCCTAGAACCCCTTTCGCGAACAGTGGTAACACAACATTCTTCGGACCGTGTGCTCGTGCCGTGTGAACGCGCCTCAGCGACGTCGTTTAGAAGACTAAAATATTTCCACGGGTACGTGGAGAACGAGCAGCGCGTACAGCTCAAGAGGGAGAGAGCAAGAGAGACAGAGAAGCGTTCGGCGGCATCCGAGCGACGCAGATAGCGTTTGCACGCGCGTGCCGCTCACCCGGCGTTCGAAAAGCGCGCTCTCGTCCGAGACGACGGCGTCGTCGCCCTCCCCAGCCGCCGGCGAAGGCCCGGCGTCCAGCCCCTCCGCGGGCCCCGCCCGGCCCCGCCCCCGCCTCCGCCGCGCCACGCCCGGCGCCCGCCCCGGGCGCCACCGCTGCCTCACCAGCACCCAGCTGCAGAGGCTGGCGGCGCTCGTGGAGCGCGTGAGCGGCGAACGCTCCGGCGCCCAGCTGCCGCCCGCGCGAGCCGGCGCGGAGGACGCGACACGCGGAGGGTGAAGTGGACGAACGCATTGGACACTTGTGCGAGACGTGTTGGGACATTGGCCCAGTCCCTGCTTCTCGACGGCATCGTCATCGTTACCGATGCCTTCACAGTCGATTGCGAACTCGAAGGCCGGTATCAGTCAGAGCATGATTTTCGAACTTCGCATTGATTCTTCCTAATTCATTAGAAGTCGGACCGTCGGGAAATCACCGTCACCGTTGGCGTTAACGACTCGATAATTGTCGCAGACAGCGATCGTGTGTTGCCAGCGTCGACGACAAGACTCCGTCTGCTTCTCGAACTTGGCGCCGATTCTTGCTCATTCAACCGGACGATCGTATTGCGAGACCTGTTGTGTGAGAAGCGATCTAACACAACCTTAGCATGCAAAACAACCACGTCGCCTGTTTCGCCACAGGCAAAATCCCGGAGCATCTGTTTGCCCCCGGCGCCAGCCTGCACCCCATCGGTTTCAACGCCTCCCCCGGACCCTCGAATCGTCCACGCGTCGACGCTTTCCAAGGCCAAGACTTCGCGATGATCTCAGAAGCCGTCGCTGCGTCGGGATCGCCCCGTCCGCCCGTGGCTCCGGACGCGCGCCCCGCGGGGCGGCCCGGGGAGGCGTTGCGGCCGCAGCCACCGCCCACGCCCTCCATCTGCAACGCCACTTTCGCGCGCCCGCCGCCACGTGGGCCTGCGTACGTCTTCTCGAAAAATTCAACGTTTGGCGGCCGGCCAAGGAGCCACGTGAGTTGCCTTCGGGCGCGCGCTCGACGCGGCCTGCCGCTGCGTCTGTGGGCCGCGCGTTTCGCAAGACGCGCGTCTCGCGAGCGCACGCGCGCGCTTCGAGTTGGGCGGCGGTGGACGTTTCCTGCGCGGCGTGGAATGCAACCCAGCGTCATCACGAGTTCCTGCGTTCTTGTGGATGCTCGATGTTGTTTCGTTTTCAGATGTGTTGGTTGTTGTTGGTTTTGAATCAGCCTATTTACATTATTTTTTCAAATCTATTGCCGTCATTCCTTCCGTCTTTCATTGGATTACACTGAAAACATGGCATCTACCAACTGGTACTGTAACCCTGTTGTTCATTTGGAGGAATTTGTTTCCAACGCCGTATGGCGAATTCTTTGCGGATGAGTAATCGAGTTATATACGTGCACAAGTGTTGAAATTTGTGATATCACTTCGATTTTTCGTTACGAGACGCGAGAAGTACGCAATCGAAACCCACAACTTATGATTCGCGCGAATATTTTGCGTCTCTGTGGAGATGACTGATGCATCGGCTGGAGCCTCTACGTGTCTGCGCCGGAGTTTATTCCTGTGTAATTGACGTGGCCGTGCGGACGGTGGCAGACAGGCCGTGAGAGGCGCAATGTGCGAACGACACGCGGCAGCTACGCACTCACGCGCGCATACTACGTGCGCGGTGTCTGATATATGCGTGGAATTGCGCGTTGTGTTAATTGATGCGAAATCACCCGTGATGTACTTATCGATGTTTTGCTGTGGCACTGATGAATTTCATATCTTGCGGGCCGTAGGCGCGTTGTTTTTCTCCATCCTTCTACGTTTGTAGGAAACTTGTTTGTGCGCCTAGATCGTTTGAAGGGAATGTTTTCGAAGTTCAGTTCGTCGTTCAGTTACGAATTCCGCCAAGTGTTAATACGCTCCCGTTCCGTCGGGTTATTAGGCACGTGATGC
>JAHLJT010008446.1:75164154-75276708 GCA_031308135.1 Acheta domesticus | reverse complement strand
TCGGCAAGGCGAGGTCCATCACACGCGCATTCTAGTATAGCGCAGCTAGGAGCGGTAATCCTTAAACTTTACTGATCGATAAGACACACTTTATGTTCCCCCTAAAGACGAGAGAAAACGAAAAATTTGACTTGTTGAACCGGGAGAGATATTCCGACACTAGACCTCCACTTTCTGCCGAGTATTTCCGCTACCATTCTGGTATTCGTAACCATTGTTGTTCCAACTGTAGATATTAGGGAGTTAATTGCGCGTATTTCGAAACAAGTTATACACTGTGAACTGAACTATTATATCGTTGAAGAGTGTAGTTTTTTGTTGTTTCTTGGACAACAAAATCCATTTTTTTCTTTCAATCTTCCGGGCTGCTTTTGGCTACATTTCGATTTACATATTGTTTAGCTACTGAACCTTTTTTTCACTTTCGTCTCTTTGACGTCTTCAGTGAAGAAAACGAAAAAAAGTGTCTTGGTCATGAATCCGTGTTCCTGTAATGTTCGTGAGAATGATGTTTTCTAAATGAAATTAGTAAGAATCTTCGAATAGAAATCGCTTGTTGAGTTACGTAAGTTATATTATCAGTGGATGACTCAATTAAGACTATTTATCTTCGCACAGCTGTATTTCAATCGACTACTGGAGTCATCACATCCGTGAAGAGGCACAGTGATTCTGAGATTGTCGAGGGAACGTCTGGTTTACAGCAAAGGAGGAGTGGTTGCTGTCTGTACTGCATCAATTTCTGAACAGGTCGCATCGCCCAGTCATGTGGAATACCATCAAATTCAATGCATCCCGAATCGCTTATGTCGGCATTATGTGCTAATTTGTGAGATTCATGCCACTTGAGTGGGCGGAGTCGCAGAGTCTCTTCAGCCAACCTCACCGGCGCTACACACTGTTCCATCTGGATTGAGATTTTTTTCCTCACTTGAGTCTTGCAACACAGGAAAAGAGAATATTCTCTGTGTATCGTGAGGAGTACGTTCCATATTCTTGCTTTCGTCATTTGAAAATAAATCTTTTGCTTGAGTCTACCCATAGTTTTGGAAAGTTGTTCAAAGACTCAACCCCGACCAGGGACATAACTAGGATCGTTTTCACCCTGGGCAAGAAATCTGTAGGGCGATAAATTCTTGCTTTCAAAAATAAAGAGATTCAATTTAGAGCCGATTCCCAAACCGGCTCCGGGATATACATTCCACTTGTTCCCCTAGTTACATCCCCAACTCCGAGATGTATTATTAGGCATTTTGATTTTAGCACAGACGCAGAACGCCACCAAATATTTCTTGACTTTCATATTCCCCTTCAGGGACCCAATCGTCTCAGTTATTTATATTTGCCACTTGCATATTTCCCTAACTGATTGAATAAAGGATGTTATTAGGACGGAAATTTAATTTTGCCGGGCGTTAAACCAGGGTTCTTTAATGTGCCACAAGCCTGACAGAGCACAATGAGAATTTTTCCGCCCTTCGAAAATACACTGCCTCCAGTCGGGTTTGAACCCGCATAGTCGAGTTTACGAAGCCAGTGGAACTACCCTATATCAGTGGGTTGCACTTCATCTTGTATTCCATATAACCATCTAAATCATCATTCATCATTTCATGTGTTCCCAGAAAAACCAAAGTACAGCATCTATGTTCTTCGTCGAGGATTCGTCAGAGACACGCCATGAGAAGAAAACACTTTCAGTATATTTTAGTGTCAATGTTTTGGAATATAGATCAAAACTGATCCTTAAAACCGCGTCTGGCGGAGGAGCAAGGGGTTGCAGGATACGAGGACACAGCGACGCATTCACGAGCGCTTGCGGTTGGCCAACGGCTATTCGCGCGGCGTCGCGTTCGCGCAGGGCGATTCCCTCGCGAGGTGAACAGACGCGCAGACGCTTTCTTGCGCTGGCCGCAAAGCTCCGTCCCGTCCCGCACCACCCCGCTCCTCCCCGCACCGCCCCGCACCACCTACGCAAAGCGACACACGACATTGACCTCGTTTTACATATGTGCATTTGTATTTGCCTACGGCGGACGTGGAGAAATGTTCGTTTGTCAGGTGTGACAGAGGAGCGTATCCTGTTCGCTTTGGGTAGGAACGTGTTGAATGATAGGTTGAACTTTTGAAAAAGTCCGATGTGAAAGGTTCCTTGTAATAGGCTGTCTTGGCAAATATTTGTTCATCGTCTGCAAAGCATCGTAAGTTTGGGAGATCATTAATGAACAATAGATCCCTATAAGAAGATTGCTGCATGTGGTGGTCTACATAAAAGCTCCGGGTCTGCTTTTGGGAGGGAAAGATAATAGATTTTTCATATCAAGTGAGTGAGTGACTTCTTGGGCTGTTTTAATTTACCGCCATATTAGGTTTATATTGATTAATATTGTAATGATTTGAAACTTTACTTTCCTATTTTTCTTGCTTTTGTCAGAACAAGAGCGCCACCAGATATCCAGACAAAAGATAATAAATTGCAGCTGGAATTAAAATATGAGGAAAAACTGGTTTCGTTTCCTTTTCATTAAAATTTTACTAGGTCTGCTGTGTGGTAACTAACAGAATTTACTTACTGGAATACCACTGTAATGAAAACTAGACTTTGAAATTTTATTGTAATCTTCCCCCTCTAAATTCAAATTTTTCATTTGTCAACATCTAGCACTGAATAACCTTCGGGGGTTATTATTCGGGGGTATTTATTCCCCCGCTTCGTGGCTCGTGACTCCTGAACTAAAACCTGGACTGGACTGGAAGGCGTCGAACGCCAGACATCACCCCTTAATGGAAAACGGAGGGAGATATCCTTCCCATGTTAAACTAGGGACATTTTCTCTAATTGCTTTGAAACTAGCGAGTTGAAACGACAACAGCAGAGATCAGGATTTTATTCACACGCTGAACAATTTTCATTCTTATAAAACCATTATTATATGATTTACAAAGTTGTTAAAAACGTATTTAAAACACTTGTCATATTTCTCTTAATATTTCTTAACCAGAGAATAATTCAGTATAAATACAATGACAAAAAATTATGTTCTTTAAATTTCAGCCCTCTTTCTTAATTTTGTGAAAATGTTTCTTTTAATGCAACGGTTTGAACATAAGATAACAGACTTCTAATTTCCTTGGAGACAGGTTTCCTCCGTGTAGGGGTTACTTCTTATTGAAAAAAACACCAAAAAAACAAACAAACTTACAATAGAGGTAAGACAGTAAAATCGGGCTTCACGGAAAGACAAATTTAAGTTGAATTCTTTGATGTAAAGAACGAAAACATCATTTTTGAATCCTGAACCCCTACCGCCCCTCCTGTCCTGAGAGACACCATCCCTTCTTAGAGCTTTTAATTATCATTGAAAAAAAGTTAGAATTGACGTCAGTCAGTAAAATTAAAAGCTTGTTTTTGAAAGATAAAATTTTACATGATTTTGAAAAGAAAATTAGTGGTGAAACACATACTTTCTCGCATTATTTGTAACGTTTTCAGTTATCAGAAATTCAGACAGTTCAACGAAAACGAGACCGCGCAGTTTTGTAAGCTTCCTTTCGCAACACAAGGACAAGTTTATAACTAAAACTCTCAAAAAATCTGGATCCCTTTGGAGAAAATTTTGAAACTGTTGTTGAGGCTTCTTATCAAGTGCCCATAAAAATCAAAGTACCGTTTCAAACTTGCAGAGCATTCAGTTCGTTCAAATCGATCGGGATATATCAATTTTGGAAAAAATAGTTTGAACGGTTGAGGTGCTAGCGTTGACTTCAGAGAGATGGGCAGACAGATAGACACGTTTTACTGTCAATCGAAATTTCGGTACCTAGGACCCACAAAATGAATTGGACCAAGTGGAGAAGAAGTGTCCTGAACTAAAACACATCGTAGGACACATAATGTGTTACAGAAAGCAATTTACATTTAGTAACACAATTTATCCACTTTTTCGATACCAACGCCCTACAATACTAGATTTTATGACGCCGATAATCGTCGTTTCCCGCGACAGCATTACAGTATTTTCTCCTTGCTAGGTTTGTAAAAAAGCGCGAAAGTAAAAACTAAAAATCGAACTACATTTAAGTATTTTACGTTTTTTCAAAGTTATTTTCAATTTTTTCAAACCGAATGGGTTGTTTCGAGCCAGGAAAAATTTAGTCCACCCCGGTGAGAGGAGTCGTTAGAGCAGAGGAGTTGCCGGAGCGAAAAGGAACGAAAACAGAATGGAAATAGACGTGGATGATTTTACTGAAGCTCTTCTGCTGCGAGGAACGGGCGACCCGCGGCCGTATTGCATCGAGACCAGCGACTCCCGCCCGCCGCCGCCACAACCCCGAAGCTCGTTTGCATGCTCCAAGTACGCCATCGCGCGTGTAGGCCTAATTGAAGGTTTTAGGATGATAATGTGACAAACCGCTCTGAAACAGATTCCGCGATATCGCTGCTTTAATTTGCATACTGTCCTGCGTGCTGTTTTCCTCCTCTGTGTTATTATTAGCTGTTATTAAGCTTGTGACTATATATAGATTTCGAATGAATGCATATTTGAAATTATTTTTGTTCTTACGTTTTTTAACAATTTTATCGAAATTTGTTTCAATTATTGTCAAGCTTCGTACATTTAATTTACGACGAAACGCGTGTTAACCTGATGTATCTCAAGGGAATTAACACTTAATAATTTCACCTTAGGTATGCAATTTATATTCGTATAAAAACATGACAATAGGTTAGTTTAAATCATGAATTTGCAGTGTATTGTGGGTGCTTTACCTGTGTAAAGTTGGCATAGTATTTTGAGGATATCACCAAAGCAAGAGAGAGCTTTTATTTGGGTAACACTATAGCATTTTGTGTGAAAGGGTCATAATTTTGAGACTTTGCTTCGAGTGTAAATGATTTCCACTGTAACAATACATAAGGGCGATTTTATTTGCCTGAGTTGATTTCTTCAAAACAATACGTTTAGGTCATTGTGAGCAGAAAACCTAATTCAAAGTATGCGTGTCAACTAAAACATTTGTGACTCGTATTTACTCCATAATACCGAATGACTTTCCCGACCGAACAAAATGTAACGATATATTGAACAATGCGATAATTAGCATTCCTATATTATTCCTAATTTACCAGCCAGACATTTAATTTTACGTCCGAATCTCCACGTCGTACCATTTCGAATCTTGGTTCTCAGCTTAATCCTTGGTCGACTGCACTGAAGATGCGCCAGCCGTGCCCGGTCGTTACGGTATCCTTATAAGGGCTTGCCGGAGACGAGTTGTAGCGCTACGCTTAGGGTTTTTTTCGGTTTCGTCAAGCTGGGAATGCTCTCCAAAAAATGGCCCGAAAATGCGTGCCCTATTGTCTTCCAGTTATTGTGTAGCAGCTGTTACGACACTATTCATGTTTGCGTTGTTTATTTATTTGCATAAAAATGTTGTGTAATTTGAAAAGAAATTACTTTGAATAATATTTGGATTGGAAGAGTTTATTTATTGAAGCTAATATTTTTAGAAATATTTTCACTTAATTAAATTAATTTTGTTGGGAGTAATATTTGCGTTCAGTGCAAATGAAAGAAGAAGGAAAAGGTGTTTGCCTTCAATTCATAAAAAAAATAAAATGATAATGAAAAGTCCTTAATCGGAGTTTCGGATAAATCACGCATCAATTGCTTGTAATGTTCAGGTACAAAACTGTATTACAAAAACAATACCGACTTATAGGATGTATATTGTAACACAAAGCCCGTTTGCTTAGTGACATGATGAAAATTACGACCACTGTTTCCAGCCATGAATGGATTTTCAATCGGTACTAACTTGTTTCACCAATTTGATTTGGTCATGAGTTTTCATTAGGTTCTTAATATGAAACTTCATGGAACTCATTACAACACACCGTTCTAATGAACGTTGAAATGGAATACTGATAGCTCAGAAATTGGCGAGAGTCTACTAGTTAATGAACAAGCAGATAATTTGAGAATGAGCGTTTTTGATCCGTTCTGGTCGCGAAATGTTATATGTGTTGTAAATTTTGCCTATCTTTGTAATTTCACGTCCCAGGAAGTTAGGAAAACTGCATTTTACCTGGCGTTTGGTATTAGATGCTTATATTGAGAGCGCACATTGCTTACAATGAAATATTTTGTATTGAGAAATAGCTGATGTAATATGTTTCAATTTCCTGCAAGCTTCGATATCTCACCTACAATTTCAATCAGTTAGCTTCTTTGAACAAGAGGTCATCGAACTGTATTCCTACTTACATTCGGTTGATTTAAATAGAGGTGTTTTGTATAAAAGAAAAATTGAAATATGAGGAGTCGAGTATTTTGTTGTGTAATACATTTTCAACGTAGTGTAATATGCTATATATCACAATATAGAATGATGATAATTAATTATTGTATTTTTAGTTCGAATGTCATCATACGTTCAATTTGAATTTTACTTAAAATATTGAAAATACGCAAAATAGTGTGAATTAAAATTGTTAGATTTCTGTATAATCATGAATGATGCGTTTCAAAGTTAGTATTAATTTCAATAATCATCCAAATATATTTCTACAATGGGTCGTAGGACTGAAATGATACTACATCTTACACTAAGATTCTACTATCTAAGTGACACCAGAAAAACTCTTAGACCGTCATGTTTGCCAAATTGCACGGCCCTAAGCATGAGAAGTACGACTTCCAGTCGTTTTCCTACACAGAAACGAAGTTCCAGAGAGAGTAACACGAGTTTTGCATTTTATCACTTCATTTCAGGGTGCTCGAGAAACGGAAATTGTGATTCCCAAGTCCAAACAATTACCGTGGAAGATTAGTTTCTACCTACTTAATGGTCTTAAACAACCGAAGCAAATTCTGAGCCCAAGGACCGTGACATAGCATTCGGCCAGTGAAAGCGAAGAACTAACTCGAGTCAGTGAAGTGAAGAACCCGGAATGGTTCTACCAAACAAAATATTTCAAATTAAATAATACGAGAAATACATGAAAGCTGTATTTAATAACATGTGAATATATTTTTCCTCACAAATTAGATAAGATTTGTCATTTGTGTACGAAACCAGAACCTCCAAAATAACTTAAGCCCAAAAATTGTTTATGACCTTTTGCTTTTAGAATGGTATTTGTTGCTAAGTTGTCACTCTTCGGTTGTCAGTAAAAATTGTTTCTGTGGGGGAGTGTAACTTATGTACACATTATCGTGGTTGCTAATAGATGAATGTGGGATATAGCAGACTTTATTATTTATACTACGCAGAAGTGAAACATCATGATCAAGTTATATACCTGTCATTTAGAATATTAGATATTTTCGGTAAAACACTTGTTTAACAGAGAGCAATGATACTGAAATTGCTTCTCTGTAAAGCATATTTGTTTGAAGCTTCAGTGGATTTTGACAACCACTTAAAATGAAACACAAGTTCCCAAAACTAATGTATCATTGAATTTCAGGTATTTTAAATGCCTGGTTTGAAAAGTAGATGTGTAGGTGCAGAGAAATTTCGAGAAGTATGGTCGGCAGTCATTTCGATTACTAGTCAAAATGATGACGTCAGCATGACCAATATCCGGGAAACTTAAAATTTAGAAAAAGTAGGAAAATAAAAAAGCAGAAAATATACAAATATACAAGGAAATGGTTTATAATATCAAAATATCCGAATTTGGTATAACACTCTACTCGGACGGAAGGAATCAATGATTTAAAACTTTTCTTTCAGAAACTAAATGTATGTATAGTTATAATTCAATTAATATTTAATATTAACATTCCTTTTAAAGTGTCATGGAAGTTAAATACGTAGATTCAGTGGCGCATCAAAGGAGGTGTCTAATGAGGCTCAAGCTCCCCAACCCCGAGAAGCCGATGACGTATTCACAAATATAGTTTGTACTTTTTTTTTTCTAACGAGACCCATTCAGTATGTCCGTTGAATACGTTATATATTCCAAAACATTGTACATTCAGCGTAAATGAAAAATTCTCTAAAAGAAAACCTCATCGACTGGACCTTTCACCTGTCTCTCCCGTTCCCCAGAAATGGTTGCGCCTATGCGTAGATTATAGATAAATAACTATGCATTTTCCCTCACTGTTACAGAATTAGTGCTAAAAGAAAAAAACTATTCACTTATGGTGTGTTGCGTTCAAATTTCAAATCACATTTTGTAACGTCTATATTACTAATTTCCAAAATGCGCATAAATTGCCAATTCCCAAAATGGCTTTAAAACTATGCCTTTTGCAAGGAGTCTATGGTTTTGTGTGATTCCCAGGAACAATCAATCATTTTCAACTTTGAATTGTGTCATTCCGCCTATTTTCATACTGCGCATAACGACTGAATTCTCATACTAAGCGCTTAAATGCTTACGACACATCTGACGTCATGCTACATCAAGGCTCCAAGGAAGAGTCCGCCCTTTATTAAATATTTACTATTCACTTGAGTTATAGAACAATGTTTTCCATGGTCTTAGTATGTAAAGAACTGTTGTAGTAAGGTATGTACGATAGGTACAGTGTTACTGCAGTACTCGTGAAGATTGTTGTTGTTTATATATTTAATTTATTGTAGTGACATTCAAGATTATTCTATGTGTTCTTCTTGAGCAGTGTGCGTGTGACTTTCAGGAAAACCATTTTGCGTTGTTTTGTTCAGCTGAATTGTTCTGCTGCAGGCCATTAGATACTGTATTAGATATGTTAATAACTCGCCGTAATAAATACAAAGGGGAAATGCTCTAGAAAAATGAACAGGAATTTCAGAGAAAAAGAGATTTCTGTGATAAGTGCTCTGAATCTGTCGCAACAAGTATCCTGCAAGCAGGCGGCATCGCAGGCGCAAATTTGGCAGCGGCTGCGGGAGCGGCGATGACGACGAGGGGCGCGTGTGTCGGCGTGGGGTCGGTGCTGACCTGTGCTCACTGACCTCGTGGAGGATCTCGGGAGACTGGCTGGTGACTCGCTTCCTCGCCTCGCCACCCGCCCGACCCACCCACCCACACATCCACCAACCCAGCCAACCATCCAACCCACCCACCCTCCCTCTCACCAACCCAACCAAGCATCCGACTTACCCACCCACTCACTCACCCTTTCATCCACTCACCCAGGTGCCGGTGCGCGCGCCTTGCCGTCTCTGGCTACCGCCGACCGGGAGAGGTGGAGGTCCTAGGGTTCAAATCCCCGACGGCGGCAGGATTTTCGACACTAGCTAGACAGCATATTTTCGACACTAGCTGGATAGAAATCATTCACTGTCTGGAGGAGAATTCTAGCGGCCGGCTGCTCTGATCGGTAGATCGCCCGTGAACACTAGGCGAATGCCGGACTAGTGCCCTAACAAACGGGCCACGAACTGCACGCGATCATTCGTTCCTCTTCCTTGTCCTATTCTCATCCCTTTTTATACACAGACGTACATGCACTACACCACCGCACATGCCAGGAGACCTGTCAGGAGCTTAGAGTTTGTCCCGGCTGGGGCGTTGCCTCGTTGATGTGAAATGCCTGGGGGATCCCCATTCGCCGATTATAGGTCGGCGCCGGATCTCAACAACCAGCGGAAGATCATCGTCACTTCTCGAGGAAAACATTTGCACTATACTTACGTGTCTAATGACCTTAGCAGTTAGCGCACCGGGAATCACTAATCATTAAATCAAAATCCTCATCCGGTGCCCCGTTCTTCGTTGCCCGCTCTGGCCGCCGGGATATCTACACATACGAGTAGTTCTGTGAAGTTACACAAGTCGTAATTAATGTTTTCGGAGAATTGCTACAACTATTGTGATTGTAGCAAAGCACAATTACCTATTTATTACTTTTGCTACTATTACAAATTCATATGAAATTTATGTTGATCAAAGCTAGCTGTCGGTAGGGATCTCGGTGTTAGCTCTTTTTCCCCTGTTATTCATTCCACGATTTTTTTATCGTCATTCAAATCATCGTCACTATCATCTACTCATATCAACACAAGGGCGTCAATGAACTGAAGTTGGAGTGTTCCTAGATCCCAATAAATAAATAATTCATTATGCAAAATGTATAGGCGCTAGAAGAACATGAATTATCATTCATTATCTTTACTAAGCCTTGAAAACGCAAACTTTGTAGGTGTGATGGTTTTGTTTCCACTGAATTTACGAAATAATAAATAAATCTAAATTATCACACATTCGGTTTTGCATTGTCAGTAAAATTAAGACAATTACAAAATATGGCTTGACGAATTTGTGAATAGTAAAAATGTCACAAGTCACAGAGCGAAAATGTCACAAATGTCACAGTATACTACAAGAATATTTAATTGCCAGTGTATCACTCTTCCCGATACAGTAAGAGAATCAGTGAGTGTTTGGAAGGCGTGATCTGAAGATCAGTTGGTACACCTTTTTTAAACTTTTTATTTAATCGAGTCCATACCAATTTACGGTATCGTGAATAAACAAAATAACGTATTTTTTACTTATGTCACTTAAGGAACACGTGTGCTGCATATGTCGTTGCGCTTGTTCCGTCGTCGTTACCAGTGTCCATAGGCGTGCTCAGTCTAAAGCAATAGGAGGGGATTGCGTTTCTGAGTTTCCTCTTCTATTGAAATTTTTTACATATGACATATTTTAGGAAATAAAATATACTTAATGAAGAAATAAATTATAATTGAAATAATATAATTATTAAATATAATTAATTTATTGTTGAATCATTTATAGAGTTTCCGGATATTTAAAGAGATTCTGTCTCAAAAGCCGTTAATCAATTCCCAAAATTCGATTTAAAAAGGATAAAATCAGAAATTCGTCATATGTACGGAAATAAAATTCTTTTTTTTCAAAGGACTACGGGCCCCGCTTTTGAAATATTAAGGGGGTGGGCTATGGCCCCGTTTCACAGCGCACGCCTACGCTAGGGTCTGTTTCACATTGTCAAAATTAATACGCTCACTAAGTCATATTATTGCGTCACCAAATCTCGCAGGATCTTACGATCAACATCGCGGTTATATTTCCGGAAAGGCCTCAAAGGTCCTGAATGTCGTTTGATTCGCATAATTGTACGCTGTTTCTCAGCGTTGACTATGTTGGTCGTGAGAAAAACGTGCCTATAAACCGAGCCTCAATTGTTTGGTGATAGAAGGAGATCACCGAGTAACAGAGATTTCTGTTTATTTCATATTTGACGACAAACATTGTGATAAGATTTATGAATTGGGTACGTACGTTCTTACGTGAATAATGGTTATTCTTGAGCTCCGGAATGCCGTGTTGTCATTTACAGAAACATAAGTCAATGAGCTTCTTTCATTACATTTTTATTTTTATTCGAGAAACAACTGTGAGTTTCCGCTGAAAGAATGCTATTCCAGCGAATAAAACGTGATGAAGTGTTATTACCATTGTTTCACAAAAGTTTGTGACACATATAAAAATATGCTCTGTGGACAATTAACTTACTGTCATCCATTAAACAGTGAAGTTCAAGATGAGAGGACATGGACCAACAGCCTAATCAAATGTTTTTCAGAGCGTGAACCAGACGTCTCTGATTCCATGGCCTCGTGGTTGTTTGAGCCTCCTCAATGGAATCGCTCCCAAATCATCCGATTAGGGATGCAACATCGATGTCGATATTTTAAAACATCGATGTTTTATAAAATATCGATGGAATTAACGAGTTGTAAAACCGGTGTTTTTAATATCCATGTTTCATGTTCGTTGTTTTTAATTTGTTGATTTTCTATTTTTGAATGAAAAAGAACCATCATAGTAAAAACCTATAATAATTTTCAGATATCCATATATTGAACATACTTCAGACCAAATAGACCAAGGGTGAAAATAATCGAAATCAAGATTAGATTATTCTTTTCAATAAATGAAGTTCATCTATTTTTTTAATTATCCAATCACATAATAATCTTTTAAAATGTGCTGTTCATTTTTAATTTTTGACTTTTGCACAGTGAAATCTCAATAAACGCAACCACCGTCCCATTAAATCCCTTCCCCATGTGGACATTAATAGTCACTAATGCAGTTTTAAAAATCATCGGCTTTTAGGACGATGTTTTTTACTGACGTCCATGATTTTTTGGTTGCGTCTTTTACGTCACAGGTCCGTTCAGCCCCTTTTGAGCATATAGCGTCTACCCATTGGGGTAATCCTCTGTTAAAGTATTTGTCGTTTTGTCTCGTAACGCCGCAGTCATTGGATTCATTGTATGCCTTCGGCTAGCAGCTTTGCGCTGTTAGTAACCGGGGTTCCCAAACGGTCGCCCATGCGGGAATCGTTTTGTCTCGAGTTCCGCAACTTCCGTGACTTCACATAGCGTAGTTAAGTAATTGGGCCAATGACGCTGACATTCATTTGGTCGGATTTAATTTTGAACATTGACTTTTAGAAATATTGATGTTTTGCTAGCGATGTTGCATCCCTATTTTCGATTTCGGCCGGCGAGGCTGGCGTCTTTCATTTCTGTGAAACTCGCAGGAACGTAAACGGCCTGCGTGCCCAGTGGAGGCGCGGCCGCGTCATTCTGCCTCTCAGCGACCGCGGCCGGCGCAGCGCCACAAATCCGTAAATGAGGCGTCCGGAATGTGTGTGTGTGTGTGTGTGTGTGTTTGTTGGGAGTGGGCGGTGGCGGTGGTGAGCGACCGCGACTCTGCAATCACTGCGCACGTCTTCGGCGGTTCGCAGACGTGCAAAAAAGCTCGAGGAACCGCAGGTGCCGATTCGCGGCGGCGCAGAGGCGACGCCGAGCGCCGGTCTCCGAACGGCGTGGAACGTGGGGTGGACAGGACGTCGGGCCGGGAATAGAAACAAGGATTGCACCACGGAAAGCTAGTGCGCCCCCCGAGGGAATAATAATAATAATAATAATAATAATAATAACAAGAACAATAACAACAACAATAATAACAACGTCTTATATAAAAGAGTTTGCAAATCCAGATCAGCCGAATGTGGGGCACAGGTCGTCCTGATAGTTATCGAAGCTTTGGAATTCGTTCCGCAAAATTTGTATAAGAACTTCGTTAAACTCCGAAGTCATTCTAAAGACTCGGAAGTACAAGATATTGCTTTATTAGGAACAGCCGATATTTTGCGCAAAGTATTGTAGAGGCACCGGCAATCCTTAGATGTGCTCCTTAGGAAAGTGTTTAAAACCTGGTGGTTGATTTTATATTCAACCGACTCATACCATCTTTAGCCGTGAAGTATAATAATAATAATAATAATAATAATAATAATAATAATAATAATAATAATAATAATAATAATATTTGGAACAGCCCACATTTTGCGCAAAGTATTGTAGAGGCACCGACAGTCCCTAGATCTGCTCCTTAGGTAGCTGGTTGCAACCTGGAGTAGATTTTATATTCAGTCGACATATAACATCTTAAGTCGTGATTTAGAGGAATAATAATAATATTAATAATAATAATAATAATAATAATAATAATAATAATAATAATAGTATTTTTCATTGTTTACCATTGTTTGGAGTATTTTCTCTCAATGTTCCCTTCGCGAAGCAATGGACATACTGTCGCGAACAACATGATAATTTGATTAAATATATTCCTGACTGAATTCCAGAAAACGTGCAAAAAGAATAAAGTTAAGTTATTGATAGCATTGCGTTTCAAATAAGTATTCCCAAGAAGCCGCAAAATGATCGACTTACTCCACCTTATTTTGAGCCCACACGTAACATCTTTAGTCGTGATGTAGTGAAAAATATAATAATAATAATAATAATAATAATAATAATAATAATAAAATGATGATAATAATAATAATTTGCTCGTTTACGCATCCCCGCACGAAATGGTTGGGCGCGCGTGCGGGCGGCGCTGCGCGGCGGCGGGCTGGTCGGCGGCCAGCGGGCTGCGGCGGCCGCCGCTTCGTATGCAGGTCGGCGGCGGGGTGGCGCCGGAGAGAGCCGCGCACGCGGGGGTGGAGCGCCGCCCCCGCCGCCCCGCCGCTGGCGCGCCACTTGGCGACGCGCGCGTGTTTCGCGGCGTGACGGCACGCGGCCGGTCGGGCGCTCCGCCGCCGCCGCCCTCTCCCGGAAGGTGGACGCTCGGGGTAGGTGGCACGGCCTCCCACCCGGGGGCGGATCCAGCCGGTCATTTTGCGGCGGGCCATCGCAGATTTTTGCTAAATAATAAACATATTTGTCATTATAGATATTAATGTACTGTAGATATGATATAAAATATGGTTTTGATAATTACATAATTCGAATATATATATATATATTTAAATCAGTTTTGCCAAATGAAGGAAGATAGACGAAAACTAGGTATTTGGAGGGGAGTGTCATCGCAGATGTTTGTTAAATAATAAACATATTTGTTATGTGATTGTGTATTATTTGTGTACTGTAGCTATGATATTATAAAATATTGTTTAAATAATTACATATTTCGAACATCAATTTTTAAATTAATTTTCCAAATGAAGGAAGGTGAACGAAAACGAGGCATTGGGACCCACCTCCTCTCTCTCCCTGGAGAGCAAGACCTCTCCCTGGATCCGCCAGTGCTCCCACCAATCATAAGCTTTGGATAATTTTTTACTCGTTTTATTCAAAGAATTTTGTGCGGTTTTTTAATCTATTTAACCGTCAAAACCGTTAAAAATGTGTGTGACGCACTGTGAGAAGTGTATATTGTGCACGTTTTCTTACATTCTAGGATCTCCACCCTAACCCGTATATAGTAATTGTGTTTATTATGTAACTCACAGAGTACATGGCCGAAAGCGTCGGCGTAGGAAGGTCGGAACCCGGGCGCTAGCCCCTATGTCAGTCTGATCTACTACTTCACAAATTCGCTTTTAAAAAACCCGTGTTTTACAAAATCTCTTAATGCTAACAGAAAATTTATAAGCCGTGATAATTGTTAATTTGAGATGTAGCCCTTAAGATACATAAAGAGACAATGGAAATTTGACTTGTAAGAACTTACCATTAGACTGAAAAATACTATCTACAAGTATTTACAATTGATAAAGTGATAGAGATTCTACGTGTGTGACTATGTGTGCTAAACCAATATACAGGTGAATTCTGAATATAGGTGTAAATGAGCGTTTTTGGCAAGACTTCATCAGAAAATATTCGCTCCCTTGTATTATATACCATAAGCAAAGGCAAATCAGTTACAGATTTGGAGTATTTTCTCTCAATATTCCCTTCGCGAAGGAATGGACTTACTGTCGCGAACAACAGGAAGATAATTTGATTAAATATATTCCTGACTGAACTAGTATTGCATTTCAAATGAGTATTCCCAAGAAGCCCGTGTGGTTGGCACTTCAAGAAGAAATTCACATTCTAAAACTGCGTTTTCTTGAATAAATTAATATTCCTAGAAATACTTTCCGAATCCCCCCCCTGCTCATGATACACCCTGATATTCTGATGTTATTCCGTACAGGTATTGTAATACAGTTCGAGAAGTTTCGTGTGATCAAATCTATCTTACGTTCAAAAGGGTGAATCATGATTCAAAGATGAGTAAGAATTCTAATAAGATGGGCGAATTTTCGCTGGGTCTGCGCGGAATTGGTATCGGTCGCATGATAAAATGGTGGATCGTAATACAGGGATTGCAGGGTATTCAAATACAGTTGGAGAATTTTCGCGTGATTCTCGCTTGATCAGATAAGTTACCAGTCGCGCGACGAAAATATGGAAATACGATGGTTAAAGGATATTAAAAAACTATTGTCGAATTTGGACATGATACGCGCAAGATCGTATATGTCACATGATTTAATTATTTATTTAACGTCAAAAAATGTAAAAACCGTGTGAGTTACTATGTAAGAAGTGCAACCTGTGCGCATTTCCTTTAGCTCTAAAATCTCTACCCGAACTCATGTACATATTCACTTGAATTACGAATGCTAGTTGCTACAAGCTGTTCTTTTTTCAAGAATTGATAAGAAAATATTCGTTCTCGTGCAATAAAAACTATTTGATGAGGCAAATCAGCTACCAATTTTGGGTTTTATTTCTTATCGTACCCTACGTGCATAAATCGACTTACTGCCTCGAGACGGGCCACCTTAGCATTTACCCAAATGAATCAAGGAAAATGGAACTAAAAGAAAATGGAATTGAACGAGATGACTTTTATTTATTTATTTAACGTCAAAAACAGTTCAAAACTTTGTGAAGTACTTTGAGGAGAATGTACTGAAATAAATTGAGACTAACAATATAAATTTCGATGTAGGATGATGTATGTTTTTGCGTGTATTAAAATGACCAACAAATTCTCATAGCAATTCATATTTTAAAGTCTCTAATTTTTACTTTTGTTGAAAAATATTTTAAAATAAATTGACGCAGAAGTGATCTCTTCGGAATAGTAGGTTTCATATAAGTATTTAGTTATTCAGTACCGAAGTTAAGAACATCAGATAGCTCTGAAACTACCGAATTCACTGAAATTTCTTGCCCCTTATGTTATTATATCATCAAATTAATTTTCTTCTGGGGGAAATTACATTTGGAATTTTCATTTCTTGTGGAAAAAGATCTTGTGGATCCCGCGCAATATTTTGTCACCAAAATCCATATGTAAGCTATTGACGTACCTGGTGTCCTTTCTTCAGGAGATGCTCTGAGATTCTGTCTGGATCACTGCCTTCGTCAATCTCATCCTTAAACAATTACATCCAATCACCCTTATCTATATCACCGCCATTCGTTACTATCGATTCATAACTATTCGTGTTTTCGACTAAATCACCCTAACTCCCACGGTCAAAATTACTACCTTCATCAATACCATCTCTATCTCCTTCTCTCGGCCCGCTTCGGCTGCTGTACCCTCTCTCCTAATTGCACTCTCGTCTTTGGTTTCTGTCTTCACGATGAAGCCCTCAGCGCCTATTAGGAGGGTGCCAGTAGCATTTTTTTGTGGCTGCGATTACCGGCAGTGGCGGCCGAGGTGGCTGCGGCGGCGGCGGCGGCGGCGCCCGTGCCCCAGGCGGTGGGCGGGGCGGCGTCGCGCAGTCTGCCCCGCCCGCCGCCCCCGGCTGCCCCCGACCATCTCTGACCACTCTGCCAGCCAACCGACCTCGGACGGGACTCAGCTGCCAATCACTTCGTCTGTTTGCCTTTCGGCCTGCTAGCTGCTTATTTGCAGCTTCAGTTCTGAAACGGAGGACTACGTGAAAGTCCCCGTTTCCTTAGAATTTAGGGGTACATCTGACGTCTTATGTGTTTGGCTACTTTGTGCTGCAAGTACATTTTGATCGGGAAGTTATATAATTCCCTCGTGTAGGAATTGTTGATTAGGTTCACTTGTTTTTGATTGAATATGTTTTTATGACGCTGCGTGATTCTCTTAGAATTTGTTACTGTAATATGCGTGTCGAGATTTATAGAAGAAAGGCGTAAGTTTATCAAGAAAATTGATTGTGAAAACAAATAATGTATGATTATACGACGTATGCCACTGTTTCTGAATTGCTTGTATTTAGTTATTAGTTAATCATTATAGGAAGGTTCACGATCATCTAAGAAAACTGGCGAATGTTCCGGATCATGGGATTTGGTCACAATTTACAATTCAAAACATTAAAACATTTCAGTTTGCCGACGTTTCGGAATTTTTAATCCCATTATCAGGGATATTAATACACACAAGTACAGCAACATTTAATATGTTGGGCTAAGCATTAATAATTAAACAAATACACATTTTTGTGGTCGAATATTGATAGTACTGACGATGGCATTAAATATTCTGAAACGTCGGCAATCGGAAGTGTTTTAATGGTTTGTATTAAACTTCGATTAAACTTCATGATTCGCAGCGTACTTTAATTATTAATTGTAGATGTGATCTGGAGGACTGTGAGGCGAAATGTTAGATGTATTTGCAAACTCCTGTAATTCCAATACTGCGTTTGTTTCACACAGGTATGCATCCAACCGCAGTAACATCTTCCTGTTTTGCGGACACAGGCAGAACCGATCCATTGCATCGCTAATCCGAAGTGTCGAAAACGGGTGACACTGGAGGAACATTAAGGAATCTCAGAAGGAAAGTACGCATTGCATACACCGTGTACTATTTTTTTTTTATTCTGTAGAATGATCCAATTTATTTGTACATCTTGTCACACAATTCACTACATCTTTCACGCATGTTCCCACAACCTTGCACGCACTGTCGTACTTACTAACACGTTATGGTTATTAGGCTTCTCGCACATTTGCTCGTGCGTTTTCTATATTTTCTGGGATTTCTGTAGCTCTCTCTATCGTCGAATGTATCTGAACATACGCTCTCCGTCAGTCAAATTAGCCTAAATGTGTTCGAATCGACGAGTCCCCAGTCACCAACCCACTTGTGTTTTCCCGTCATTTCCCGGGTGCGTTATCAGCCGAGGGGCCGTCGATGCCTTATCTCACGCCACTCCCTAGCGCACTCGCCCCCTTCTGCCTGCCATATGGTTTGATGAGCGGGGGTCCCGAAAGGCGCAGGGCTATTGGAGATCGCCGCCGACAGACCCTGATGTTTCGTGCTTTGCGCGCCTGCCGTCTCCCTACGGAGCGAACGGCCGCAGAACACCGTTTCCGAAGGGGACTTCGCGTTAGGAAAAGCTGAGAGGCCCTGGAGATTCCCAGCCACTCTTCGCTTTAATTTTCTGTCCAAACCCTCAGCCGAAGGTAAAATTAATGATTGATTGTTAGGGATTCCGTTCGCATCAACTACTAGGGTCATCAGTCTCGTAAGTGTAGTGCATGTTTTTTTCTCGGGAGGTGGCGGTGGTCTTCCCATGTTGGATGGCGGGATCGGCGCCGACTTACCGTCGGCTAGCGGGGTTTTACTCAACCAGGTATCTCCCACCAGCAGAGCACCGCCCCATCCGGGACAAGCTCTAACACTAAGCTCAAGACCGGTCTCCCGATATATGTGGCAGTGTAGTGCATGTTAGTGTGTGTGTAAGAGGAGAGGATAGGACAAGGAAAAAAAGGTCGGAAAGATTGCGGGAGGTCCGTGGCCCGTTTGTTACGGTACCTCTCCGGCCTGATATTGATCGGAGAAACCAGGGAAAACTGCCGAACTATAGCAGCCGGTCGCTGGAATTCTCCTCCAGACAGCGACTGAATTCGACCTAGCAGACAAGTTAGTTTCGAAAATCCTGCCACCGTCGGGACTCGAATGTAGAATCTCCTGGTTCTGTCCTGGTCAGAGGGACTGCAGTGACATCTGTAGATCCCCTTAGCCATCTCTCCCAGTCCGTAGGTTGAAGATTAGCAGAACCGACTGTCACGTTGGTGGCATTCTTTGAGACAATATTTGTTGACAACGTCCCTCCAGCCACCTTTTTTGATGTTGAACCGTAAGAGTTCTGGTCTGCATGTTAAGGAATATCCTCTCCTACTGTGCTCGTCGGCAAACGGCCGAATGTCGACAAAGGATTGTAAACATTTACCGTTTAAGGCGGAAAAGATTAGGAAATTTAAGAGAAAAAAATATCTGAAATATTCAACAGCAGTCGGTCTTTCCACAGTAGCGCGGGCCCGGTAGCGATTGTCGACTGAAGGATCAGATGTCGATGTTTAGAAGCAGAGATTCAGCTCACGCGTGGTAATGTTTGTGTAGCTCACGTGGTCTCAAAAACCGTAAACGGAAGTAAATATGGCCCACACGTGTACTTCCGCGGTGAAATAGCCATGAGTGCTATAGGTTGGATTTCTCCTCTCACCCTTTCGTGCTGAGTTTTTTTAGGATGCATAAGTGATGCGGGTTACATTACGTCACATTACTATGGCTTTACAAACACCTCGGCTTCCTTTTAGAGAATTTCCTTGTCGGTTGATTATGAGAAGACGCTCCGCGTTTTGAAATGAAAATTCCCTTGCCACTTTACAAGACTTCAGAATTGCAAGTCATACATTTTTAGAAAATATTTTATTGTAGAAGATTCGTAGTCGGAATTTAAGTATGAGTCAGATCGGAAGAATCACATACTTATCCTTCTCGAGTTTCTTTCCTTAAAAGCCGTCGTCATCTTTGCATATGTCACCACAAAAACATGTCTTCTGTAACAGAGTCACGTAGGACACTTGAAAAAAGGTTTTCCTGGTGTGCGAGTATCTTTTGTGTAAAATAAGATATTGTAACAAAACATTGTTTTTAGGGTTTTCATAGAAAAATAGCAGTTATCTTTGCCTGACCGTCTTATATGATGGATTACTTTTAACTGCCGATTCCACGCGAAGCCGTGCGAAGAGTTCATTGAACGATGCCATGCCCACTAGAAATGCAATGAAAATTAATTGTAGTTCATTGTGTCATTTCAGAAGTGAACATGATATATTTCTGAATATCCCCAGTTTCATATTATGCAAGAGGATTTCAGGATGCACACATTATTTGGGTAAATTGCTAGGTAAAAATTGCTTCATTTAAATATTCCTGCCATTTGGACTGTTTTTATAAATACTGATAGAATGATATCTCTAGTAATTAAATCTAGAAAATCTGTAATTAACATCAGCTAAGAAAATAGTAGAAGGAAAAGATTTTCTGAAGAGCACTTTAGCTGGCAACTGACTGAGACTCATCTAATTGAAAATTAAGAATGAATTTTGTGCACATTTATTAACAACTGTATATTCGAAGAAACAAAAAAAACCTCCTTTAAAATTGAAAATGATATTTATTGTAAAAGAATATCCATTAAGAACGGGTACCTTTTATATTTAACTCATTCGTGACTAAGCGGCCGCATTGTGACGTCGTAGTTGCAGCATCGCTGGCGGACATATCGGCGTTCCAGCGATGACCCGTAGCGCGCGGGGGCGTGAAGCGTGGCAGCTGATACTCTTGGGCGTGGGTAGGCGGAATTGGAGAGCCGTTTGCCCAAGCCGCAGCATCACACAGCTCGTGGCGCCGTTATTCGCACGAGCGCTCTGACACGTGACTGTTTAAGGTGACAGACTCATTAATTAATTGTGAGTTGTGGTACATACTACATTTGTAACTAAATTTTATGACTATTTTTATCGTATTAAAAGGGAAAGCGATCGCAATCATCAGAACCCTTAATTTTGTGTTACCAAGTCTTGGTTTTTGTTCAACTTTCTAAAAAGCATCATTAAAAATATCCGCGCTGCTGTTTCGGAGGCAACTAGGAATTTTGTATGGAGATAAAACCCAGAAGTAGAAACTTTCGCCAAAATTCGTAGAATTGTCATAAAGACTTCAACTACTACGTATGCCCCACTTGTTCAACTATGTTCTTGAATTATTGACTCCTATGAGGCAAATCTGACAATGATGGTTAACTCGTCATTTCCTAACCAATAAAATAAAAACGTTGATAATGGCGATATAAATTTAAAAAACGAAGTCACCAATACCTCAACAGCTGATCAATATACAACAATACTTTGTTTATTTTAATTTGCGTACGTAAATTTCACGTGAAGGTTTTCTGATTATATCAATAGATACGTAGAAAAAAATCATAGGGATCAAGATCTCTAGTATTTAAAAAAAAATGCTGCAAAACGTGTCGCCCAGTCATGTTAGGCCTCATCAGAGCTTGAATATTGCCTTTAATCAAAGCAACATTCAAAAGTCGTACCCGACTAAGACACTGTGAATATTTTTTGAAGGCCGTCTCATCGCGGCAAAAAGTATTATTCTTTCATGAAGAACATGAGGGTTCAGGACAGGAATTTATAGCTAATTTACTTTTGAAAATATATTTTATTATATAGGAGCTAATATTATGTTAACAAAACTTGAAAAAACCGCTCTTTTCTGTATTCAAAATTCGACTAGAATATGGTTTAGGATAGAGATCACAGAATTATGAAAACGTGCACAAAATTCACTTCTCCCCATAGCTCGTCACACACAGTTTTTAACTGTTTTTGACGTAAATAAAATAAATAAATAAATAAATAAATCGCTTTCGAAGCGTTTGGCGAGCCGCTGATGATTTCGTCCCCGCCAGCCGACGCGCGGCCCCGGCGCCGAGATCCGGCTGCCGGAGCGGCGGGGGCGGGGGCGGGGCCGCGGGCGGGAGGGTCGGTGGTAACGCGCTGCGTCCACACGCCGCGGCCGGCGCGGCGCCGGGACGTCGCCTTTGTTGGGTCAGTTTAAAGTGTTTGCGACGCGATTAGCGCGCCCAGCCGGTGGACGCGCCGAGGCACACGGCGGCGCAGCGCCCGCACCCACCGCCAGGGAACACGGACTCGCGCCGGCTCGCGATGCACCATCAGGGGCGGATCCAGGGGGGACATGGGGGCCATGGCCCCCCACAAAAGGTCGTTTCGTTTGTTACGTTCCTTTATATTGCACAATTGATTTTCATATTTATTTATATTAAAATTATGTAATTATTTAAACAATAATATTGTTTATTATCATATACACACAAAAATATTATACAATATAATAAATATGTTTATTATTTAACAAAAAACTATGATGGCCTTCCCCAAAGTGATCGGCTGTATCCGCAACCAAACACAACAAAACATCGATGTTGCGTAGCACCGATGTTCAAAATTAAAATATCCATGTTAAACATACTTCGACCAAAAACCATCGATGTTTTTGAACATCGTTTTTTAGTATGTGTGCGCGTGTGTTTGTAATATGGTTTATTTTATAAATTAAATTAACTTGAACCAAATTAGGCGAAATCTACCCTTTTTTAAAAAAAAATATGCATGGTCTTTTTTATAGATCTGCTTTTTTAGATAAGATTTACTTTAAGACAAAAAATCTCTATCTTCAATATTGTAGTTTTTGGATGTTAACTTTTTGCAATAATAAATCTATCGAATATCAGTTCTGAAGGAAGTCGTCTGAACAGATACATTGCGTGTCCTAACGTTACATTTTGTATTGCGGGCTTTCCTGGTTTAACACTTCTGAGACACACAACAGTGACCACGCGACACATCCATCACCATCATCTTGGCCATCACCTGCATCACCGTCAGCACACCGCTATCACCATCATCACATCACATCGGCACGCGCGCCATACCAATTCGCCACACGAGTTACACACCCTCCCCACTCCGACACCCATTACCACCATGAACACCTTCCACCTTTCTCTTCCCCTACAGTCCACCAAAATATAATCACAGTCGATACGAAGGGTTACCGAGATAACCCATGCGTCGATCTCTAGGCCGAGTTCAGAGGGAAGTAGGCGCTGGAATAAAAAGAAGCGAGATCTTCACCGCTACCTAGAAGCAGCGCTCCATCCTACAGGATGACAACTGAAACGAACACAAAAAATAAAGGGGAGAGAAATGTAAACGAAGTGGGACAACCGTCCTGGCAGACGGTGACGACAGCACGGTAACGATGCCGGGAACTAGGTCGAGATGGGAGCAGCAAATTGTAATAATTACAATTGTGAGAGGGAAAGTGACAGAGATGGAACGAAGACAATGATATAAATGTTGTAGAATACGTGAAATAATCAGTAACGCATCCACAGCACTACGAATAATATTGTTGATGTCGACAACAGCCAAACAACACCGTTGCTGAACGCCATCACCGTCTTCGCTGATAGCTTCGAACAAAGCCTTCACTTCACCTCCCACTGAAGCTTTGGCGACAACGACGTCAAAGACAAGGGCGACAACGGCGACGACAGAGACGTGTGTTATATGTTATAGGTTGGTGAAGGAACGAATCCCGCAGGAACGAATCCCTTTATCACCTCAACGACGATATTGTCGATGAGTTACGAAGCATTACCATCACCGAACGACGATAATCTAAAAATAAAGCATTCACACCAGCTCTGAGACGGGACGACGACGACGACAACTAATCCAAGGAAGACAACAAAAACGACAACGCCGTCTCCGTCTACGACGATAACCTCGGGCTCCAGCTATCACATCCTCGCCGAACGAGGGGACGGCGGCGACAACGACGAAGACTGACCGGCCGGGACGACAACGTCGGAGACAAGGAGGACTGTTACGGTCGTAGGCTGACGTTCCCCGCCGCCACCGCGCCTTCGTGAACTGGCAACAATGGCCATTAAAACTGGCCGAAGGGAGGCCTCGCGGTTTTTTGATTGCTTATTTTGTGGGTCGTAAATAACGCGGCGTTGATTTAGAAAGCGTGGAACGGCGTTATCTTTGTTGGAAATGCTCCGGAAAAGTAATATCCCGATGCCGCCCTTGGTCGCCGGTCGCCGTTGCCGGGCCCGCCTCGTTCTTTCGCTTCTTTTTGCACCTTGCAGGTAGTGCGTGAAGAACGCATAAAGGGACGGCGACGTCTTTCCGAGTGTTTTATATCTGAGACGACACGCGGATTTTAATGATATTTCGTATTCCGGACGACGTCGAATGATACTGTGAACGGCATTCCGTGGTGTACGAAGCGAGGTGTAGTTTTTTGTGGCGACGTCTAATGACTTTAGGAAGAATGCCAGTGATCGCAGGATTGTGGAGCAGATTAATTGGATCGGTGCGGTCCGCGATACAAATGGTGACACTTTGGATTGGGATTTTCGATGAATTTTCAGTACGTGTATTAATAATTAAGATCGGCAAGACATTTACTGAGTTTTTAGCTTAAGAATTCTTTTTCTTCCATAGGCAAGTGGAAGTAATTATTTAAGTCTGATATTAATAGTGGCTATTACACGATATTTTCTGAAATTAACGAAATTAATGTTAATATAAACCGTAAACTATGTGCAATGTATTGTTTCGAAAATTAAATAGTTTGTGGTGCTGACAGTTTTTTATTGAAATCACGTTTCACGGCCCTAATCTTATTTTTTTCCGAAGTTGCGGTTTTAGAAGCGTAAATCACAAGATTTTACCTTATTTCTCCTCATGCTGAGGTACTCACTTTGTATTAGGTCTGAAATCTTATATTAGCCCCACCTTCCCATGTCTCATACTTTTCCCTGTTTATTAACTAAAAACAAATTAATCAATTAAAAACAAACAAATAAATGTTTCCAAACGGATCATATTTGACAATTTTTATCGGTTCATTTCCTGCCTTTTTAATCATCGATAGCTTCAACTAAATTTCTAGTTTTCATTATTTATTTTAATTTCCTGTAAAGCATTCAATAAATATATAATTTTACAATTCGTTTACGCCTGTCCAAATTTTACTTTATTTTCAGTCTTTAAATGATTTATTTGCTAAATTTTGAGGTTTGATCGCATTTATTATACCCTGTCAATGAATGAAAAAATACTAAAAGGACGGTTTCCTCTCGGCACGTTGGCGCCACCCCCCCCCGCGGGGTCATCCTTCCGCCGGTGGCTCGTTCCACCCCGAAGCTAAGGGTGGCGGCGTGAGGGGCGGCGAGCACGGCGTTCGTCCCGGTGACACAGTGACACGAAGTTGCACCCTCGCGCTCCGCGCGTCCTCCCCCGACGGGCCGTCCGCACCCCCTGTACCCTGCAACCCCCTCGTCGCGCTGCGAGATTTATCAGACGGTAATGCCCTGCATCCGCGCAGGGGTCGTTTTTTTATACGGTGGAAATATACACTGCCTGGCCGCATTATTATAATAACTTCTCTTTCATTTGCTTTTGAACGTGTTTTGTAGTAGTGGCATTTGCAGAATAGATTATTATTTTGTTTCTTTATTATACAGCTAGTGAAATAAGTGTTTGATTTGTTGAATCGTAAATAAACATTTAAAATATTATTTTCTATTTTTGAATGGCCTGCGCCTATGAACTTCAGTGATAATAGTTCCAGTTTCAAATGTCTTAACGTATGTATTTTGCGGCAAGATTTCATTGAATAAGTACTAACAAATAATGTGAATTTACTAAAATAGTTTTGCTTGTTATATTTGCAGTATTGTCATATTTACTTTTAAAGAGTATTTTTTTCAGTCGGTCTGATTTGTCATTTTTACATAGTGAAATGTAATGGTGTACGTATTGAGTTTCTTAAATGATTTTTGAGATTTGTTATGAGAGGAATCTGTGATTTCGAGATCACAGATTCCTCTCATAACAGATTTGAAAATATTTTATGTAAAAAATTTCTAAAATAATGTGATTTATCAGCGACAAAATTATTTCAGACATTTATCATAAAAACGAACTCTTAATTTCTTAAAGAAAAATGATAATTCCTAAAAAAAGCTCAATTGAAAAAAACAAGGACCATTTGTGTGGCTATAATAATGAGGCCAGGTAATGTAGAGTTCCTTCGCGTCACCGGTACTGCAGTGGCTTCCACAACGGTTATTTCGGTGCGGGGCGAGTGTTGGCATCGTGTACTTTTAAGCCAAGGGCTTGTGCAATCCTTCAGTGAGATATGGTTTGATGAATTTGGTGGTTGGGGTTTTTAAGTGGAACTACCATGTGAACACTCCCGTTGTAGCGGAATAAGGTCATCATTTTTCTCTATAATTTTGGGCACGGTACTGTAAATATATTTGTTATTCTGAATGTCTTAATATTATTCGAGATTGTTTAATAAAAAATGCCGTGCGCCTTCATTTTTTTGCACCTTCATTTGTTTTACCTTAGCGTCTATTTCGGGCGCTCCGTACAAATGATTTTGTTGCATTAACGGAAAGGAACAATGTCTGCACCATTCACCTAACACATTATTCTTTTATAATTAGTATCGACAACAAAGGGTAGTAAAATTAGGACGGCGCGTTGGTTTCAAACAGATGTCGCTCTGTCATCCCGCTCCACATCTCAAGAATTTTAATCTTGATAATGCTTAAAAATAGCTCAAAACAAGGAAACGCGCTGGCGTACGGCTCGGTGGCTTTTGTACCTCGTTGGCAGCGGCGATTCTGCCCCGGGGCCCGTGCGCCCCGCGGTGTCAGAGGCGCGGAATCGGTGATTCATAGTGTCTTGTCGGAGAACTATTTTGGCACGTGCTGGCGTCGCTAAATGTCACCGGGAGGATCGCTGGCTGCTACTGTTGCCGCCGCGCTCGACGCAGCCGCTGCCACCGCCGCCGGCGCCGGCTCAGACGCAGCCGCCGCCGCCGCCGCCGCCGCCGCCGCCGCCGCCGCCGCCGCCGCCACCGCCACCTCCACCTCCACCACCACCGTCACCGTCACCATCACCATCACTGCTACCACCGCCACTACCGCGGCCGCCATCCCCACCGCTATCATCGCCCCCACCGCTGCCACCGCTACCTCCACCACTTCCACCACTACCGCTACAACCATCACCATCACCATCACCATCAACACCACTACCACCACCGTCGTCGCGTGTAGGCCGGCCGCGTCGCGTCCAGCGTCATTGCCGCCGTCTAGCCCGCGGCGCGTGGCCGCAGCCGCCGATGAGTCGCCTCGCCCGCCCCCTCCCCACTCCTGCGCCGCGCGCCGGACCCGCCCTCGCCTCGCCCCGCCCCGCCCAGTCGCGTCTACTTGCCCGCCCGCCGACCTTCGCCACCCGCCCCCACCCGCCCCGCCCCCTTCTCAGCTGTGGGCGCCCCTACCCGCTCCCCGGTGGCTGCGTTGCTTCTCCGCTTATTTCCACACGCGCGTGCCGCGACTGCGTTCCTTCTGCTCTCTCTCTCTCTCTCTCTCTCTGTCTCTTTCTCTCTCTGTCGCTCCGCCAGTGCGTCGTTGCTCTTCTCACGGATCAGAGTTCCCGGACCGACGATTGGCGCAGGAGGCAGCACGCTAGCTTTGCGCTTCTGGGATACCTGTTTTCAAATGCCACATTCATCATACATCAGTCCTATCTTCACTTCAGCTTACGCGTTTCTTATACTATTTTACTTCGCCCGCGGCACTACCTCACAATAAAGAAGCTACACTGTTTTAAAATAAACCATTCACTTTCTCTCGCTACCCCTGTTCGTCTCGTTTCACGAGAACGCCAGCCCTCATCACGAAGAACGAACTTAGTAACTTTGATATCTGGGGTGACTTGCCCATCTTTTAAAGCGCTGTGTCCAACCAGAAGTGATGATCCGGCTCTTCCTTTAAAAAGGTTTTGCCCGTGTTTAGTGTATCCACTGCACTGCAACAGTTTCAATGCCACTCCCAAAACCATTCTACCCTCCACGACCATATTGTGCACGCGTCCGTTCTTCCTTCTTGTTTTACCTGACCTCGGCATTAGCGATAGTCATTTTCCATCTTGTGGACATCTCCCTCTCCAGTGTCATTATCTTTCTACCCTCACCGACGCCTGTTAGAGGCTTTCCGCCTTCTTTCCGCTGTCGCGTCTTTCTTCCAACATCATAACACCCATCAGCGTCAGCTCTTCTCTACATTGTAGACAACTTTTCGTTAATTCTTATGCAACAAATACATACAGAATTGCTCGTGGAAGCTGTAAGAACGTTGCACGGAGAGTGGCGTTTTACAACTTGCATCCGACACATCCGTGTCACTGTCTCACATAACACTGTTGGCACTTGTTGGCGCGGCGGTGCCACTGCCCTGCGACTGCAGTCGGCGGTTGCGAGATCCGCAACGAGGGAGGTTCCCGGAACTTACAGCTCGCGCGCGAGGTCCACCTGGCAATTGTTCAACTCCGCTGTTTTTTCTATGTAATGATGTCATTTCTCTTAATGGAGAGTATCTGCTCATACGGCAAGACATCACCCTCTATGAATTACACTGTATGTTACTTCTGACGCAATGCGTTGCCAGTCGCAAGAAGGGCTGATAAAATTAACACATGTTTACACGAAGTAAATCTAGAAGCGAGTAATTAAAATGCATCTTGTTGTTGACTCCTGCTGCCTGTGTAGTGGCAGGCTGACTCGCCAGATACAACGCAGGAGGTTGTGTTTTGCGGTGCAGCAGGCCTCAAGGAAGGGGGGGCGGGCGGCGGCGGCGGCGACGCGGGGCCGTCGGGAAGCGTGGAGGCTGCGGCAGGGCGCGGGGGCGGGCCGAGGGCGGAACGCGGGCGGAGCGGCGGCCGCGGGCCGCGAGCCCGCGCCCGCGGGCGAAATCTCGATCGATTCGCAGTGCGTCGCGGAGGAGGGATGGAGGGATAGACGGATGAGGGGCGCGCGCGCGCGCTCCCCTGCTGTCGGCCGCCGCCGCCGCCACCACAACCTCCACCACCGCCGACGCCAAAACCTCCGCTGCCGTCGCCGCGGTCGCTTTCGCGATTGCCCTACTCCCGCTGGGCCCGCTTCTCTCTCCCTCTCATTCTCTCTCTCCCACTAATTCTCTATCTCCCTCTCTCTCCATCCCGCTCTCATTCTCTTTATCCCTCTCTCATTCGCTCTATCCCTCCATCTCTCTCACTTATTCTTTTTCTATCCCTCTTTCTCATTCTCTCTATCCCTCTCTCATTCTCACTCCCTCTCTATACCCCTCTCTCTCTCATTCTCTCTATACCCCTCTTTCTCTTTATTCTCCTCCCTCACATTCTCTTCGTCTCGTTCATTGACGCGCGCATTGGCGCTCTCTGGCTCACTACCCCTCCCGCTCGACGTGCATCCTTCTCATCCTTTCTCCTCTGCCTTCGTCCTCAGCTCCCGTCCACACCCGCTTCTCTCTGTCATCCGTCCTCATCCCCATACTTCAGCCCCCCTCCTCACACGTTCTCAGTCCCCGTCTTAAACTTTCGTCTTCGATCCACGTCCTCAGCCCCTGTCCTCAGTCCCCATCCTTAGTCCCTGTCTTCAGCCCCCTGCTCACACGTTCACATCCACTGTCCTCAGCTTTCGTCATCAATCCCCAACGTCCGCCCCTGTCCTCAGTCACTCTCCTCAACCCTCGTCAACCTACGTTTTGTGCCCGGTCCTAAAACCCCGCCCCCCAATTCCTCGTTTTCAGCCGTCCGGGCTGTTTCTGTCGCTGAAGTACCCGCCGCTTTACGGTCATTCACGTTGCTCACGCCACCGTCCCCAGCGTTGTCACCACGACCGCAGCTGTTTCTGACCTTGTTCCAGCTCCAGACTCTACTTCCTCTTGCGTCCCGCAGCCCCGGAGGCCGTAGCGAAAGAGAACACAGGCCACGCGCACCCCAACAGCGTACGTCGCTTTTTCTTCCTTTTCCTTCCGGCGCGTCGGCGGCAGCGGCAGCGGCGGCGGCAACAGAAAGTAAAAGGACCGCCATAACAGACACAGCTCGCATTGGAAACTGCAACGATCAAAGCATTATATTGGCATGAATCCTTATTATGGATCTTTCAGAGATGTCCTATCAGAGTCGGGCTCTCCCAAGGCTCTCCTATTCACCGGAAATTCGCTCCCAGAGCCCCGTTTCCTCGATTGATATCTTGCACACCGGCAGCGTCGCTTTACCCGTCCGCATCCTCGTCCACATCCGTTGCCGTGGCGATCACCAATCCCTCCGTAGAATCTTTCGCCTCCGCCGACGCAGCTGCGCCTTCTATCGCTTCCGCGATTACGCGTATTGTTCTCGTGCTTTATTCGCCATTGATTCCGCCGCCGCTCCTTCTTCTACTGCCACTCTGGCCGGCTCGCTTTCCGAACCGTTGTCTGTACTGGTAATATCGTTGCAGTCTTCGTGAACTGCTCAAGTGGCTCATCCTATTTTGTATCTCTGTGATGTCTCTAAATTTTCACCGGGTCAGTTCTTTGAATGTGAATGTGTACGTTCTGTGGCCTTTAATTATAGAAAACTCTGCATGTAGCAATGCAAGTACTAGGAAGATTTTTAAGTGTATGTTCCAGGGCAGAAATCTATTTCTGATATTTATATCAACAAAAGGCAGTGTCATTCTCAATGTAAAAAAGACATGAGTTTTCGGGAGATTGATTTCTTCTTTTGTGCTTCCTTCGTAAAGGGTAACATTCTTATGCTCACGTTACCGTGGGATCGCGTTGACTGCTAAGCTGTACGTCTGTGTGGATGAGTGATATCCCGTTTCCTGTCTGCAGGGAGCCCCCACGAGAATGAGACGTGAAGTTCTACAATTTTCCTGCTCTGAATGTAGTGAACAAAGAAGATTCAGCGCCCCCTTGATGTGGGAGTCCTTATTTTGATGCTAATACTCACTACATCCTGGAGGAAGTACGCGTGTATTGGTATTGTTATTTATTGGTGTTGAAGAGCATTCAACTGCTGTCATTGAGGGGTCGTGAGTCTTGAAATGTTTTAATTACATGATCAATAATAGTGATGAGGTAGGTGCATGATGATGGAATAAGTGGCAGGGCAAACGGGAGAACCCCAAGAATATTTGCCAAGTGCTTTTACCCACCACAAATTCCACACTTATGCGTTCACCCTTATCCTTAGAGATCTGTCTTTCCGTATATTGGCATGTATTTCGTACTTTATCCCACTTTTGAAAGTTATCGTTGTTCTAAAACCTGAACCCTGTTTTTATTTATTATCCACGCCTGGGGGGTAAGGGAGACCTGTAACGACTATGACGTATTCCCATCACCGTGCCTAGTTTTCTTGGCCTGCCTGAGCATTTTCTTTCGTCACTCTGCTATAGAAACGGAGACGATTTGTATAAGAAAGCCACAGCTTCCATTTTGCCCCGGCCGGAGAATCGAACCCAGGACCGCCACACAGAAAGCTAGCATACCGTCCACGAACCCCCCTAGGGGCTCTCTATATTGGCATCGCGCGAATTAAGAGTTGTAGAAGACTATTCCACGGGCGAAATTAAATTTACCTACTGAGGCCAGCTATCTAGAAGATCTTGGTGAACCTTTCCCTTCCGCGGCGCGGTGCCCGAGCGGTAGCCGTGTGTGCTTTCTCACCAAGCCTTCTTTTCGCGCGACGGACGGCAAGCTTCCCGCGCGAGATACGAGAGTAAGTGCAGTGACTCCCTCCTCCGACAGGCCTTCCCGCGCTGTCCGTGCGAGAGGGTGGTGGTGGGGGGTTCGCCTCTCACAGCTGTCGGGAGGGGGCGCTTGGGAGAAACGTTTCCCGAAGTCACAACCTTCGCAGGAACACTCATTAACCGGGATTCCATTTGATGACGCTTCCTCCTCAGGTTTCATCTGCGATTCCTTTATGGTGGCTGGTGAAGGCTCCGTTTATTCGTGGGTATTGTTCGAGAAGTATCAGTGAGCGATAGAGTGTATCTCGCCGAGATACGAAGTATTATATACCGGAAGCAGGCGAATTGAAACGGAGAGTATTGACTTCTGCAGAATGTCTTGGATCGTAGATATTGTTATACTTCATTGGTGTTCATTTTTGTAGTATAAGTGCCCTTCAACAGAATATTGTGTATGATAAATCGCTCAAACCCTGGCATACTTAAGAATTGATGCAAGCATATTTTATCTAATGTGCTGGTAGATCTTTCTTTATGATTTTCAATTCTCTGTGAGTAAATTTCCTGAATATCGGTACAAAAAATACAAATTTTGATACAAAATCGATAAAAAATTAAGAGAAAATTGGTTCGTTTAGAGATCTTTATTTTAAACTCGTCTTTATTTGAAAATTTTGCGATAAAATACTACACTTCAAGATTTTGCAAATTTTCGATGACAATTCTGTAGGGTTTGGGCTCCCTCAGAAATAGAAGGATGAATGGCAATGTGTAATTGTGAATGTTCCCGATGTTGCCATGATGACAAATCAGTACATTTCTAGGGGTATCACGTACTAGCGTGTAAAATTGCAGCAGCCGTAGTGCGATTTGCCATTTTAATATTTATCTTCCCTGTCACTGAGACAACGTCCCGTAGTCTGAGTGCCTTTGTCGAAGTTTGAGGGCGAAGTGCTCTTGCGATTCAGCGAGTCCTTTGTTACATCATTCTTTGAATTTTTTGAATATCACTTGCCGGTCATCGTTGCTATTCTTTCTTTTCGTCTTCTGTCTAGTGTTGTGAGTGGTCGTAGGGCTGTTCGCTATGATAATTATAAATAACTGAACTGGCAGTTCGTTACAAGAAGTACATCGAATTTACGAAGGCTGACAAAATTCATTATTTCCGGAGGCTTATATCTCATATAATTCTCATTCTAAGTCTCACATATTCCGCTAAAGTTTTCACTTTATATTCACTATACCAGTATGAAGTGTAAGAGAATTTATTTACAATAGAAAAATCTTTTCATGAAACTACGAACGAAATTTCACACTACAAGCAAACCTTCCTCCCGACACAATGATATAAAAAGAGCAGATTTATTTGCGATTGAAATAATGCTGTCAAGAGGGAAAAATTGTCAGCGCGACCCGTAACGTGGGACATCAGGAACAATCGAAACTTGTCACGCATCGCCATCCATTCTTTTTTTCTAACCCCTGGTCTAGCAAGACCTTCGCATAAAATGAATTTTCCATGAAATGCGGCGTCGGTATCTTCAAGAATAAACGCTGCATTTCCTTTTCCGTGGTCGTTCGATCCCGATTTCACGGAAACGTCTCATTTCTCGAGAGGCACTTGTCCATCTCCCTCCCTTCCACCAACGATTCGCTCCAACCGCTTTTCTGAGGATTGAGGAGTGAGGACTCGTCTGGATACGTCCGCGCCCCTCGCTTTGCTTCGTCCTCCATGCCTTGGCACGCCTACTGCCGCTTCAGTCTGCGAGGCAGACGTCGTTACCGGGCCATAAAAATTAATCCATTAAAAGCGGTCATTACTGATGTAATTTCACCCGATTTCGCCCACTAATGCTTGATGCTGTTTATTCTTTGCCCTGATAACATTGTTCGCTGCTACCACTCCGGGCTGCCTGCGACGCACAGTGGCCGAAATTGAGATGGCCGGGTCACTTATTGTAACATTATTTACCATAGAGAGTATCACTAATAAAATAACAATTTTCTTAAAGTTTTATGTTGCGTGTGAAACTTTCTACATGAAAGTTTCTGTCATTACTCCCCATCTTATAGCTACCTTATGTACTTGCCTGAAGGAAGTCCGTGGCTGTTGATTAACTACCAGTTTCATAAAATTAATGGATTCGCTCGTACTGTGGGACTAATGGAAAAGGTTAATTTTTTAGACTTGCTCTTCTTGGAACTCCAGATCGAGGTACATGTAGGGTGGACCAAATATAATAAATTTTCCATTTTTAATACAATGATTTGAAAATCCTCTGTACTAGAGCATTTGTGTGATGAGATCAAGGAAATATAATATATTAAAGTTGTTCGTATGCCAGGGACGAGTGGCAAGATCAAATTGAATTAATGTGTTAAAGAATACTAATTTTCATTTCCAGGTCGTGAACATTTTCTCATAAATATAGGACTCTAGCCAAAATAAATTGTGTAAAAAATCATCCCTTTTTATTGGGTGGATTACTCTTGTTTTGATGATTTTACGTTCCTAAATTTGGGCTTATACCTGGGATGATGGATAGTGTGGTGAAGAGATGTTAATTATGGTGATGAGATGAGTGAATGGATGAGAATGGTGGAAAAAGAAGAGAGAAAAACGGTCGAAAGCTACCTCGAAGACGGTATGACTACAAAAACTCCGCGTGGTGAAACGGAGAGTTCAAAGTTAAATTGTAGAGGTACAAACTAGAGGTTCTGGTCGCTAGGTGAAGTGTAACCTTCTGTGAACTCCTCTGCGACTCACTTTGTAACGTAAGTGGTCGGGAGGTGTAGATGAAGTTTTTAATATTTTTTAAACATATTGCATGTATTATTATTATTTAGAGTATTATTTAAGTATTATTTAACCCAATTGTGAGACTGCAATAATGCAACAATTAGTGGAAAGCATTCTTTACAAAATACGCTCGCTGTTATTCGTCGATATAACGACACCCTAGCAATATGCAGTGAATAACATTCTACAATGGTGTAGGAAGACCCATAAATAAGGATGTGCAACAGAAGACGACATACCTACACTGGTGTTCTAAACGAACTTATTAAATTTAGGAACTGGATTTCTTGACGATATGTCGCGAAAGGAAACAAAGCGCAGTCACCTTTCACGAGCTATCGCAAAGAAATCCGTTTTTGTCAACATTTCAAGAAAAGAGGTCAAGAAACCAGGATTGTTAAGTAAATATTATGTATCTTGTAACATTCGCGTAAACGGGTAACCAGCGGGACTATCTAAAAGTGAAGCCTGCTAAAGCGACGTGCTGCGCATGAATATGCCGGCACCCCAATCCAATGTTCACTCAAACTCTCATTTTCGACCACTGTGCCCTCTTGCCGCCGCGCCGTCGTCGCCGCCGCAAAGGGCGGTCGGCGTGTTTTCGTGCGCGAGCGCGTGGCCAGTGCCGCTATTTATATAGCGCTTTAATGCCGCGAGCGGGGAAGTCGACGGGCGGCGGGAGAAGAAGAAGAAGAAGAAGAAGAAGAAGAAAAGGTGGGCGGGGTGCGGGGGCGGGGAGACGGCGTCGGCGGTGGCATCGGGGGAGCGGCAGATCTCCGGCGAGATCTGCCGAGCCGCCCCTGTAGAGTACACCCCGGATCAAGATGCCCTCCTAATATTTCACAGAAGGGGGAAAACTCTCTTCAACGCGGGTGGGGTTGTGGGGGGGGGGCGGAAGGGGAGAGCGCGCGAAGAGGCGCTGCAGCGGGAGCCGCCTCCGTCTGCTGGCGGAAAGGCGAGCCGGTGGGTGGACGGGAGGGCGGGAGGGGCGGGTGGGAACGGACGGAGAGCGCATGTGGACGGGGAGTGCGGAGTGCGAGGAGGGGAGACGGCCGAGTGGGGCGGACGAAAGAGCGGGGAAGTGTGAGGCTGGCCGGCGAGGGGGCGGGTGGGCAGACGGCGACGGCGGCGGCGGCGGTGGTGGCAGGGGCCGGCAAAAAAGAAACATTTCTAATGGGCTGAGAGTGGAGGCTGCATGCACGCTGCACATATTTCTCTTTCCTTAATTTACTTTTAACTCGTTAGGCCGAGCGCGGGCCGCCCAAGCGCACAATTACCCCACCGCCCGCGGTGGACGGTGGGCCAGTGGAGGGCGAGTCGCGGGCGAGACGTCTGGCGGGAGCCGCGCCATCCGCCCGTCCTCCCGCCCCCCCACTGTCTCTCTCAATCCTTCCCTCTCTCCTTCCCTCAATTCGCCCCACTCCCTCCCGCCATGTCCCCTCGCCCACCCATTTATAGGCCCATCCGCTCGAAAACCCACCCACCCGCCCGCTCAACCACCCACCTACTCACCCATTCCACCCATCCACTCTCTCCTACACGCTCACTCACCCACACACGCACTTAACCACACACCCACTCACCCACACACCCATACACTCACCCGCCCACCCACTCATCGACTCAACTACCCGCCTGTCCCGCCGCCAAGATGCAGGGTTAAGGGCGGTTATCGATGCGAGCATTTGCGTCGCCTCGTACAAGAATAATCTAAGATGTAAAAAATTACTGCTTGGACTTCAGGTTTAGATGCGGCGTATGAAACCTGTACCGGTGAAGCTACTGTAAAAATTGCCGATAAGGGTTCCTATCTTTCAAGTCTCACGTTATCCCGAGAGCCTCTGGGACGATGTCCTGTGTGATGTATAGTAGATTTCTAAAGGAGGGTATGGAAACCTCGCATAGACCAACGAATATATTTCAGAAGGAAATATTGTGAGGATACGTGTTAACAGGAATATTTCCCAATAATGACGCGTTTAGTAATTTATTTACCAAGCAATTTGCTATTTAATGTTTAAGCAAATTGATTCCTTCCACTGAAAGAATGTTTTGGGTCGAGAATGTGGCATTGAAAAGACTGTCCTCTCTTAGTGATTTACTACGAACCGGACCATTTCATGACTATCTGTCCTCGTGGTTAGAGGTTGTCGAACAATTGATGTACATGTGGTCAAATATTCTCATTATGTTTCACCGAATTTGTGTTAGGTTTTTTTTTCATGTTTCAGTTTCTCTTGAACTTTTCAAGAATATTATGCATATTTGAAAAGTATGTGTAGGCTATTTTTTAATTTCTGAAAGTTTGTTCTAGTTGATTGTTTAAACTATATGGAAACGTAGAGATACTACAATACCAGGTGTAACTCTTCTAAAGCGTGTTACATTCTTACTATAATTCCTTGTACTTTCTGACGTAAAAAGAGAAACTGCAAACATGATCCTTTCAAATTATTCTCAATTTTCATTTCAACGTGAAATCGTTATTGAAAAAATTAATTTTTTCTCATATCTTTCAAGTAAAGTGAATTAAGATAAAAAAGTAATTCATTGAGACTTGTCTAAAGAAAAGACAGAAATGTTCGAATGGTTACAATACAATGCATGGGAAAATGCATTGCAATCGCGTGTTAACTGTAAATTAGAGTTCATGAACGCAAGTGTACGTGTAGCATGGAATTAGATGCTAGCGATTATTGATGATGTGGTCGCTAGAAAATGTGCGAAAGGAAATAAGTTCGTGCAGTGATGTAGACTCATAAAGTAGAAGGCGGAATTTCGTGCTGTAGAGGTAACTGTAAAGTGATGAACAGAAATTATCGCTCTTCGCTGCAGAAACCTCTTCACTAACCACAGTTCGCTGAACTGATACGCTAAACTGCAGAGGTTTAATTACTTCCAAACGCATTTTCATGCTTGTGAATGTTTTAATGTCCCATTGCTACGCCTTTCGCATGGCTAATTCGTGTAGAGTCCAATTGAATGATTGCCTTCTGGACATCTATGTGACTCCAGTTTATACCGCAAAATACGGGGTTTTCCCAATTAAAACTGTGATTATTTTTTTTCTAAATCACATTGCTTATTAGTTGCAGACGAGAAGTTCGTGAGGCGGATAAATTGATTACCTCTGGAAGAAAAGCGAACTGGTATTAGCACGGTTCCGTTATTGCCGCTGTTCCGGTATTACCAGGCTTCCCAAGAGATAATTGACACGTACCGAAGGAAATGTCAAATGTTAAACAGACTCCTTTATTGCTAACTTTTTCAATCTAATTCCCAGGTTTGTGTTTAAATCCTTTGCTGATTTGCAGCCAGGAGTGGGTACTCTAACATTGCGAAAGCTAGGAAATGCGATATATGTCTGAACATTGCATCAGCACAGGGCCTGCTGGTGAAGCTTAATTCGTAATCGTGACATCCTTGTTGGGCCTCTGCGGAAAGTTCTCTTTGACGTGAAATGTTTATGACAAACCACCCAACTATAAAGCATCACGTCCCGTGAGAATTAGAAAATGTATTTCCTGTTCTTCTGTTCGTTCTTCTCCGCCAGGATTTAGATAATCAAACTCGTCTGCTGCTCAGTGTGTGTTTGCTTTGTCAAAATTAGGCAATTTGTAATAGAGACACCTGGTGATAATGTACATATTACTGAACGAAAGTGAGGACACCAGTCAGTTTCGTGGAACTTTCATACTGTACGGAGCATTTCCTCATAAGCGGCAGAACGCAAATATTACATTGTTACAAGAAGAGCGACACTGAAGCAACGAAAACCTGAGTATCCGCGTTTTATGCAACACGCCCTCCCCACCCGCCCTTTGAACTGCCTGCAGCAACTGTCGAAAACATGTCGCCTAAACGCGAACGGAGGACAGTGAATAGCAGCAGCAGCAGCAGCAGCCGGCGAGCCGGGCCGGGCCGGGCGCGAGGCGAGGCGTGGCGCGGAAAGGGGGGAGGGAGGCGGGGGTGGTGAGGGCGGAGTGTCGTGGGTGGGTGGCAAGAGGCGGGAAGAGGGCGGAGCCTCAACCACGCTTGGCTGCCTCTGTTTTTGTTCGGTCGCGTGGCTCCGGAGAGGCCCTGCTGCTGGCGAGTGCTGGTTGCAGTAAGCGGCGGAGTGCTGCACGACCCTCCTCCACGCCTGCGCCCGTGGCTCCCACTGTTTATGACGCCGCGTACCGGAAAATTCTTTTTTTATTACGCCGGCCGCCAGTCCGAATAAATTTACTTCTTCATATCTTTTCCTTCTTGATACTGTATATTAATACACATTGCGAATTAACAATTAATTAAGGAAGTATTGTAAAGATAATTCGTATGTTTATGATTATCTTGCGTGGTGCCTCAAGAGCAGTACCTCAGAAAGTTGCCGGGGTCTCCAAACTTGCATTTTGAGATTTACATTTTGCAGCGATACACGATCGAGTGTTTTTTCTTTCTTTTCTTTCGAATCTGTATATTACTCATCCTCACTGTATAAGACTTGAGATTTTTAAATTCGACACTTTCTTAACTGCACCTTTATGCGTCAAATTTACCCCTCATTTGTAAGCTGCGGGAGGATGGTACTTAAAAATTGTATCATTATTTGGTGTAGAGTACCAGTACGTTAACTATATCAAAAATAATGAATTTTAAATCAAATTGATCATTTTAGCTATACCTAAAAATTAGCGTGCTGAAAAATGTTTGTACATGTTGAATCGAGGGACACAGAGTTACATATTCTACCTGCGAAAATCAACTATTTTTAAAACAAAACATACTTTAAAAATTTCGGTGTGGTTCCTCCTGCCATTTAGAAGTATTGACTTCTTCTTAAGCACCGTGCAAAAACTATTTCGTTAGCAGTAGTTTATGAATAAATCGTGTTGTTTCCTGTGACATACACTAATTCGTGCTAGTTTTCAATAATATTTTGTTCGAGCTTTTTTACACAGGAAAGCATATTTTTTCAAGTACGTGTGTGTGCCTGTTGGAGCTCCCAATAAGTATCAAGAACACTGAGTTATTTTTATTTTATTGATATTAATTTTTGTTCGAATTTTTGAGGATCAACATTTTCAATTAAAAAGTGTTTAATAGAATTGCCCTCCAAAACAAATGGAATTCAGCAATATCGATGCTGTTCATTAATTTTTAATGAAAAGAATAAAGCTTTCAATAATGAAATTATACCATCTAACGGATACGGAAGCGTTCAGCATCCTATTATTATCCTCTAATGATGCAAACGATGGTCGTACTCTACATGCCTTGTCGTTGAATGCCAACTGAAGCGTTGTGATGCAGGAATTGGAACATTCGTCTCAACTTCCTGTTGTCTATCGTCACATTATCTCCACATTCATTAAACAGAAATTAATGTTCATTATCCACGCATTTTTTTCTACCGTCATTGTTATGCAGTTTTATATAGGATATTATCAATCTTGTTTTGGCCTGACCTAAAAATTTTGATGTTGGTCATATAACGAAGTATTAGATAAAATAATAATGAAACTGAAAGTAGTCGCTTGTACTTTCGATATAAACTATAACCGTCGTTTACATTTTCTTCGGAGATAATTTAGAAGAGGTATTCGGAAAAGGAATATCGTATGTGACATCATTTGGAAAACAATTGAGATAAAAATATTGAAAATGGTAGGTGAAAATAAAAATCTTACACGAGTTATTTTCAATAAATAATTTTTGACACATGATGAATCATAGCTCAGAACCTTGTGCTGGCTTACTAGTAATAAAATTTTGAAATTTTTGAAGCAAATGTCACAGTATTGTTATACGTAGGCAGTTACAATAGACATTTAACGCAGATTAGGTGGTTTTGAACTTAAGACAGTAGCGTATTGCCAGAATTCAAATTGTGTCATTGACATTGTTATGTACATAAGAAAATCTTGTATTAATGCTTCAAGACGGTTTCTTGGCCGTACGGTAATTTCAGGTCATATTTCACGCCGGATACTGAAACATGCGTAAGATAAGGGTTCTTTCTTCTGGCGTTTATAGGCCTATTGTGCTCCAGTTCGCGTCTTATAGACGTAGAGCAACCCTTGATTGGTGTAGTAAACTCATTAGTCTCTTCGTTGAGCCGTGGTCCATGATGTCCTTACTGAGCATTAAATAATCCAGAGCCAGGTAGTTGCCCTTGCAGTAAAGTAAGCTATAGACCATTTCCTCTTGAACTTCACGCCCATTACAGTTTCTAGTCATTTCGTTCCAAGGTCTTATCTGCGGGTCAATGCTCCTCTATTACTGCGAAGGAATTTGTCGAGAATGAATGCACATTCTGTTAATTGCAACGAAGACGTTTATAATATTGCGGACGTACTTAAAACAAGAATACATTTGAAAGCGCAAATTATGATGATTTGATCGAGAATCAGTTTCTGTTTATTTATAAATATAAACGAAGTAAGAATGATTTCACGTGAGTTCGTTCACTAAGCTTGGCTCTAAATGGAATTTATCTAGTAATTACGGCGACCTTAGAAAATTATATAGACTTGTTTACTGTCATGCAGATGTTGCCACTCAGGCACTTGCTTCCGTCATTGGAAATGGAAGGAATGTAAAAGTTCTCCGTGTTCTTTTTGCATGCATTGAGTAGTGGGACGGCACAAGTGCAGTAACAGAAACTTCAGCTTATCGGATGCAAATACAGGAAAAGTAAATAGACGAAAGTGCGTACGTGATGAGAATACGAAGCGCATTGGCCGCTCGGAGCGCACGGTTTTGCATTTGAAAGATTTCGAGGTCCGTATTCACAAACTCCCTGAATTGACTATTCTGATCAGTGGTTTTTATAGTTGATTTTATACATTACAGCGAATAACCATTTTGTGTTTGTCGTGTGTGGGTGAAAAGAATATTCGAAATGTTTTTGCAACTTACTTCTAATGACGATTTTTATTGAGAATATTTAGCAAAAATTGAATTTATCATTGTTCAAAGTAAGATACCTAATAAAACAGGTGAAACATTTATCACATCTCTTAACGTAGTCTATAAGAAACATGCCCCAAACTAGCTCGTAATCGCAAACACAGCAATAAAAACGGCACGTGTCATTTACAGAAATAAATGCTCGAGTTATGAAGCTACTGTTGAAGGCCCCAGAGCTCTTAAGGCCCATCTCGAACGTTGGTCGGCATTCCACCGCCCCGCCCCTTCCTGCCCCTCCTGTCCCTCTCGCCCTGAAACGCTTCAGCTCATTCCGCTCCACCCCGACGCCGCCGCCGCTGCGCACTGCCTCGGCGCTCCTCTCCCGGCCCCGGCCGCCGGCTACCGCGACCGCCCGTTACGCGAAAACGTAGGGATTTGCTTGGCAAAGCGAGGCGATGTGATTGCGAGTTGCAAACAGGTTTGCGAAAGAGCCGTGCAAAAACCGCTGTAGTGCAGATCGGCAACACCGCGACGTCGGCCCCCAGTTTTCCCTTAAATATCGCGATTTCTGACGAACACGCCGAAAAAGTAATCTATTGGCGTGGTTGTCTTTTTTAACTCCGTCTTTTCTTCTCTTTCGTCTTCTCATACTTCCTTCACCCGTTCTACAATTCTCGGATCCGCGTGCGCGTAAAAGCGAGCGATAACCGCCCCCGGCGTCGGCGCAGTGTTTGATGGAATGTTGTTTTAATCTTTTATGGGACAAATAAAAAAAAGTTAAATTAAAATTTGTATTGCATGGCGCTTCATAAATCTTTTGTATACGATTAAAAGTTCGCGCGATTTCTCCGGATTTTATGAGATTTAGACGCGAGTGCATTCTCCCTCTCGATTTTTGCTTGCAAGGGGCGGAAAAAAATTCTCGCCTCCGTGCCGGGCGGCTTTATTGCAGCGCGTAATGTCTTAGTGGGTCGCAATCACTGATTAGCCAGATTATCGCTTTCTAAACGAAGGTGGCAGCCGCGGCGGCGGTGGCAGAGTGGAGGAGGGTCGGGTCGAGGAGGGGGCGGGGTAGGGCGGGGCGCGGGCGGGACGGGGGCGTGCCGGGCGGGCGGAGTGCCTGATCAATACGAGATGGCGAGAGGCGGGGAGGGTGGTCGAGACCGCCGCATCCGCCGCCGCACCCCGCCCCGCCGCTCATCGCCCCGCTCCGCCGCCGCGCCTGCCGTTGCGCCCTCCGCCGAGTTGTGTTTGACTCGCGGCCAGGGGAGTGCCGACGGAGAGTGGTGACGACCGCGACGGCAACGGCGACGGAGATGGTGGCGCTGACGGAGAACGTAGCAGTTGACGCGAATGTGACAGTGGCAGTGGCAGTAGCGGTGACGATGACCGAGGCTGTGGTAGTGGCGGTGGTCGAGAGTCTTACTGTGGCGGTGGCCGCGGCCGAGTGACGATGGCGATGGTGACGGTGACGGCGGACTACCGCCCACTGTCCCACCTCTGTTGTGCTACCTCCCCCTGTCGACGCCGCTGCCACGGCTGCTGTTATTTTTATTTCCACGCGCGTGTTCTTTCCGGGCGGCCGACGTGTTGTGGCTGACGCGCGCGCCTCCGGTGGCGATGGACCCGGTGGAGGAGTAGGAGCAGCAGCAGCTGCGACACCCACAGGGACGGGATGGAAACGCGCGCTGAAATTGGTAGGCTGGAGAGAGAAAAGCGGCCCCTCGAGATAGAATTGCGAGCCGGAATGTTTCGCAGGGTAACGGAAATAAAGAAGTGAAAGAAATGAAGGGATACGTCAGTGGCCTTAGTGTAAGAAGATAAATGTGTTGAACGAACGATGCAGGAAAACAGAAGTCGGTGCAGGATGGCTAATAACAGATATTTTCAATGAGGTGGCAGTGTCTTGAAAGGGTGAAGTAGAATTCTTGATGTGGATGTGGTTTTCGAAATTTGCATTATGCTCTCACATCAACTTCCCAGAGTATTTATTAAGAAACATTCCAACATAACATTATTTCTACTTCTGTTCATGTAATTCATGTGTTTCTGTTCTTATCAGACTTCACACGGCTATATGTTCTTGTCATTACGATCGTAGTTTTTGCCCAGTTTTTTGTACATACAATAAAGTCTCGTTTGACACGAACTCTGTTGTATTTCCTGACTCGACGATGTAAAAAGGATAGTTTTTTCTTCCGTTGGTTTGCAAATTGATGCGAAAAAAATGTTATTACGACGTTCGCAAATACTGCTATTGTTATAAAAATATTGTATTTCTTGTACACAATTCAAGGATGCATTGAAGATGAATTCTTTACAATTTCGAGAGCATGAGATATAGAAACAAATTTTTCTAAAACCCAATTGATAATTGAGACTCGATTGTGACGCAAACAAATTAATGTTACGAATGGTTTCACAAATTCTCCCATTAATATAAGAAGTATTATATTTCTTGCATTACACATTAATGACACGCACATTTTAGTATTTCGAGACGGTACTGTGTAGAAACAATAAAATTTTTGTACAACTCCTTTGAGTATTGATGTTCCATTGTGACGCGAACAAATTGGTATTAAGAATGCTTTCAGTGATGTTGTCACCATTGTAAGTGTTATTATTATTGTTTTCGATGTGGTGCCCTCGAGCCATGGGACCACCTTGGCTTGCACAACGCAGTGAGTGTGCGTTCTGTATAAGAAGGCGTGGGCAAGGGCCACCGACGATGCACTGTGGTCCTGAATGAAAAAAAAAAACGGACAAAAATTGCCCTTAATAAATTAGAATACGGAACCCTACTTTTGTAGAATGTGAAGTGCTATATTCGAGGCTTTGCTAGTGATGGATTTTTGACAGAACTGAGTAGCTGGGTAGCAGCCGACCAGGACACGAAAGCGTTTTTAGAGGCCAGGTACTCTGATCTCTCTCCTTCAATCCATTTCAGGCGATGTGTGTGCAGTACCTTGAAGAGGGTGCCCCCTTGGTGGAAGAAATGAAAAACGGAAAAAAAATCAGTGAATTTCATTACTGTGGGATGGTGAGGGAAAACGCACGGAATTTGGAGAAGAATTGTTAGAAGTCTGGGGAAATTTTTAGACAGTTACATAACTATATATTATTTCTTTAAGAATTAGTCCTTGAAAAATTCTACCGGCCAGCTGCTTTGATCGGTAGTTGTTTATTCTTTCGTGATTACTCCGATCAATACCAGCAGTACCGTAACAAACGGGCCACGGACCGCAAGCGATATTTCCTTTCACTTCCTTGTATCCTCACCCCTTATGTACACTTACACTTCCATGCACTACACTACCACATATCCTAGGAGAACCATCGGGATCGTAGAGCTTGACCTGGCTGGGGCGGTGCCCCGCTGATATGAGGTACCTAGTTGGGAAAACACCGCTAGCCGGCGGTAGATCGCCGGATATCACCATCCAGCGGGGGAAAATCACCGCCAAATCCAGGAGAAGAAAACCATGCACTACACATACATGCACACGTACGGGAGCAATGAGCTTGGTAGTTGACGCGCCCGGAATCATCCATCAATCCATTCAAATCAACCCGAGAAATAACTTGGGTGCGCCTCAATTTTGTCCGCGTGCTGCGTGCTGCCAACCACCGTGTGACGCGCGGCCGTGCTGCACGCGCAGTCGCAGCGGCAGCTGCACCCGCGGGTCCGCCCACCGCCTGCGCCCGCGCGCCGCTGCGCGCGCCCGTCCCCACCTGCGCGTGCCCTACCGTGGCCCAGAGCGCTCGTAAAGTTGCGGGTCCGCTGTCGCGGCGGCTTTGACATCTGTGGCAACCGTCTTGCTACAAATGTTTGACTCGGCGTCGGAGAGGCCACGGGTACCGCTGCAATTTTTCATGTCCGGCGACTTCAAAGTTGTACAGGGTTTTTTAATGGCTTCCAGCTGAAATTTTAATGTCTCCTTAAAAGGGCCGACGGGAACCCTTGGGTACCGTGGTGTTCGGTACCCGGTTACCGTTGGTTTTGCGTGATGCGGGTGGTCTCTGATGTTGCCGTGCGTATTATTACTTCCACCGCCTCGTGTCCAATGAGGTACAAGAACTGTTTTGAAGACTGCGTTTCTGCGTGGGTGGTGGAGGCTAGGGCTACCTTTCGCCGAACTGAAACGGCTTTGCTCGGTGGATGTTTGTGTTTAGTCTGCAACGCTGCAGGTTAGTCTCGGTGAGGAGTAACTGAACTATTAAGAATTCGTTCTTTGGATGTCAGCAAAGATTACTGGTGGTCCGTATTGAGAGAAGTATGCAATTATGCAGTTTATATAAGTGACTTCCATAAATATTCACCGAACGTACCGATTCATTCTGAAAATATTGAGCTTCCGTTCATTCCTTCTTGTATTTATCTGATAGATTCTGGGTGACCCAAAAGACAATGCTGTACAAATCTGCCTGCAATGTATGGAAGTTAGCTGCTATACTTGCGTGGGAATGAAGCCTTTGAAAGCTTTTATTGTTTACTAGGAGTAACCCGTCACCAATGTTGGGACGAATTTAAGCTCTCTTATTAAGGAATAAAAACACAAAATATACAAAATGCCGTGTGAGTGTTTTTCTTTCTTAAGGATTGCCTGTCTTGTACAAGTTCTCCATCAAATTGCTCTCAGAACCACTTCCATTAACAAACATTTTTTTAATCTGTTTTAAAGGTACACCCACTTGCCGAAAGATGGACCCCCCAACACACAAAATAAAGAGCCGCCAATCGAAATAAACTTAGGGAACCTATTTGGTCGTGCTGAATTTTTAAAATTTCCCAATCCTCAAACTCACTCAACTCACTCAAACTACCAAATTGCGTGTCACTAAAACTACCGAATTGTCTCGCCAGATGTTCCAAGATAACCAAATTCTGCGCAAAAAAAAACAATGTTTCTATCTTCCTCTAGTTACAATTCACGGTACAATCGTGGGTATGCGGGATATTATGTTATAGATTTTATTGCCTATGTTGCATGAATCTGAACCTGTCGCATTTGCTATTTGTGCCCCTTTTTTGGCTTACATTTTAAAACACTGTAAAAAGTACCACAGACCAAAATACAGATAAACATGTTGAGAGTATTGTATAAAAATGTGTACTTGATGGCCAGCTGTTATATTATTACGACAGCAATGCGGGTGCTGCAGTGAGCTTCATAACTTTTCAAGGGTATTTGAAACTATTTTATGTGTGTAAATGAACTCATAAACAAATAATAACACTTCCTTCCGAGCGGCAAAAAGCCTTCAAAACCATTAAGCCACATGTCTTAACCAAGACATTAATTAGCTGGCAATTCTAATTATTATAATGAATAACAAACCACATTATAATGATTTTTAAGTCGTTCCCGTAGATCAAATTACGAATAACCCACAGGAAAAAAATGACCCGCCGATAAAATTTAAAATGATATTTCTTGCATATGATACCTCAACGAAACGTGTGTTATTAATATTGCACTATACTTTCACAATCTCTTTAACAATGTGAAATTTCCTGGCGTTCTGACTCCCATCTCGATGTGGGCTATTTGTCCAATTTTGCAGGAACCATTGAGCAAATCCTGAGATGATATTTGCTTCCTTTCTGAACTCTAAATGTAACTTTCGCCGTAACAACACAGCATGTTTTACCGTTTTGGTATTAAATAAGTAAAAATAAATCACTCCAGAAAAAGAAATTTAATTCATGGATAAGTGGACTGACGAAAGCAACAAACAGGCAGCGAATGCGGGAATACGGAAATTCTGGGTAAACCTCAAAATCTTCACGAAGATAAAAATCATTAAAATGATTATTATTAACTTGTATTTTTGTTGGTATTAATGTGAGGATAGATATTCTTAAGAACTGCCTGCCAACCAAGAGCGGCTTCAGAAAATATTTAAGGGGGCTTATTATAAAAAAATTAAAAGAAACAAGTTTATTAATGGAATTTATTTATGTTAATTACAATGTATAATTTATATATTACTTTCAATTTGTATTTTTAACCTTTAGATATTTGGACAGTGAAACTGCATGTTATTTTTAGACCTCTCTATCGGTAGTGATTTTTTTTACTAGTAGTATTTTGAATTAAATATGAAACATACAAAATATCTCCATTGTTATTAGAATTGACACAAACGTGGAAATAATTATCGTTTTGTACCGTATGTACGCTGTTCGTAGCCCCGCCACCAGAGACAACGCCATCACTATTGTAAAACGGCGGGATTACCAAAAGTTCCCTTTCCCGACGCTAGTTGCGCAGAGAAGCTCGTTGCATGGTACGGTGCCGCGAGGCGTGCCACTGCCACCAGTAGGAGACCTTGACACCACTGCTCTAAGCCTTTAGGTGGGCCCTGGATCCGCCAGTGATTACAGTAACAGAGATGTGTATGTTGCCGTATCGTGTAACTCGGCCTCCAGCTTTTGCGAAGTGTCCGTGCTGAAGCAGCGGTCACGCCGGGCTGGCAGTGCGCAAGGCGAGCGCCGCGTGCCGGTCTCCCTGGAGGGCCACACGTAGCGTCCGCACCGCGCCGCCCCGCCCCGCGCCGCCCCGCCCCGCGCCACCGCGCCCCGCGCCACAGCGCCCCGCGCCGCGCCTTCCACATTAGAAACGCGCTGCAAGCCCCCTCGGGAGAAGGGATTTTTCACGTCACTCGCACGGGAAACATATTCTCGCAACGTGACTACAAAAAAATGAAGAATGCTCTAGAAACTTCCCCGCGCGGAGCGCTTCTAATTAGACGCACTGTTCCTTTCGTCGCAGAGCGCGCGCTTCCTGTGCGGGCTGGGAGGCGAGTGGGAAGGTGGGGGAAGAAGGTGAGTGAAGGAGGGACAGAGAGAAACGGGGGTGGGTAGGTTGACAAGTGAGAAGATGGTTATGTGGGAAAGGGGGTTGCGCGGGTGAGAGTGTGAAACAGTGGGCGGGTGAGAGAGTGAAAGAGTGGGCGGGTGAGAGAGTGAAAGAGTGGGCGGGTGAGAGAGTGAGTGGGCGGGTGAGAGAGTGAAAGAGTGGGCGGGTGAGAGAGTGAAAGAGTGGACGGGTGAGAGAGTGAAAGAGTGGGAGGGTAAGAGAGTGAAAGAGTGGGGGGTGAGAGAGGGAAAGAGTGGGCGAGTGAGTGCTTGGGCAAGTTTACGTTTACGTTGGTAGGCAAGGGATGGATTGGGTTTGTTAGTATGTGACTACGTTAGAGTGAAATAATGATGTCTGCTGCAAATTAGGGTGTGAGTGGGGAAGGCATACGAATGAGTATTGCGTAAAATGAGGCGCGGACAAATCAGACTAAATAAATGATGGCAGACATTTGAATACATTACGTTTTCGATTGGGAGGGTATCTCACGTTAAAATTCAGTTCATGATTACAATGTTTGAATTTCGTTTAATTGAAGGTTACGGTAATTTGCACTAGTCACTGAATTTACGATACGAACTTGACGAATTTGAAACGAGATTTGACGCTGGAGCTATGCCTTGAGTTTTTCTTTAACAAATTCTTAAGTCAAGTATCCTCCTTTCCTGCGGCTAAGCTAGCACGTACAGCGAAGGCACGATCGTAATATTTGCAAAGCACGCTTCATGGCACGGACATGAAAGTTGGTCCTTAGCGAGAATGCTGATTGTTTTTCTACGTACAATTAATGCAACTGCGCTTGACATGTACGTCACGACGATAGCAGTGAAATTTAATTTCTAATGTTACATGTTTTATTTTCACTGCAGTGTGCGCCAGAACATGCCCTGCACTACAAGACACGCAGAGCAGACCGTAACCTGCTTTGCAACTGCTGGGAATTATTTCGATGGCTCCTTGTTACTGTAATCTAGTGGAACAAACTCAATAATGGCAATAGTGTACTAAAGTTAACAATTTGTAATCAACATACTTAACTTGTATCAATAGGATGAGTTTCAGACACATTTAATATTTATTAACATAACATTCTACTGTGCTAAGAAAATTACAGAAATAAATATGAGGCGTTGTTGTCGTAAGTATTTATTGTTGCATAACGCTTTTTCGGTCACATTGCGGCCATCATCAGTGCTACAAAATAAACAAAATATCTAAATTTCAATTAAAAATTAAAATTTATTAATGTATTATGGAATATTATTTATGAATTTAGTGAAAAATACAATGTAAGCGTAAATAATATTCTAATAGATAAAATAATATTCTAATAGATAAAATAATATTAATTTTTTATGGTAATTTAGATATTTTGTTATTTTTCTAGTACTAAGATGACCACAATGCGACCGAAAGAGATTTTTGCAGCAAATACGACACAACAACGTCTCATATAGAAATATATTTATTTCTATAATGATGTGAATGTTGTAAACACCACACCATTTCCTACCGCTAAGAAAACTATTCCGTTAGATGCAAATAGAATTAAGCAACTGGGGCAGGTAGTCCACCGGCCGATGTTATAATATGCAGTCTTCGACTGTACGTGCGCTCTATCGCACTCTCCGTCCCTCCAGTCCCCGGCGTTTTCCTCCTAGTCTCGCGAGCCTAACCTTGAGCACGGGTAATGTCGGTGGGCGTGTACCCGAGTGGTTGGTGCACGGGGCCAGGAGGGCATCGCAGTTAGTCGCGAGACGAGCTCGAGGCTCGGCGAGGGACTTGCTGAGCAGGGGCAAGGACGGGTGGTCAGCTGCTCGGCCGAGGGGAGACCTCAACCGCTTCCAGCTCCGTCCCCGCCCCAGCCGGCGTCCTCGCCACCGCCCACGCCTCGCCGGGGCCCCCACCGCCCGGCTCAAACCCCCGATGCAGTCGCCCGCCCTGTCCATGCCTGCACTAGTGCTGGCTGGCTGCTCTCCATTCTGCTGACACCACCTCCACAACTACTATCTCTACTATCAACATCTATCTCCTCTACCACTACCATCACTACCAATGACACCACCACCACCACAGTCGTTCCACTCCCGTTTTCTTGTCCGACCCCGTCCTTAATCCCTGCCCCCGTTCTCTCCCCAGTGCACCACCTCGGCCCCCGTCCCTGCCGCCCTGAATCCGCATCTACCTAGATCATCATCCCTTTCATTCCCCCGCACTAAACTTCCGTCTCAGCGAACGCTGCCCCCACCGTCTCCGCCGCCACTACCGCCGCCCTCGCCACCGCCGCCGCCGCCGCCCTCACTACCGCCACCACCCGCGCGCAAATGATGATGGGAGCGTGATGGCGATGTCTGATTTGCGCGGCCGGGTGCACCCGCCGGAACCGTGTTTGCGCCGTGTCGACGCGCGAACACACGCGGCCGCGAGTCCCCGCGGCTCCGCAGGATCCACGGCACCACCTACCACGCAGCTCTATACTCGCGGTTTGCAAGTCTTTTGCGCGAGTCTAGAGCCTCCATATTTATTTATTTAACATGAAAAAACAGGGCAATCTGCCTACGTTTTCTGGAGTTCCGGAATCCCTCTCCTTGCTCATATACTATTGCATTATGAATGAAGGTAGAAACGAGTGTGTTTGTCAAAACGTTATAACAAGCTCTTGCGATATAAAAGCTATTTGCATTGGCAATTGGGTTACAGATTTTGCTTCTTATCTGTAAGCGAAAACCGAAGAGCCACTAGTGTTAAAGCGACGATCGTGGCAATGACTGTAGTGGCAACGGCTAAAGCTAAAGTGGCTTTAGAACTGAACAATGCGCTTCTTTTTCTTGTTTTGTTACCAATACTGCTCAGAAAACCTCCTACTGTAGATATCCTGTGTTAAAAGTTTTTATTATTGGAGGAAAAGATAATCCCATTACCTGATTCGTAGAAGACTGGAGGTTAGATGTTTCCTAGATAAGTCAGAAACGAATATAAATCACAGTTCTAAAAAGAAAAGAATGTAATATTTCTTTTAGTTTCCGCGTCTTCACATTTCTTCAATAAGACAGAGTAATATTTCATTGTAGGTTTCCGTCAAACTTGCACTCAACGTTTGCGATCGTTTATCTTCGCCGTCGAAATGAGTTATTGCTTGAAATATTGATACAATATTCCGTCCGCAAGTGTTACTGTAATGTGATTACTCTTCAATTTAATTTTAAAGTGTTATTTACTATGTAAAAATAGATTGGATTAATATTGAAAACTATGTATCTCTTGTATTACACACCACAACACACCACAAATGATCATGAACACCAAAAAATAAGTCTGTCAGTGGGATAATAATATGTAAATTTATTGATAATAATTATACAGTATATTATCTAATCAACTGTGAATACTTTAGATTTAATGTAATAAAATGTGTGATTATTTCATCATTTCTTTTTAAATTGAGCGAGATATAAACTATGTCAATCCATGTTATTTTAATGGAATTAGTGAGTAAGTACCCATACCAAAAGTGGCTTCTCGAATCCACAACTGTCAGAACGGAGCGCAACGGTGCTTAGGGAGTGTTTAGATGCCTCGCCTGCGTGATTGGGAGCCTAAAGAAATTCATTAGTTTTTTGTTCTTAATATTACTGGAGAATGTATACCTTGAGCATGTATGACGATGAAGAGAACTAACCGGGAAGTCTTAGGGTTCCAATCCCCATGGTGGCGGATTTTCATCACTTGCCGAGTTCAGCCACTGTATGGAGGAGAATTCTAGCAACCGCCCGCTGTGGCCGATGTTTTTCCGTGGTTTCTCCGATTGACATCAAACTAATTCCGGAGCAGTACCTTAATATACGGGACAAGGACCGCGCGCGATCTTTCCTCTTTTTCTCAGATTTTCTTCTCTCCCCTTATGGGCTCACACTTACATGTCCTACGCTATGTTGGGAGACCAGTCGAAAACTTAGAGATTAACCCGGATGGCTCGCTACCTCTCTGAGGAAATTCCCTGTAGGACACAAACTACCGATTAGCACAGCCGACCGCTAGAATTCTCCTACAGACAGCGACTGAATTCGACCTATAGAGTGATTTTTCTAACTCTGCCCCTCAAGCCCCTTACGGCCACGATGGAATATCACACGGCATTTCGCGTCTTTCTCCCTCATGCCGCTAGGAGTAACATGATCGCAAGCACTGCTTGATACGGTCGCGATCACGCGATACCTGGCGGCACGACTGAGAACGTCGCGAAGTACCGTGACGTATTTCATCGTGAAGACGGGCCTTGAGGGTTAGTTAGAAAAATCGCAGTGTACAGAGGTGTGCAAATTATTAGACTTAAGATTTTTTCGGGAAACTCAAGTTAAACTCGTCTGACAGCATTCCTATTGTTTTCAAAACCATACATAGCGACGTCTGCTACTTTTTTGATTGTGTTTCGTGTACAACTAATGTTGGTAAAACAGTTATTTAATTTGGTTACTCATAATGTGGAAAGTGTCTCAGTTACCGCCATTGAACAATTAAACATTCTGTGCTGCCATTACCAGCTAACAGTTCAGATATGAACCAAATTGAAAATATTTGGACAATAGTTAAAAAGAAACTAAAAAAGGAAGATAACAACACGTGAAGGTCTGGTGGAAAAATTGAAGGAAATACGGCAAAACGATCCAGACATCAAAATGCAATGTATGGCACTGATAAAAAAGTTGCCAGAGAGTATCCAAATGCTCACAAATAATAAAGGAATGTTCACTAATTATTAAAAGTAATTCCTATGTATGAAAACAAGTTCATAAATTCAAACTCTACGTCTTTAGTCTAATGATTTGCACACCTCTGTAGCTGAGAAGCTAGTGTCGAAAATCATGAATGAAGGAAGGAGCCCCCGTCAGATTCGTCTCGGTGGCCGCGCCGCGGCGTGGCGCGCCGGCGCGCGCGGGGGAGTGGCCGTTGCAGCAAGCAGCGCGCGGGCTGAGCCGGGCGCCCGCCGCCCGCCCCGAGGCGGCGCTCTCCGCGGCCACGCCGCGCCGTCAGGGTCGCGTTCTTGCTCGAGTAATTATCCACTAGCGTATTTTTATTGCTTGTAATTAGGATAAAAGGATGGGGAAGGATGAGGTCGTGGCCTAATTCAAGGCGCTATCGGGCTGCGGCGTGCGCGGGCAACTCTGCGAATCGGCGCCGGCGACGCCGCCCAACCCGCCGACGCTGCTGCGGATGCAACGGCCGCGGCAATTGCAATCACGAATATGGACTTGGTGCTTGAATAAATTTGTTTCTTGAGGAATTGTTTTATTCGATGTAAAAATGGTGGCCCATGATGCCTTAGCCGACGAAAGTTGCTTATTAAATAAATACAAATGTTTGTAAAATTAGTAAGGAATTAGTGAAGTGGTAAGATCACCTCACCAGAAAACGCGGTGACTTCCATGACATGAAGATAACTGCACTGTTATCCGAAGGATGATTCTTGCCACTCACTTTTTGATCTCGTAGATTGTGTCCAGTAGATTAACGATACTTATTCAATGATCTTAATACCAGAGTTTTTTTCTTGATTGAATATTTAGTGTTCTCCGGTGCGCCGGCAGATATGGTCATTAGTCCCGTAAGTGTAGTGGATATTTTTATCACGGGGGTTGATGGTGTTTCTGTCTCGTTGAATGTTGCGGTTTCGGAGCCGGCCTGCGCATCAACTTGCAGGGGTTTCCCCCATCCACGTATCTCCCGCAAATGGGGCATTGCCCCAGCCAGGCCGACACAGCTCTAAGCTCCCTACATTTGTGGTACTGTAGTGCACGTAGGTTTGTGTCTAAGTAAGGGGTGAGGATAGGACGAGGAAGAGGAAGAAAAGATCGCACACAGTCCGTGGCCTGTTTGTTAGTGTACTGCCCCGGCATTCACCTGGTGTTGATCGGAGAAATTACCGATCAGCGCAGCCTTGATCCGGTTCTCCCGCAGACAACGCCTAATTTTTTCGATAAACGGTATCGTATCACCAATGATTGCGATAAACACGTGGTGACTGCCCTGGCGATAACAATGACAATGTCATGGATTGGATAATTCTTATTATTCTCCTTTTGACGTTCTGTTGTGAATCGCTCATTAAGAATACTAATTCACTTTTCTCATAACAAATCCTTTTTTGTTGCATATATGAAGAAATTTTGTTTTGTTTATAAAACGTCATCGTAGCATCAGTGAAAGCGATGAACACGTGTTGTCTTGTGTTTAAGGAGAGAAAAAAACTTCGAAAAATTCGTTAGACGAACTATAAAATCCTCAAATTCCAATTTTTTTTCTTCAAACTCGCTCACTTTATTCTTAAAAATAGGCGCCGCGCTTTCCATATATATTATTTCTAACGATATACCATAGACGGCGTTCAAATTTCGCGTACATGATTACGTTGCATTACATTGGGACAACCATTCCAGTAATTCATCGTGGAAAAAACATACAGTACAGAGGAAGTTTCACTTTGATTATCGACCTATTCTGCATATAGTGTATTGCACCTGGACGGTATGCTTTTAGCGGACAAAGAGCTGTCTGCGACAATTCTCCCAATCGGACCCTTTTCCGAACCCTCCAAAGCAGCCCACTTTAAAGGGGTGTTCCGGTACTATTTTCCATTCCACTAATATAATTAATCACGTTATCATTGCTGCTGCGACTTCAAAGAACAATGCAACACGAAACGTCCGGGCCAGATTCCGTTGAAGAATGGCGCGCGTCCGGGCGCCGCGTAGGCCGCGGGCAGCGGCGCCTGCCTGGGCTGCCGCGTGGGCGGCGCGGCGGCGGCGGCGGCGGCGGCGACGGCGACGGTTGGCGCGGTCTCCCAGAGCGATTTCTCGTGCTTTGTTTTCCGCTGTATCGAGAGCTGCCGCCGCCGCCGCCGCTGCCTGCTGCTGCTCGATGACGATTAGTGGTGGTGGTAGAGTGTGTGTGGAGTGGAGGGGAGACGGCGGCGGTGCGGTGGTTTCACCGCGCCGGGGCGACGGCGAAGGACACAATGAACCGTGGATTCTATTATCTCCGAATCGGTGCGCATAAATTAGGGGACCTGGGCGAAGTGTTCGTGTGTGTGTGTGTGTGTGTGTGTATGTGCGCGCGCCCTGGAAAGAAAGCTCGTTCGCGCCGGTTCATACGCGCGCCAGGGCGGGGCCCCCTGCCGCGATACACTCGCGACGACGACGGCGAGCAGGAGGAGGAGGAGGAGGAGGAGGCATGGAAATGAACGCTACGCTGCCAACTTTTTCTTTAGGAATGTGCCGGCAGGTTAGCCTGCATGTTAAGTGAGAAGTTCGCTTACTTTGAGATTCGCGAGGTGTTGCCACGACCTCATTATGGACTGATTTCCAGTCCTTTTTGAAATTTCTTTTCGGAGGTTTTTGCAATGTATTTATTTACATGTTACAATTGCATCATGTTCGAGGTTGATTTTATGAAACGCGACTATCTATTTTTACTTACCTTTGCGCTCAATTGTTGAGGTAAAAACGGCAGAAAAACAGACACTAGCAAACCACTTCTTAGTTTTCATTAACTTTTGTATTTGCGGAGTATCCTTCAGAAATTTTTGTATGACCTGTTTGTTCCGTCTTACGATGTATTTATTCTTCATTACACGATTTCAAACTAAAGACTGGAGTATAGTATATAATTTCCACGTCTGGGATCACCAAACCTAGGGCCAAGATAGAAGTTTTTTCGATCGAATAAAGTATTTTCTGTATTTAGCACGACTAATTAATTTATAATTAACCCTTGAAACAATGTGTTGCCTTTATGCCAACACCATTATTATTCAAATGATATAAGTTTTTCGTATTGGAGACCGATACTAGAAGAACCTTTTTATTTTTACAAATTCCACATTTTCCCACTGGAATTGAAAGTGCTAAAATTTTTTGGACTTTCTCTCTTCATTGAATAAGTTGTTTGCCCCTTCCCCGTGTGAATGTGTTTGTGGACGTGTGTGTTTAATATATGCGACGCGTTGATACGAGAGTCGTTCATGCGTGTACGATCACACATTAGTTGTAAATTCCAACTAAGCGCGCGTTAAAAGACCGAAAGTGCGTCCCAGAACCCGTTCGAGCGCCTCGGATACCGCCTTCAATACGCAGTTCGGATTTCAAGAATCCTGCTCGACTCGCTGCGCGTCTGGGCGTGCAACGTGTTTAAGGAAATAAAGATATTATCGACGTTCGTTTGGAAAATCAAGTGCCGGCCGGACACGCGAACGGTTTGGCGTGTCCCGCCGCGCTCCGGGTGACCTCCGAGCCCCTCGCTCCCACGCGCTGCTGCCGCTGGGCCAGCCTCCCGCCGGCCTCCTGTTGGCCTACCTGCCGCTGCCAATGTCGCCCCTGGCTCGTAAAATCATTGGGATAACCCGGGGAGCCAATCAATTAGTGTTGAGTGTTAGTACACACAGTGATTTCGCGTAACCAACGGAACAATGACTTAACCTCTAAATTGTGCGAAAGAAGGTAAATAGGGCAGATATATTCCAGAACTCAATACATCTGCAGAAATATCGAGTGGATTGTTATTTTGTTCTGGTCCGGTTTCTTGCCGCTGCCAATGTCGTCCCAGGCTCGTAAAATCATTGGGATCGCCAGTGGTGCCAATTAATTAGTGTTGAATCCTAGTACATACTGTGATATCGCTCAACCAATGGAACAATGATGGAACTGCTAAATTGTGCGAAGGAAGGTCAGAACTATTACAGAACTTCATTCACCTGCAGAAATATTGACTGAATTGTTATTTTGTTCTGGTCCGGTCTCTTGTTGGCCTTCTGCCGTTGCCACGCTGCCAGTGTCGCCCGTGGCTCGTAAAATCATTGGGATCACCAATGGAGCCATTCAATAAAGTGTTAGTCCTAGTACATACTGTGATGTCGACCAACAACGACGTAACTGGTAAATTGTGCGAAAGAAGGTAAATAAGTCAGAACTATTCCAGAACTTAATATATCTGTAGAAATATCAGCTGAATTGTTATTCTGTTTTGGTCTGCGTTAACATATTTTATTTCAGAATTTTTCTTCTCTTGTAACATGGAATTTTTTTAAAGTTAAGTCACTGTTCCATTGGATTAGCGATGTAATATATCGGTTGCGATACCTCAATTATATTACATATTGATATTGCATTATTGATGATATTGCGGTATCACAGTTGCTTCCGCACCATCGTTGACCGGGAGGTTCTGTTGTGCGAGTCCCGAAGATGGCGTACTTTCGACAATAACTAGATAGCTAGGTTGAATAGATAGACATTCCGAAATTACGAGCCACAGGATGAGGCTGTTTCAGTTACATTAATGCCGTTCTATACTCTAGCATTCACCGCGATCCTGCCAAACTATCGTTCTCAATATGTTTTTGTCTGTACTTCGTTGCCCGTTTAAAATCTGTATGTAATTGACACACGACAGGAAGGAATTTCTAAAGAAATCGTTAATCAGTGAATTGAACCCAAATAAACGTAAGTTTACCTCTGAACACAGCAGCAATTGTACAGTCATCAATCGCAAACTTATTTTGATCGAATAATGAAATGTTTATACTTCGATGTAATCGTAGAGGCCGTTGACATTTAATCATCTGTTACGGTGTCATCCAATCGGGAGGTTAAATGTCACTCCTGTAGGTGTCATCCGAGCTCTCGATTGGATGACACCGTCACAGCTGATTTACGTCAACGGACTCAGTGTTTAAATCGAAGAATAGCTCTATTTTTCGGTGCTGCTCGTTCTCACAGCACTTGTCCCCACTCCCTCTGCCTCCCCATCATCGGCGCGTCTGCCATTGCATCCAGCCGGCGCCGAGTCTAAGCGATCACGTCTGGGATCCTCCGGTTCCCAAGCTCCAGGCGGAAGGGCGACCTTTGTGAACGTCGTCCGTTTCAACAGTTTGGCGCCGACGTTATCATCTGAGCCGGATGCTTTACACGGGTTGTAAGACAGATGTGTTGGGCGACTTACTCATTCGTGGCAATGCATGTCGTGGGAAGTCTAGTTCAAAAGGGCAAATGGTATAAAATAACATGTTCATCGGTATTAGTCGATTAGTACTTCTATGAACGAGGTCCTAGAATCCGAGGTTCTGAATCCATGCTTGTGTCAGTTCCAGAATTATTTTCAGGGAAAGTATCCAGGCAAGGGAATCCGCGAAAAAAGTATTTATAGTTAACTTCGATTTCTGACGTTAAATTTGACTTGATTCACAAATAATTCCGATTTCATTATTACTCAGTTGTGAGGCCATGAACCTTCAACTTGTTTGTCTAGCAGTTATGTGAAAAATATGAGATATTACTTGTATGCATAATATTCGCATAAATTTCTTCGTATGGGCTCAATAGTTTCGACGCGTGGAGGAAGTGAAGTTACACAATGGCAAACTGACAAGATATCCTTTATATAACTCCTTCGCTGAGGTGCGATCGCTTAAGTTTTACTCAATCCATAACGAACATCATTCCACATTTTTCATCCCATCAGTAAGAAAAAAAGCAAGAATAATTCACATGACTCCGTCACGTACAGGGTTGCATTTTGATTTCTGACACATGGTTAAGAATATCATTGACTTCTTTTTTTTCTTATGAAAATCATTATTTTCAGATTGTTTTGTTGAACAAATCCCGTTCGACTTTGCACATGCGTAGTCATATTTATTGTTGCCAATAGATTAATTACGATCGAATATTAATATGGCAGCTGATGCGGACATTTAATATACGTGTCATATTAGAAGTTACATAATGCATATATATTCTGTAATTCTGTTATTTTTTCCATAGCGTCCGGGACACTTTTTCTAACCTTCGAAGTCGGGACAATCCCGGTCTTTCCGGGACGTATGGCAATCCTAGCTACGTACCCATCCAAGCTGTACGAAGAACCGTCCGCCCGCTTTTCCCCACCACTTGGCCCTTCCATATCATGCAATCTGCTAGTTCATCCTCGTTCTCCGGTAAATAAGGCGACCACGCCGGAACAGCGGCGGCGGCGGCGGTCGCAGCGATGGCGTGCCGCGGAGGACGGAGGGCGGATCCTCGCGCGCACTGCCTTCCTCGAAAATCAATTTGGAGTGGAGCCGCCTCCTCCCCCTCCCTTCCTCCCAACTATCCTCCTCTTCCTTCGGCGCGCTGCCGCGCCCGCGCCCGCCTGAAGGCGAGGCAGAGGCGAGCCTGCGTCGTAGATCAGTGTTGAGCAACTTGTCTTACGGCGCCACTCCCTGCTCGCGCTGGTTCTATGATATTTTTGTTCTGGGCGAGAAACGTTCGGCGGAAAGGAGCAGTATATGGCTGGGGAGATTCGATGGCTTTGAAAGAATCGATTACGGAATCCGTGCCGGAATTGGTACTGAATTCGATTCGCCAAAAAAAGAAGCGATTCTCGAAAGAATCGTATTCCAATGAGTACTTTGTCATAGAGTAGTGCCTACATTCATAGCAGAAACAAACGTATCCAAAGGAAGTATCGAAACCAGAATCGTAGTGCAAGAAAAGTATCGATATCCAAAGAAATCATGTCTTGATTATTTAGAAAAATTAGAAAGTAAAATATGTGTATCAACGAAAGTATTGTTACCGCAAGCGAACATTTAAAATAGCTCTGGTATTTTTTCTTTTCACTAAGGTTAGGATTATGATAAACTGCAGAAACGTGCAAGGATGATCAGAATGTATATGTTTCTGCGTTTAAATTGTTTATGTCCACAACGTATTGTGAAACCTTCAAGACAATTACTAACGCAATAACACTCACCAAAAACGAATCTATATTTCTTTAAGAAAGAAGTCCAAACATAGTCTTACACTGAATTTTTTATGTCATGGCAATTTATTCCTTGAAAATGTTAAAATCTACGCAGCTCCACGTGGAGGTGGAGCATGATTACGAGATGAGCATACGCCTGATAATGCACCGATTTTTTAATGTAATAATATTCAATATTCTTTAGAAAGACATTAGTGAAGTTATTCAAATACTATGATAATTTACGTGGTTTTAGAATTTAATAATTTAAATGTTAGCATTGTATTTAAATTCAAACTATTTTCAGTATTCGGTTGATTCATTCTCTTATTGAAGATAGTTTAATGAATATGATTATAAGGTTTCTTTCAGGAATTTAATTTTTCTTTAAATGCTGAGCGTTTCGTTTCGATGCGTCTTATTTTCTTGAATCTCCGTACTTCCTTCCATTAAAAATATGATTTTATAATATTACAGAATCTTCGCTCTCGGTTGTGAACATTAGAACGTGTGTAACCGAAAACCTGAAACGGTGGTTGAATCCTATTGTTTTCTCCTGTTAGTTTTACTCTTAATGCATTTTATTATTTATTTTCCGTTGCTTAACAATTGTCCGACCTGTTTAATCACACATCCTGTGAAAGATCCCGCTTTGTATTAAAGACGTAAGATATTTGCTCTGCGAACGTTGTTGTGTGTCAGCGCACTGTGAAATATACTCCGATAATTCCGTGATGATTAGAATATACCAACAATATATTCACGATTCGCATCAGAATTCACTTAGCGTTCCCCACCCATGCAGACCCCCCACATCGTTGAACTTCAGGACGACCCACCCAAGTAGCAAGCAGTGAGTTCATTTCCCATGGTGCCGTAGCACACGAGTTTATGTTCGCTCCGCATATACACTTCATTAGAACAGATACATACTATACGAAATTAGAAAAAACACATAACCTGTTTATTGAAGATTCAAAACCATTATAATGTAATTCGTGTCTAGTTGGTTGAACATGTAAAAACAATCTACTTGATTTTTACATGGAACATCGATGGATCAAGATACGAAGCCGTTTCATTGTGTGTGTAGTTCTGCACCAACGCCACTCGCTGCCTGTTTTTATCAGAAATTTCCGTTGTACTTGTTCGCTCACAAGTTCTCCACGTTCATGACATTTTGAATTTATGACATCGACTTCTGCCGGGAAAAAACGCTTTTTGCTTCAGTTTTTTGTTTGTTTGCCCGAATACTCAATTATCGAACGGACGTTTCTGAAAAATGTTCTACAATTTTTCATTAACTAGGTAGTTGTCCTCGAATATACTTGGCATCTCCACAATTTTAATTACCTTTGATGTCTCTCTTCTGCACGCTTCATTACATTATTTTGTGTCAGAGTATATCCTTTGAAAACACTGAATTCACGATTGCCCGTAATGGAACGATAGTTTTGAACATGAGGATACACTACTGGAAGTTTTTCTTCATCAACGTTACTCAAAGGGATTTTTCGGAATTAGTTGTGAAGTCCATGCAATATCATTGTCGATAATCATGAAATATGAATCATAGAAGACGCGAGATCTAGATTAGTTATTAATTCTTGATAACTTCCGAATTTGGGTGGGGAGAGTGATTATTCTCATATTGGTTCTGAGTAATTTTCATATGCACTTTCCGCTCGCAGTTGTCGACGCAGGTACGTTGACATATTTCGATGAACGAAAAATTAATCCTCTGACAAGGGAGGCAGTCTCACTCTCTCTCTCTCTCTCTCTCTCACACACACACACACACAGGCACGCGCGCGCATTCCGTAATAGTTCCGACCATAGTTGAATAGTTATGACCATCTTCCATTCAGTATGTGATCCTTGAAATATTGTTTTCAATTGAGCGTTCTTTTCATTGTATGCCTCTTCACCACCAATAAGCGGTCAGTCAAATCGTGAATGGTTTTCCAAGGAAGACCCATGATTCCAAAGGTCCAAGTGGTATAACTGGGCTGCTGCGGACCCTTTAGATCGGAAGTGCAAACCCCTGCCCCGACAAAGAAATGGCGCACTTCCCTTCCGATGCAGGGCGTACAGCCTGAGCTACGAAACGTACATCCGACGGAAGTGGCAGCTGCGAAGACGGCTGTGACGACAGCACCGGAATAGGAGGCTGAACCGAAATAAATGTCCAGTGGCCAGCCCCGCCCTCACTTCCACGATCGGTGATGTTGCGTTTGCTCGTTTTCTAACGCGTGCAGCGAATCATCTAAGGATGCTGGACTGATGCGAGAGAATTGTTTCCTAGTTTCGAGGATGCTGAAGGGAAATTGTTTTTGACCTAAGATTTTTTCGGATTGATCCATTTCACGCTCCTTTTACTTGTATTGCGCTCCTCTTCTTTATTTTCTGATGAAGCTACAAACGCTTAAGGAGTAATGTAGGAGTCTGTAAATCATGAGTTTCATCGTCGTCATATTCTTGCTTACTTTACTCGTTTTATTTTTCTGCTTAACGAAATATAAAATTTCTTTCATTTAAACATATTTTTCAACACGACAGTATTTGTTCGTTGACAATATTTTTTCGAGTTTCTACTGTTATGTATGCGTATTTGACTTGTTAATTCGGTGTTCTTTTGTCATTTCCAACTCATAATGTGTACGCTGTTAAAAGAAGGAATATGGTGTTGATAATACCGTTGGAGTAATGACGTTACGGTATTTTAAATAGCAACACCAGTGTAACATTTAAAACTATCACAATGATATAAATTTAGTAGTATGTTGTTGACGTAACGATATGGGTGACCAAAGTAATAAAACAAAATACATATTTCCAATCGCTTTGTTTTTCCAATTTTTATTTCCAATTTCAAGACCAGAATCGATTTCTGATCACCAATACGTTTTTGTTTTGTGAGATTTGTTTAATGTTTGCTCGCAGATGTTTGTGGTTGAGAGAAGGTACCTGTGTATCTGGCAATTTTCGTAGAACTGGTAACGAGACAAGAGCAAAAAGGGTAAGATTGCAGGCTCCTTTTCCTCGTCCGGCACGAGTTGTGGAATTCAGAGAATAGGAGATGATCACAGAACCCTGACTTTTAACATCGTGTTGCGGCATTGAAGGAAATCGCGACTGTGTCGGAGGTAAGTTATTAGGGATTTCCGTAACCATTGAGTTCGAAACATGGTGTATTTTGAAGTATTGCGTTCACGTATTTGCGTTAATATGTGTTAAAGGAAGTCAGTGAAGGCGATATTCTTATCAGTTAGATCTTGACTGTTTTGTGTAAATATAATACATGGGTGTATAATTCTTACGCTTTATTAACAATAGATATTGTCTTAGTTTTTGGCTTAAATCAATTGAGAGTTCTGCATTTACAAAGGTACTTAGGCGCGTAGAATTTGTCATCTGCACCTTTCTTGCAACACTCGTTGATGAATTCTTAACATAAAACATCTAAACGTCTAGTAGTAAATTTCACTAAATTGAACGAGTGACTCTGCGGAAGAGACTGTCCGAGGAGATGCGTTTCATCACTGTAAATCGGAGCAAAACGTAACGTAATTAAAGGCGACGGTTGGAGGCGGCCGTCGAACATGTCATTTCCTCTGGGTCCCGCATACACGTGGTCTGGCAAGGGCCGTTGTACAGGAGACGTTGCAGCACGACGGCGGGCGTGGCGGGAGGGCAGCGTTGCAGTCAGCCGGCCACGGTCGCAGCTGGCCATGTCACAGCCGTCACCACCCCTCTCAGTGCAGCCACTTCCAACCATCTTGGGTACTACTAATGCTATCAATTCGTCACAACTCCTGTGGTTAGGATTTGTGTTGTCGTCAGAAACACGGAGGGTGGGTTTGTCGTGGAGAGGGAATCGGAAGAGTAGACTCCAAATGACGATGCAGAATATACGAATTAATCATTCATTTATTTATTAATGAAATGTGCTATTTGAAAGCAATTAATTACCCTTTTCAAGAAAGGGGAGTAACCATGTAAAAATCTACTTACATTTACTTTATGGGTACAAATCAAAACAAAACTGGAGCTTACACTAATGAAGAAACACTTCCTTGAAAATTACAACAAAATTAAGTTTAAATTTGTTCGAATGTTGTTGATAAACGTTCATTTATGAAGTTAGTAATGTTTTCCTCTGAGTTGCATATTTTCGCCAAAACACTGCACATTTTCGCCATGCCATCGATGCACTTACTGTTCGAGTCCGGGAGGAATGTTTAGCTTTAACCATTGTACAAAACAAATTTGACTTTCCGCCAGCATTTCCTGCGCCTCCAACCAAATCCTTGTCTGGACCCGCTCCTGAGAAGAAACATCTCTTTCTCATGTGATGCTCGGAATTCAAACATGGATGTTAATAAAACCCAAAACCATCGATGTTTTTAAAACGTTTTAGTAACCACTGAAGTTCTTCCGGAGGGGATAGCATTTGAGTTTTTTTTTAAATTTTGAAATGATATTTAACTTACCAAACAAGTAAAAATTAGGTCAATTAACAAAACTTACATTATCTGAATAGATAGTTCAGATATAATATACTCTTCTTTATTGGCGAAAACTGAATTTTATTTATTATTCACCACTTTTCTCTGAATATTCAAATTGGATATCTAGAAAGTATTATAGAATTTTGTTATGATTAAAACAATCAACCACCAGCAAACATCGAACTCAAAACATCGATGTTAAAAAACATCGCGTTAAAAAGTTGAAGTTAAATACATCGATGATTTTATATAAACATCGATGTTTTGAAAGCATCGCCATCGATATCGCATCCCTACGCGGCGGCAGCTGCGCCGTGCAGCAGCGGCGGCGGTGGGTCCGCCCGCCAGACCACCCGCTCGTCACCGCCGCCTCGCTTTTGGAGTGTGGCCCGCGGCGCCTCGCAGCGCCCTGCTGTCCCCATCCCTCGCTTCCCCGCCTCTCCCCTCCCTCCTCCTCCTCCCCCTTTCCTGGCGCTCATCTCTCTTCCGCCCCGCCCCCTTCCCCACGGCGTCGTCGGCCGCGGCGAAGGAGCATCGTGCCTCCCGTGCGCCCAATAGACGCGCAATAGACGCGCCTTTTGAATTCGAAGACAAAAGCGTCCCCGAAGGAGAATTAATATCCGCCAGGCCCCGCCCCACCCCGCTCCGGCGCCTCCGCGGCGCCCCCTCTCCGCGTCTCGGCCTCCGCCGCCGCCGCCGCCACCGCCGACCGCTGACTGCACCTCGCGAGTCGCGCGTGGGGAATGACCTTTCGCGTCAATGGCAGTGGCGGCGGCGGTTGTGGTGGAGGTGACGGCGGCTGAGGCGGCGGTGACGATTGAGATGAAAGCGGCGGAGGTGGTGATGGTAGACGTGGATGTGGCGGCGGAGGAGATGGAGGTGACTCGGAGGGAGACGGTCACGGTGGCCTTGGGTGTAGAGTATCAGTCAGCAGGGTGATGGATGTGGGTGCTGGTCATTGAATCGGCGGCTGCGGACGAGATGTTCACAATAGCAAGGAAATTGGGAGAAGGGAAAGTAGCGATGGAGTCACAAGGGGTTGTGACGATAACTGTACAGCTGGAATCCGCAGTGGTGGACGAAATGGTGGCTTTCGTGGGAGTTAGTGTAGTCACGAGTTGTGGACTGGTAGATTGGTGAGAGGTAGAGTTCCTGGAGACGGTACGGTGACGACGACCCAGTCGGGCTTGGGATCGTCCGGGATGGTCCAGGAGAGATTAAATTGTGGACATTGGGGAAGTGGTACAGTAAGGTGGATTGATTATAAGTCGATTCAGAGATCCTGTGCCTACATTTATTTTCCTCCGAACTATTTAGCCCAGAAAATACATAATAAAATGAACTTCAAAATGACTGATTTCCATATTTTCAAAAGGCTTCCTCTGTTTCCTCTTGTCTTTGAGTGGCCCGGATTGTCCGAGCGTTGGGCTGTGGTTTTCGAAAGCCACCATTTAAATCAGATCTGTAACGGTTCCGGTATCTGCAGTATACTTCAATTTAAATAAAGTGACTTCTGTCAGATCAACTGAACACGGTTATCCAATCGGCAGCTTCCTTACGACTTCTATTTTTGGTATGAAGCTCCCGATAGGATAAACGCATCACAAGTGATCCGTCAAGAGTGTCTCTTTTTAAATCGGAGTGTAGCTGTGAATACGGAACCCGAGGCCGGCCTGGCGACGGCGGCAGCGCTCTCTTGACCCTGGCGACGAGGGTGGCTGGGGGGGGGCGCACTGTGCGGGAGTGAGAGCGGGAGCGGGAATCTACGGGCGGTCGGGCGGGACGCTGTTCTCGGCATGCAGATTGCGCACTCTTCGTATTGCTTTTGTACATTTCTCCGAGTCGATGAATCACGGCTAAGGAGACTTACGTCGGAGCGCGGGGACGGCGCATGCGGTAACGCCTATTATTGGTCGGACGAACACCGGCGGTTAGGAGACGGCGAAGACGGGGAGACCTTATGGAAACACATTGCAGTTCTTATGGATGTACTTTGGCGGTGACCTGTGAGGTAATGGGCAGTCCGCTTTCCTCTTCTACCGCTGGGACCGGGGTTCGTATCCCAGTCGATTCACGAGGTATACCGCGATTTTTCTAACTTTGCCCCTCAAGGCCTGTGTTCACAATTGAATATGTCACGGTATTTCGCGACGTTCTCATTCGTGCCGCTAGATATCGCATGATCGCGTCTGTATCAAGCAGGGCTTGCGATCATGCGACTCCTAGCGGCGCGACAGAGAAAGACGCGAAATGACGTGTGATATTCCATCGTGGCCGTAGGGGCTTGAGGGGCAGAGTTAGAAAAATCGCACTATATATATGTTGGACAAAGCGGGTTTGCGGCAGATATTCTGGCAGTCTTATTTCTTCCTTCCCTCAGTCCATTATACCATTTTTTCATAATCGCCTTGCCATCAAGTAATTCTTACTCGTACTTTTAAGGTATGGCCGTAAGTCATGGACTCAGGCGCCATAATAAGGACTATGAGGGCTGGGAAATGGGAATGAGGAAATAAAAAAATGTGGGTACGAGAGCGAAAATGGAATTGGGGGTAAACAGTATTGCTTTTTATATAATTATGTCAGCAATGCGCAGTAGAGTAAATTCCACATGAGTGTTTGATGTTGGGATTTTAAATTGAAATATCTGACCTTCGCTAAATGGCGACCGACGGAATTTCTTTTGGTAGAATCAAGAATGATTTCGGAAAGTTAGGGGTCAGTGATGAAACGAGAAAAAATACGTTAAGACTGAACACCATCGAATGTGATCACTTGACTCATTTAGTACTTTGAATAATTTAGTACATTTAACTAGAGATGTTAATATTTAGATATTAATTAAATATTAAATTAGATATATAATTGAATTTTACATATCATTCATTACCAAAAAGTAAGGGTCAGTACCCCTTCTATTTTTAAGGTACAGGGAGTAATCCATGCTCATCACCCATACTTCCGATGTTTCTTCCAGCGCGTCAACCCTATTGTCTCCACCACCACATCAACCTTCACCGTCGCCTCCACATTGACCCCCGCCGACTTAATGTTTCGAGCGAGCCGGACGTGTGTGTTCTTACCGGATCGTGGGGCCCCGCCATTGGCTAGTTCTAAAATCACCCGTAGTTTCCAATTCGAAAACTTGTTTACTATTCGTTTAGTTGTTTGCTAAAATGTTGTCTACACCTATCCCAAGATACGGCAGTAAAATCAGACTTGCAAATACTTTCCGTTCGGTCAACACGTATAGAGAGGAAGCTTGTTTGCCGTGAGCGACGCGACGCGACGGGACCCGACGCGACGCGACGCGTCGGGCTGAGCAAGGAAGCCTCTGCGGTGTCTCGCGGCACTGTGCCCCCGTCCCCCCTTTTCCCACCCACAGCCCCGCACGACCCCCTCGACCCCCCCTCCCGCCCATCACGCCATGGCTGGGGAGGTGGGGCATGGCAGGGGGAGGGGCGGCCGAGATTGGGAGCCACGAACGGGGTTTCCGCGGAATTGGAAACGCGTGCACTTCGCCGTTTTCCCGGCGGTTAAAGCCGTAGATGATCGACGATTGTTGGCGGGGCGACAGTTGTGACACTGTTTCCAGGGATCGCTGGCACTGACCCCGTTGAATGCTAATAAATGATATTTGTTCTCGAAGCTACTGGCAACTTTAATATCTATTTGCATGGGTTCTCTGAATAGAAAGAGCAGCAAATATGTTGGCTGCGTAATACTTGCTGAAAAGAGAGCTGATTTACGGATCGTATATTCTACACAATTTAGTTCACGGTGTTCGCACCTAAAACATTTATTCGTTGGTTGACCGTGCTATCTTCTAGAATAATACATTTTTTTTTCTTTTTGTAGGTACTTACAATTTTAATGTCTGTATCAACTCATTGAAAAAATATATCCATCAAATTACTGGCATTGCGTTGATACAGAATGTGCGAATTTGTCAATGCAACAGCAACAACAATAATAATAATAATAATAATAATAATAACAATAATAGTAGCAGCTGTTATAATAATAATAATAATAATAATAATAATAACAACAGTAACAGAAAAAGCAAATTTGAACAACCTGAAAATGAAATAATGTTATTAGTCATGTGATACGCTGTATTGAGATTTGCTTTTCCTGTTTCCATCCAGGAACTGAGAATTTGACGACCTATTTCGTATGTGCCCCAAACTGTGCCTTCCGCAAACTGTGTGGTCAGCGGGAGCTTTTTGCGGGGAATTGACGAATTTCGTAAGGAGAAACGCCGAGACGTAGCTGTGTTTGTCGAACGGTGCCCGCGTCTGCTTGTTTGTCCACGACTCCCCCAGGTGCGAACAGTACATGAGGTATTTCACAGAACTACGGCATTTTTATTGTTAGTCAATGTGTCATTTCTCCCATTTATGGATGGAATGGCGAAGGTGAATTTCATGTGTGTCGCCTTAAAAAACTGCTGGCACCTGAAACGATTTCTCTGAACTACCAAAAATTCTCAAACCAACGAGATTTAATTTGTAAAAATATTTTAACTTATTTTTATATTCTCTCCTGACGATGTGAGCAGTAAAGAGATAATGTAATGCTGCGGCGGAAATGGACGATTTTTCGATCGAATAACTCGTGTTGTCGGACCCTGGTAACGAAGAAGTGGATACATTTTGTTTTCTTCATATACTCGTAGGTAGTAAAGTACTTTTAACACGTTGTGTAGTCAAAATCTATATTTTGGTGTTCTTGATACCGAAAAATCTGTCTCCTTCCGTCCGTCTTTGGTCAACGCTAGCTCCTAAAACATTCAAACGATTTTTATCAAAATTGATATAACCTGAACGAAATGAACGAACTGGAAGCCCAGCGGGTTCCAAATGTATTTTTTCGTTGATATTTGAATTTTCGAAAATTGCAAAAGTTAGCAATAGTGAGAGATATGTGCTGTTGTGGCGCCACTAGTTTCTTCTGTAACTATCTCTACACATTTGTCTAAATTATTGAAGAAATAAGTACAGCGAATTTTTAAATGTAATTCTGTATTTATTCAGTTAATTTATAATCATATGGCTGATATACGCATGGTGTGGTTTATCGTTTTCATGAGAATAGCCAAGCCTGTTTGACAGATCGCCCCAATGCTTCGAAAGTTCCCAGCGTGATACATTGTGTAATGCACACAAGTTACTGTGTCAAATAAGGTACGAGCAAAGGAAATGAGAAATTATACAAAAAAGTAAAAAGTTTTGGCAAATCCCTTCATCAGTTATACTCTACGTAGAAGAATATGAAAGATATTGAGGATTCATTTGTTTACTTGCTTTCGTAAACAAGCTGAAAACTAAAGGAAGATTTTATTCACTTTATTGTTGATACAATCATCGTTGTTTAGGATTTCGTGATACATTTAAGTACTCTATTTAGAGTGTATATATGCTCAAATATGCACGTGACCATGTACATGATGTACATTCTTGTACCTACAAGTACGTTATATCATTAGTAAATTATTAACTCGAAATTCTCGCCATTACCGAACATGTTGATGATACTGCATCACACTTACACAATCTTAACGACCGAATTTTTCTCAAACCCGTTTTGATCTTGATCTGCAAAATTAGACTACGTAATTATAACGAAAACTGTTCCATTATTCTCTAAAACGCGGAACGAAAGACCGGCGCCGCCATATCAACCAAGAGCGTTTCGTTTACCAAAAAAAAAAAATCTCTTCGTATATCGCCGTCACGTATGACGTTCCGCCGACGCGCCGCCGAGAAAACTGTCAAAAGGTCAAGCACGTGAAGCGCATAAAGATCACGCAATCGTCATCGCAAGACGTTTTTACGTTCCGCCACTCTGTGCCGCCCCGTCCGCACCTCCCCGCGGCTACGGCGCCGCGAGTGGGGGCTGCGAAAAAGAAAGCCGCGACCGTTGGCGGTGGAGGAGTGGCGGTGTGTCGGCCGGCCTGCCGGCCTGCCGCCCCTGCGGCGCCGTCGATTTTCCACGCTTTTCAGTGCGCCCTCGCGCGCCTCGATAGGGCTCAATCGCCGGGAAGCCTTTACGGGCGTCGGGACGCCTTTACGACGCCGATAACCGGCCGTGGACCTCCGTGCCCGCCTCGGCGCGCGCCGCCGCCGCTCCCCGGACTTCGGCCCCGGTGCTCGGTAGAGCAGCGGTCGTCAACCGATGGCAAACGGACAATTGATGGTCCGCAGAAATATTATGATTTTGAACAGATCTTTGCAATTTTTTCCTTCACGTTGTAGAGCTTCGGACAAAATTGTTAACACTGAAAATCCGCACCTTATTTTAATTTTTTTGTTAATAAAGCCAAAATGGAAGAAACAAGAGCATATGTCGTGCAAAAATGTGTGATAATTAAGTTCCAATTATTTTGTAAAATTTCACATTCTTTAAAATTTTCTGATCATTAAATAACTTCAAAAGTCTTCCGGTATGAAAGAAGCATTTAAGATTCTGTTATAATTAAACAAGCTTTTATTAGGCTTTATTGCGTTGGTGCATTTAGTATTAATAAAAAAAGAAAGGTTATCTTGACATTATTTTACAAATGTAATTCCCTTTTTTTAAAAAAATTATAATAGTGGTTTTCGTTATTTAAAATAATGATTTTAGTGCTCCATGAGGACCAAAGTTTGGTAACTGCTGCACTAGCGGACGAGATGTGACGAAGCGAGGTCGGCAACGGCGATCGTGATGGTGCAATCGGGAGTAGAGGCATCAGTGTATTTTATTTACTTATTTTATTTGTTCGTCTTTGTATTTTATTCTTGTCGATTTGGTAGTCAAGTATTTTTTTGCTTTTCAATTGACCTTTGAATTTTTTCTACCTTAGATCGTTTACAATTTCTTTTTTCCTCCTCGACATAAAGAGAATTTAAAAACATCATTTTCTTTCCACCCTTTATAATATTCAGTTATCTCCGCCTGTTCCAAGTGGTAAATGATCACTTAGATAGACTGGTTGAACCTTATTTATTGAATTAATAAACTGATTAATTAAACGTCAAACCATAATATTTATAATAACCCCCAAAATGATATAAAAGCGGTTGTGCGCCAAAAAATAATGTCCATGCGTTCAATGAATGAAATGTTTTATATTATCTTTATACGAACGTGAGGACATTTTTCTACTTCGTACATTCTGAAACGAACTCTCTCAAATTGCTTAAACAGGTCATGTGGAAGTAAATAGGAACTTTTGATAACGTAGACTATATAGATATAACCAACGCTGCTTTGAAGTTACAACTATAAAAATCTCTCTCCACAATGCAATTTATGTTCTAGTTCATGATAACTGTATCCATTCGAGAATTCATTCACTCACGATAAACCATTTTCTGCCGAGCAATTAACCTAATGTTTCGGAATCCTTGAAATTACTTCCCTGTTTGATTCCTCGGGAGGATCATTAATATTTAGTCAGCATGATTTCTTCAAACGATTAAGTTGATTTGAAATGGGTGTTTCTTTAGATTTCCCTTTCGAATAAAGCCATTAGTACTGACCGTTTATACAAAGGACATGTGACCACAATTATCTGAAAGAGGTAAACATTTTCACATTCTTATCGTTCACCCTAAGCTTCAAGAATATCGTAGATTCTCTAAGAGACATTCTGGAGATGGTAAAATCACAATCTGAAATCAACGTTCAAATTTGAAGAGAGGCACAATAATTTCAACTCGCAGAAAATCGAGGTATTGTTAAGTTTAAATAAACTTAGACATCGTGATATAATACACCTGGCTCCCTCAGACCGACGCTTTTCATACCCGGAACGACAGCTAAAAATTTGCGCTTGCTGTGACATTGGAAGTCGCAAACGTGTCCAGACGGAAGCGGAACTGTCATCACGACACTTCCAGTCCAGGTCATCTACAGACAGTTGACATTGACGACGTTACAAGAACTCATTGTCGGTTGGAAATGAGGCAATAGTGTTTCTACTGTCAGAAGAAAATGCAGTATTGCTGACTCCTTAAAAAGTTTATGTTCAGAAGATTGCACATGATTTACGTAAAATGCTCCATAAAATCAATTTACTGTCATACGGGTTCTTTGAGAACGACCGTGAAAAATCAGCCATAATCAGCCAGATGCCTTGAAGTGAAATTGAACATTCGGATTTTGAGAGGCTCGCTGATGAAAGCTGTTTCTTTTCTCTTAGATAACCCCCAGATTTCTGTCCATTTCGGCAACATATGAACTTCACACTCGAAATTGGCGGAAATATCGATATATTACTATATACACATCGTGATCTAACGAACCCGTCCGGAACAATCGGCTTCGTTTGGGCCGTGGACAGAGGACACCTTGGAAACGTGAGTGGGATGAAGTGGGTGAAGTGGACACTCTGTCACCCTGCGGGCGGGGAGCGCGGTCTGGACACCGACCGATTCCGCGTCGTGATAATGGGGAGTACCGTTCCGTCACCGTCAGTCGGAGAAAAGCCCGTTGGAGTTTCCGTTATTCTCTCGGAGACGCCACCCTCACCCCCTACCGCCACCGCCGCCGCCACCGCATCGTTCTTTTCTCTCGACGCCTTTTTGTCCCTTCTGCATTCCGCGCCGGCGACATTAGCGCCATGTGTTTATAAATATTCTTAACAAATTGGCCTACAACCCGTGTTTGTGTCGTTGAGAATAGAATGTCCGAGCACTGCATTCACCATAAATTATGGAAATGCCGACGAGACGTCACAGTACTCGTTCCGTAGTGTAGTTAACATTATTATCTGGGTCTGCTGCATACACACAATGAAGTATTGAGTGGAAACTTATTAAAATCCGATCGGCCCGCGACACCTTGATAACAGGGTCCGATAAAATGCTTGAAATACCGGGGACCAGCTGCCGGCCGTCGCGGGCGCAGGCCTGTCGTCCTGGGGAGGGGCTGTCGCCTGCAGGAGTGGCCCAAGGTACGTGGATGGCAGGGCTTGGGCAGGACCTTATCAGAAAATACTCGGTGCTCAAAAGTCCATTTTACGAAAACGTCCTTTGTGCGTGAAGGTCCAGCTTTCCAAGTAATCTAAGTGTAAAGGATGTCTCAGAACAAAATGCCCAAAGTGAAAATGTTCTATAATGCCTGTTGTACGTGGCAGCCAAGGAGGGGGTCTCACGGGACCTACTCCATCCCAGAAGCCTGTGGTACATATTAAAGAATAGAGTTTCTACTAATTTTCTATACTAACAAAAGGCTTTCAATATATCAATTGTTAACGTCATAAAAATTAACTACAAGTCAACAGATAAAAATACGAGTACATTTTATATTCAAGATAAATGAACGATTCTTTATAAACATCAAGTTGACACTACTCCTTTAGTCCCCCAGAAAAAAATCGTGTATGCTCCTCAGCTATTGTCAAACATTTTAAATATGAAATGGCTTTAATCAATTTGCGGTAAACAAATTGTTCTAAAATGTTGATACTTTTCTAAAAAAGAAAAGCATTATCTGTATCATTCTTTTATTGACAATATAATACTGTACGACATGTGTTAGTGTATTCTTCTTAAACTATTATTTGGCCAAATGTTAATAGTATTGTGGGGGAGGCCAGCTCAATATTCTTGATAGGATGCAGGTGAGTGAGTGTAACTGTGTGAAGGATAAATATTGGACTTTTTTGTATTTGGTCTTTTCTAACGTACGACTTTTTTGTTGAACTTTTATAACTACTCTCTGGAACTAATTGAAAGGACTGGAGGAGTAAGGAGGAATATGTTTTGGGCAATTTGGAATAGAACTTTTCTGTACGTGGACTGTTTGTATTGGACCAAATCTCTGGAAAGCGGTTAGGATAAAACTTTCTCCGTGAACGAGAAGTTCGACAGGTTCGAGGATGAACACCTGGCGTATTATTAAAACCATTCTGTTACTCGACCGCTGTCATACACAAAGACGTGTTCATATGCTCCTTAGCACTGAAGACGACCCTGAACTTTTATGAATTTTTCTTTTAATATAAATATTCTTTCGGAAGTAATATTCCAAGAGCTGAAGTATGTTTAACGTGCTTATTTTTCAACGGTTGCATCTGAACACCCCGAAAACATATGTTTTACTCGTATGTATGGGAGATCATGTTTTGACTGCAACCAAAAGCCATTTGATTACAGATTAACTGTAAAAAATGTGAGCATTTCCACACATTCAGTGGAAGACCTCGGGGAAATAACATGAAATGCCACTATACGTAAATTTTGAGAAAGAGGCTAGTAAAAGTTTAGACATTGCAATTTACACGTAGGGATCAAGATCATTCATTTATTAATTACACTGCCAACTTGAGGCGAATCTTTAAAATAAAAAAAACAACAACCTCTAGATACAACTACGGGCCGTCGGAATACACTAATATCTCAGTTTCATCATAAATGTGTCATAGCATGTTATTGCCGCGAGGTCTTCAATTGTAAAATTAATCCTCCCAATATTATTTAATTTCAAATGAATCGTTTGCGGTCCTGCAAATGGAACTGTGCTTATCTCAGTAGCAGCAAAGAGCGCTTGGTTGTTGGTGTCCCGCGAGCGACTCATACTGCGGGGGAGGCGCGGGGTCGAGCCGATGACGTAGCGTCCGCGGGAGGCGGGGACGGTGGCGGGGCGGGGTAGGGCGGGGCTAGGCGGGCAGAGGGGCGCGGGAGGTAAGAAACTGCGAAAGGCTTCCGCACGCTGCAAGTAGCTGTAATGGTTTAATTCGCGGCTTTGGAAGCCCCGCGCGCTCGCGATCGCCCATGACGAGGAGGGCGCCTAGCCGACAATTGAATTTGGGCGGGTGGGTGACGCGGGAGCGGGCTTGGGGCAGAGTACCCGGCAGAGCGCACATGGAATTTACAGCGTAGGGTACACAGAATGTCGGTCGATGTGCGGGATGCAGGATGTATCCGCCTTACAGCCGTGTGCTGGCTGCTTTTTTTTTTTTTTTTTTTTACGAAATATTGGTTTTTGTAATTGCTCCTGGAAAAATTGCGAACATGTTTGCATGAAGTTTTATGTCGAGCCATAGTGACAGAAAGTTCTTCTAGTCTTGCTACGTGTAAAATACACATTTTCGTATGCCTCTTTCAACTGTCAATTGTGTTTATTCGATCAACGGAATACTTGCTCATGTTTTTCATTTTCATGCTATTCTTGATACGATAATTACTATTAAAATTAATATTATTGTCCCAAATACGTTCAATACGATAAATATATGCAATTTTGTCTCGTACGATACTCAGCTTATAGACGAATGACCTCTTGAAGTCAAGGTACACATTTTTTGCAAGGCAGTTCTGCCTAGCCTCGGTGTATATTGTGTTTACTGAATCAGCAGTTATAACCTATATACACATAATGAACCCTTCTCAAAGTATTTACACGCCTTTGAAATGAAGTCTCACCGCTCACTCAAAAAAGGCCTCTGACCAGAAGGGACTCTGCCGCGTCTATCGCCAGCGCACGGGGCTTGCGAACGAAGCGGGCTTCGGAAACCACTGGAACTTTTCACAATTGCGTGAAACCCGCTCGTGGCGCCCAATCAGGTCGCAGCACGCGATCCGAGGCGACGACGCGCGGATGCGGGGGCCTGGGAGCGGGATTGAGCAGGGCTGCTCAAATGCAAGAAATCGGGCCACACTTTTCGCGGTGGCTTTTGTTATATTTGTAACTCAATACGTACTTCTTAAGGGTTATGGGCATTGTCAGCACCTTGAATTTGAAACTGAAATTTTAATTTTTTGGGGTACTTAACATGAAGCCCCTGGAGCATTTTCAAAATGTTCAAAAAATATGGTTCCATCGTTTTTGATTAAATTTTGTTGTTAGATAGTTAGAAGGACCTTTAAGAGTATGATGTAGGTCTCTTGTTCGTTGAAAATCCTGATTTTTCGAAAATTGCAGAAGTTCAACATTTTTTCGGAGTCTTCCTACAACTAAGATATTTAAGATGGGTATTTTTCCCTTAATGAAACCTGTTCAGTTAAGTCATCAACCTTAAAGATAGATTTTGAAATAAGTTCAGGTACAAATTTTCGAAACATTTGGAGTATTTTTCGTGTAATTTTGAGTGAAAATATGGGCTAGAAAGTACGTGCTGTTTTAATACCAGTAGTTTATTAAGTTTTTAAGAACGGTTGATCCGCGTCACAAGCACCTGCCACTGGAATGGAATCAAATCGACCTACCTGTAACCGATCAAAAAAACTCTTGTGCTTCTAGAGCTATAGGAAACCATACGTGTTCTTTATTTGGATTCGATGTTCCAAATTGTTTCCTCGGTCATGAATGGAACTCGTATGTTATATTTGATTGTTCCTAACCGTCGGACAGATTCGTTTATTACAGGATCGTATTGAATAAATAACCCTCGCTTTGTCAGTTTATATTTGTTTGAAGTTATTCTGTGTTTGAATTAATTTTATCTGAAAACTCTTGTTCTTTTATTTCAAGTGAAAGGGAAAAAGTATTGTTTTTAAATATGAATTGAAAAATTGTGTGCTATAAAAAGCAATGAAACAAAATAATGAGACAACTGTACAAATTGCATGAAAGCCTGCAAAAGGCATATTTCCACAGAAAGCTAACTCTATAGGTTACGTTTATTAACAAATATGAACATACGTTCTTCCACCTTATTTTCACGTCTATTGTCCGAGCATTTTTCATAAAATAGCAGGATTGAAAACGAAACATATTTTATATTCAATCAAAGATCTGGTTTTGGCTGATTGGCTATCGTTAGAAAACTGTGTTTTGACAAAATTTTATGTCCTTTTTCATTGCACCGGGCCCCTACACAACAAACGCATGTAAAATCGAAGTATTTTCCATAGTTAAAGTTCATCAACTCAAGTCCCAAAGAATAGATCCTGTTCGACTTTTGTGTTTAGCTCCAATGTTTTATGTGGACATCCGTCTGAATCTTGTTTTGCTAATAATGCTTTGGAGTAGGGTACGTCATCGTCTACAAAACATCGATGTTCAAAATTAAATTATCGATGTTAATAAAACATCGCCTTAAAACAATTCGTGTTTTAAATATCGCTGATTTTTTAAACACCGTTAGTGATAATTAATGTTCACAAGGGGGGGATTTAATGTGATGGTGATTGAGTTTATTTGAGACTTAACTAACAAAACAGTGGAAAAAAATTATCACGATTTTTAATAAAAAAATTATATGTGATTGGTGAATTAAAAAATTATATGGATTTCATTTATCGACTAAAATTCGATTTTAATTATTTTTCATCCTTGGTCACTTCGGTCCAAAATTTTAATTATTTTTTACCATAATGGTATTTTTTAATTCAAAAATATAAATATCAACTACGTAAAAACTGATAAATACAACGATGACTCTGTAAAAATATCCATGATTTGAAAACATCGATATCGATGTCACATCCCACTTTGGAACTCCAGGCGTCTCATTCAGGCGCATGTGGAGCTTTGGAGCAAGGTGGCATTGGTTCGGGGGGGTGAGGATAAGGGGGGGTGCAGCGGAAGCCTGGTGCCCTCCGCTGAGGCGGGCGGCTTTGTCGATCTTATCTCACGGGTGTTGAAAGGTGTCGTCGGAAGTGTCGGTAAGAATTTGTTGTGCGAGGAATTGAGGAAGATGAAACTTTCCTGAGGGGAAAGTGCATACATTTCGAATATTTTTTTGCCTCTAATGAAGCAACCGATGGAGTAACGGCGTGCTGTAGTACGTAGTGTGCATTGCGAATGCTGTTGGGAAGCTTTATGGTGCCATTATTTAGGTGACAGTTACAAGAAATTGAATGAAATAATGCTGACAGGAATGAGAATAAGAGAAATTCACATTGTTAAATGTGTATGGCAGAAACATTATTGTTAAAATATAACTTTTATTAGTAAAAGACAACAAATTTAACTCATGAATCCATTTCAAATTAGGATTAGTAAAAATGTTTCTCTCATGAGTTCAAATTGTTATAAAGATGAATTAACAAATGTTTAATACAACTTATGGAATTAGAAAGGAGGAAAGGGAAATAAAACTTACTTTGAAATTTGTTTTTTCTTCCTAGGTACTGGTTTAATTGTCATTTCCATCACCACTTGGACTGAAATTCGCAGTTACACCCCCGGATGCAAGGTACAGAACCACTGAATTTCTTTCCACACTCAGTCGTAAGTACTAGTCCTAAGTGGGTATATAAGGTAAAGGCATCTGCATGATTTCAGAGCATAATACGCACTATTCCACTCTATTTGTAAGTTCACGTTACAGCATTGTGCCTCTTTAGAGATATCTGTCTGTATTTTTGGAAATCGAGAATATTCTAGGTAAACGTTGACCGTTACGTAAAAAGTGTGCCATTTTGATTTAACACATTACGGGTGAATTGAATTCTCAAGCGCAAAGTTTTCGCGTTTGACATTTTTTATCTTTCTTATTAGCCAATAATTCAGTACTTTTAACGAATCAGAGGTTCCCTTTTGCCGTTTATTTTCATTTTCTATTTCATTATTTGAATCAGAACCTGCCATACATAAACGGCGCATTCCGTGAAATTCGAAAGCTGCCTTTAACCTTTCATGTCATGGCACAAACGGCGCGGAGTTCTCGAAACTCGAATAGCTCATAGCGAAACTCGAATAGCGAATAGCTGGCGCGTACGTCGAATCTCGAGCGGCCATGTTCGTCCCGTTCTGTCCGTCTTGTCCATTTTCGTCCTCTCCCATTCCATCCCATATCGTCCCGTCCTGACACGTTACGTCCCTTTCTGTCCTACTCCGTCCTGTCGCATCTCGTCCTATCTGCCCCGTCCCCCACCGCCTCCGCTGCTGCCACCACCATCGCCGCCGCCGTCGCCGCCAACATCTTCGTTCCGGCCGAGATGAGGAGCCTCCGACTTGGCAGCTCTAGCCCGCGCGAGGCGAGCGTAGTGTCTCCGACATAGAGGCGCGGCCGGGGCCGGGGCCGAGGCCGGGGCCGACACTGCGGCAGTTCGCCGCGCCGCTGTGTGCGTGCGTTTTATTTGAGCATCTTTTTATGGCGGCGGGAGCACCTCCGGCAGGCGGCGCCGCGACGCCGCGCGCCTGCGCCTGCGCGCCCGAGCCGCGCCCGCGACCGCGTCGGCATTCGAACCCGGGGCCTCGGAGGAAGCGACGGAGGCGGCGGCGTGCCCCTCACGCGCTCGCCACTCCCCTCCCGCCTCTTAGGTATCCTGATCTGCCCCGCCTGCCCCGTCCTCGCCGATGGATTTTCGACACTTCACAGCTACGTCGAATGCAGCTGATGGGCGGAGATTTCTTGCGGCCAGCTGCTCTCGTCGAGTTTTCGTAGTTTCTCCGATGAAGACCAGTCGAATGCCGAGTAGTACCTTAAGAAATGAGCCATCTTTCCCTCCTCATCCTTGTCCCCCTTCCCTCCACTTGTGTGCACTTCACATGTCCGGAGACCAGTCGGGACTTTGGTGTTGGAGCCTGGCGGAGATTTCTGGAGATGCGAACCCGACAAGGCAGCGTGTATGTTGGCACCGGAACTCACATTCGAACGCCACGTTCTGGGTTTTAACATGCACTACATATACGGGACTAAGGGTCCTAGCAGTGCGCCCACAAACCAAAAATAATGAATTTATCATTACATCTCCCTCTCTCTCTCTCTCTCACTCTCTCTCTCTCCTGTCTTCACATTCACATTTCACTGCCCCGCCCCCTCTCCCAGTCCTGTTGCGTCCTCCCCTTTAGTTTTGCTTGGTCTCGCCCCGCTTCTCCTGGATGGTTGAATATCGTCCATCTTACTTCGAAATATTCCGACATCCCCTCTCTTGCCGTGTGTCGCCGGCTTCGCCTCAAGTGGTTCCGTGTTGCCTCGCCTGGTCTCGTCCCACCCCTCCCAGCCGTGTCACGCTCCGTTCTCTTCAAGCGCAACTGCGATATCGGCGCCGGTTCTCTTGCTCCCTTGGCTTTCGCTTCCGTCATCACCGGGCGCGTTTGAGCGGGTGGCGTTGGCGTATCACCCTGCTGTCGTGTATGTTCCCACCGTAGCATCCAACTGTTCGAGGCGCCTCGGTTATTCAGCTTTGCATGCCTCGTCACATTCCTCTCCTTCCTGAGTGCCGTGTTGCAAACGTGGAGCTTCGGCTGGTGCAGTATTCCAAGAAAAAACAACCCTTCCCGCTCGGGCAATTGCCCGTCCTAGCCTCGACACTGAATCCAGCTGCCTGTTTATCATCTTCACCTTGAGCACTTCAGTTTCGACCTCGCTCTTGACCCGTTGTATCACGCTGTCCGTCTTCGCCGTCACTATCACCGGCTCTTAATTTGCACTGGTCACCGTCCCGGCCGTTACTTCATTATTGATATGAATCACTATCCCCGACGTCAGACTGCACTCGATATCCCGGAGGTGTCGGCGCGTAGACCGTTCATTGCCACCATCCCTCTTTTCACTGCCTCTCTGAATCCGTCTCCTCTCCTCCGCTGCACCACGGAGCTATATGCTTTTGCCTCCGAGCCTCGCGCTACATCCGCCGCCACTTTTACCTCCATAACCGCCACCGCCACCCCCTCTTCCCCCGCCCGCCCGGTCAGACCGGCGCATGTCTGACAAATATTACCGGATATATTTCACGCTCCGAGAATACAAAAGGTTGTTTTGTAGACTAAATGGGGTGTAATAACTCTTTGTCGTTAGAGCTCGAAAGAAGAAACAATGGATAGAGAGGAGAAATAGGGAAACACACATTTGAATGCTCCCAAAGCGGCGGCGGCGACGACCGCAGCGCAGTGCCGCGCGCGGCGGAGCGGGGCGCCGGCGGCGAGGGCGGGGCGGGGCGGAGCGGCGCTGGGCGGGGGCGGGGCCGGGAGTGGGAGCCGGCGGCCCGGAGTAATGTCAAGCACGGCAGAGTGACGGGTTCGCCATCCAGAAAATCTGCGAGCATTCGCGCGTCCGGTGAATCGTCAGAGGAGCGCGCAGCGGTCGGGATTCCTGGCGAGAAAAGTGGAGAGGTTTCAGAAAATGACTTCTTTGTGAAAGGACTGTTGATTTCGTTTAGAATGGACTGTAATAATTACGCTGTTGTAAAGAGCGTGTTTAATTATAACGTTCTTTTATATCCGTAAGTCGGAATCGAACTTGCTGCCTATTACTTAAATGGCAAGTACTCTACGAGTACGTCCACATCACATTTATTATTCAAATTTTTAAAAAATTAGTATCAGTTGCTGTTACTTATTGGCAGTTGTAGGAAGAGATGTAATGAACATCTAGACTGTTCGAATGGTTAGTGTTAGTATTGTTACATAACTCAGAAAAGGGCAAGATGCCCGAAAAACTTTTCTCACCTTCAGATGTCAGCAGAATATTAAGCCTGCCATCCCAAATGGTATACATATTCGTACGCATTTGTTCGACAGGACGTTTGTCAAATGTTCTTATAATAACATTTTCCGGTAACATATTTGTTTAATATATTCATTTGAATAGGAATGACTTATTTACTTCGATATATCGATGTTGTATTAACTGATGTATGTGACATGATAATTTTAAAACAAAATGCCATTTTCTAATCTTAGGCTGAACCCGATTATGTTTTAGATATCGCATTCTTTTGTTTAATGCATATCTTTCCCGTGAATAAGAAAGGTTGAAGAAAAAATTTTAAAAATGATTTGCTCGATCGTTTAATGCAAATATAAACGCTTGCAGCAGCAAAATATCACTCATTCACACACACACACACACACACACACACACACACACACACATTCACAATGGCCGCCGGAATTCGAATGCATAATTTAACGATGATAAACCGAGATAAATATCGCAAATCGTATATTGTAGGTAAACGGTATATATTGTGTAGAAAAGCATGAGTAACAAAGATATTGAAAAAATCTGAATGTATTTTTGCATTATTTTACGTATAAGCTACACGGATATGTCGTCGGCATCCCTTGCAAGGGGCCCGGCCGCGGGGCGCCGCCGCCGGCTTCATGGTTGCTGGGTCCGCGGTTCCAGGCGAACAGTCGCGCTCCGCGACCCGTCGCCCGCTATCCTCCGCCCTCCAACGCCCACCCCCGCCCCCTCGAACCCGCCCCGCCCGGCGGGGGCGCCGGGCCCGCTCCCAGTGACGTGGCGCGCCCTAATAGCAGGAAACGCGCGACGCCCCCGCCCTTCCCTCCCCCCTCCCACCCCCTCTCCTTCCTCTCCTCCGGCGCCACGTGGATAAGTTCGAATTCAAGGTGCGCTCGCATTAAGGCGGCTCCACACATTCGTTATTCGGCGAACAGCGAGCAATCGCTCGCCGAATCCCCAGTAGTGTGGATGAGTTGCTTGCTATTTGCCGAGTGGCGAACATTCGGTGCTCGCCCTACCCACTGCGTGTCGGTCTTTTGCACACGTCAATGGAAGCGAACATTTGCCGAACACATCAGCTGTTCGGAACTGGGCGAGCAGTAGTTCGCTGCTCGGCGAATCCCGAATTTGTGCAGCCGTCTTGTGGACTCGCACGCAAAGCTTCGAAACGGCAAGTGATTCACGAGCGTGCACTTGTGTTCGTCTTTGTTGATTATCTGTGAACGATTTTTCTCTTTGCGGCATTGACACAGTGCAATTTTTATTAGTGTAAAACATGATAATAATGTGTAACATATAAACATAATAATATGTTCCAAATACTTTGGTTTCTATGTTTTGAGTCCATGGTAAATAGAAAAGGCAACAATGACGGCGAACGTAACACTGATTAGTTCCTTTCTTTTGATATTTGACAAAGTATATAGAATTTCCTGAACTCATTACATTTTTTAATTATTTTAATACACTACTGAAACATGAACTGTATAATCAAACGCATGTTAACATACAATCCGACTTAATTAATAAAATTGTTTTTCGTAGATTTTTATCGATTGTTAAGTCGATTATTGTTAATTCCGCATCATTAAAATCAGTTCGTGTAGTCTTCGTATCTCTATGTACAGTTTATTCTTTCTCCTCTATTTTAATAAACGTACCTCATTCACAATACTTATGTAATGTATGTCGCGTGCATACATATACCGTACGTGCTGTGAAAATGTTACAAGAAAGTGATGATTTTTTCTAGGTCTCCTTCAAAGCATACATTCTAGCACGTGCCGCGAGGTATAATGCACGTTAGCGATAGTTTAGACGCATTGGAAACTCGTAAATCATCGTGCAGAACATGAAAGGAAATATTCTTTCGAACCGCGTGTCTAGATGTTTCCCTGAGCCATAAACGTCATGGTCGCACTTGTTTATTGCCAGGTCAGAGGGGGTGTCTTCCCCACCCGCCCAGCCCTTCGCCGAAGGTTTTCCCTATCTCGCCGGCTGATAGGTTTCATTCATCAGCTGTAATATCTTCCAGCTGCGGCGCAGAACTGTTAGGGAAGGGCGGTGCCTTTCCCCGTGCGGAGGGGCGTGTCGCGGTGAATTATGGGAAATTTTATTGACTCTTCTTGCCGAAAGCTCTTAATTTGATCCTCGTTTGATATGCACTAAGAAGAATTAGTACACGAGATACGACTTTCCTCCTATGCTTTTAATTCGACTTTTTATCTGGGCGTAAAAAAAAAGAAGTGAGAGACGCGGGCGTCAGCCGCTTGTGGTTTATTTGAGCGAGCTGTGTTCCTATTGCATTCATGCTAGGCGCGCTTGCTGACAGGCTGATGGTCGTCGCGAAAATGCGTACGTACGAGCATGCGTGCGGGTGAGGCTGGAATATTGAGTTGTCTTTTTTACTGCGGCGGAAGTGAACTGTAAGAAACCATTAACTGGCTGAGGACCCGTCGTGTACACTTCGTTGCAACGTTGACATATTACCGCGGGGGTGGATGCCATTAAAGTGACTTCATAGGCCAGAGAGAACGTTGCGTTGTGTTCATGTCTTTTGATGGACTATTTCGATAAGTTGTTTTCGATGGCATAACTTGTTAATGGGGGTAGAACTCAATTGATATATGCAAACTCGCATGCATTTTCCTTTCATTCCAAACTTCTGAAATTATAATTGGAATTTGTTGAATCAGTTTGAGGTTACAAAAAACTGTATGTTTGTAACTAATGGAGAGACTTTGCCTTTTGTGCGGTCAGTACAGAAACGAAGGCGATTATTATTATCTCGCTAAAGCGCTCCTTTATTCTGTATATGAAGATTTCAGCAGTCTACTACAGATTATTTGTGTACCACTCTAAAGTTATCTCAGTTTATACGCGGAGGTTCTGTAGTTACTTTTGATTATAGCGAATCCCCAAACAACTGTTTCTATTATGAAACTAATATCTTTGTTGCGGTCAACAAGTCATGCACGTCTATCACATATGGCTAATCCGAACTTGCTAGTGTTTTCATCCTGCAGGAACCATATTAAACAAACGAGAAGTGGAAAGACTGCTACCAAATATAACGTAAAGTTACATTGATTGAGTGTATTACACGTATAAGACCGGATTTCTTAAATAAAACTCTCTCTGAAATGTATGAATGTATGTGTCCTGTTCGACCTTTAGTAAGTATTGCCAATCGAAGTCTTTCGTGATTGCCTCAGAAACTTCGTCCAAGGCATTTGACGTATGACCTTTGCATGGGCTTTTTAAGTTGGGCTTTTCGGCCTGGTTATGTCCCGTTACAATAGGCTTAATGTCTCAGCTCCGCTCTTGTTGTCACTACACGAGTTTAACGAGCTCCTTTGACGCAACGATGTTGCGTACCTACGATCGCTACTTTTAGCTGAAGGTCAAACAGACTCGGACCACGAGGGCCAAGAAGATACAGTGAATCAATTCGGGTAGTAAAAACAGTGTCCTAGGACGAGGCGCGAATCTCAATCACACATAGAAGACCTTACTCCGGAAGCTGAGTTACCATACGAATAACCTTCAATCTGTCAAAGGAACTTGCCATAATAAAAATCCAAAAGGTCTTGGTTAAAATTAGAACTGACGTTTGTTGACATAGTATCGATATATTTAAAGAAATTTCACAATTATATTAAACTACTTAAAAATTGTAGCATACCCACAGTACATTGCTAATCGCGCACAGTACATTGTATTACCATTCACATGTGTTTAAGTTAAAATCGCCTCCAAAAATCAACTGCATTAATCAATTAGTAATACACGACGCTACATTATTGAAGGTAATGATTGTCTATATGTAGGTTGGTAAACATATAGATTCTTGTTATTAAATTGTCTTGTCATTAAATTATATTCATTTTTCTTGTCAAATTAATGTCAATTGTCTGATAAAATAAAGAATTTGAGACAAAAAGGAATAAAATTTTATTGTCAATAGTAAGAGTAACCTGTAAATTTTACCAACATGATGCTACCGTTTTCGAAATTTGATCTGTTTCGTGATTGACTTGGCCAGCTCGACGACAGTTTTCGGTGTTTGGAAGAAGCTGTGCAAGCAACAATTTTGTTTGTACGGAGCAGGCAGGCGTCGATCTGGAGGAACGATCTTCTAGATGCACGTCCCGGCGCAGCGCGATGCAGCCCGAACGACGAGGCGAGGCGGGGGCGGGCGGAGCGGAGCGGGGCGGGGCGAGGCGAGGCGAGGCGGGGCAGGGCGGGAGAGGAGCGGAGCCGAACGGGGCGGACCAGGGCGGGTGGTGCGGGGCGGACCGCGGTGGGTGGTGCGGGCCGGGCCGGGGCGCGCGGGTGTGGGCGCGGTGGGACGAGGGGCGTGCGGGCGGAGGACGGGCGTGAGGACGGCCCCTCTCGCGGAAAAAGCGTCCCGCGTCCGCTTCGCGTGACGGTCCGCCCTGTCATCGCGTCGGCCGCCGCCCGCGGTCGTGCCGCCGCCGTCACCACTGCCACCACCGCCTCCGACGTCTAACGCCGCCGCCGCTTACACTATCGTCTCCACCAGCCCAAGGGCGACTCCAAAGGGTAAAGACCTTGACCGTCCCTGGAAGGTATTATTTGAAAATATTGATTTGTATAAGTGTACTAAAAAAGTAATAACATATTGTGATATAATTTTAATACTATTCGCAATAATTAAAATAGATTAAAAAGATGTTTCTTAAGTCAACGATTAAAAGGACCCCGAGTGTACATTTGATCGACTATTTTTCAAGAAATATTACACGACACGTTTATTAAAATCAAGAGTTTTTTACGTATTAAATGTCGTTTGGTTGTTGATTTTAGTTCATTGTTTTTAAGTTCGTACTTTCTCGTATTGAAGATGTTTACATGTTTTGAGTATTAATAATAGTAAATATTACACATAGGAATGGAATTAATGTCATCATTGTTAGTTCAGTTCAAAAAATTGTATTGGCTTTAATTTATAAAATACCCTCCTCCTATATATTTTCTCAATTGCACCAAATCTCACATCACGGCCACTGCTATGACCCTCATTTACACGTCCTGCACCACTACTATCACCACTGTCACCCTCTACCAGCACGACGGCGCAACTGCTATCACAACATTCAACATTATCACTTCAGCTGAACCAACCACATCTATTTTGTATTTATTTAAATTTGAAAAGAGATGAAATTGTTGTGATAATCACCATCACTATCACTATCATCACTACTTCCCTAGGCCCTGTTCTAAGAACGATAGGTGATGCGTCATGCGTGGAGTGAGTACGAAGTGCTTTTGGGCCTTTTCCAAACAATAAGGATATAGAGCTCATCCTGAAAGAGAGGTTAAAGCTGAAATCAGACCCCATTAGCTACATTATAACCAAGAGGAAGCTCGTATCCCAGAAATTATTGTTAAAAGTTGTATTAACCAATAACCGGCGTCACAGAGTGTTCGATGTGAGACTAGATTTCGTAGATCTGTTATTTATTAGCTTATATATTAAAAAAACTTAGTTTTCAATTTTTTCGTGTACTTTTGGAAAAGCGCCTTTTTTCTAATGTAAGCCAAAAATCTTAATTCCACGAGCTAGCAAACATCTAGAATGCTTGTCATTATTACGGTAAGAATCATAAACTCATTTGTTCAACTGTAACAGCGGGTTTCGAAAAGTATTGAATGGTTTCTTTGTTGAATTAATATGATTCGTTTAAGCCACGGCAGAGAGGAATTTTATTTTCAAAGCCCGTAAATTGGTTTCGTCAGGTGGTATTTTAATGGTTCGACTTTTCATTCTTTTGTAAACTGAATGTGTAGTGTTGTGGAACAAATTTCTAGCTTTGTCGCATTATTTTCGCTTTTCATTTGTTTTGCGATCGCAGATCACGCATAATGTAAACACCGCCTCGAGGTACACGAGGGATCATTTAAAATTTTAGTTTTTGCGAATGCCGTTCATCGATTTTCTCCAGTTTCCCTCACGTATTCTGTGTACGTTTGACATCGCCTGTTTTTATACGTCGCCGGGTTGACGTTTTCCCACGAACCTTGTAACGCGGTAGCGTGCAAAGAGAGAACTTTGACGAAATTGCCCGTATAATTATTAGGAGATATTATTTAATGGCCGTGGCGAGACAGTCCATAATGAGTTTTGAGTTGCAGTCAAATCAAAGTGCGACGACGTTTCAGTGAATTTTATTGGAGTCGCGGAAAATTGTCGAGGTCTAATAATGCACAGCACGACAACGGGTGGGCTTTCGAGATAAGTCATGTTTTAATGAACGACTCCAACGCCGGAGTCGTTGTGTGACAAGGTTAATTCGCATTACAGGTACTTCATTCTGTAATGATCGTGACCAATGGGCAGTTGTGTGTATTAGCCACTGTTTCTGGTGAAGAAACCCGACTTTCGGAGGTTTCGCAAGTGTTGTCAACGCCGGCCAATTGCTGTCTCCAGGTACTTTTTGTTCGTTAGAACTCAGCTTCCAGTAAAGAATTTTTCTCTGAAACGTCGACTTTTAGCTTGTTAATTAGGAGGCTGTGTTCCTTTTCTGACACGAACATGAAGAATTCTCCCCAATGTTCTTCTAATGTAAGATATGTCGTCCGAAGGCCTTCGCGTGATGTCTTTCGGGGTCTGCCAACACGCAGGTCTTCTTCAGAAGTTTGTATATTCCTGTAAATTCACATCGCTTGTAGCAGTGTCGTCGTCCTAAAACGTTGGAAACTGTACGTGACTCACTACTAGCGTTTTTGTTCTGCTGAAAGATCTGTAATGATTCTTCAGAACATCTGCTTTCCAGCAGAAAACTTTCAAGGCTTTAGTAGGACTGTGAAACCGTGGAAAAAATCGATAGAACTTTTCAAGTGCTTTGAACTGCGATACACCCACTGACAGAATTGCATAACTCCGAATCCGCTCTTTTCAGAGGCTCGAAATCAGATTCGTCGAGACCGAAAACAAAAGTGAAAATAATTTTCGAGGGACCTTGAGCGAACCGTCTCCTATTTTATTATGTATTTCGTGTGTTTTAATGGATAATATTCAAGATTTGTTCAAATCTCGACATTCTATGATAACGACTTAGAGTTTAACTTAAAATTAACTTATAACTACAACAGAGATATTGGAATCTGTAAATCAACTTTTCTATATCCACGTAAGTGAACTTTCCAGGAAATGTGTAAAAAGAATACTTGTTGAAGATTCTAGTTCTGAAATTTGGGTTTTTACCAAGTCGCAATTCCGTATTGCGACCTCCGCAATTCCTAAAATTTGTTCCATTTAAAATTTAAAAAAATTATTTGCAGGGTATGTGATGTAATGCTTCCAAATTTCAGATTGAATTCAGTGGGAAATTGTATGTTAGGTATACACCAGGTGGCTTTTGTTATTAATCGTAATTACTGATTGTGGATATAATATTTTTTTGATTATCTAATATAGTTTGTTTAAACTAATATTGTTTCTCAATATTAGCTTGGTTATTTTGATGCAAATCGGGTATGCGTGGAACATTATAGGTCTGATAATTGTTTTATAGATGGTTATAGTTATAGATAACTTATACATGGTTAGGCTAAATTTGTATATTAATAGTTTGAGTTATTGGCATTTATCTAGGATAAGGTGGCTTTAGCTTTAAGGTGTAAACTTTTAATTTGCTTTTGTATCTATTCGAATCCCTAAGTATTTGCCTGTTTTAGAGATAGAGTAACAATATCTTTATTACTTATTGCGAGGGAAAGGAGATGAGTAATTGCTCTTAATAAAAACTGATACGGTTTAGCATTTAGACGAATTTTAAGCCGTGAAAAGCAGCTCACTAGAATACTGAAATTAACTTTCATTTTTGTTCGTAATTTTAAAGAGTGGTTTCTGTTGTAATTATCAACGAATTGAACCATGAGGATACACTTAAAGAGTGCCTCTGTCACTAACGCCGCCGCTGTTATCACCACCACCACCGAAGACCGCATCGCCTCTGCTTATTGCTGGTACCGCCAACGCCGCCGATGTGGCAGCCTCTAATACAGCTGAAAAAATGAAACTTCAGAATTGAACCCATTTCTGGAAAGAAAGTATATTATGTGAGGCTATGGGGGCCCGTTCAAAATTTTCATGTTCCATTCCCCTACCCTGCCCTTGTAGCACGACTCCTGCCCCGCAACTTGCAATACTGCCGCAGCAATTATTTATTATATGGCATAGATTTTTCGGGGTAGGCAAATTGACGTAGTTCGGAAACCAGAAATCTCATCATGGTTGACAATGGGTCACCCCGATAATGCGTTTATGTGGAGCTGTAATGATGACAATGAGACAATGTTCACGATTAGATCTGTATTGACCATGAAGATGAAGAAGATAGTGGAAAGATAGGCAGGGAAACGGAATACCTCGGGGAAATCTGCCGTGAAACGGGTTTGTCCACCACAGATTCCACTTTTGTCTGACGGGGACCGAACCCCGACGGTGGTGGAAGGCAAGCAGTGTAAGTGCTACATCACGGGTCGCAGCCGATAACCCCCAACGGCCACCTCCACCGCTCTGCCGCCAATTTCGCCGCCGCTTCTACCGCCACCACCGCTCCACCATCACCGCCGTCCCACCGTCAACACCAACGCCGCCGCCGCCACCACCACCACAACCACCACCGCCGCCGCCGCCACCACCACCACCACCACCACCACCACCACCACCACCACCACCACCAACGCCGCTGCCGCCACCACCGTTGCCACCGCCACCGTCACCACAGCCACCGCCGCAGCCACTGTCGCCGCCACTGCCACCGCCACTGCCACCGCCTCCGCCTCCACCGCAAGTACCGCCGTCACCCGCCGCCCGCAGCGTCCACCACCGTCACCGTCTCTGACTTCGACTCCGCCGCCGCCACCGCGATCGCCGCCAGCACCTCCGCCACCACCACCACCACCACCACCACCGCCCCCGCCCCCGCCTCCCGCACCGTCTCCCCCACCGTGCGGCTCCCGACTCCCGACTCCCGGCTCCCGGATGTCCAGATACGGCGGCCGTTTAGACTCAATTGGCCGAATGCTCGGTCGGCACTCGTTAGGGACGCGGGCAAAAAGTGCGCGCGCGCGCTCGCGCCGCCCAACACGCACGTGCAGGCGCGGCCGCGGCCGCCGCCGCCGCCGCCGCCACCCTCCGTTGTCCCATGCGCCTCCTCTCAGAAAAAAAGGCGTCGGAAAGCCCCTAGCCAAAGCGTCGCCGCCCCGAGTGGTCGAGCCGACCGAGAACCGGTAACCTGCAACCCGCACCAGCGGCGAGGAGGCCGTGCTCGGGGATAATAGCGCGGCGAGCGCCTCCCGAGAGCTACGTGTAGTTTTATTCTTAATATTCCTCTAAATCTATACGAGATTAAACTTTCAATTGGGTTGCGTTTTTAGAGGTTTATTACCCAAGTTGATATAATTTCGGACGAAGGCCGGTTAATAAAAGCGATTAGGACGCGCTGCTCGGTAATGAGGGAACGCGCGGGCCTCCGACACGAAGACAATTTCCTCCGCGCGACAATTACGAAGCGGCCTGTTGCCCCCCCTCTCTGCCCCCCTCTTTTCCTCCCCGCCCTCTGAGGCCGCCGCCGCCGTCGCCGCCCCCGCCACTCACGGAGTGACCGACCCGCTCTCGGAGCGACGCTTTCAATTTCTTGACATCTCCACCGCCTTCGCCTCCGCCGCCGCCACCCCTCCCCCGCGTGCCCAGCCCCGCCGAACACGCTCAGATCCGCTCCGCGAACTCCTAGGTGCCCCTGCCGCCCCCGCACCGCGGTGGCGTCGTTCACGCAAATTACAGGATGGGGGCGGGGCCCGGGCAAATAGTGATCGGAAGGTTTGGCACGCGGCCGTGTTGCTTCGGAGGATCGCGACACACAGATGATCAGGTCGGTGAGTGATTTACTGCCAGTCAGGATGGGTTTCCAATTTTGTAAGTGCAGACTGAATCGGCGGGATCAGACAACCGACGCCCGACAGCGTGTCGGATAAAATCTTAATTATGCTGTCCTGATTTGATTCTTCAGGGAGCGTCGCTATTGAAGTAATCAAACCGAAAAAATATTTCAATGAATTGTTGAGCATTGCTTATGAAGTTTTACATGCTCGAAGTTGTCCTCTTTTCATTTTTAAGCTATGTCTTTCAACATTTTGTAAGCACGAGAGCAACTAAGATGTGTGGGATTTCCATCGATGATATTCATGAAGAAGGAAATGGATCTCGTGTGATGTCATCGATGTTCCTATTTGTGTACAATTACCAGGATTCTTTGTATGTTATCAATTCTAAGAACGACAGTGAATGTCCTGGAATGCAAACCCTTACAACTTCCGAAGGAAAAAGGAAAAATCTGCAGTTTTCATTTTCTTTTCCGTAACTGTGGAATTAGGACCCACACTTTATCTAAAATCATCTTGTTATTTCCTATTTTCAGTTCTTTGAATTTAATTATTTTTGGACTGAGATGCTATTAAAAATGCATTTGCTTTTTATTCTAATCTTCCAGTCGATTCAGAGTATTAATATAGCTTCCATTTGAATACTAAATGTGGGAACCAATGTTTGTAATTTTTGAATCCCATAGGATACCACGCTAGAAGCGTAAACAATTATTCTCACGAGTAGATGGTTTTAAGGATGTATCGCATATGCTCTGGGAAAAAAATAAACGAATTTTTACTTGGCTGAATGAACGAAATTGAATGTGACGCAAGGTTGGTGTCACTAGAACTGCCAAACCAAAACTTTTCCGTGCATGACATGTCTCTGCTCCGTGTACATTCCTGCCTCGACATATTTGTACAGTTGTTTAAAACAAACTAAATTTAAAGTAATAGTCCGTGTGAAAATTGAACACCCAAAGTTCTGCGTTACGTAATTGATTGTTAATGTCAGTGCTTTACGATAACGTCTACTCCAAGACCGTACATTAAAAAGAAAAGCACTAAAATACCTTTATTTGAATAATTTTGGCCAAAAGGACGCCTGTGGATGAGCGGACGTAGGCACGAAAGAGAACAAACGGTGTTAGAATTTTTTTACTGAGACATTACCCCAGAACTGTGCTCTTTAATATGGCGAAACCCGAATTTTTCTACAATTATTTGTTTTGCTTATATTTCGACTTTAGCAAGCCTTGCGCGTTGGAGTCATGTTCTCATGTGAAATAAATAAAATTTAAAAAAGAGACAACGCATTAATATAACAATAGAAGCAATTATTTAAGGGGAAGAAGAAATATAGGAGGACATGTGGACATAAGGAAGAACGTATGACTCGGAAGCTTTCTAGCGTCTGAACAACTTTAAAACCATTTTCACCAAAGTATCTCTAGTTGCGTATAAGATAGCACAGTAATTCTTTCTTTGTTATGAACTAAATAAATAGGTTCAGTACACAAGCCAAAATCAAATATTTGGGGACAAATTATTTCATTAAATAAATTGGTTTCAAATGATGTCAAAAATATATTTTATAACCTCTAGAAAAATTGTTAAAAATAAGCACTTGATCTAATCATGTGTGTTCATTGAATTGAAGCAATATATCTGGTAGTTCTAAATTTGTGAAGTCAGAGCTTACAGTAGTTTTTATTCAAATTTAGTTCAAATTTAGTGTTGTCCCAAAATAATTTGTAAAAAACGCTTAATGTTTTCTTGTTGGTTTTTGGATTATTGATCCAATAAGCATAAGAAAAATATAAAACAAAATTTTAAAATTTGCAATTTTGGTGTATAATGCGTTCAAATGGTCGCATCTGCATTATTCGTTAAACGTATCCGGTCTGTACGGTAACGTCCTTATTTCACACCGGGTGCGCGAGATCACATACCCCTCGCTAAAACGTGCACGCAAAAACGGCCACCCGCTACAACGCTCCTCTTGCGAAAGTGCGGCAAAAACTACGCTCGATGGCAGTATGCGTGGGCGTAAGTAAACGCGGGGGCGGCGCGACGGGCGATTGCGCGTGTCCCAACGCCCTCCAACGCTCCTAGCACTCCTCAACGCCTCCCCCAACGCTCCCCAACGCCCCCCAACGCCCCCATCACCCCGCGAGGCGGATTGCCAGTAGATCGCGGCCGGCCGCTTAGCGCTCAGCAACGCCTCCTCGCCCGGCGCTCCGCGGCTCCCCGGCTAGTGGAGCGAGGAGCCCCATGCAATTAACAGTAAACTGAAGTGATTGCGTGCGTCATCGTGGACTTCAGACGAAGATGACCATGACGGATGGCGTCCGAGGCGGCCGGGCCGCCTTTATAGCCCCAGCGGGTCGTTGCTACTTTTTATTGCAGCTAAAAGGACCCGCGCAGGCTCCGGTAGCTTCGCGAAACGCGCGGCTGCTGCCTCCGCCGCGCCGTTGCCGGCAGGTTCGTGGTTCGAAGCCCTTTTAGGAGTTGGACGCATTATGGACGGCGGGTAGGCGGGGAAAGAGAACCTGGAGAGAACGAATCGACCGTCCCGAGATGAATTTTGGATTAGCGTCTTTGGTTTGGGATTTCTCTTTTTCGTTTCGTCTCACTGTCAAGAGGGGTCACATTGGAGGAAGAAATTTTTTCTACACTTGCTTGGCATGTGTGAGTTCAGTAGTAGTGAAAGGTGGATAGTATCTTAGTATTGTTATGCTACTATTAATTTCAAAATTATGGAAATTATGAGAGTAAGCTATATTTCTCATTCTCCACTAGATTTTAATCGCTCTTCAATTGAATAAACGCATTAATAGATCGAAATAAGAATAGGATTAAGGTTTCTTGTACTACTAGTGATGATATACAATGAATCTTTGAAGATACAACCAATCGTGCTGCTCGCTGGGTAGTGGGTCGCCAGAATTATAAAACTTCATACGATCCACGTCGTCTTCCTTCAGGGTAAATACAGGATTGACCTACCAATATTACATATCTTATCCACATGGCCTTTGTGACCTTTGAAAACGTCACAATAGTGAAACGTCTATTGTTGTGAACTGCACATGCCATCGCAGAAGTAAGTCGAAGCTCCAGTCTTCAGAAACTTCCGTCCGCATTCTCCGCCCTCTTATAGCTGCTATGACACTGTTCGCCACACTTCGTACGTGCTATCTCGTAACTCACTCATGAAACAATGGCCTAACGGTTTTCTCCACGTCGTGGTGCGTTTCAAAGATAATTACATTCTGTGTAACTGATATTGATTCCCAATGTAGGTATGATGAGACACCATAAACAACAGACAAAACCGATTGTTCTCTGTATACCCAAAGAGTTTTCGACCACCATCCTCGTAAAGGAATGGAAAAGAAAGAATACCGTTATTTCCACTCAGGCTTTGATGGTGGATTTCATATTATCATCTCCACAGGCACTGAAATGGGCAAGTGTCTGGTTAGAAGGAGAGGCGGGGTTAAAAGCTACGTTTAGTGCCCAGAAGCGATGCACTGGGTCAAAATAGTATTTACTCTCAAGTTCGAAGGAAACCACGAAAACGCAATCGCGCCCAATCAGAAAGGGAGAGTTTGAAATATTCAGCACAGCAGAATTACAATAACAACATTTGATTATGTTGAAGCGATGAAATCGACAAAAAAACTCTGAAATAAAATTTGAAAAATTTTTTGTAAATACTCTTACCAATTTGACCAACCAATATTACATACCTTATCCACATGGCCTTTGTGACCGTTGAAAACGTCACAATAGTTGGGAGTCCAAGGGTGGAAGGGTGGGGGAACATTTTTCATATTAACAAGATATCACTGTGCCAGTTTTAGACTCGACATTGTCTTTAATTGCATAGAATATCTTTAGTCGCAAAAAATAATTCAGAATTTTTCATTTTTATGTTTTGGAGTGTTTAGTCTACAAAAGTATTAACGTTATTTTGACTAGTCGATAGTTTAGTGAAGAAAACCCGACAGCTCGGCAATTCCACGCATCCTAGCGAGCGTGGTAATTGCGTTCATTTCTTTTCCGGCACCTTTAAGTTTGCGAATCTATTAATATTATGATAAAGACATATTTCAGTGCAGTAACGAAACGCCAGTATTCAGATTTGCAGTCGCTAGCCTCTAATTGTCTAGAACGATTAATTATTCAGAAACCCGACAGGACAGTGATTGAATTCCAATAACCCACTGGCACAGCTTTTATATCCTCACGTCCCCACCGCCCCGGTGGCGCGCGTCAAAAGCGAGCGAGCGCTCTCTTTTGGCGAGGCCACCGCCTCTCGACTGCTGCCGTTGCTCGGAAGCTGCAGGCGCGGGCAGTTCGCCATCCCACGGCTGCAGGGCTCTTCGATCTGCGGCCGTGGGCGGGGGCGTGGCCGGGGTGGGGTCGCGGGGGCGGAAGAGGCTCCGGTGGCGGTGGCGGCGGCGGCGGTGGCGGCGGCACGCGGCGAGGCGCGTGCCGCGGCGCACCGCGCGCCTGCCCGCGGGGGTGGAAAGCGCAGCGGGGGCGGGCGTGCGGTTTAAAGGCGAGCGCCCGTTCCGAGGGTGGTTTTCGCAGCGCACCTCCGCCCCGCCGGTTCCGTTTAATCTTCAAGCGATGGACGCATGTGGCGCGCTTTTAACGCCGCCCGCTTTATAGGGGATGGCGCCCGTCCACGCAGCTCCACGTTCTAGGTGGGGTGGACTGGCTAATACGTCCAGCCAGCGAGAGGGTGCTCCGGATCCAGGCGTTTGGACTTCGATTCCATGGCGAGTATAAGGGTTATTCTCCTACGGATGAAGTCTCTGCCGCGTGCTTTCTCAATAAAAATTGAGGAGACACTTTGAACACAGGTTTGTAAATCGCAGTCACCGGTTGGGGTGCCGATGTGCTGATCTTAATACAATCCTCTGCGGAACAGAGATTGCAACTAGTCGACAGCTCGTAACTCTAACGAATTGTTGGGAATATGAAGATGGTTTCGTATGAGCGGACGTTGCCAAGATGCTGGTTGTGTGGCTGTACAAGATAACCGTTGCCGATGGTGTCTTCTGCTTAGCGTACTCTATTATTTTTGTATCGACCAAGAACATTCTGCGTGGGCACTAGACCCTCTCCATCTGTTTTAGGCTTCAATACCTCTTTTCTGCCCACTGGATAATTTCCTGATTCCATATTCTCACGAAACACCTTTCGGCAGGTTTTTCAATCGTTGTGATTCGATCAGGTACCAATTCGAAGACTCTTCACCCTCCAAAGAAGCGTCAGGGTGTGCCATCTTCTGGAATGATCAATTTGAGGTCTTTAACAGTTACACAAACCCTATTTGTATATTTGAATTTCTAAACTGGAATCATTTAATTGTATTGATATTTACATTTTAACGCAAGTGCTTTCCAGCTTCTCATAATTAATACAAAATAATTGCATTTGTATCAAATTGCTTTCCTATTTTTGGTAGGGTTTTCTCTAAACTTGCCTTCCTTCTTTCCTTCCTTGCTTTCTTCCTTCCTTCCTTCCTTCCTTCCTTCGTTTCTTCCATCTTTCTTTCTCGTTCCTTCCTTGCTGCCTCCGCGAAGCTTCCACTATCTCAATTTTCATTTGGTTTCGTACATTTCTTCTTCTCCACTGCTATTCACTGCTCATTCTCCTCTTGAGCTCTACCACTTAGCTTTCTCCGCCACCTGGGCCACCGCCGCGCCGTCACCGTCCCCGCAGCGCGCGCGCGCCCGCCCTCCCGCTGCCCACCCATTACAAGGTTCTTCGTATTCCTATTGACGACCTCTAATACCGGAGGCGGCGAGGAGAGGCTGCGATTACGGCGCCTGGCTCGACGCCTCGCGCGCGTCTGGCCCCCTCCCCCCTCCCCGCTCCACGCTCCCGCCCACGCCCCCGTCGGAGGGGACCGGGTACGGGGTGAGAGGTCTTGGGCGGGGCGTCGGCCAAGGCAGAGGCGGTGGAGGCGGACGCGGGGGCGGCGACGGCGCCAAAACGAGCCGTGAAGAAGAGCCCGGGATTCGGCGATAAAGGTTGTACCGCGCCAGGTTCGACCGGCTGGTATGGAGACGTTCTCTTCTTGACAGAGCCGTACCGGTTTTTCTGGCGCGAATCCGTGTGTTTTCGTCTCCCGTCGCCATCTCGTATCCGTGATCGAGTCTAATGCCGAAGTATTCGAGCATCATCCGAATGGGAATTGCCCTAATGCTAGGTCGTTCAACGTCTGCTAGAAGTAGTATGTGGGAAGACGATGTGTAGGTCTTTCGGCATTGAAGACATTCTTTCAGAGAGGAATGTAATTCGTAGTTTTCTGCACTTTTATCTGTAGGTGTTGCGCATATGTATTAAATTATTTTATGTAGCCAACTCCTCATCTAGGGTTCTCAATATCCTGAACATCCCACCTAAATAGGTAACATAGCTGAAAGCACGTAAAACGCTAACCATAGATTTGAAGAGACTGTTTCGCTGTTACATTGAAGAAGAAACTCAACTCACCTCCGTTATTTAACGTGAGATCCACTCTGTTCATTCTAGCTGTTGAAGCGTAACGATTCAAATGTTCTATCTTCGCGTTAGTTTTTACTGGGCGGACATTCGATACTGGAAACTTGAAAATTTAAGAGGATTTCTCTGATATGCATGAGAAGGCAATAAATGAGAACCACGGTGGTCTGTGCTCGTCCGTCCAGTATCGTCAAAATCTCGCTAACCAAGCCGCGTGACTTTTGGTTTTAGATTCTTTTTATATCAAAAAAATATTTGCAGAATTTTCCGAGTCCAGCCAACAATTTTATAAGTCCATGCTAACGTCCTGTTTATTCGACGTTTCCTTCTTTTTGGTTTTCATCATTTATTTTGTTTATTCGCGTAAGGCCAAAAACAGTAAAAAAAATTAGTACAGGAAAGGGAAAGAAACTAGGTGTCAAGAAGAAAAACACCTTAGTATTTTTTAGTGGATCAAGTAAAATTGCACGAAAAGCACGATCGAGATCGGAGTCACGCGCCGTTGATCTCACCGCTCTTTTGCTGAGATTTGTGTTATTATTTCGCTAGTTTTTAAATACGCCATTAAAAGGCAAATGTGTTTATATGCGGTTTTCCTCGGTAGATTTCCTGAGTAATCGCAGCGTCCGTTGTTTTCTAGGCCTCCAGTTTCCCTTGCTCGTTTCCCATCATTACCCGCCTCAGGCGAACGACGCGCGGGGCTTCCGGTGAGACCATCTCTTATCTTACCACACCCAAGCGAATCCCAGGCCTTCCTTCCAGACGAGCCGCGACCGCAGTGGGCTGGTGCGCCTTGATAACGGGAGGGGATACGGGAAGGGGGGTGAGCTGGACGGGGCGAGGCGGGATCGGTGCCGAATGAGCCGATGGGCTGTCACACCAGGAAGGAGGGAAAACGGCGAAACGCAGAATCGCCTCGAAACACGGAAGTGTTTCCAGGCTGAGCCCGCAGTCTGGCTGATGGGTCTTGGCTTTTGGATATTTTGATCGTTTGAGTCCTTTGCGGTATTGCCAGTGTATCCCGAACTCTTCGTCACGCTGTCCAAAGATCGAGTGCGGGAAACAGCAAGTCATGAGGGAAATGTGAACCGGAAACAATAATTATCAAAGTGGTCCTTTCCGAGAAGATTTGAGGAAAATGTATGGAAAATCCCAACTCTATCCTAAAAAACGTTCAAACCAAAAGTTCGTTTTCAAATAGTATGTTTTTAAATATCTATACACTGTAACTTAATTATATTAATTTAATTCAATTAATTTTGTGAAGTGAGTACTACACCAAATTAGAAATTGTTCCATCCCAAATGGTTTACTATTTTAAATTGTTTTTAATACTGCATATTAAATAAACACAACCTGTATTTTGAGAATGAATATATTTGAATTATTATGTTTTCAGTAGCATTGTTAGAGTCTAAAATACAATTTTTCCTTTGAAAAATACATCCCTCATACCCCTAGCGTACATATTTTGAAGTGAATGGTTAACCTTATTGTGACGAAAATAGAAAATCTGAAGTCCTTAAATCTACTATCGTCCATATTAATAATAGAAGCCAATTCCACATGATGATAATTGCAATTAAGTGCCTTACAATTTTAGTCACGTATATTGAATTACTTCAAAATTCCACATGAGCATTCGTGGCATAGTCATTCTTCGTTATAATGGATACGTACTTAGTCTTTCTCTGTGGATGACTACGTTGAGATAGAATTTGCTCTATTAGGAATTACTTGAATTATTATTATACTGATTATATTTTTCAGTCTGTCAGAATTTCTTAATTGATGTTTAGAAAGAATTCATACTCTTTTATGATCAGACGTCTATTCTTAAACTAGGTTCCTATGGATAGGTTATTACATAAATCAAGAAAAGTTGCGCTTGAAAACCATGGTTTGTATGTCTAATATTTCGTGTTAGCAGACTCTAAAGCGTCGTTCGATTTTCTAATAATGTTGTAGACTATGCGGCCGTAGCCACTTGTAGTGTGGCACCTATTACAAAGCGGAATAGGCCATTGATGGAGATCGGAAGCTAATTTTCATAGGGGATACAAGAACGAATGTGATTCTTCAATCATTAGTTATATCGCACGTTCCCCTTAACAGGAACACGGCTGCCTCTTTGTGAGTCCCTTCCGAATCGGCCGCCCCGATCAGGCTTGAAACACGATCGGGAACCGACCATCGTTCTGTCAACTAGGAAAGTAAGTCGTTTCCGATCATTATCAGCAGCGACTCGGTGGACTCGCCAAGAACCCGCTTTTATCTTAATAAAGCAGCGGAAGACACCTTACGCACGTGCCATCTACGGATTTTTCCCGCCCGTTATTGACCGGAAGGACGCGAACCGTGCGGACAAGCGAGGAGGAGCCGCCAGATCCGGTTAGAAGAATGCAGTCCGCTGTCGCGATGACACGCTCGGCTATCGACAGACCGGTGCGTTAAAATTCTCGACCTTGTAATGGCCACTACTGCGCGCGACGCGAGAAAGAGATGGACTGGTAGAAACGAGGTGTTCTAGGAACCGGCACCCCCTGTGCCTGTCTGCTATCTGAGCTGTGTTAGCTACGGATTCCTAACCCGCTCGGGAGGAAAAAATGATGAGCAACAACTTCCAAGAGTGTTACGCCAGGGATTAAAGGGATTATTAGTCAATTTGATGAGATTTTACGCGACCTTCTTCTGCTAATGTCTTCGTATCTTTCGTGGGCTGCAATAGGGACGAACCTCAAAAAGTCAGGTGTTGATTTATTTATTTATTTGGTCAAAAAACAGTAAAAACTCTATATGAGATGTGGGGAAAGAGATTATCTGCGCACATTTTCTTGAGGCCCATATCTCTCTCTCTCTCTCTCTCTCTCTATATATATATATATATATATATATATATATATATATATATATATATTGTAGTGATACCGAATATATTACAGTTAATTGCGCGCCTAAGAATTACTCCGCGTCGCACGACAGCGAGGGTCAGCCGACGGCGCCAGGACGGCGGCGGCCACTCGCCGCCCCCTACCCTTTGAATTTGTCACGGCCACGTGTCCCGGAGCTTGGGTGGTCGTTTCGTGCGCACGGCACCCCCGGTATTTTTCCGCGACGCTCAGAGCCCTCCCCCAGCCTCCCTTGAGATTTCCAGCCCCTCACACCCCCAGTCATTAATAACTGCCCCTATTTGACGCAAAATTGAAGCGAGAGGGAGCGATAGCCAGCTTTTCTCTCATTTCTCGGCCTCAAAAACACCCGACGATTGGGCAGAAATAGTTTGAGACGCACTACCCTTGCGCCAATAGCCGCCGGAATTAGGCAATGTTTTGGAAGGTTCCAGAATCTTGGGGATAATTTTGGTGGGGGAAAGAAGCTTCGAGGGACTTCGAGCAGGCGACGCGAGGAGAGAAGCGAACGAGTTGCGTTCGGGGTAGGACGCGAGTAGCGGTCAAGGGGGGACAAGTTGCTTTTGTGGTGGCACTAGGCGCCGGAGACAGAGTTCGGTTCGTGTTGGATGGACTTATAAAAAACATTGAGTTTTCTTGGGAGAATTTGTGCAAGTCCCCTTTAACAATTGTAGACCGTGGGGCTGTGTGACGGACAATTGACAGTGAATTGTGCTGTGTTAATATCCGTCCTGTGCTCGAATTCGGGACTTTTTCGTGAGATTATTAGATGATTCACGAACTCGCTACGATCTCCAAAATACCGTGTGATAGATCGAGAGTGAGGAGATCATTCGTTCGAGCAGACATTACCTAATCATTCACAACAGTGAGCGGACGGCGCTGTGTGTTGGGCCAGCCCCAGCAGCCCCCTCGCGTATACCTGGTTCAGTCCTGCGCACCACCCACCCGGGCGGCGCCTCATCGCCCGTGACGACCCTCGCAGCCAGCTGACGGCCCGAGGTTATTCAACTTTGGTGGGTTGTGCAAGCCGCCTTGCGGAGGCAGTATTTATTTTGCTTTAGTGGTGCGCCCGTGGTCGAAAGGCATAAACTGTGTGGCGAACAATTTTTGCTAATTACCTTTTGACCGGGCGACGAAGAGAGATTCCCCGGCCGCGCTTGGCCGCCAAGAGAGAATTTGCGCAAGGAGAAAATCTTTGTCATTGTAATTGTATTAATTTGTATTTCTTAATTTTAACTTGTGTGTGTGCATGACATATTCTTTTGATTTGGGTAAAGGGGAGCATGCTCGCCGACATGATTGGTACCAGTTCATTCGTGATTTATTACTGAATAAATCCCCCATGTTGTTATATGAATGCAATGCTTCTCATTTGACCCCGACCGCCAGCTTCCTCCATCATCGCCATTTCAGGCCAGACTGTCTATCGACTGAGCGAGCCGGCTACCCGTCCGAGGCGCCCAACCGAAGACGAAGGGTAGTCGCAATATATATATATATATATATATATATATATATATATATATATATATATATATGTACGAGTTTGAAGTTTTCACCTTGTATTGAAATACATTTTGCATTAACACGTCTGCCATTTTTTGGTGGAATACTGTATTGTAAGACATGCTGCTATTGCTCCTGGAAGGTATGCTGGAATCTGCAAATCTGTCGGTTGCATTAACTCGAAATTCCTATTTTTGAGTTGTATCGCTACTGCAGCCCACAAGCAATATATTCAAACTCATTAAAAGTCATAGGCACGTTTTTAAGGTGATCACGAATGAATTTTGCGAAAGAAATAATGACCATTGGAATCTCGCTGAAAATATCACCAAGGAAGATAAGGTTGTGGCCAGTGCCAAACTTTTTGAAAAATTATGTTATTTTATAAAAATGTCAGATGCGCCACATAGTCGAAAACTGAAAAGGAATGAGTTATTTAAAATTTGTGAATGTGTGCGGTTGCAAGAGGCGAAGGCGATATTAGTGGTGAAATTGAATATTTCGTGAATTTGAGCGCACACACAATATGCGCGTGAAAACTCAAGACGAAGAAAAAACCCGTGAGTGTTTAACGCTCGTCATCAAGATAATTAATGTAGTTATGTGGTTTTAAATTTTTTAACTCTTCATTAAGTTGTATTTATTGGGGTTTAGGGGCTTTTCAACTACTGTGGTCATTGAGTCCCATGAGTGACGATGCAATTAATAAATAATAGCGATAATAATGATATGGTGAATTATGACGGAGAAAAGATGCGAGAATAAGGCAGGGGAAACAGGAGACTCCGTGAAAACCCATGGAGAGGTCGCTTAGTCCACCACAAATTTGACATCGATTGGCTGGAGGATCGAACCCTATCCCTGACGGTTGAAGGCGTATGCGCTAGCCATTACGTCACGAGCTCCCCCTTCGATAAGTTGAACAAATGCCGGTTCAGGCTATCACATCAACGGCCTGCATGTAGCCTGGTTCACGGTCAGCGCGAAAGAGCTCTTTATACTAGGCGATCCCATCGTCGGCGTGGGCTGATAGCGCCGGAGTGGAAACTGTTTCCCTGAACGGGGTCACACCTCGGCCGAGCGGACGATGGCCATTGCTCGGGTGCTCCATCCGGGATGCGATCTCGGGGCCGGCGCGGCGCCGCGGCGGCGCGTACGGCGCCACCGGGCTTCTCCAGTGCAACGCACTCCGGCGCCGGCGGCGATGGAGGCGGCGACCGATTGGGGACAGTCACAGGAGAGGAGACAGGGTACCACCTCGCTCCGTACGCCGACTCTAAACGAATTTTTCTTTCTACCTTTCATGCTTTTCCTTTCTCCAGTTGCTTGGTTTTTAATTCATGGTTTCTTCTTCCAGCGCATTAGGCTTTTCTTTCACTCATTATTTTCTTTATCTAATTCTTTTCTTTTGTACCTATCGTTTATCATTCTATTCTCATGTTTTTGCATTGTTTCCTCCGTGTCATCCTATTCCATATCCTCAGTTCTTATATTCTTTTTTATTATATTATATGTTATTTGTTATTTGCGGTAAGTGTCCTGTTCTTATTTGCTGTTTTTCTTCTTATTTTTTAAATCAGAAGCCATCTTTCTTTATTATGTAGGTCTTTCTTGTTCCTCCAATTTTCTTTTCCCCTATATTAATGCTTCAAATGTACACTTTTTTTTAATCTTTTATATTAATGTCGTTCTATTCTTGTTTTTTTTATTATTAGCTGTACTTTCGTTTCTAATTAAATACACCGCTATAAGTAAATTACATATCATTTCCTCGGCCTTGTGGAAATGGGAAGCAATAGAAGGTACAACATAACATGAGGGCGGATATCCAATAAGCATGCAATCCTCATCCTCGCCACCATCTCTCATGCAGGAAGTACCTTCAACGCGTACAAATTGGAACCTACCAATCCATTTATTTTTAAACTGTTCACGTTCGTGCAACATGGTACAAATGACGCGAGTGTAGCGCAGATGTTTCTACATCAGCACCCAGAGCTCAGACCACGCTTAACACTAAGCACTGTAAGCCGTTAAAAAGTGATTTCGCAATATTTGGGGATTAGAACGAAGCCGAGAATTCAGGTTACAACGGAAACAATAAGAACTGCAATAAGGCAACTTTATAAATATGTGAATTTTAAATGAAAATGTACTTATTTCTGTGAATGGTGATTCTTTTCTGGCAGTATGACTTTCTTCAGATTTAAAATATTATCTCTACTTATTCCAACTTCGATTTTCGAAAACATTAACTGCTGCATATTGCATTTTTGTGCATCAGTATTTTGTATTATATTATATGCCAGGTGGAACAAGGAATAAAAAAAGTTCGTTATGTATGATAGGAGAATGTCATTCAGTTTTTGACGTTAGAGTAAAAACTCAACCTCATGCCCATCGGCTGATATATTTGGATAGATTCATATAATGCAATTTACTATTCTCTCTCAAATAATATTAAATATCAAACGAAAAATGTGTTAGAATTCCTGGAAAATATCATTCCCCGCCACGCTTAGGAATTTTAATGAGAACGTAACACCCCGTGTTGTGGTTAGTGATGGCAGTTTGGCAAAACATCGATATTTCGATACATAATCAGAAGTTTTTCGATGTTGATGAAAACATCGACAAAAAATGATGTTTAAAACATCGAAGTTTTAAATATTATGAAACGTTTTGAAATAAATTGTCAATGTTTCAATGTGATTCATAACCCTCAATATTAAAGTATATTCTCCATAATGTGACTCATCTTAATTTTCTAATCAATATTCTATTTAGACAAGGATCAAATTGCAGTTTAATAATATTACCAAGTTCAAAATACCGGTAGGCCTATTAAAAAAAAAAAAGCTATCAACACTGGAGAAAAGTTGAGAATAGCTAAGGGTTTCATGCAGCCTGGTGATCGACAATTATGATAGTTGTCAAAGGCTGTTGATTGCCAGCAATCCATAAATCAAATAGGTATTGGAAATTTTATTTATATCATGAGAATGTATTTTAAAAACATCGATACTTCTGCACAAATATATCGATCTGAAGAAAACATCGAAAGCAAAACATCGATGTTATAATGTCGATGTTCCTGCTCTGCTCGACAATATCTTTATGTCTTAAAACATCCATGTTTTCTGCCATTCTTACTTGTGGTTAGGGATGATACATCGATGCCAATGTTTGAAAACATCGACTTTTCTATACAAATATCGATGTTTTAAATTTAGATGTATTGAACATGACGTTTCTTGGAGATACATGTTTTGTGCTCGAAGTTTTTACGTTTTCGATGTTTTGTTCGTGGATGAAAAAAATTCCATAATCACAATTTTGAAAAAGTTAAAACATGAAATATAACTAATAGAACCACTGTTTGTTTGTGTTCGAACCAAACGAACGCAGTTTGTAATACTTATTCGTGCAGACTACTATCGCTGGCCCGAGATGATCCTTATGCCCTGGTATTTCCTTCCATCTTTTCCCCTATTTTGTACACGGAGAGGCGTTTTTAACTTGTTTTAAGATAAATTTTAAATATAAATTAATTTCCACGGTTAATGTCAAATTAAATTTTGTTGTGCACGAATTTATTGTTAGAAGTTACTAAACCAACTTCGGAACGTCGGTGTTTAAAATCATCGATGGATTTGGTGGAGGCATTAACATCAATGTTTTAATTTTGAACATGGATGTTTTGTCGCATCACTAGTGGGGGTACGACGCGGCAGCGGATGGGGAGGCGGCGGCGGCGCGTGGCTGCCGGCGGCGGCGGCGGCGGCGGCGGCGGAGCGCCGGAGCACGTCGCGCCGCGCTAAACCCGTTTCGCGCCCGCGTGAAAAAATCGCTCGGAATGCGACGGGCCGGCCGCGACTGCTGCCGGCACCTCGGAGGCGCGGTCGCCGCTGCTACCGCCGCCGCCGGCGTCGCCGTCTTCGTCGTCGTCGTCATCGTCGTTGCCACCGCTCGGTGCCGTATCGGGCGGTTCGTTAGTGAGGAGTGTAAACTGGCCTCTGTCGTCTAAGAGGTAGCTCGCCTTTGGTAATGACGCTCGTAGGTTTGACCATTGATGAAGGTGGTGTTTTTATTAATTTTATTTATTAATTTATTTATTTTTGCGTGTGACTAGCTTTTCGACACTAGCTCATCTTTTTCACCAAGAGCTAGTTTGAAAGTAACTTTAAATCTTAAAGGACTGAAATTGTAACTGTGTAAGAAAATAAAAACGAATATAAAGACGCGGTACTATCGCTGATATTAAGTGTCTTCTTTTTAATTCAATAACTTTATTGATCACTGAAATTTCGAAAAATTAGTGGTAAATGAAATACATGCAGATAACCAGGATTTGACGATGTAACCTTGGAGTAAAAATAACGAATATTAATCCATTGCATATCTTACTAAACCAATAGGAATATGCGCACCATGACTTTAGCTGCACCGCACTGAAAAAAAGAGTAGCAATCGTTGACTCTTTCCGACGTTTTTTGCCTCTGTGGTGTTAAAGAGTTGGCTTTTGAAGACTATCAGCAAAAGAAAGCCGCGGATCCGAAGGCGCATTTGCAAAACGGACAACACAATAAGTGAAGTAGGCTCAGCCGCTCGGAAAATAATTAATAATTGGCTGTTGGGTTGTGACAATCTCCTCTCCCTCTTCCGCCCTCGTCCTTGTCTCGGGCGTTGCCCTCTCTAGCCGCTTGTGTTACTCGTTCGCTACCAGTCTTGGATTCTCTCGTGTTCTCCGTCTTTGAAGTCCTTATTGTCTCTTCCTTACCTTTTGTTGTTATTTCCGTCGTCGTCTATATTGCCCTGTACTTTTGACTCGCATAATACCTCCAGTGTTCTTGTACGTATTGCTTCCTGAGTCGTCTGCCATCTGTAAATTTTTCCCGGTTGTGATCCCACTCGCTCTCTATTTTCGCTATTATTACAGCTTTCATAATTGTCTACGTTATTTCCTCATCTTTCACTCCTGTTCTTTAGCCCTCGGCCTCTGCCTCCTTGTCATCTGGGTCGCCTTACGGGCACTTGTCCCATCACTTATCAATAGGGCCAGTTAACTTTAGTGTTAAACTTCGTTGAATATTCGCTCATTACCGGTACCTTTTATTTCCATGATTGACTTTCTTTCGTCTCGTTTACCGACCCGACCAAGCATTACGTAGGAACTGAATATCACGTGTGTCGCAAACACATAAACATTGCCTACGTTATTTCTTTCACCATGACTGTCATTTCAATTGTTTATTATAATTGCCTGCGCCGCTTTTATAGGGTATAGTGATCTGAGTAGATGATGATGATACGGTGAATTGGGATAAAACAATGGTCAAGTGAGAGGCAGGAGAAACGGGAGATGCTCGCGGAAACCTGTTCCGCATTCGCTTGTCCATAAGCCAACGTGGAGTGAGTAGCATCTCAACTCTTCTAACCTCACAAGGAAAGCTAGTTACGCCGCTCCGCTTACGGCAAGTATTCGTGGTTACCCTTGCCCAATAACTTCCATTTATTCCCTCAATTGGAAAGAATTTTCCATGTCACGTACCTATTTTCAATAAACACAATTTTTCAGGAGAGAAAAGTATTCTAATTCAGTGATTTAGTTCAAAAGCCTTTGACTACTGTTTAACATAGGAGAAAACGCGATTTTTGAACACGATATTTGGTAGGGTAATGGAAAAGGGGCTTCAGAATTATGTAATTATTGTAAAAATAATATTGTATAATATCATGTACACTACAAAATGATGTCTATATAATAACATATATTATTTAACAAAACTTTATTATCTCTCCCCCAAATGATTGGTTGGGTTTGCCCCTGTATTTGCCACTTCGGAGTAAGCTCAATTACGCATCACCGTCTCTATGAACCTTTGCGCGTGTGAGCTATGAGCCTAGGAACCTATGAGCCTTCCGCCCCCCGCCGCCGCGGCGTCCCCGACCGTCGTGCCGTCCCCGTGCACCGTGGCGCTTGCCCGCTCCCGCGCTTGTCCTCGTCGCCGTCTTGTCGGCTGCCACCAGCGCTGGCAGCGCCGGCACTCACACACCCCCGCCCCGCTGAATGTTTTACCACTCCAAATGCAATTAATCTGCTCGCGCAGACAGCGTCGCCGGGAGGGGCGCACGGGGGAGGCGTCGGCGTTTCACAAAAACGCTGCGCGGACGGAGGGGGGTGGGGAATGAGGAATGAGTGGAGGGGGAGGGGAGGGGAGAGATCGGCGCTTGCGCAGTTCGCGCCCTCACCCGCGCCTAAGCCGCGGAGACGTGCTGCACGAGGCGCTGGGGTTACCCTTGGAGCCGGTAGTGTGAGCTGGAGGGGTTCAATTGCTAAACATCCCCACCGAGTTCCTTCACTAAACGGACGACATTTATATTTGGGCGGATGTGGACGCCAAGAGGTGTTCTCAAGTAATAAAAGGAAGCCCAATTCTTAGACTCCACGGATATTATGGTGTTTATGGAGAATAAAATTAATAAATACTTCATGGAAGTTCTGTACAGTGGTCATTTTTGGTTTTTTCTCAAACCTAGTATTGATACAACTTGACTAAACAGGTGACATTTAAATTTTGGGCTGAGTGGAAGCCGAGAGATACTCTTTTGACATTCGTAGAATTTCATGAGTAAATGCATGTAAAAAATCAGCTGAAAATTCATTTTTAAAGGGAATAGAATGATGAACCTAGTGATTAATATTTTGAAAGGGTTTTTTCTTCATTTTTTACTGCCAAAACACCGTGGGATTTTATGATAATAATAAAAGGAAGCCCATTTCTTAGACTTTCACAAAAAATATTATGACGAATACCAGAATAAAATTAATTAATACTTCATGGAAGTTCTGTACAGTGTTCATTTTTCTTTTTTCTCAAAACCAATATTGATAAAAATATCTCATCACCTTTCATAGGAATTCGAATGAATGAATTTCAAAAGAAACCGAATATAATTGTTCCGTGTTCTGTAATGCATGTGAACGAAAGCTGAGATTAAATCTAAAAGTAGTACTGTTTCCCATTAGTCTATTTTCATTCAATTGTTTTCCGTTCTGTTCTTACCGCAGAGTTCGAGACGTATTCAGAAGCGCCATTAAAATAGATTATTAAGCGTCGGAATCAAAATTAATTAATTTTCTTGGAGCCGTAAGTACGACATAACTCGCGGTGAAGCTGCACAATGCGAGCGCCGTACGAAGGGTGGGCGGGGAATAAAGCGGGGAGGGAGGATCGCAGCACGGCGTTCATTAAAAGTTTGCCCCGTTGTTCAAGCGAATGTCGTATGTCGCGTTGCGCAACTCCCTCGCCACCGTCTCCCCTGAAATAGAATTCTCGGTAGCAACCGCACACCTTCATTAGTCAGCTCGTAAAGACAAAACGCGCGTCGCAGCTGGCTGCGTTCCTTCATCTAACTGCCCTTAACGGCCGGCTGGTGGTGTGTGCACTTCACTTCCGCGCACGGTTGTGGCCCGGGACCTCCCCCGTTTTGCGGGCGAACACGAATCCGCGGAGCTTCTTAAGGACTGAAGAGGACGAATTAATGTTCTCGTTTCCGATTGCTGTTCAAATGAACTCGAATATTCATAATCTCCACTCCTTCTAATCCTTCAAACAATAATATCGATAATTGTTTTTATGCTGTTGTCGCTGTATCCATTGCACCCCCCGGCAAAATCTGAATTGTTTGGCATTTGCAAATTTAGTACCGCATTGGCGCATTACTACTCCATTTTTTTCAATATGTATTTTGACGACAAATTTAAAATTAATCTCCTAAAAATGTCCACGATACCGTAATTAATTTTTGACTCGTATGTTCGCAGCCAGGTTGCGGCACTATCTCAGTTATAATTCATCTGTTACTTGTGTCATTCTGTGTCTAAGCGATTGCGGCATCTGATTAGGAGAATTGAGGGAGAATTTAATTTTGCCAGGGTTCTTAAACTTGTCACAAACGTGACTGGGATCATCTTTAACTATCATTATGAAAATTTTAGTCAATGTCAAATTGCTTTGCTCTGCAAACAGCTTACAAATATAAGTCGGTATAAGCAGGGAACATTTCAAGTTCCATCATCTCTTAGAATATACAGAAATTAAACCAGGTAATGGCTATTTTGTTTTGACATATAAGTATAAGTTCAATGCATACAATTTCATCCACATGTATTACGTATATTTAGAATATAGAGATTTTTTTAAAAGTCCTCCAAGATTAAGGTGTGTAATATGGAAAAGCTGTAGAAACACTATGTTTATATTCCAATTGTCAGGATTCGAATGCTTTATCTTTGTTACTAAACACACATTATTGTAGTCTGCGTATGTTTTAAGAAATAAGTTACTGCGATTTCATGCCGATAGTTGTGTAAGCCAAAGAACGTGCCTTGTCAACCTATGGTAATGAATCTTCAAATTGCAGTTGTTTCTAATATGTACAGAGCATTAGATGTATGATGCAAGTAGTCATGGATGCATGACCATCATACTTCAGCATGTGTACATTGGCGTGCTTTATGATTTGTGTAGGATTTAACGCAGGGGAATTCTTAGTTTTTTTTATATGCAGATATAACCTGAAATAACGACGTGAACTCTCGTTACGGATTCTCCTCAAGGGATGTGAAACTTTCTTAGCGGAGAACGCGTAGTGTACGTTGCATCGCTGGTCATGAATCGAAAAATAGACATTTTTTTAAGGAAATGTAATGAATATCGAGTTGAAATAAAGCCAGTCACATCTGAGATAGGAAAAGAAATGCGTTTTCGATCGTAGCTTCCAGTGAACCGTGAATAATCGTTTCAACTGTGTACGGACCACTGAATTCAGATACAGATGGTCGTAAAGATAAGACGATTCTCGTGAAAATTGTAACGTAAATATTTGTTCCAGCAAGAGTAGTACCTCGTTGCGTCTCGTTCTCCATCATTTACGAGGGCATGTTATGGTTTTCTTGGTTCTCGGAAGTTGCGAGAAGGCAAAAAGTACTCATTGTGTAAAATGCCGGGACGGACGGCAACATTCATCAGAATGGTGAAGATATCTATTTGGCAACTTACATGAACACGGAAGAAATCAAGAAGTATAATCATTTTAAATCATCAAATTGTAAAGGGACATAGAATACAAAGTTTTGTCACTAATATTCGCGAAGCAGTATAAAGAATATTTCGTATTGTTGTTCTTGTTACTTTTATTTCTCATCTTTCTCTCTGACCTAAAAAATTCGTCCGCCTTCTTGGAAGACTCACTACTCCGAGGATTGTTCTTGTTGGATATCACCTCTCCCCCTTTGGGAAGATCTACGTTCCTGATGCATGATCTTAATCGGTGCCTCCATAGAAGAAAGAAGCGTATTTTTTCTGTGGTTGTGGTTAGAGCATTGTCTTTATCATCCCTCACGGAAGAGAGGAATTGTCCTTGCCCCCTCAGAGAAGAATTCCTTCGTCCTTGTTGACAAATTCTCGCGCTTCCACCGAAGAAATTGCCTTTATTCCATGGTTATCAAAATGAAACTCTATGGTTATCTGGAAAGCAATATTCTTCATTACTCCCCTCTGTGAAACTGAGAAATTGGATCCCTTCAGAAAAGACATTTGAGTCATGAAAATGTAGAATGCATAAGACAAATATCCCTCCCTCTAGCATTTGGATAATAAGCGCAAAAAACGTAAATAAGAAAAGCACAGTATATCTATGATTTTTTTGGCTGGAACGGTAGATTTGTATTAAAAACAATAG
>JAHLJT010008446.1:75080390-75163154 GCA_031308135.1 Acheta domesticus | reverse complement strand
GCCTTTGTCCGCGCCCGCGAGCCGCCGCCGTAAGTCTGCGCTATGGACAGCTGCGCTCGGAACATTTGTAACAACAATTTGAATATTTAAATGAAGGCCCCGCGCGCGCGCGCTGGACGCTGGGGCCCCGGCGGCGGACGGCGGGCAGCGGACGGCGGGAGGGAGGGGTGGGGGAAGAGGGGCGGGGCGGCGGCGGGGGGGGGGGCAGGACGGGGACAAGGCACGTGAGGGGGACGCGGGGGCTCTTGGGCGACCGTTAATTATTTGAACGGCGCTACGATCTCATGGGGCGCGATCGATCTACGTCACCGCCTCACGCCCCGTGCACCGCCCCCTCCTGCTCCCCCTCCCCCGCCGCTTCCCCTCCGCCGTCGGCCTTCCCCTTCCTCTGGCCAGGCGGCCACGCGGTAAGCGTGTCTTTCTCGTTCTCGTATGTGCTCTCTTTTCCTCTGTGTTATTACCCTGAAGTACTGGGTGTCCTTCTCTATCCTCGTTGCACAGCACAAGTTTCCCTCTCCCTTTCGCAAGTTTCCGCTTTCTTTATACTTCCTTCTGTACCGTTTCCTTTTCCTCTTTCGAGTGCGCGCGAGCTCTCTTCTCTCATGCGCGCCACACTCTCACACTCGTTTCGTCGTCCCTCCCGCTCTCTGAGAGCGAAGCGCGTGCGTGAGCGAGGCGCCTCCCGCCGTCGCCCCCCCCCAAGGTGCCCCCACCCACGTGCCCCCTGCTTCACCTGCGTCCTGCCCCCTTCCCCCTCTCACGCCCCCCGCCGCGGGCGAAAACAATCGCGGAGCCCCGCACGCTCTCGGCGGGGAGTTTTCATTTGCGAAGCTGCGAAAGGTCCGCCGGCGGATCGATGAAGATTGGCTTTTTGACTTTTGCGACTGGGCGATTTCGTTCGCGTTTGTTAAACTGCTGATACACTTTGTGTCGGCGTTTGTCTTGGATGATAGTGAGGACTTCCCGAAATTGATGTTTCGTCTTGATAATTAAGACTGGCAGCTTCGCTAGCGTTAAAATAAACCATGAAAATTTTACAAATGCCGAACTTCCTTGAACATTATATACTCGTTGACTCGCTTTGATTATTATTTATGATTTCTGTTTATGAGCTGACCGTATTGTTAGGCCAGTCTGATGTTTTGAACGTACCGTTCACGAGAAGTGACGACATTCATTTTTCTCAGTGACAGAAACTTTGTTAACTTGCAAGGATTTCTTCTTCTCCTGTCAAACTTGCTCATCTTTTATCAAAAGGTTAATTTCACTTCGTGAAAAGAACCTCTATGGTATACTTTTTTATTCGAATTTTTTGACGTTTTCTATGTAGAATCAATGTTTTATGCAGCCAAAAATACAACTTTATTTGGTGCTGTGTCACCAGTGGAGTCAATCACTGAAAATACAAAATAAAGACAGAAATTGAAAATAGTTTGACGTGTGGAAGATTTTCAGAGTAAAACGTAACAGGTACTCAGGAAAGTTAGGGAAACAAGCTTCAGTTGTGGGCCATAAGAAATTGAGTAGGAAAAAAAGAAGAACAGAAATAGCCCTGGAATAATGAAGTATAAAACGAAAGAAAGAAATAATACAACCAAGAAACATTTTATCCCTGGCAACTCAGTCATTAAAGACGATTCTTCCAAATTACGGGAGGAAAATGCCTTTTTCGACTTGAGCCAGATTCCTACCTTGCTCGAACGCACTTAACACCATACACTGATTGTTGGGCTTCGTGCAAACGCCACGAAGTCGGAGGGGGGCTGCGTTTACCCCTGCGTGCCCCGCGCGAGTTGGCGAGGAATGGCGGCTACGCACCCGCCAGAACTAACGGGAGACGCAGGTGTGCAGCCGCTGCCCGCCCGTCTGCCGGCCGGCCGGCTGCCCGCCCGCCCGCGGTTGTATTGTGCAAAAGACGCGAAACATATGCCTCGCCGGCGTCAAATGCCGTCCTGTTGCGTTGAGTATGTGACGTTCTATTAGCGACTGAACAGGTGTTTTTGAAAGCACGCGAATGTGTTGTGTACAGAGAGTCTTCGTCTCGTGCAGAAGCGTTTGAGTAGTACTTGTAAAAATGGCGTGTGGAATGAGCGTTTCTTTAAAAAGAGTACGAGATAATATTACGCTGGAAACAATCTGGCCCTCATTAAAAAAAAACAAATCGTATGAAAGAAACCTCTTTATGTGTTATAGTTATAAGATTTTTATTCGAATCCAATAAAATATTTTATTATTATCTCAGGCGTTACAACAAGATTGTAAGCATCTTCTATTACGAAATAACGTGAATGGTAGTGTTTCTCAAATCTTTTCACTGTCTTTGCAAGTAATATCTAATCAAACGATCCTTGTGGGCATATAAAGGAATTTTTCCAGGGCACTTTCATGGGCAAATATTTTGGGATAATAATGAATTTTGGATGCTCTATTAATTTTCATTGCAAATAATGTAGGATTGTGATGCAGTGATATTAGCAAATAAAAAAAGAATTGAGGAAACGACTCAACTGACTAAGCTTTTAACTTACTATAGATAAACTTATTACATCTTTTCTTTGCTTACGTTTTTCGTCTGTTTCTCATGTCCGTAGGAATATGTTCTTGGAGGGGTGCTTGGGAACGTTTCACGTATGTCGCTGATAACTAATAGCGCTACAACGTCCCTCCTGTTAGGTGCACAGCGATCGTTCCTCTGGGACGCAAGGAACATGTGCGGGGCGTTGTAATCTCTCCGGAGGATTGGACAGCGGTCCACCAGCTGCTCCATATGGCGTGGAGATGAGGATATCGACCCCGCAGTACCTCGCGTAAAGCGACAAGTTAAATGAAGACAAGCGGAGCGCCGGCCCGGGTTAATTTATATTGAAGAGCAAAGATACGACGCGTGACACAAAAGTCGATCTCAAATGGTGTCATTCTTTCCCAACGGGCAGTCCCATTCTCCGATCTTTATATCTACCCGAAACCCGAAAAAAATAAATATACAAATATACAACTTGCAATACATTTATTACCTCTATTCTACTGTTTTACATTACTTACCCTACTTTATTTACTCTCCAGTTGTTTTACTGGAGCTATTTTACACTTTTACACTACTTACACTACCTAATTACATCATGTTGTATGGTTTGTTACACACATATTGCCCCTTCCTAATGACACAGAGGTGGTTAGTCTAATTAAAAGGCCCTAAATGAGTCTGGACTTTATGACCGTGGCGGCGGCAGTGTGGGTAGAACACGTCTCAGCTTGACTAGTGTATTCATGGGACAAGATCCTTTCCACTAAGGAAACTACTCGCAATCTTGTATTCATTGATTTGACGGCCTGACCATTGATTTGACGGCTGACATTTGAAATGAAAATGAATTTATGAAATTATTTTGTCCTGTTATTCTATGGTACAAAGTTTGAAGTATATACACAGAAATGCGTTTTTAACCGCAAGGTTATGATAGAATATTTGAATACGATGAATACAAAACTAACTGTAAACAAACTTCCAAAATTGTGAGATTGTTGCACCTTCCGCGAAGATAAAAAGGGTATTTACGTTTATTCAATTTTAGGATTTTTCTAGCACACAAAATTTACAACCATACTATTCATTGTCACCATTCACTACTAAGAATTATAGTTGACAGTACAAACGTTTTCACTTGGTAGTATTATTTCGCTTTGCCAACTGCTTGTCTAAACGAAACCACGAAGTTCGTAACCTTCAAAAGTATTAATTCACTAGTTAAGCACTCACAGATGCGCTGGCGACTGTGCATAATGCATTCTGAACGCTAAGCACCTAGGTTTAATAGCTCCACACGCACGACTCTTACCTACCATCGAGACATGTACGATGTTCTAAGAAATTTCTCCCCCCCGAGCACCATCTTTGCCAAAAGAAATGTCTACTTGTGCTTATCGCTCCAAGCTCTGATTCCTATTCGCTTTTGGAATGATCGTAACCTAGATTTGGATTTCGTCATTGAAATGATTCGCCATGATAAGTTCATTTTCTTATTTCTATCAAACTACGAGACGTAATTGGTGAAGAATTATGTTTGTTTATTAATTAATTAACGTAAAAATACAAGTAAAATCGGTTTTTGACTTACGGGAGAAAAGTACAATCGGTACAGAATTCCGGAATCCCTATTCCCCGCTTTTATACTATACGAAGTTCGATTATGAATAAGACTAGCATCGATTGAGATAGGATGTGAAATGATCGTATGATGGGCCATTGACACCGAAAGGTGGATTGCTGATGATGAACTATTTGTTATTTTATTTATTTATTTATTTTACGTAACAGTTAAAAAACTGTATGTGTCGTACTATGGAAAGGAGTGCAATCTACGCACATTGTATTGATCTCTAGGAGCCTTTTCCTACCTCTCATTCATATTAAGTTGAATAATGAATACCGGTGGCAACGAGCGCATATGGCAAGAATTGGTAAGACAGCATTCACTCCAGTGTAATAAAACCTCTTTGCAATGGCAAACCAGCCACAGACGTTTGCGATTATCTCTCATCGTGTTCTTCGTGATGGCATAGACTTACTGCCGCGAGAACTTGGAGAATGATAATTTGAATTATTGTATCCCCCAATGAGCTTCAGAAAACATACACAGATAGTAGAGCTCATTTGTGTCCAGAAACAAAAACACGGTGCTAACGCAGCATTTTCCCAAAGGATCAGGAAAAACTGGACGAAAAACCTGACCGAGATGAGATTTGTAGACTTGGTACTTGATTATACTTTTTTCGAACTATTATGTATTGCTTATTCCAGAACGTTTTCTGCGTTTAGCTAGAATTTCGTGCAAATATCTTAATTGACACCGGGGTGCATGGTAAAATTATTACTTCTCTGAATTATGAGATAATCGGTAGCAGTTTATTTTAGCAATGAATCACTTATTTTCATTGGGGTATCGTTTGATAGTTTCAGCTGTAACTTATAAATGAAACGACACAACATTCTAGTACACTAACAATATTTTGTTATATAATACAGAAACGGACTTCACGTAGGTATTTATGCATTGCTTATAACTGCTTTCCATGCCCACTTACTAAACTCGTCATCGATATGTTCTTAGGTATTGGTGAAAAATTGCTTGAATGAATTTGGAGTAACAAACACATCAGGGCCCTCGTTAATTCCTTGAACGACATTAAGGAAGAGAGTAGTCTCACTTTCTCTTCCTGTCTTAAATTTAATTTGTCATTTACTCTTCCTTTGTTAAGTTAACATCTCATCTTTGGTGCCTTTCTGTACTTGTAATCCTGACTAGCAGCAATTACTTTTGTACACGTGTATTCTTATTCAATATATCTGCGTACATTTTCAGATATTGTTTCTTTTTCGCTAAAAGAATGTGTCGATTTCCTAGAATTCTACTGCATTGAAGTCAATGAGCAAGAATGTCAGATTGGACGTCTTTCGTATTGTCTACTTGGACGTCGCAGAGCCGTTGACGGCTAAGCTGGTAAAAGCACCTTTTCACCATAACAAAACCCGCGCTGACGACGATGACAACTTCTCTTCTGGTTCAGACATTTCCTGGCAACCCGACGAGAGAATTACCTTTCATTCTCCAAACCCGCTTTCCGTCCAATATTACCTACTTTACCGGCCCCCCAAAAATTATTTTCGACTCCACGTCATTTCGGCAGCCGTTTCGTGTGCGACACGACTACGCGAAGGCCGCTATTTAAAGTCTGCTGGTGGCGTGATTGCTTTCATCACTGCGTTGCGATGTGGAAGGCCAAGGGGAAACTAACATATCTCCCGCACAATCGCCAACAATCAACAATTCCTCCTCATTAATTTTGCAGCACAGCATGCCTCCGATTCAAAAGCGCGCCTGGAGGGAACGCTGTAGGAAGGACGATTGATTTTCATTTCATGCCTGCCGAACGCGCCTTCAGACGTCGAGACGGCACGGCGATGGGGGATTGCCAATTCCCCCCGGTTTTCATACAATATTCCCAGTCGGGAGATATTCAGCCTGGTTTTGTGCGGTTCGCAGAATTTATAATTTCAGCAGATGTACTTTCAACAGAAATAGAAATTTATATTCATTTTGTGAATTTCCTTCTGGATTTCGTTTCTGAAATTCTCTTAGAAATTATCTTGAGTTTAAAGGATAGAAGAAACAAATCTTTAAAAGCCAATATCCAGGCTTTTTATCGAGCTTTCGACAGATATAATACTAACAAATTACATTTTCCTGTAGCAACCTCACAACTATGCTCTTAGTTACGAAATTGGTTGATGCGTATAGGAAGGTTATGTCGCTACGAGAAACATTATTCATTTTTGTGTTAAAGACCTCATGAGACCTGTATAAAAATCTGGAACGTTGGCAATTTCAAGAATTTTGTTATGGCCTAACGCAAAGAAAATATTTCCCAATAGATTGTTCATAGTTTTTCTCAAAATTATTCATATGCTCTTGAAGTGTTGATGATTAAATAGCATTCTCGCTGTGGATGTCATGCTGAGATTAAGAGTTCATCGAATGCTGCTCGTTGATTAAATAAAAGCGTTCGATCAGAGTGAAAACATTTTAATGAAATCTTCATAATTAAACCAATGTTTTAAAAATACCTTTTCTCTCAAATATTTTTTAAAATGATTTTTTTTATGTAGTTTTGAAGTATCATTTATCTGCACTGTTCATGTTTTCCAGTATTCTTTTACGTATAATTTAATTCTTACCCTAAATTCTGTGGTATCGTGATTTATTTATGTGGGGTCTCGGCTTTATATCATTGTTAGTGATAATTATAATGATCACTAATGTACGTTATTGCTCTTCATCAACTACGATATAATCTTGTTGAGTCGCTCATATTACGCATGAGAATAATTTGGATATGCCGATAACAAATTTAAAATAGAACTAAAAGTAATTTGAAATCTAGCATATACGTGAAATTCGAGAACTTTCGAGTTAGGGCAACTGCTCGTGAATAGACTCGGATAATAGGGAGGAATGAATACTGCGCGATATTTATTCAGCCATTTTGCCCTAACGTCCAGCCATGTAGCGTTCAATTGCGGGTCGTTCCACAAAAGGGCCTTGGGGATCATTTTCTAATTGAGCGACATGCAAGCGGCCATGGTTACTCGTGACTGCGTGGAAGCATTTTGTTCGTACAATTGGAGATATTGTGTAACTGTGAGGCGGCGGTTGAGAAGATGTAGAACATGGCTGGATAAAAGCCATTAGATCGGGATTTGTTGGCCTAACATTGAAGGAACGTCTCTTGATGAAGTCTGAAGTTCAACCGCTATACCCCGCGCGGGAAATGAACTCTAGCCATATTCCCGCAGGAAACTCATGGGCTGAATTCAGATCGTTCATCTTCTTGCCCTCGCGTGGTGAAGTAATAATATTTGAGAGTATCGATGTCTTGTTCTCATCATCGCATGCTGCGAGGTACGATGCAATGGACCTTAATTGGCAACTCCTTCAATCTAGAGCGTGATTGTGTCATTCGATTTCGATCTTTCAACTCGAGATATTGCCTAAGCCAGTGAGAGAGGCTCGCTTTATAATAAACTCCATTAGCGAAACTACCTTATCACTGTCAGACAACAATGCAAGCTGTGTGTCTGTTGTTCCTATAGTTATATTGCAAATGGTTGTTCTTGGTACCATCAATCTGTAGAGGTGAGTCTGTGATTTTGAAAAGTGAAATGCAATTTCGTTTATTACATGTCATAAATAATACGCTTTTCCTCGTGTACATGATTCGTAATTTTTTAATTCTGTTTTTCTAATACAAATATCTCAACTGTGACCACTATTGGTTGATTCTTCACATAAAAACTCGAAATTTCAAAGCAAATACAGATTTTCTTTCACGTAGAGAAGTAAATACGACAGGGTTATTCTTAATATTTTCACACGGCTGTTACTTTGAAAAAGTGGATTTCTTTTTGATTTTTGGAATATTTCAGCTGACAAAAGGAATCATAATTCAATTCCTATATTCTGTGTACAGTGAGATTAGATTCATCAGGTCTGGAACGATATATTTAATAATGTATACGGAACCCACTGCTTACGGAAGTAATATTAACTTCTTTATTCCATCCGAAGCTATTGCATTCTACACCTCAGTGGAGGGTACCTTCCAACGGACATTACTACTTATGGGCCTGCTCGGATCTAAGATTGGCACGAGGAAAGCAAGAGACAAATTACTTTTATTGATTTGGATTTTTTATTATTTTTATTTTCACCTTTTGTTTAATTATTTGAAAGTTGAATATGTTTGAATATTACTTACTTATTTGTCGTCATATTTGTGTAGGAGCACTCAAATACAAACGCCTTTTTTATATCTCTAACGCTTAACGGATTAATTTAAATTGAAAACAGATCGTAAGGGGCACATTTTTTTATATATTTGGTATTTTTTATTTGCGCGAGGCTTTGCTCGTGATATAATAAGCCAGTTTTTGTTAGATTTATATGAGCAAAGTAATCAACACCGGGTTTTTAGAATGTTTAATGGTCTTGTGTATTGTAGTGCAATGTGTTTGCTTGGGTTGACCGTTTCTGGGATTTTAAAAAAACAAAAAGACATCTATTTATAATTATTTTGAGTCTCTTACTTTGGACTGCTTTCTATTCAACAGACTTTTAATGTTGCATTCCTTTTAAAACACTGATCGAGTTCAAAACAAATTTTAAAAAAGTCGGATTCAGTTTGAGTTCGTGGGAAAATACACTTCCAGGGCAAGTTTCGATTGCGTGTCCCTTCGGAGGCAGGCGTTGAGTAGGTACTCTAACCACCTGGGCCACCCAGGGTGGCGGAGACCATCAAAAACAATCTCACTTTGTCTAATATTCTAATATTTGTCGTTTGGAAGAGGGCCAATTGGTCGTGTTTCATTTGCATTCGGTATTGAATCAAAAAGCAAGTCGTGCCTCGTCGTGTTTTTCCTCGAGGTGCACGTGCCTGCCTGGTGGCTACGCCAATGCCCACGTACAGGCGGCTGTCGGCGACCCTAATCGCATCTCGCCGCGACCGGGTGCGCGGCAGAGGCGGGGGCGGTTGCCGAGACGGAGGCGGTGTTAAGGGTGGTGGCGGAGGTTTGGGAGGAAGGTGCTGGAAGGGTGATGTGTACGGCAGCATGCGATGCTGGTTATGGTTGAGGAGACGGAGGTGGTGATGGTCACTGAGGACTTCCATACATTGTATTTAAAATATACAATGTAATATGTATAATAAAATAAATTCGTAATATTTATAATATAGAATATAATATGTATAATTAAGTAATTATTAATATTAAATGTAGCTTTACTATCCTCTCGTCTTGTTAAGCGCTCCGTTTGCTAGTTGTAGTAGGAGAGAGGCCGAGGGTTTGGGTTTCTTTTTTGTTAGCAGCGCTAAAAATAAAATCTGTCGTTCGTTTATTGGTGCAAATAAGTTTTCTGTGACTCGGGAGCGAAAGTGTCAGGTTTTCAAATGTTGCCAAACTTGCTTTGTTGTTACATATATTCCATATTCAACTATGTATAGTAAAGGGTGGGGAAGAAATTCTGTACCTCGAGAAAACATGTCCTGATTAATCCTCATATGTCACATAGAATTTTAAACTGATTGTGACGAAAATAAACCGAAATCAATCATATTATACAATAATATACATTTTATGAAATATATATTAAACACAAGGTTTGGAGCAGTAAAGAACAAGAGGTACTTCGACCAAAAATTAGAAATATCGACATGTACGAACGTTTGACGTGACTGCAGCCAAATGTGTCCTATGACCGATGTGGCTTGTTTTGTCATTGCCCCAAGCAATTCATGTTATGTATTAACGCAAAATGAGCAATAAAATTGTAAAAAGATGCCAGTGTGGAGTTGGCAGAGGTGGCTGCGGCTAGGTTGCGAACGATTCGGGAAGTCATGGTGGCCACTTTGTAGAAAACATGAAAAACCGGGAATAATCAATGAATTTCATTGCTCTGGAAAAGTCAGCGAAAACTCACGGAATTTGTGGCAGAATTGTTGGAAGTCCGGGAAAATCTAGAGGTAGAAAAGTAGATTAATATACCTAAAAAATAGTACATTGTTTCCCAAATTTCTCTTTCTTTTCTCTTTAATTGGTACTTTATCGCTGCGAACTGAAGGAGATTAGAAATTAGGGTCAGACGTGCTTTAATATTTTCTTTCAATAGTGTGAAATACTTTACAAATCCAATTAGTGAAATATTTAAAAATTGCTCTGGAAAACGGAAAAGTCAGGGAAATATTTTCCAGCAAATGATTGGCCACTTTGGAAGGGCTCATGGTAGCGATAATTGTGCGAGTGGCACCGGCGTGGGCGGGACGGGTGAAGGGGCCGAAGGAGGTGGGGTCGCGGCCGGGCGCGGGGGCGGGCGCGGGGCGGGCGCGGTGGCGGGCGCGGTGGCGGGCGCGGGGGCTGGCGCGGGGGCGGGCGCGGGGGCGGGCGCAAGCGCGTGTTATTAACGTTCTGGGGAGCGCGGCGCTCCATCCTGTCCGGGAGAAGCCGCGACGTGGCTTTGTATTCGCACTGTCCCGGGCTGCTCTTCGCGGAATACCAAGTGCAGTCGTTCCCCAGCAATGGCTGCCCGCCCGTTGCACGGGAGAGGCAAGTGCGCCCGGTGCAAGGTGGCTGCGCCGATGCTACTGCCCCCTCGGGTCTTTGGCGCTTTGCCTCTGGCTCTCAGGCTCTCTGGTTGCGCCGTCGATTGCACTCCGCAAATCGCTGTTCCTTCGCGGAAATAAAATCAATGCGTCGAGATTCAAAGAATTCTATGATCTCGGTGCTGAGTCCATTGCTTGTCGCTCCCAAAGAAACAAACCGAGTTGTGAGAGAAATTTGAATATTTAGTAATGTAGAATGTATTGCAAATGTTCTTTCCTTTAGACGTAGATTTTTTATTCAACACCTCAACCATCATTTGTGGAAAGTACGTTAAACGCTCCACACCAGTTCGGTACAGTAGGCTGACGCAAGAGCGAGATTCATGTGACTTTGGTCTAATTTCGTGTAGTTATGGCTGAAATTTGTCGTAAGGAAATGATTGTTGCGCAATTACTAAAGTACCGAATTTTCGAAAGAAAATGTATATGGAACAATAATATGACAACGATCTCAAACTGCATTCTCCATGTGTAAAATTGTGTAGATGAAAGTGAGTGAAGAATAAGGCAAAATGATCTGAGAAAGAAAAATAGTAGATCGCATAATAATAATAATAATAATAATAATAATAATAATAAGAGTAATAATAATAATAATAATTTTATCTAAACAAATTTGAAATCGAGCAGGTTGATGTGTGTACGGAGAATCTATAAAAATCATACAGTAAGATTTTCGAGGACAAAAAATATGTGATAAATGCTTTCTCATGGTGAAAATTTTATCTTTTTTCACATTTTAATTAATTATTAATTGTATTTCTCTTGTAAGAAAAGAAATCCATTTATTAAGATTTCAGTTGTTTAGTGTTTAATGTTACTTTTAAAAACAAGGAAAATAATTGTAAAGTATTTTTAAACAATTTCTTAATTAAAAAATACTTATTTAGTTTGATATTTTATTACGCCAAAAATTATTGCCAATATTGTTTTAATTTCGTTTTCGCAAATGGTTTCGTTTCTTTTGAGGTTTTGTTGATAAAAATAATAATTATTATTATCATTTTTATTATTTCTGCCACTATTCCATCTGCCTACTTGAAGAATAAATCTTTCACCTACTTCTTTGTCTGATAATTCTAAAATGTATTTTCACCAACGGTGTTTTTAATATCTCTTTGCCACTATGAAAACCATTAACAAATTGGTAGACATGACGTCATGCACATGTTATGATTACATGTTGCTAATAGTGTCTTAGTGGTCCACAAGGATATACCCATTCCTGCACCTAACGTTAACTAACCTGCATGTAACGTCTTGCTCTCTAGAAAGCACAAATTATTGGACGACGTTTTGTCGTTTATTGAGCTTTGTAGTGCATTGCATGTTGTGTATTTCTTTTCTGTCCGAATCTCATTGTAGGCACAGGATCGTTAGCTGAATCTGTGGAACGAAATAGCGCCAGTGGAATCTACGCATCGTTGCATAAATAATACATCACCGCAAAAATGAATAAACAGCTAATTTAGGTACTCAAAATTAACTGTTCCTTATCTTTTGAATAATGAGAACCATTACTTTTAAAGTTTCTTTTTCTCTCTCCTTCGCTTGAAATGTTACCGACACTTATCGTGTTGTTCACCTCGGATACGGTCGCTTTGACTGAGCTCTGATGGGACCCACTCAATCTTACCGTTTGCCTGAGCGCATGAGTTGGTGTTGCTAAATGGCGTCATTTCGTCTAAAGAAGGAGCCTATTGAAGAAGTACATCACTCATGTCGCAAAGTAAAAGAACTCCCGTTGAAAATGTTATTTCTAATGATTTCTAAATTTTCCCTAATATCACCATCGAGAGAAACGAGGTGACGGAGATTAAAATGAAATACTTTAAACCAAAATAAGGATCTCCGAGAGTTGTCTCGCTATAATAGTGCGCTATTGCAATTAGGCATTCATATACATGAATACCCTAATGGAATCGTACTGGTTGTTAATGAAGACGAGAAAATATAAGGAAATTATGGAAATATTTGTCATTTATCAAACCTTCTAATCATAATAATCTTCCGTGGACTTGAAGTAGCGAAATTATTCTCGTCTATTTCTGATCTCTGAAAATGAGACGAGAGAGAGCAAAAGAGAACAAAAAAATGAAATGAAGGGGGAATTAATGAGATAAAAGTGAAAGGAGACTTGTTATTACAAGTTTTGGCGAAGTGGGTGAATAGGAACTGAGATGGACCAGCAATGAAGATAGCAGAATTTGTAATTTTTCATCAAATGGTGACGTTGGCGTCAGTAATCATGAGCTGTTGATGGAGGAGGCGTGTCCGTTTGTAAAACTCCTGGCGCTATGATTTTGAATAATGAAGAGGTAGTGTTGAGTGGGGTATCGCATCTGTGGTTACGAAATCTTTTGTGAAGGAACAAGTAACTTTAACAATAGTAGGGAGATAATAATGTCTCCATAACCTGTAAGAAAGAGAAGGTAAACATAACTATAACGTTAAGATTGCAATGAAACTATTTCAAATGGTGAAATAAAAACAACAAGATCTCACTTACGTATCTTAGATGCCGAGATAATAGAGCGAGATTTGAAATACCGTGACACCCGTTACAATTTCATAAGCAAATGGACCATTATCTACAATTAATTTTTATTCTAGGCTCAGAGAAACAAAGCAAGCCTTTCGTAAGAGGATGAAGACGATCTACAGGGTATTTCGAATTATTTCAGAAATGTCTTCACTTCACCTGTGCGAAAGTAATTCCAATAAATAGACTATAGAACTAATAGGTATATTTTTGATTCATGGGAAAGGGTAAGTTATCATTGTTTTGCAAAGATGGTATAGTATATGCATATCACTTGATGTGGATATCAAGTCAGAAGCTCTTGCAAAATCCGAAAAGGATGTGTAATAAATTGATTGGTTGTCTAATAATATTTGAAAGCTTTGCAAACCATTTTTCGAACTGATTACAGCTATTATTGAAATGAAGGATAAAATTACTACCATACTCGTTTCTTGAACGGCTTTGATTTACTCTAACGAATATTTCCATCCTCAATAATCACGACTATTCCGATGATATTTAGGTCTACGGCGACGAACATGGACAGTAAAGTAGCATTGCTCTGAGCCCGAAACGCCGAATATAATTTTTCGACTAATTTTTCAACTGGCCGTAAAAACATTGACAAATCAGTGTAAAATGGAGTGTGTGGAACATGAATAAAAAAAATGAACCTGCACCCAACATCGTCGCCCCCGTAGAAATGGAGAAAGGGAACAACGAAAAAAAGCGAGGATCTCAGAGATAATGATTTATTTTTCATTTTTTATAATAAATATTATTCACCGCCGACCAGCCCGGATACGGCTACATCCTTATTATTTGGTAAGAGTTCAGTACTTATGTCGCATGACCACTGTGGTCGTAAGGGCGATAATTTAATCGTTAGATGATGATAACGAGATTATAAGAATAATAATGCAACAATGGATTGAGAGCCTGGTGTAACTGAAGAACCCCTAGCAACCGTGCTGTCTTTGGTCACCACAAATTTCACATTAATCGACCGGGATTGGAGTCCCAATACTTTGAAAAGGAAAGCTTGCGCCCTGGCTGCTACGCGAAGGGGCAAACTCACGAGTTGATTAGTGGCCGAAAGCCTCCAAACATCTGAAGGGGGAGCACTGCAATAACGCCGTCAACGTGAGCATGCAATGGCAGAGTGCTTTATTATGGCGCCATTGACTAAGCTTTATAGCCATACCGAGAAAGATGGAATGAGTTGATGAATAGTTGATTAAGGAGATATGGTATGATTGTGGCATGGGAGGGAGGGAAAACGAGAGAAACTCCAGAAAAAACTGCCGTGAACCTGCTTAGTCTACCACAAACTCCATGTGGATCGACCGTGATTTGAACTCCGCCACCCAGTGGTAGGAAGCTATCGCCCTGGCGACTAACGGCTACACGACGCCGCTGCCGCCGACACCGCCTATTAATGATTAACTAGTAATTCCGGGCACTGCTGCTAAGGTCAATAGTGCCGTAAATGTAGTAAATCTTTTTATCGCAGGAGGTGGCGGTAATCTTCTCCCGCTTGAATGGCAAGTTCAAGCGCCGACATACGTCGGCTTAAGGGGATTTTCCCTAACCAGGTATCTTCCACCAGTAGGGCATCGCCCCAGCCGGGACAAACCCTATGCTTCCGACTGGTCTTCCGACATAGGTGGTAGTGTAATGCATTTAAACTATAAGTGTATGTAAGCATGGGGTGAGGATGGGACAACTAAGAGGAAGGAAAGATCGCTCAGGGCCCGTGACCCGTTGTTAAGATAATGCTCCGGCATTCACCTGGTGTTGATCGAAGGAACCATGAAAACTACCGATCAGAGCAGCCGGTCGCTAGAATTCTCCTCCAGATGGCGTCTGAATTCGACCCAGCTATCTAGCTGGTGTCGAAAAATCTTACCACCTGTCGGGACTCGAACCCTAGAACCTCCCGGTCATAGGCACTGCAGTGATACGAGTTGATGCTCTGAGCCACCTCTGCCGGTACGACGACGACGGCGGCGGCGGCGGAGTCGCGCGTCTCCTGCGTCAGGCGCGGCGGCGCGAGGCGCGCGTCTTGCGTCAAGCGCTAATTTCGGAAACGTGCGCCGCTGTCCCCGGCCGCCCGAACAATGGGGACAGCGCGCGAGAGACGGCGGCGGCGGCGTCTCGGCGAGTCCCGTGCGCGCGGCACGGCGCGGCGGCCGCGGATTTGACGTATTCCCGCGGAAAAAACGCACGCGCGTGCGTCACGCGGGCCCTTCGCCGTGCCGCTGGCGCCGCGCCGCGCCGCGTCGCGCCGTGCCCCGAGGCCGCGCGTGCTGGAGGTTGGCAGCGCCGCCTTCACCTGGGGAGGAGAGATGCGACGTCGATGTTTCTAAACATCAATGCTTAAACTTCAAACATCGACCCAAAACCATCGATGTTATTGAACATCGATGGTTTTAAAACTGGGTAAGTAACAATTAAATACAGGCACAGGGGTTGGTTAATTTGAAAGTGGTCCCATTTATTAATTTTAATTGAGATTTATATCCCAAAGCAAAGTAAAAAACACATCAATATAATTGACAAAACTTAATTATCCGATTCTATAATTCAAAAATAATATAGCATTCTTTATTGACGAAAAATCGATTTTATTTATTTTTCACCCTTCGTCACTTTGGTCTGAATAATATTGAATTCATGGATATCTGAAAATTATTACAGATTTTTTTATAATGGCACTTTTGTCATTTAAAAACATCAACGAGTAAAAACATCGAACACACCCTATCGATTAAAACACATGCGATTCAAAATATCGATGTTAAATACATCGATGGTTTTATAAAATACATCGGTGTTTTCCAAACATCGGCATCAATGTCGCAACCCTACTGGGGAGGCGCCGCATCGGGGCGCGACGCACGGAAAAGATGCTGCGCGGTGGAACATTTGTTAAGCTTCCGAAAGTCCAGGTAGCATACATTGTTGTGAGGCTTATGCCACGGCGAAGGATGGATAGCGTTAATGAGTTCGTATTCTTAGGCGTGTCAGATTTTTTGTGACTGTTCCGAGCAGGGGAACGTGTGGATATATTTGTTTTCTATTTCTATCAATTAGTTTGAAAATACTACAGTAAGGAGTGATTGTCGTTCCAATATTTCTAAATATACGTATGTGTGTAATGTATGCAACACTAATTTCAAGTGCCTCCCCAATCCATTGAAACCGCCAATATATATTGTGTTGGCGTGGGTATTTAGAATGTTTTGGCGTCCTAATTCTCTGCCAGACGACTTGTGTTCCCATTCAGAGTTTTTCTGCTGAGGTTCAGTTTTATGTGTGGAACTTCTCTAATTCAACAAGACCAGCTCTTCTTGCCGATCGAACTCCACTCAGCTAGGAGCAAATTACATAATGAATAGCACCAAATTCTCACTTGTTTAAATGTTTACAATGTTTATACGATAAAACGATGTTTACAATGTATACACGATACAAGTCAAAACTTTAAAATTTGAATTAAAAACTATACACAAGAGACTTTCGCCTGGAAGTTTCCCGGCCTGTTCAGTGTAATTCATAAATAATTAGACTCTTACAGTCAAGTGAATTACTTAAGAACAGATGTCCATTCGTAATAGAAGATGCTCTGAAGACGTAACCACATTAGTCATTACTTAAACCAGTATGCAATGCTTGAAAACAACGAAGATTAAACTTGTTTTGACGTCCAGCAAATGCACAGCAGTACATGTGGTACATCGAATTATATCACTATTATACTTACAAATATATTTACGTAAAATAAATAATTAGGAGGGACACATTCCAGGAGTGCCAAACCTTTAACGTTGCACATGTGTTGGTCTGGTTGCCAGCGAAATAGGCAAGAGTGAGAATCTTCCGTGTCCAGCATATTTGGCAATCCGGCTCCGTGTCCTGCATATTGGGTAATCCGAAATGTGACGTACAGCGAAAACATGCGAATAACGCTCGTTTTGAATCCACCCCTACTGAGCTCTCCGACTCTGAGGTGTACAACGCTGGGAGCTCCGCTCGGAAGACGCGCGCTGCGAGCTAGGTGCGAGCGGAGGCGGGGAGGAAGCTCTGGGAGCCGCTAACACCGCCGCCGCCACTACCACCGCCGATTGTTTGGCCAGCTGCTTCCCACAATCGTCAATTTGCCATTAATTCATGGCCTGGTGGGAAAGCCGCTCCGCCGCCACCGCAAACGCCGCCGCCACCGCCGCCACTACCACCGCCGCCGCCGCCGCCGTCGTCGCCACCACCCAGCAGCCGCCTCCGTCGTTGCTACTGCCCCACCGCCACCGCCGTTGCTATCACCACCGCCACTCACGGCGCTAGCACCATAGCCGACACCACCGTCAGCTCTGCCAGTCGCTACCACTGCCATTGTCATTGCTATTGCCACATCCACCGCCGCCGCGTCTCCACCACCGCAAAAGCCACTGCTCTCGCCACTACCATTGCAATCACCCAGCCGCCGCCACCCTCGGTGGCACCCTCGGTGGCTACCATCACGCTACGGCCGCCACCACCGTCATCTTTCCCACAGTCATCACCGCCGCCGAAGCCCTTACTATTGCCGCAGCCGCCATTCACAGCCACCACCACAGCCAAAGCCATAGCTCTCTCCACAGTCGCCACCACCACCACCGCCGCCGCTGCCACCGCCGCTGCCACCGCCGCTGCCTTCCGCCTCGTCGCCTTCCGGACGCGGCGCGTTTTTCATCGCTCTGACGGGGCCGAGGCGGCGCCGCTGGCGGCGGCGGCGACGGCGGTGGCAGCGGCGACGGCGGTGGCGCAGGACGGCGGCGCGGGAATCTCTTATCTGAAATAACGCGTTGCGTTTTGGGACCCGGCCCACCTCTACGCTCTCTGCCTGCCTGTCGGCCGGCCGACCGACTTCTGGCCGCTGGCCACTCTGCAAGGCGACGTATTTTTCGCCCGTGGGGACTAATAGACGACTTCTGTGGTTTTGACGGCGGAGTATTGTTTTGTAGCTGGAGCGTATTGTCGCCTGACGACGTCCGTGGTCGTTTTATCTGAAGATGAAAAGAATAGGGCAAGTCTGTTTATTGCTTGCAGCATTGTAATTTCTTCATATGTCGTAACTGTCAGTATTTTGCCATCAGACACTACAAAATAGCGAAAATAAAGTGGTAGTAGCTTTTCTCTTGAAAATGATTGATCCAGTTATTAGGAGAAAATCGATTATTTGTGCTAAAATACTCCTTGTAAAAGTATGGTACCGATTGATTAAAAAAATCTCAAATAACTTTAAGATCTTCATTTTCCTCTCGAGCAATTTATCATCACTTTATAGATACTAATTGGCCAAAATTAGTGATGTTTATTATTTTCACATGTGATCCCTTTCTTATAATAGTTACATTTCAAGAAACTATTTTTACAATACAAATATGTTTATTGCCCTCATATTTTGTTTCTTTGGAACATCACAATTTTATTTCTTGAACACAAATTCCAAGAAACTCTTAATAATACATAGTTTACTGATGGTGTCGATAAGTGCAACTTCTTTTTCCCGTACTTCCGATCCCGGCGGTTACAAAATGTTTATTAAGAGCGACGCACCCAACTTCCGCGCACTCCGCAAACAGTCGCGTAACAACTGTCCTGTAACACACGCCGCCGCCGCGTCGCGTCGCGGGTCTCTGCATAAACAGCGGGAAGGCGGGCGGGTGCAGGAGGAGAGGCAGCGCTGGGCTAAGCCCGGGCGCGCTCCCGGCGCACGGGCTTAACGCGCGGGTACGCGCAAATAGGCGCGCGTCGCCGCCGCGGGTGCCGTTATCGGTACGTCAACAACGCGCCCGCCGCGCCGCCAGGCTACGCACGTGCTCTCACGCGCTAGGGATACGGCATTGCCGGCGATATATCGATAACACTAACCATCGATGTTCAGAATTAAAACGTCGATGTTAATAAAACATCGCCACCAAGTCGTGTATGTTTTGAAACATAAAGTTGTTAGAACTGGATTGGTAACGATTAATGTTTATAATTTTTCATTTGAGATACGACTGGCGAAACGATGTCAAAAATTATTAGGACTATTGACACAACTTTGATTGTCGGATTTGGTAATTTAAAAAAAATTGTAGACTTGATTTATCGGCAAAACTGATTTTATTTATATAACTTGGTACGTTTGCTCTTAAGAATGTTCAGTTTAAAGATATCTCAAAATTACTGTAGATTTTCATGAGGATTGCATATTTTTATATTATTGATTAAATATCAACCCTGCTAAAATATCGAACATAAAATATCGATGTTAAAAGTACATCGATGTTTTGAAAACAATGGAATAATATTGACTCTAATTAAACCCCCCACTAAATGTTCAAAATGTACAATAATCTAAATATGTATTATATTAATACATGGGAAATATTTATTGGTGAATTTCTTGATCGTTCATAATTTATGTCTCTTAGGAAAGTCCTCTTGACAAAAGTATATATTACTATTGTCTCATTAGTTGTAATACAGTGCTAAGTTTTCTGATACGACTGTTGTTACCTACTGTTAAAGAAAGTGTTTTGAGATATATCTTTTTGCCATAGTTAATGTGACTGGATTACTCTGAAGCTCTGATAAATAAATCTTCTAGAAAAGGAAAATGTGACCCTTAATGCGCTTTTTCTAAGAATGTATTTTATTACTTTGCAGAAGGACTTCTCAAACCCTATAAAATATGGGTGCCTAGTATGGTTTTTGTAGCTTTAATTGAACTGATGTTCGGCACACTGTCATACGTTAAAATTAGAAAACAAGTAGTTAGTTTCGGAATTTTCAAAGTCACAGCATCAGAAAATATATTATTCTTTATTTTTTTTTTTTGGTCCATCGATATGTCAGGAGAACTGGGGGAGTTTTTTAGTTGAAATGGGATATTTGAATATCAAAGACGACAACGGCAACCAATCACTAAAATTCCAAAGGACCTAGCCCAGGGAGTGTTGGCGTGTTGCCACGCAAACATCGGCCGTTCCAACTCGCGGACTTCAAGTAGCTCGGTTCAGTCCATGGCCCCTGTCTCCAGCCGGCGACACGCTGTTGTGGGTCGTGTCAGTGTTAGCTAGATCTTCGAATCAAAGCGAATCGGGTCCGGCACGTCGCGTTGTTTGCACGTCTTCTCTCGTGACAATCTCGGCGCAGAAGATTTAAAAATATGGAACGCCTTTGTCACAACCGAAGTCAAAGGGTTTTTTTGGGACGAGGACGCAGCTCTTCCCACATTTTAGCGGAACGGCGCCTAACGCGTAGTCTGCATTCATTTCGCACATGGTTAATGTTTTGAATATTCCCCCTCTCTTATAGAATACTAGAAATAATTGTTTCCGCCTGTTGGTCAAGTATGGTGCCGGGAAAGTACTTGACAATTTTCTTTATACCCCTTCAAATAGTATGTGCATTTTCATTGCTAATTTGTGTTTGAACCTCTGAGCGCGCTGCGCTGTGTATTCCATTGTTATGGTTTAAATGAAAATACTGAAAAATTGTAGGGATTCATGCTCATTCACTGTTTTGAAATTCTTGATAAGGAAAAAAGCTAGCTCTAATTTATTTTTTTAATTAAATAAAGATTTGTTTGAGGACAAGTTACTCGTACTTTCTAATGAGAGTCGTTGCTGCTACTTACTGCCGAATAATCTATTTGCAAGAGAAATGTTACAGTTTAGTTTGATTGCATTATAAGTGTAAAATCAATCCTTGAAAGGTGGGTTTTGTAATTCCCACTACTGGTGTTGATGACAATGTTAAAACCTCGCCCACTACTCAAGACAAGACTATAATGAAGTGTATGAACTCTTGATGTTTAAAGTAGAATTGAGAGAATAGAAGAATTAACTGATTGAAGATAGAGATACAAAGTGTAGCAAAGTAAGGTAGTTAATGCTCTATCATGTTCATAGATCAGTCTCGATGTTAATGAGCTGAATGAGTTGGCGACTTGGTAAGAGGCTAAGCCTTGACTGTTTGGGGCCAGGCATCAGCTGCGTTGAGACCTAATTTTCTTGCAATAGGTATAAATAAAACCTCGTACATATTTTCGCTTATGAGAAATATGCTGCCAAGGCATTACAACGGTTAACCTGAAAAGGCTGCGTTGAATTTGTCCAGAAACGTACAATTCCGTGAATTATATTTTCTATAAAATACTTGTTCATGGATAGTCTATGTCATCGTTATTAACGATTCCATTTCATTAGAAAAATTCTGGTAATGCTCGTTTTCCGTGCGCGTTAATGCATTTTCATTCACCGTCCGTATTTTATTATTTTTTTTCATTTATTTTCTTCCCGTTCGACTTTCGTCTTTCGGGAATTTTGACGGGTACAATGTTACAATGAATTTACGGGGCCATCCTAAGGCAAATGCGGGTCTCGGTGCAACCCTTCACTATTTTTAAAATTTCATATTGAATTACTTGACTAACGGAACTTTTGCATTTATTGTCTAGAAGTGGAAGGAAGGTGTTATGGGAAAGGGGTCAAATTATTTTATGACTCAGGGTGGGCGAAAGAGATCTTTGGGGAATCTGGATGTAATACGTGAAGAATAACGTGCGTTTGACCGAGGTTGAATATTGGAGTGTTAGAACATGCGTGGAGGAGGAGAATAATATTTTTGAGAGGTTTGCGAGATGAATTCCGAGAGAAGAGGTACTTGAAGCTCTCGATGGATTTGTAAATTAGAAATGAACCAGGGTGCTTTCAAGGTTTATCTTAAATATTTATATTGGATTGTCTGTGAAATGGATAGATTGGTAGGTGCTATGTTGCGCCATATTGCACAGGCATATGTCATTGTGGATCTTATGATCGTTTTGTAGATGAGCAGCCCAGTTTCTATGCTAAGGGTGGAATTTCTGTTGATAAAAGGGTATTTTATCATGTGTAGTACTGCGATAAATCGTCGTTCAGAGTTTTAAATGAAAACTACGAATTAATACAAAGAAAATTAATTGCAACTAGGAAATATTTATCGCGTCGAATGTCCTTTTCCCTAACAGGCGTTGGCGAATGCGGTTGTAAGAGTTAGAAGACCATGAAGTGTCTCTCCACGGCTCCCGCTCTGTGGCTAATGCCCGCGCCGGTGTCCGACCAGCTGCCGCGCTAGAGCGGCACACCGAACCAGGGATGGAGGGAGAGGGAGTGTGAGGGAGGGAGAGTGATGGAGGGCGGATGGGGTTGTCCAGGGGGGCTGCCTGGTGTGCAGGCCGCGAGGAAGAGAGGGCGTCGTTGCGGGCACCCTAAACATACGTTGCGTGCCCCCAAATTTTGGCCTCTTATTTATACACATCCTGTGGCTGGCCAGAAGTTCATTCACTCCGTTTATTTATTAAGGCCAGGGTGTGTCCTCTGCGAGGGGGTTGGGGCATTGTTCGCTTGGATGCACCTTGAGGCTCGAATTGCCACGTATGCGTAGGAAGAAGGGAAAATAGTATGCCTTAAAGTTTTTCACACGTTACACAATGTCCGGAAAATCACCCGCATGGTTGGACCATTGGTAGGGAGTTTTGCTCTATTTTTAAGTGAACAAAATTCATTATGCTGTGATACAAACTGGAGTTCTGTTACGCTCTTCGTGATGAGTTAAATTTCCTTACCCGTATATTGGAAAGTAATCATCCATTCCTAACCAGCCATATTTTACACACACAAGCATCGAATATTTGGGTTTTTACTTTGCTTAAGTCATATAAAATCATATTGGTTCAGTTCTGCTTTGCTTTCTCAAAAATGAAAATTACAATAAAACAACGTTGCAAAATGTTAGTTAATTTTATGTTCTCTTTTACATAGCATCATTTTTTTTCTGCAGTGTGAGCTGTGCTTACTTGAAACGTGCAGCGACGAAGTGTTGCCATGTAAAGGCCACCGTGGCTGTTCAATGGGGCTGGAATATTCATTAAACAAATACGCTACTTTCCGGTCCACCTCTCGTGATGCCAGCAAAGTATATTAAGTAGCCATTAGGCGATTATAATAATTACAGCCGTTATTTCGTGTTCCATTGGGCTGAGATTGCCATGTTGATGAGCGATTAGTGCTATTTACGAGTGCTCGCCCCTGACTTACGATGCGACGACTGAGCCAGCGCGGCAGCGACGTCGGCTGCGAGGACTGTGGTAGGCAGTCGGCTGCCCTCGTTGCATAGCACTGTCGCTAGCCGCCTGCAGGTGTGCGCCTACATGGCATTTATATTACACGCGGGTCCTCCGTTCTTCTTGTTCGAGAGTATTTTTATAAATGCATAGAGTGGGATGAAATAGATGCCTGTTTTGAAGTTTCTATATTACTTGAAATGTAACTCAATTTTTTTGCCTGTTCCCGATTGCGTTTACACTTGCCCTAACGTACATCCAGCAGGTGCAATAAATTGGGGATTAACTAAGTTCTTCAGATAATGAATACATTCACTTTGGACTAAAATTCACTGTTCTAAATAGTCAGCTGTGGAATATAATTGCAAAAAATTTTTACAGGCTTTCGTTAGAATACGTTTTCGATTCTTCATTTTTGAAAATGGGTTCCTAGAAAAATAGGTTTCATCTTATTACTAAAATGCGCGAATTATAAGAGCATCACGTTATTGGTTTGGGAGTAGTCGAGTTTTAGAAATGTATTATACAAGACGAGGAAGTACCTTAAGTGTCGTATGTAATATTCGATTTGTTTTATTTCAATTTTTAGCAAAGTACGAAATAAAACACATTAGTTTACGTGAGGAGAAATAGTTGTTGAGTTGCTGGCCGAAGCGCAAAAAAATCATCTTTAGGGAATCATGATGTTCTGTAGCAACATATTATTGACCATTAAAAATCGTCCTGATGAATATAAACCTTTTAAATAAAATAATTCGTTATTTCACTTTTCTATTATGCGAAAAGCGGGCTTTCAAGTGAACCTTGATTTTGCGACCGCTAGAACACAATATGCTTTCTTCTGTTTTGGTGGTCGTGGACTGGAAAACGGGAATTGCACAAACACATCACCATCACCATCACAACAACCACCGCCAGATGCCGAGCGGCTTGAAGATTCTCCCACGCGGAGATATTTGCCACGAAAAACTAATCCAGAGAAAGAAAAAGCAGGAGCAAAATTTATGTATATATTTCGCATTTTAGGGTTGGAATAAGGGTGACTTATGGCGAGCATGACGTTTTCCCGTCACCTTACGTGGCTGGCTTATTTGGCCTATCTGAGCTTTTTTTCTTCCGTCACTCAACTATAGAAACTGACATAATGTGTATTAGAAAGCTCCGGCTTCATTTTTGCCCCGGCCGGGAATCGAACGAAGGACCGTCTTACCAAACGCTAGCACGCTGCCCATGAGCCACCCGAGAGGCTTAGTAGCAATTTTTTTTTTTCGAGAAAAAACAAAACAAATAAAAGGGGGGTAAAAAGCGAGCTAAAGCCTGCGAGAGCGGCTGCGTGGCGTGGCGTTCCCGAGGAAACCCGACGCGCGTGTGCGCAACGGCGGCGGCCAAGACGCTGCGCGGCGCAGAGGCGACAACGCAGGCGGAGGCGCTGCGCCCGCGGGAACGCTGCGCCCTGCGCGGCCGCGCAGCTGCGCTTTTTGCCCGCGCCCGCGCCCGCGCAGCTCGCGACTCATCTCGTCCAGCCTTAGCCAACTCGACTTGCTTGATGTGTTTCGAGTTTAGTTTCCATTTATTTGATTTATGTACCTCAGGAGCCGAAATACTGTTCTTAGATATATTTGTGGATGTTAGTGTTGCTTCACTTCTCCCCCAAATGGATGCTATGTAATCTCTGTATAATTGTGAATTATTATTATTATTATTATTATTATTATTATTATTATTATTATTATTACTATGTTATGTTTCCTGTCCAGACGGAAATCATCTCAGCAAGGGATCATCTTATCAGCAAAGTCTGAAATCGGAAACTCTCCTTTGACTAAACTGTTGTTCTGGTGTTATTGGATGTTTAATTATTTGGCACTAAGCAAAAATGAAAAGTGGTAAAAAATTTAGTAGCATTAAAAAATTGTGATTCAATTGGCTGAAAGAGAAAACCAAATTGTGGCATAAATAAATAATATTTATTGTAAAATGTGAAAATTTGCACAAATATACCCCTTGGGTACCAATTCCAGGGTTTATTAAAATATTGCTGAGAATAGCACCCAATGATATAGATACTCTTGAATATAGCGTCCTTAAAAATGTAGCGGACTTGTGGTTATGTTTGCAAAGGTCTAAAAGCTCAATTAAAACCGTTATAGGCGTACCATATGCGGAGCTATCATCTCCCAGCAGAAATCCCCTTGAATGTCCCCGTGACATTTGCACAAACCATGTAATTTGCTCGGAATTCCCTTTCTTCTACTCTTCTATGTTAAGTTCGAGCATTGTACAAAAACAATAGCACGCATTGTTTCGAGGAAACACAAGATAAAATGATAGAGATAACAATGAAGCTATCTTTCGTCCTTAATTTCAGAGTAACGAAATGCAAGTATGATATAATACACGAGTAAGAAACGTGTTTTCTTTGTTTGCGAACCATCATGTTCCAGTCGACGTTAATAATACGCGCACCATTACTAAAGGGAGGCCGTGATTCCTGAGATTTCGCTTCATTACCATAGAATTTTGATCTTAGGAAGCATTTGAAATTCCGTGATGGCTGGGGAAACAGAAGAACGAGGTAAAGATACTCGATTCAGTTTCAAGGAAGCAATCTGAATAAAGTGTACGGCGTACGTTTTTGACTAAAATTATGAGCACAAAATGTCGCGATATTGAAACATTGCACGTCTTCTAACTTCAAAATTATTTGAAAGTTTCTCGATTGTTGCCTTACCCATTTAGGAGTTATGTTTCAATTAATCTTCAGCTATTGTATTGTAAAGTCTAATTATCAAGCAATTACTACTCATTTAAATAACAATTTTCTTTCGATATGGTAACAATTATTGTGTATTACTTTGTTTCGTTCCTTTCAGTAAGGCATATTCGGCGTTTTAAGCAAATGAATAAAAAAGAAAGAAACAAGATCTCTGATGGACTCACTGTATTCTACAGGCATTTCGTAAGCCAATACACACTAATTTGGCGCTGGTACTCCTTATTTGCGGTCGCCGCTGCAGACAGAAGGTCGCTTAGCTCTTATCGGAAGCGCCGTGACAATTCACGCGTGGTGTTGGCCCGGTCTGGCACCCAGTGATTTCCATCTCTTCGGACCATTGAAGCAGCACTTGGGTGGTAGACGATTCACAGCCGATACCGAAGTTCAGCACACCGTCACGACTTGGCTGTAGGGTCTTGACGCAGGTTTCCAATAAGCTGGCGCCGATGCTTTGATGTCCCGTTGGAACAAATCTTTGGACAAGCGTTGTGAACATATTGGAAAGTATTGTGCGGCAGTGGCATACTGTTTTACAGTGGCGTAGCGTGGCCAAATGAAACGGGTAATTGGCATTATAAAAGCAATTATGTTTTCAAGTGATAATCTGCCAAATGATTATCCCATAGTTAAGCATGTGAAATAAAAAGCTTTTGTTGAATTACTCAGAACACGTATTTTTTTTATTATTATATAGCTGAAGTATAACAACTACATTCAAAACTCACTAGTACAGGTGAGAGAAATTAGTGTGCTGAAACCATCCCGAGTAAGAAAGACGTATCTAGCCCAGAGATTGAAGTGATATGCTTTCCACCTATAAGGAAGCTCCTCACTTGGATTTCTGCTGCGCTTCGCGAGCAGAATTTCCTTACGGGAATTAAGCCAAGAAAGACAGATGGGGTAGTGTCTTTTTGCTTTCAAAACGATGATCCACGATATCTCCTTTAACCTTGAGATCAGACTCAAAGTCTGAAATGAAAAATAATGCTGTTTTCAGAAATAGTCTATTATGCCAAATTCTATTAATTTTTTCTTTGTATTTTCCATCAGTGGGTAGACAGTGTCTCCATTGCCTCCTCTCATGCTACGACACAACTACTGTGTAACAGGGCATCTACCTCCAGAATTAAGTGTCTGCAAGAACTGCAGAATGGACGTGGGAAACGTTGCAAATGCGACTCACTCACTCGGCACCTTCTGCGTCCTCCATGCGAAAACAGTAGAAACATAGTTTACATCCCCTGGAGTTCATTTGGACTACGAGGAACATTTTTGTTACTTCCGACTTTTCCCAAGTTATTCGCCTTGTTACATTCCGCTGTTTCTTTGAAAAAAAATGGAAATATTAGTGTGTAATTTTGGCAACTTCAGCGTTTACTGTTTCTTCCTTACTTTTTGAATCACCCTCGTAAAACCGCTTTCCTGCTAAAAAGCATATCTGATTCTTCCAACTTTTTCGATGTTATTCGCCTTGCTACATACAGCGATTTCCATGAAAAATCATGTAATACGAATATGTAATTTTGACACTAGTAGCGTTTACTGAGGATGGCCATTTTCTCGAAAACTTGAAAAAATCAGGGCATTTCGTTGCTCTGGAAAAGTTACAAAAAAATCAGGAAATATGTAGAAGAATCATTAGACCTCATAGGCAATTTTTAGATGGTTATATAACTAGAAATTATTCCAAAAAATACAGCATCATTTCTTCCTCAATTTCTTTTAGTTGAGTTTTTTGTTTGTATTTTATCACGGTAAAATCAGAGAACTGATGTATTGGTTTCACTCGCTGTAATGTTTTCTTTAAAAAATGCCATGTATTCTACAAATCTTGAGTGATTTTTTTAAAAATATTCTTGAAAAGGGGGAAAAGTCTGGGAAATTTGTTTCAGGAAATAAGTGGCCACCCTGTTCTTATTTCTTGCCTCCACCATAACCTTTTCAACCACTCTCGTACATCCACTTCCCCGCTAAAAAAAAGGCATTTCTGATTCTTCCAATATTTCCCAAGTGATTCGCTTTGCTACATTCAGCTGCTTCCATGAAAAATCCGCAAATACAAGTGTGTAATTTTAGCACTTGCAGCGTTTCCCATTTCTTGCTTCTTTTGCACGTCCTTTTCGAACCGCTCTCGTCCATCCACTGCCCCGCCAAAAGGCGCATGTCCGCCGCATGCGGGCGCCGAACCAGGCGCCGGCCACCGGGTGGCGAAGGCGCCCAGGGGGAGGGGCTTTCACACCGGCCCAGGCGCCGGCCTCGGTCGCGGACGCGAGGAAACTGGTAGTTAAGCAAATCTGCTTAATATGCGCCAAATTTATGGACGTGTTTTTCCTGCTTTGTGTGTGTCGCCCGCTGGCCGGGGCGCCCGCCTCCCGCTGTTCGTTTTACCTCGCCCTCGGCATTGCGACCGCTCTAGAAGCTCTCCAACGGACGCCACGGGGAATGAGGAGGAATGCGAAAAAAAAAATTGGAGCAAGAGAGCCTGATAAAAAAAGCGGAAAATCGAAGGAACTAGACTTTGAAGTTATTTCTTACAAATTGGGAGAAAAAATTCGAATAGGGAAAATATGGCGAGAGGAGTATTCCAAGATTAAACATCCACAAAATACGAAGTGGCGAAAGAATTTTTTTGCGAAGTTCGCTAATGTAATATGTGGCAGTGAAATATTTATGCAGCCAGTATCTTGTTCTCCTCTTGTTGTTAAACTCCTAATGTCAATGGCAAGGTTATTGGAGGACTTGTTTCAGCAATCCCAACTAATCCTCTCACAAGTTCAACTGCAATTTACTTGGCATCAGGTCTTCTATTACCAATTCTCGCGATTCAATGCAGAATATCGAGGTTCGTTCAAGGAGGTAAATTCTGTCAATTAATGTGCAGAGTTTTAACACCTAAAGAGTTCATTTTTCTGCTACAGAATGGAGTAAAGGCGATTCTAGTTATCCTGTGAACCGGTTCGTATCTCAACAAAGTAAATGACAGGGCCGCTAAATGTAGGTGATGCTCCAGAATGGAGGTCCTCTTTTATTCCAAAGAGTATCAGAATGAATCCAATGGAACCGCCACGCAAAAGTGTGTTTTATAAAGAACATTCTTAATCACCTTCGTTTTATGCAGTAATTCTGGATTTCACAGCTCCAGAAATCTAATGTAATTTTTGTCTTTGTATATCCCTAAGTTTATTTGCTGTTATAAGGTTTTTGCGAAGTTCTTGGATCGACTCCAGTTAGTGTGTAGAGAAGTATCTGCTATATCTTCAGTGACGAGCTTACAGTAAGTAATAAATGCCTCAAATTATTGATATCGCATCCACAAAAGAACGCATCAACTTCAGTTATTACTTTTTCTTTAAGATTTCAAATTGATAAACAAATAAATAATTCGCCAGACCGCAGTTATGGCTTCAAGAAACTTTCAAGAATAAATATGTTCAAATGCAAACGGGTAGACCCAAAAACTAACCGTAATAACTAACAAAGAGAGCCCCAGTGCTGAATTCCGCTCAGCGTGCATTTACGAACTCTTGACTACCCGTGCGTTCGTTTATCCGGTCTCCTTCCTTCCAGAAGACCCAACCATTTTCTGACTACGACGCGACGTCCTCCGGGAAGAATAGCCTTCTATTGCTCTGCCATTAAGCCTAAGCCATGAACACTCATTTGCTACTCCCGGCGGTACACGCAGTAGTGCCCGAGAAGAATATTCATGCATTTATGTGAACATGTATTAGTATGAATATGTATGCACGTGTATTCTACCTGTTGCAATATTCCGAGTACTGCTTTACCCTGCGGTATATATAGTTTTTATATGAGCTCCTTCGTATGTGTAGGTATTCGCATAAGCATACACACACGGAGTCGCAAGGGTGTGTGTGTGTGTGTGTGTGAAGATGCGTGTGCGAGCGCGCGTAGGCGAATGCGGGATGTGAGCACGTGTTTGCGCGAGCGCGCGCGTAAGCCGCGAAGAGTTGCCGAGCGCTAAAACAGTTGATGCCGGGCTTAGGAGAGAGAGCGGTCTTACGCGTTGGGGCGGGTACAAGTAGCTATGCTGCTCGGAGGCAGAAGCTCTAGCGTAAGCTCTTTTTCAGCAGAATTACGCCTCGGTGCTGCATACGAAAATTCACTAACCGATGCCCACGGAGTTGTTGAGCAAATAAAGTCGTTCGCCGGTTGGCATAAAAAAGGGAGACGGTTGCCTTTTAAGGCGGTGACAAACTCGCAAAGCCAAGCCAAGCGAGATACCGTGCTTACACAGGTTAGAATAAGAATAATATTTTGAAATCAAGGCGTGTATCTTTGGTATATTGGTCTGTAAACGAAGAAAGTGTGCGTCCTAGATGTTATTAAATTTTGATTCTTTGGTGAAAATACTTGTTTAATTTTTACTGCTTTCCTGAATAACGGTAAACCTAAGGAAAGTCAATTAAAAAAACTAGTTAATTGGCTGAAACATCGTCTATGTGACAAAATCACGATATGTTAGTTTACAACAACCTCTTTGAGAGTCCACGAAGAATGTAATACGGAATCTAATATGGAATCTTGCATTTTTTTTTTAAATCTTAGACAATTCTTGCAAACCCGCGAAATGGAAATAATTGCATCAGTCTTTCCCAGGAATGTTTCAGAAACGTTTGGCAGAGGGTTGAAAGATACATAAACATCGCTATGAGCGAAAATATTGCTGGTGGCAACATATTTTTATGATAAAATATTTAAATCACACAAGTGTTTACATACTTTTGGAGATGTATTTGAACATTTTTTAAAACATAAAAAACCTCTCCTACAAATACAGAGCCTGAAGGAACCTCACCAGGTCACGAACATCATGAAAGCTACTCGAAACAACTTGGGTGGTTCAGAAAATATAACATTACATTAATAGCCTTACAATCTGTATTCGCAGAATCCATTACACGGTGCAGTATTATAAAGAACGCAGGGGAATTGTGAGGGAAGAATTAAGTACCCTCTCCTTCACGGGCGACGTGGCCACCCACCGGCGCAACTTTTGAAATCCCGTCCCCGTGTCAGCCGTCGACAGTAGCCGCAGAGCGGTGGCGTGGGCGGCGTGAGCGGTCGGGGGGGGGGCGCGGGGGCGGCCGCGGCGGCGCGTGGTAAGCAGGCGTGTGCCTCATTAACAAATTAAGCGGCCGCGAAAAAAGCAGAGCGGTTGCGCGGCCCGGGCGGGGCGGTGCTGTGGGGTGGGGAGTGGCGGTCTGGCGCGCGTCCCCGCCCCCACCCCCGCCACCAACCACCTCCCTTCTCCCACCAACCCTCGCGTTCACCACCACAGGTAGCCCAAAGGCCGTCTCTCCCTTCTGCACTCGCATGTCGACGGTTGATGATCCGCGCGTGAGCGAGCGGGGCGAGGATGCGGAGCGGGGTCGGCAGAGGCGGGGCGGGGCACGCGGCGGGGGCGCCGTGGCGCGCGGAGGGGCGGGGCGGGGCGGAGGAGGGGCCGCGGCCGCCGAGAGGGGAGGCCGGCCTGGAATTCGCTCGTCGCCCATTTGCCCGTTTCTAACAAGGCACCCTTTCTGTTCGTAACGCATGCAATGTGTTGAACCAATGGAAAACAAGCAGATGGCCTGTTATTGGGTCTTTTTTCGTGTCTCGGAGGTCTGCACATACTTTAATGAAGCCCTGTCATGTGTGGATATCAGATGGTGGAGGCACGGCGCGGCGCGGAGGCCCGGGGGCGGCGGCGGTGCGGTGGCGGTGGCGGCGGGCAGTGGCGGCGCGGTGGGGGCCGGGCGGGGGCGAAGGCGGAGGTCGGCGGGCGGGTGGGCGAGAGGGGGGGTGTGCGGTGCGGGGGCCGCGTTGGTTCTTTAATCTTCCGCAGTCACGAGACGTGGCGTGCGCAGGCGAGCGGGGATCCTCGGTCGCCCGCCGCCGCCTCCACCGCCGCCGCGGTCGCCATCGCCACAGCGCGTCGCCAAAGGCACCCGTGGGGACCGAGGCGCGGCGTCGCGCTGCGTTCGACGGTGGCGGTGGGGGCGGCGGCCGCTCAACAAGTGGAAGCGCGGGGGCGTCCGCGCGTGCCCCCTCCCCCCCGTCGCCGCCGCCGCCACTGCCGCCTGCTCCCCAGCGATTTTTTTTTCGTAGCCGACTCGTGTTGGGCGTGGCGTATTGACGGATCTGCGTGGATAGCGCATGTTGATTGGACTGGGATTTCTAGTGCGGGTCGTTGTATTCGCGTTGTTGCCTGCCATTGCGGTTTTGCTGGAACCGGGGGGACATTTGTCTAAAATACTGGGTTCATGAGCGTGCCGTTTTTACGTGTCATGGTGCACATTATGGGCGGATCAAATGTGAGGAATAAGTGAAGACGTGGAGGCTCTATCAATTTGAAAATTCTTGGTTTCAGAAAATAAAAAAAAGACTACCTGGCTGCTTTTGTAGTCGTTTTATTCAGGCATTTGTACCCAACGAAACCCACAAGTCATTTCTGTGAGAAGGATAACATACCTCTCCTCTTTTTCTTAGAATTATTACTTTGTCTGCGGACAACATGCACTCTTGTCTGATTGTACGCAGCGTGTTCATTAGAGTTGATAACATCGTTTTATTACCGAGATTCCTTCTACAGATGTAATGTGATACATTATTATTGAACTATTTTTATGATTTATTTCTTTGTCTGCAACATGGAGGGCCATGTGCCTCGTTTTAATTACTCACAAGCCTCACATGAATTGAGGCAACATGAGTAAAGGATAATTGTATTCCTCTGTTTGAAACCAGTTTTCTCATTCACAATTCGTGATGTAATTCTACTGGATTAACTTTTTTCTTTAGGTGCTAATTTTTGTACATTTCTTAACTGTGTTGTGTGGCATAGGGTGGCTTGAATTGTCGGTGTAATTTTTCGAAACATCGATGAATTATTTTATTTTATTTTATTTTTCATCTTATCTTGTGCCATTTAGTATAACGATCGCTTTGCATATTTTGTACATTTTGACTGGTGGAAGAGTCGACTTTACTTCGTGGGATAAAATACCATCTGATAAAAATGAACATTGTATAGTAAATAATCGAATCATATTTGATCAATGAATACTACGCAACCCCTTTCTATTATAGTGTAATTCCCCTACAGCGCGATTTTCATTCATTGGATTTCAGGTCATACAACTGAACAGCTAGCTTAATGTTAATCAGTGTTTTATCTTCCCTATTATAATTTTGTGGTTGGCACCTCCATTCTCAGTAGTGAACTAAAACATGATAATGCAAATAGTGTATCGCATTACGTTTCACAAATTAATAAGGGCGGCGTTTTCATTATTTACTCCAATTGATCATGGAGAGCAGAAGTCCGAAAACGGGGTGTCTTTATTATTAGTGCTGCATACGCGAAGTTCACACAAGCGCACTTCACTCACAAGATGTGCACTCAGCCTCTCCCCTTAAAAATTTCAGCGAAAGCAGCCATTCACCTCCTCTAGTTTCTCTGCACCAGCAGCCGTATGTGAGGGTTGCGGTCGAGCACTTGCTCTGGTTTCCGATCACTCCCCTCTTGGGGTGTGGCGGAGAGGGAAGGGGCCAGTTGGCGGTATCGACCCGGCCTCCGCCTCCTGCTCTTCCCGCCCCCTCTCCCGCCACGCTCCTCGGCCGCCGCTTCCGCCCCCGCGCGGACGTCTTCTCGCTTCATCTCTGTCTGCGAGCCGCCTCCCCCGCCCTCCGAACCGCGTCGGGGGAGGGGCGGAGGCGGAACGGAGGCTGGCTCCGCAGTTTGGGCGCGGTCCACCCGCTCCAGATGTCAGACGCCGACCTACTGGACCCGACCAGATTTGCCACGCGTCCTTAAGACAGGTCGCGCCAGGGAATGCGCAACGTGATTCTTCGTCCGTACGCTCGAATTCATTAATTGCTGCTCGGCTTTAGTTTGAGATGATTGGCGTGCAGCGTGACGCTCTGTGCTCGTAATGCAAAAGCGTGTAATGCGCAACGTGACCGGCTGTGTAACGAAGCAACGCTTGATCGGATTTTAATTCGTGTTGATTGATGTATAGCATAATGTTCTCCTTACACGGTGCGCGAGACATGAATGTGACTATGTTCGTTTCTTTGGTGGGAATTCAATCTCTGGTTCTAGATTTTAGTTCGTAAGAACCTTCCCGAAGTATAGCATGTGCAAACGAAGACAACATAACCAATCGTATTTATATTTTTGGCCTTGGATTTACGAAGCGAGTTATCGTTCAGGGGTCGTCAAAAGAGGTCATGCACAAAGGCTCTTTCAAATTATTCTGTACGTAAATTAACCTACCAAAACCGAAACCGAATATTACGTCACACGGTGAAGACTGAACATACAATAAGGATAGTTTGCCTGTTATTTTGTAAATTTCAACAATAGCAATGTACAACTCATGTTTGTTTGGAGTTCGACCTTTTCAACTAGTCCGGAGAGTCGTTCCATTATATAAGTTTGAGTGTCCACTAAAATATTCATATATGGCCTTTGATGATAATAAACATTACATTTCATTTCAAGAAACAAATATCTTTACACCGGGTATCTTTACAGATGTAGAAAACTTTTTCACTAATGGCGTTGCCTACTTTAAGATGCGACATTTCACAGCCATTAGGCCAGAATGCACAGCAACGTCGATCTGTTGAACTTCACGTTCGGAGATGATTGCTTAGGATATTTACAATGATGATGCTTCGTTCGTACGATAAGTAATGCATATTTACTTTGGCATATGGAGTAAAACAAATTACCAGCTCCATCTTTATTTAATGAGCTTCTCAATTATCCTCATTTGTTCATACTTCAGAACTCGTGGCTTTTTCACCAGAACCAATCTTTCAAGGTACAAACAAATTCATTGGATTTTTAAATTAGAATTGGACAATTCCATTAATGTATGCTGGCTCTTTCTGGCATTTTAGAATTTTATAACAAAAAATACTGTAAATTCGTTTCGAGCAAACTGGACATTTAATACTGATTCAATGCGACAATCAATCTCCCCTACCTGCTCTAATGAACTAATTTTTTGTATGTCTTTTGATTTCTTCGGGGAAATATATTTAATGTAAATGTAATACGATCCGATATCTCATAAACAATAAATATATATGGGTAAGTGGACTTGCTCCAGCGTATTTCCCGCAGTTAACTAAGGTACCTGGAATGTGAAGCAATTTCTAACAAGGAACTATATCGTATCTGTTTTTATACCATGCTCGTCGTACATACTGTTTACTGAGCGCATTTCCAAGCTTTTTATGTCCGAACATTATTCTCAAATATAGCAGTTACGTACTTTTCTTTATGTATTCAAAGAAGCGTGCACATTTGCTTGTTTTACTACCAGAATTGCGAGTAGCGCCGACCTAACGTCTTGTAGGACACGCCGGAGCTTGTCACGCCCGTTGTTACCCCCTGACGTAACGCAGCTTGTAGCGCTCACGCATGTAGTTGAAGCGTGTGAGCCGTGCGGCTGGGTAGTGTGTAGTGTGACGTGCGGGCCCGCGATTTCGAACGAAGACGGCCGTGACGGACGGCACCTGAGTGGAGAAGCACTCCTAGCGCACGCCCCCTCCATCCCCCTTCCCCTTCTCCCCAGCCCAGGCGGTCACCGTGGCTTGCTATTATTGCCCCGACGAGCCTGAAATAAGGGCAGTATGTGCCCACGAATGTGTAAACACAATAGTCGCAGTGGAACATTTTCTCCGTGGACAGTAAATTTATTTTACGTGTATGCTCTTAAGACTGAAGTGTTGACTTTTTTGCCGTCTTTTTTCCTACTTTTCGAAAGCTAACAAGACTTGTGTAAATAACCCTCCAGTGATTTTTGTTTTATTTGTTGTGTTTGCTCTGTCTTCCCTCTTCGTCGTGGGTTTGCTCTGACCGCGCGGGAGGGGGGGGCGTCGATGGAGGCGGCGACGGGGGCAGACGCTCTGGGTGTAGCAGCCCCCGGGCACCGACTAGCCGCCCCCGACTCGCTGCCGGTGATAGCTTGCTTATTATTCGATGCTCCAAGTTCTCATGCTCCAAGCGCCGCTGTTGTTACGAAGTCTCAAATGCTGTTACTGAGCCTCAAATGCAGCTTCTTGTTCTCTCATTTATCGATGCATTTCAGAAAAAGAATTGCTGTTATTAGCTTAAAGGGATTAAATATTAGCAAATATTGTATTAATGCTTATATTTTGTTATATCTCCTATACGCTCGTAACTATTGATAATTAACGTTATTCAATTGTCTAATTATATTTATGGATATTTGTGCTCACTTTCAAGTTTAAATAATATCCTGTCGACCACGAGTCGCAATAATGACAATTTTGCATAATAACAGAGAGATTTGCGAGCTGCTGATAACCGAAGTAGCTGAGCTCTTTGGCATCAAGAAAAAAATTGTTTAGAAAAAATTGCTGGAGAATTAATAAATGTCGGGGAGATGTCTTTACTTCCATGGTTCTTACTGTAAAAGGGATAATAGAAAAAAATTTATTCTGCGCTGTGGTTTCATTTCCCAATCATAATTTTAGAAACTAGGTTCTCTCTGTTGGCCAATTAATACTCTTGATTCTATTTGCAAGTGATGTTCAAGAGACAGTGTAATCAATTGTAGTTGTAACACTTTATTTTAAGTCTGAGCAGCAAACCCTGCGAATTGCGAAGTTTCATATTTTTCCTCTTCTTCCCACCAAACATTAACCTTGTGTGGAAATAATTCCAATTTCACTATACCATCCGCGCAGTCACGTCATTGAATTGTAGATACTGCTTCGGAGTTGTAAATGGATACCGTCCAAATTGAAGGCCTGGGAAATGTTTAGTAAGGGTGAAAGAGATAGAACGAGGAAACAATCATTTGTCAACAACTAATAAAATTTACACGTCAAGCTGCTTCTTGAAAAAAGGTCTCTTCTAAACTGAGTTTTTTACTCAGCGGTCGTGAGAGCCTACGTGTGTAGACTAGGGATGCGACATCGATGTCGATGTTTTCGAAACATCGATATTTCTATAAAAATATCGATGTTTCTATAAAAATATTTCTATAAAAATATCGATGTTGTAAACATCGATGTGTTGAAGCCGATGTTTTCTCAACATTGTTCTGTGATTGATTTTTTCCGTTTTCGATGTTTTGTTTGTGGATGAAATATTCCCACAACCAGAATTGTGTAAAAGTAAAAATGCGAAATTTAACTTTTTAATACCCTATGCCTATGGCACCACTGTCTTAAGTGTTCGAACCAAACAATGGTGGATTGTACTACCTTTGTCGAGCAGACTATCCCTCGCCCGAGGTCGGATAAAACGTCGATGGATTTTGTTCGATGTTTGGCAACATCGATGTTTTGTTGTCGATGTCGCATCACTAGTGTAGAGCTGTCCGAGTGAGTATTGTCACAATGGCTGCACGCATGGGAGTCTACGCTTCTGTGAACGACTGGTGTTATGTTTCTGAGAAATAACGCTGGACAATCTGGAGAGACCCAACCTGCTTAGTAACTGCACTGTGCTCCTTGTTACACACGGCGAGCGAGCTAAGCGGATACAACACAAATTCAAAAGCCACATTTAGCGAAATATAGAGTGATTTTGTTTGATAAAACTTTTGCAGGCCCTCGAATAAATAATTCATACAAACGTATGCACTTTTATAATTCCATACCATTGACATATTAATGTCCACTTTCTACTGTTTTGAGTAGGCGAATGAAAAGTGAAGATATTTATTTTTCAGTAAAACATATTCCCTTCTTTTCGTAATGCATTAATGGTATAAATTCCCATGCTGAAAATATCGCCATTAATCTCGTTAGGAAAAATTGGTATTTTCCATATTGATTATTCAGATGTTAACAAAAACCGAATGAAAACTCTTTACCCCATATTTAGTGAATTGTTGTTGAATGTTAATTTTGCTGTTATAATATCTCTATTGAGCTTGTATGCTAACGAGCGGCGCCTGTTGTGTTGCAGGGGGACCCACCGCTGACGTCGGCGAGGTTCTCTCCCTTCTCAGTGCCGCCGGCGCGCCCTGCTCCGCCCCCGGCTCCGGCCCCGGCCTCCGCCCTCGCCGCCGCCCCCGCGCAGCCCTTCGCGCGCGGGCCCGTCCCGCGGCCCTGGGCCTTCCTGCCCCCGCCGCCGCCGCTCCCGCCCCCGCCTTCACCCTTCATCACAAGGTGAGTTCATCGCTTTGAGCAATCTGGACAGGATCAAGAGATGCAGTGTTGTGGACCAGATGAAGTACATACCATACATTTTCGCCTTCCTATGAAGAGAAAGTATTTTAATCGTGCGCCGGAAATTGGCGAATTTTTGACTGAATGTTTCTTATTGTCGGCCTTGGTAACAAAAATTGGATAAATTATTTTCCTATACGTAATAAATTAGTACTTCCCTGTCGCGTTGTTAAAGCAGAAACCATATTTTGGGGGTTCTTGAAATCGAAAAATCGATTGACGGCAAAACGTCTCTTTGTGGTCAACGCTATTGCCTAAACCGTTCAGATGATTTTCTCCGAAAAGTATATCGATTGATCAAAACGAACATGAAACCCTGCGAGTTTGAAACGGGAATTTTTATTTTTGAAGGTAGATTACATGAAGCCTCGTTTTCAACATTTCTCAAAAATATCTCCAATTTTGCCCTGAACTAGCGTAAAAAACTCTTTAAAATGGCGCAGGTTTCATATTCGTTGAAATCCCTGATTTTTCAAACATTGGAAAATTTGAAAATTTTTTTTGGCATCTTCCTACAACTACAATATTGAAGACAAATATTTTCCCTGAATGAAAACTCTTTTTCACAGATCTTATAATAAGATGACTTACAAATATTCGAAAACATAAGTACTTTTCACGTATTTTGGGTGAAATAGTATAGGTAATTTTTAAATAATTGCTTTTTCAGTAACGACCCCAAATGTTTGCTTTAAATTTTCGCCTCCTATGTATGAAAGGATGTTAAAAATAGTGGCGCTGATCCCATTTTCCGCGAACACTGTATTTTCGAACCTTTCAAAACATTGACCATGCAAAACTACAACGTAGAAAATAGGGTTGAAATCTGTCGTATATCTTAATCAAAAAAGGACATGCACAGTTGTTTTAAAGTTGGTAGTTTTCGAATGATTTCTACTTGAAGTTAATGCAATTTATAATAAAATCGTTTGCGCAGGTTTCATTTTCGTTGTACTCCCAGAATTTTCTAAAATTGGAAAAGAATTTTGCGAAGTGTTCGTTTCAAGAGCGTTTACAATGCACGAAGAGCCATATTGCAAGACAGCATATTCAGAGAAGAGATTCGACCGGATTTATTATCGGTGCGTCCTCGCGTCTTTATTATAAAGTTGCACGCGGTTCCATGGAGCTGGCTATCGCGGCGTCGGGTGATTCCTCAGGGCGCTGCAGGCGCCTACCTGCGTCTCCTTCCTGGAAGATGAAACGGCCCGGGGAAGCTGCGCGCGGGATGGATCGCATTCCCTTGCTCCGAACTCGGCGTCGGCGCTGCAACCGACGCAGTATTACTTTCTCGGTCCCTCTGGGCGGCGCTGCGGCGGCGGCCGGACTCGGCCCGCCCCGACTCGAGACAGCTTTACCTTTCCACACAACGAAGCCCGGAGATAGTAACTTTATAAGCACCGGTCAGCCCGGGCCCGCGGCCCGCCACGGGGACCCGATGCGGCCGGTAGAACTCGGATGCTCACGAACACCTAGCCGGAGGATGGAAACAATTCAATAGATTTTTCATGAGTTCAATTACATTTAGGTAAAAAATCTATTTTCATTCATATGTGAACAATAACTTTTTTTTAAATTCGTGTCGCCATTAAGTTGATGTACGAGTATAGCAATTCATAAAAAATCAGTGTCAGACGACTAGGCTGATATTGTTGATTTTGAGGACATGTAGTGACATCAGTAAATTTCTAAATATATGAAAAGGTAGATTGTAAAGTTTCCTTTTTTAAATAATTATAAACTGTTTTAAGGGTTTTAAAACTGATTTTTAGCGTTGAGCATTCGTACATTGTGGCGATTAAGTTTGAATTCACTGGGCATTTTCAGTGAGTTTTGCAGTAACATCGCAACCCTAAGGGTCGCGCCAGTGAGGTCATAAGATCATCACTCTAGAAAATGTAGAGAAATATTTAAAAAAATTAATGTTTCTAAATTAGTTATCACTAAAATTGTTTTACTAGTTTTAACAATTGACGTGTTGTAAAACTCAGTGTTTTAAACATTGGGGCGAGGTTGAAATCCAGACTAGATTTTTGTAATACAAAAGGTAGTGATATTAAAAATGTTAAAAAATATCGTTGGATCTTTTATTTCTAAACAGTTTGTAAATTAAAAAAATTGTAAATTGAAAATGATGTATATTTTAAATAAATATTTGCATTATTAATTCACATAAAAGTGAGTTTTCTTTAATTTGAAAAACTGATCCCTCCTTAATTATTTTTCGAAGGCGTTGGGTAACAAATGTATTTTGAAAAATCATACTTATATTGCTTAAGCAAATATTTAATTAAATTTTAGTACAAATAGCCTTTTTCATTTGTTATAAAGACAGATTATGAAACTGACATTATTCGCTGCAACTGAAGAAAGACGTTTTCTAAAATAAAAAGTTAGTGTACGCTTGATATTTCCGCAATTGTACTTTATTTTTAAAAGCATTTTTCATTCATAAACAAATAATCTTCACAATTTGATAACTAAATTTGATACTTACTTCACGATTACGTAACGTAGACGTAACTACTTCACATTTTGATACTAAATAACAACACTATTCGACGTGTGTTGAATTTATACAAATTAGCTGAATACAGTGAGACTGATGGAACTGAGAATTCCTCGTTTCCGATACATCTTCTCGCCGTAGGACGTCTCTCGCAAACCACCTGACGGGTAACACTGCGCGCTCGTCCGTGTTGATTTTCGTGTCGAGGAGGCGCACGGTAGTCCAGTGCGCGAGCGCGCACGCCTGGGAGCACGCCCCGCGTGGCCACGCGCTCCTCGCGACGCACGCGCACCTGCGACGCACGCATTTCCCGGCACGCTGGCTGCGCATGGAAGAGGGCGACGGCCGCGGCGGGATGCGCTTGACCAGCGTGGAAGCTCCGGCGATCCAGGCGCAGGCGGATTCTGCACCGGTCGGGTGATAAACGTTGTCGCATCAATGAGCTCCATATAATCTACTAGTTTACTGTGGCGTTTCCGACCCTTCAATGTAAAGTGTCTTAAAAGTATACTTTTATGTATACATATACATCAATTTTTGTACAAATTTTGTAGTTTTCATGTTTATTAAGTTGAGGTTTATAATTTGTTTGGAAGGATGCGAAAAAAATTCTCTTTTCTCCACCTACAGACCGAGGCGATCGAATGACACCTCGCTTCCCCCCCACCTTCGCTTAGATGCACTACATTCAGACATGTCAGGAGACCCGTCAATAGGTTAGAGCTTGACCTAGCAAGGACTCTTAGAGGTTAGAGCTTGACGCAATCTACCGGAGATATCTGAACATGGGAACTCGCAAACGTTTAGGTCGGCGCCCCATTTCATATTCCAGCAGTTGTGGAACACCGCCATACCCTAAGATTTAGTTACGAAACTAATGACTAAAAGATTTTCGCACCAGGAAACACACACTCCTTGATAATGGAATATTTTTTTCAGTGGTGCTTCTCTAACCGACCGTCCCGAAACAAGCACGTCTCAAAGCGCTTCGTCCGCCGAGGCGCGAGCAGTTTCGCACTGTGGCCGCCGCGGGCGCCGCGCCGCTCGCCTTACGATCGAATCCCGTTTTCTTGCGCAAATATTGGTGGACGGCGGCGGCGCTTGTTGCGAGGCGCGCACTCCGGCGCCCGCGCCCGTATGCGTCCCCGCACCCACGCCCACGCCCACGCCCGCGCCCGCGCTCACACCCTCGCCCAAACCCACGCCCATGCTCTCGCTCACTCTCTCGCCCGTGCCCTCGCACTCGCCCTGGCCCGCGCCCGCTCCCGCGCCCTCGCTCACACCCTCGCCCAAACCCGCACCCACGCTCTCGCTCACTCTCTCGGCCGCGCCCTCGCACTCGCCCTGGCCCGCGCCCGCTCCCGCACCCTCGCTCACACCCTCGCCCAAACCCGCACCCACGCTCTCGCTCACTCTCTCGCTCGCGCTCTCGCACTCGCCCTGGCCCGCGCCCGCGCCCGCGCCTTCGCACTCGCCCACATCCGCACCCATGTTATCGCTCACACTCTTTCCCTCGCACTCGCACTCGCCCTGGCCAGCGCCCGCTCCCGCGCCCTCGCTCACACCCTCTCCCAAAACCGTGCCCACGCTCCCAGCGCTCACTCTCTCGCCCGCGCCCTCGCACTCGCCCACGCCCGCACCCACATCCGCTCCCGCGCCTCCGCCCTCGCTCACACTCTTTCGTTTGCCCTTCCGCGCGCTCGCACCCTCGCTCACTCTCTCGCCCGCGCCCTCGCCCGCCCGCAGACTTGCCCTCGCACTCGCCTTGGCCCTCGCTCACGCCCTCGCTCTGGCCGGCGCCCGCGCTTTCACCCGCACCCTCGCCCTCGCCCTCGCCCTCGCCCTCGCCCTCGCCGTCGCCCTCGCCCTCGCCCTCGCGCTCGTCCTGTCCCGCGCCCACGGCCCACGCTCGCTCGCGGTCTCTTCGCCGCTCGACTGCGACGAGGCGCTCGCTGCTGTTTGCACACGCAGGCCTGAAACACGCACGTTGCGTCGGCAAGGAGGGAGGCGCATGGTTACAGCACGGGCGCCGGTTAGAACATGGCGCGGACAAAGTCGTGGGCGTGGGTGTGAGTGCGAGCACGGGTGCGGACGTGATTTCGAGCGAGAGCGCGGGAGCCAGCGCGAGCTTGGACGTGAATACGGCAGGAGCGCGGATGGTGGCGACGGCGTGAGCACGGGGGAGAGCGCGGGTCGGGACGGGGCGAGAGCGCGGGCGAGAGCGCGAATATGAGAGCGGGAGAGGGCGATTGCGCGAAGTTGGTTCCCAGATGAGGATAACGTGCGCGACATCACCGCAAGGAAGCGAACAGCTCTCCGCCCCCCCCAAATGTCCAGAAACTTCGTAGCAAAGAAAGAGGCGAACTACAATTCTCAGAAACGATAGGAAGGAGAGGTGAGGAGTACAGACAAGAGGACGTACGTGTGGAGAACGATGCCAGTGGTCAGGTAGTGTGTATGTGTGTATGAATGTTGTCCGGCAATTTAAACGATCGTGGGATATTTTTTTTAATGTTGACCCATGACCGACTGCGACTTCATGGACTAGTATATATTTTGTTGGTGTCCTAGGACCTAGGCCGACTTTTAACTAGCTGCAATTTTTCCGCGCCAGTTTTGTTTGTAGAGTACTTTCTCTCGGCAGACGTGATGACCAGGTTGCGCGTGAGTAAGTGAGAGTTCGTGCGTACGAACGAAATACGAAACTAGTGGTCAATTGGAAGCATTGGCGTCGAATTGGCGAGCAGTAGAGCGGACAACTGAACTGTGTGTTGAGTATAAACTGATACGTACTCTCGCGATCGCATCTGAAGTTTCAAAGCCCGGAAGGTTCTAGATCAGAGTTCCAACATTAATGCATTTTCAAAAGTAGCTGAATATGTTTCCAGGCTGACCACTGCATGGATAACAATTCTAGAGACCGAGACTGAAAAAAAAACCCACTGAAGTACAAAACAGTTTTGTACTCACAATTCACAGAGCATAAATATAGCTCAAAGAACGTAAGAAATAACATTGTTCGATGATTCTTGACCCGTAGTAATAATGATAGTGAGGTTTCTCGAGATTGGGTCAACTTGGTAATAAGGCGTCCTACATTGCCGACGTTTCGCTCGTATGTTTGACCTTCATCAGGGCTACATAAAATACAATACATACATATAAATACAAAATACATATAGTGCTCGTATAAAAAAACAAACTAAACATTGGTTTTACAATTCACATGACACGTTTTTACAATAAACATAGGTTATAACAACAGTTTCGTGATGAACCTTTTAACGTATTTGTGTACCATTTCTGAAAATTACAAGAATGGGGACACAGCTAGAATGTAAATTACCATTTTATTCTTGTCTCATGATACAGGTATGAAATATAACCTATATTTATAGTAAAAACGTGTCATGTTAATTGTAAAACCAATGTTTAGTTTGTTTTTTTATATGAGCACTATATGTATTTTGTATTTATATGTATGTATTGTATTTTATGTAGCCCTGATGAAGGTCAAATATACGACCAAAACGTCGGCAATGTAAGACGCCTTATTACCAAGTTGACCCAAACTCGTGAACCTCACAATCATAAGAAATAACGATCAAGAGTTTTAATTACAGTTTTGGGGTGCGATCGTTCTATTAAATGCTTCCCATCAGTCATGTTTTAAGTAACAACTAAATTGCACTACGTCTTTTCACCTTATGCCCGCAGCGTCCATGTCTCCGTTCCATCTGTGTCACAATTCCGTGTTCTCGACGCTGTACCCCTTTAACCTACCTCATACTATATGTGTTTCACGATTATTCTGTTTAACTCGTTTACATCCACGGGGGTCCAGGAAATATAACGAAAACCATTTATCAGTTTTAACAAACCGTGTTTTATCTACGAATTCCTTCGTATTTCCGACATGATTAAACAAATAGCCAATTCAAGAGAGCAAAAAAAAAATCAGGAGAAGTACTTCTCCATTAAAGAGTTTTAATCTGCATATATTACCATTATTGTACTTCCTGGAACGCAGCTTTATGTCCCACGATAGTCCGCCTTATCTGCGAAACCGTTGAACACCTGCTCTGGATGCATCGCCGAGACAAAAGACTTTATGGGGACTTTGCCGTGCATGACGCAGCCAGTGGGAGAGAAAGAGCTCGCTTGGGGTTGAGTGTACGTTATAGAGAGCTCTCTGTAAGTACGTCTGCCACTGAACGTGCACGATAGAGATCGCTCTGTAAGTTAAGAGTTTCCCCCAAATTTCTTGTTGGATAGAACGTATTGATTTTGAAGAGCATGCGTCACTAACGAGTCGTAAACGTTTTACTTGTGGGAACAAGCGCCTCTATTTTCTCCGATTGCGAGTCTCTTCACTCTGGTCGTGAAAACACTCGCGGTGAGTGTCAGCGAAACATTCAAAACAGTGTGGAGATCGTGAAGGAGAACAGCGAGGCCTTTGTGTGGACTTTTTCACGATCTGTATTCATAGGTAATAACTAAAATGTTCCACTGATTTCGCAAAATGGGGAATTAGTCGCCTACAAAAATACAGTAGCTGGGATTTTTTAAATTATTTGGAGCCACTTATCGATTGTTGTAAGCGTTAAATATAGTTTGGTTTATGCCTTCTTATTATTTTTGTTGTTCATCCCAGTGCAGATTTCTTTTGTGAGATATACCCGCAACACTTCCTTTACATATATACAATGGTATTAATACTTATATTTTAAATGATTTTCATATGCATTTTCATGGTGAAAACAAATATTTGTCGATGTCACGTTCGACAGGGAAATTGAATGAAGCATAGTGATTCTAATGGAAATAAATAATTTTAATACGACATATCGTTAGAATAAATATAGTGCCTTGGCTGTATTAGAAATAACATAGAATAGAAATAACATAGAACATTAAAAATAACATAGAATTGGATTCATGAAATACATCATTCAACAAATTCGGAATAAGGGTAGTATCTCACATCAAGGGCTATACTATTTGGGTGCTCGATGATAACCGACCAAGTAGTCCGGTAGCCCGTTTTCACTGTTCGTTCAGTTTTCCTTGATGCGTAGAGCAAGAAATGGCTGCTACCGAACAGTAAATGTATATTAGCACTCCCCCTCCCATTTACCGCGATGCCACATTTTATTTCGAACGGGTAAGAAATCTATTCGATAATATAACTGCATTTACAATGCAAGAGTTAACAAAGAACGATTTCGACGTTTACTTCCATGATTTCTGGTGCACAAATACGGACTGAAATGCGTTGGAGATGTTTGTGCATTTCGACAGAGAAGCCTTCGTGCACACAAGAAACTACGTGAAGGAAGTCGGTGTAATTGGCATCGAACACTGATAACTAGAGATCGGATTTTTATGTAATTACATATTTTTTGTCGTTCTACTTACCATTCTCAAAATTGTAATCTTCTGGAATCATCGCCCTCCTAACACAATATCCAAGTTTTTCGTTACTAATTTTTACATATTTAGTACTAAATTACATATTTTGCTGTTTCCTTAATATATTTTTTTTATTCTATCAATTTTCTTCAAGTTTATTACATATTTTTTACGAAAAGTATTTTTTAAAAAATCAGCATTTTCTCCTTTACTATTCGTGAAATCTAGGTATTAAAAGTATCATTGACACCGCGTTTTGTGACCTGGTAGCTTAACCGAGAAAAATTTTCAAAGTCCTGGGTTACAATAGATGAAGCTTTTACTATTGACGAGAAAGTTGTATGATGCAGTGTGCATCAACTTGTGCTCTACAAAATGTTTTGTTTTTAAAACGTTTGTATTAATTTTAAAATTTATTTAGAATATTTTCCTAAATGTAATTTCGTTCTATGTAATTTTTTTTAATTCGAGAATTTTAGTATTACGTATTATATCCGATTTTAGATATTTATTGCATATTCTTACTGTTTTCATTACGTATTTATGTACATATTTTGACATTTCATATTTTTTCGGTTTCTACTGATAACCAACCTTTAGCGATATACCGCCACCGGCAAAATGAGTGAATCCACCACCGGACGTCGCGCGTGGGTGAAAATGTACGGTGGAGCGGGCGGCGGTGGAGCGGGGGAAACGCAGGAGGGGAAGGGTCACCGGCCGGGTGCGGGAGCTGTTCACGACAGTCTCTGTCAAAACAGAGAGTGCGACGGCCCGGGTCTCGCGTCGTCCTCCCCGCCACCGCCTCACCCACGCCCCGCTCGCGTTACCGCGACCGCCTTCCCCCCCTCTCGCCGCGCCGCGCCACGCCACGCCACGCCACGTCCCTCGTCCCGCCCGCGCCCACTGTCTCGCTCGCGTCGAATGTCACCGCTCTCACTGAGGCCTGCCGACGTGGTGCGATGTGGCCTCTCTTTGGAAGTCGTTGTATAAGTTATCTCTTGGGTTTCCTTCACCTCCAGCTGCACACTGAGGGTAATTGTCAGGATGTGTTAGTGTTCTGTTCACGAGATGTAATGATTTAAGACTCATTTGCCTTTTTATACGGAACGTTTTTCCTCAGGATTATTTTCTGTTTTGATTCACCCTGGACGAAACTTGTAAAGAGGACAAATACACTCGATGGAATTGAATTTTTTTAAAATCTAAATGGTGATTAATCCTGTTATGGAACGTGTATTATTTCTACGCTGGCTTGTAACTAGTCTCTCATTTTCAAAACAAAATTTTAAAGCGAAAATTGATAAAATTAAGGGAAACTTTCGAAAAAGACATCAAAAACCTATATAAAGGAATAAACAGGGATATAATTGATCATTTCATTTTCCACCTTATGAGGAAAATGTTGCACTTCGTCGATTTCAAGATGCCAGCTTTCCTTGGTTACTCTGAAACTTTTGGAAGCTCGCGTCTTCTTCGCTATCAACTTCTTCGCAGTAAGACTGTGGTGAATCTGTAGCTTCCAACTCCCTTCTTAGTATCCACTTCCATAGTCTGTCCTTTTCTGTTATAGTTTCATTTCAATAGGTGTTCTTATCCGTCTTTCACTGCGCGATCAATCTTGAAAGTTTTAAAGCAGAAATTTTGAATATTTCGAACGTTTTATATCTTATTGCAAGGGAATCGAAAAGAAAACGTTAGTTAGAAAAAAATATTATTTCAGAAGATATCAAACGGAACTTAAAATCATGGAGTGTTATTGATATCACTAGATTTTTTATCAATTTTAATGAAGAATTACCTCCATTTATAATTTAGTATCGACTAATAATATTTTTTTTCACTGCGTTTTTACGTACCTGATGTATTAAAAGTGCAATCTGACGCTTTTTGATATCCCTGCAAATACACACATTGTTTTATTATTGTGAAAATTTAATTTTTAAGCAATAAGATAGTGTAATTGATGCCTTAAAAAATAAGTATTCTAAATCACTATAGATTTTAATGTTTTTTTTTTGTTTGTTTCGTCAATTCGTACACAAATGTAGATGTCGTGAAAGTGCGTAGAAACATGCCGAAAGTTGAATTAATCACTTTTATTCGCTGCCCTTGCATTCCCTCCTCGTGGGCCGCCAGCTGAGCATTTGACAGCTGCCTTGCAGAGAACAGGCGCTTCCCTGGAGTGTCGAGACCTTCTGTGGCTAAAAAATGTGCATGTGCATGTGCATGTGAACGTGCACATATGACGAAGTTGGAAAGAGTTGTGTTGTTTAGAATTCGCTAGAGGAAAAATACACCAGAATAAAATCACCAGAATTGTATTTTTGTATTGGCCCCTAATGTAAACTTATATAACAGAATGATATAATCAAATTTTAATGATATTCATGATGAAACTACTATTGCTTATGTGCGATTGTAATACTTCGTGGTGCCAAAAGCATACGAGCCAGACATGAAATTTTACGATTACCGTAATAACAATGGTATTTTTAAATAATGCTTTTCACTGGCTAGAAAAAAAAGTCTTATGAATGACTTATTATGTATACCTTATGTGCTCTTATGAATCTCTAAAAGTACAATATTCTCATTTGCTGCAAAAGTGTCATTACTACGTGAAAAGTTTCCCCCATTTTCTTCTTTCGTCAGAGAACAGGAATATTTCGGAATACAGTGCCGCAACAACATACAAATACTCTTTCGCTGTAAATTTGCGTCATGTGTATGCCTATATACCAACACAAATAACTCAGAATATCCCTATCTCCACTTAGTAATTCATTACTGTCTAATTTTGAGTCAAGACTAGTAAATGGCAGATTTGTTGTTGTGGAACTCGTGAAGCTAGGCGCATTGTCTGACAGAATGAGACTGTGGCCGTCTCTTATGTTTAAATTTTCAGTCTCCCGTTCACGTAATCGCGCTTGTCCTGAAAATTACGAGGATTCCTCGGGATCGGTGAGCTCAGGGGGTTCAGGTAAGAATATTTCATATTTTGATCCTCTGGACTTTGGATGAAACGCTCCAAAGTTGCAAAATGTTAAAATTAACGCCGTCGATCGTGCCTATTTCATCGCAGGCGAAACGAGGACCAGACTGTTAGAGAAGAGGGGAGATTCAAGCTGCCGCGTCACGTTTACAGAGATTCTATATTGAAGTGCTCAGAAGAAGCCAGCTGGGATCTTACTACTTCAATTGGAATCTAGGTAGATACTTTGATTGTCTTTAATACATTTTTGCAAGTCCAAAGTATTACATTACCAACTATATTTAAAAGATATCTCCCATGAAGCCCATAATCCCGACACAAAGATTATTGTATTCCATACAATAATAGTATTAACAGAATTTTGGCAGAGAAGTAACTATTTAACAAAAGTGGATAGCCCTATACCAATTGTACACATTCAAGTTAAATTCAAACACAAATACGAACTGTACATAATTCTCACATGCCAAAATAACGTGCATATTATTTATTATGACTGGATTTAAATTGCAGATGTTAATATCGCCAACTGCACTCAAGGGGGTGGGGGGCGAACAATTCCATACCTCCTCAGATGGATCCGACACTAGTATCCATGCGTGGGCGGGCGGAGGCGGCGGCGGAGATGGCGGTAGCCGCGTCTGCGCGGCAGATGTGGCCGTTCCCCGCCTCACCCCGCCTCTCTCTGCCCCGCCCCCGCCCTCGCGCCTCGCGTCGTCTCGGCTCTCCGCGATTCCGCGCGAGCCAACTAATGCGTTGCAGGATCGCCGATTTTGCGATGCGGCATTCGCGCGGGTTCCGCTGCCGTTCCCGCACGCCGCTGCGCGCCGGACGCTTTTTTCGCCGCGGCGCGGATGGCGAGGCTAGGAGAGTCGCGGAGGAGAGGGGCAGAGGGGGTATTGTGACAGACGCGTGGTAGTTGCGGGAACTTCCATACATATATAAGACACGTTGCATTCAAGAGGCTGGTGCAGAGAGCGGTATGTCACGGACTCGTAATGGCTTCTTACGAAACTGCTGATTTGACCTTACATCGTTGTTTATTGACAACTTTGTTTTATTGCTATTTTTTTTTTCGTTTGTCCTCGACGATTACACTTGTAGCTTCATTTAACAAGAAACGTGTACCTGAAAGAGTATACTACAAAATGCCATGGTTTAAGAAAAAATAAGGAAGTTGCAGAAAAATGCATGTACAATACGTATTGTATGAGTACAAAGAACTGATGATTTATGAATTTAGCGAAAAGGGAGGTCTGTTTTGGCTGCTTTCTTGCAGAGATCAGCTTTTGGGAATCAAATTACACGTGGTATTATATTCCTAGTATCTTGGATTTTGGTTTCGCATTTTAACTCGATGGTGCACTTGATCATGTTCTACCAGAAAAATATTTGTAAACATTTCTAAAAATATATTTCATCAGAAACTGATTAAAATCATAAGCAGCTACGGAAAAATTCCTTTATCTTCAGTATGATGTCTCGTTGATGTATACGTTTTGAATACTTTTTATGAAATATTAACAGAAGACAGTGTAGATTCATATTCTTTTCTGACTCAGTTGTCACCCGAACTGTGTTTTAAACTAAGTGCCTCATCGTTTGCCAGAACTTTCAAGGGTAAATACGAAGCCAATTCAGAATTCGTTATAACTGTCACTTATTATGAAGACTTTCGCGTAATATTCTTCGTATATCTTCATCGCCACATATCTGGATGGAGCAATCATTCTTTCTTGAGCACGGCAGCACATTTCTTTAATGAGGTGCCTCCTTTAGAGAACTCCGCGTGCCACGTGTGTGTGCCCCCTAATGTGAGCGTGGTCTGTCTAGGAACGTGGCGATAACCGCTGAGCGTGCGTTGTGATGATGGCGATTTTTACTCTGCTTTCATCTGTCAATCACTCTGCTCCAGTTCGAAGCACCCATTCAAGTAACTATTTCGAAAGCTAATGAGGCCACAAAGCGATCCACCCGTCACCTTGCTTTTTACTCCTTACTGTACGTTCTGCGCCATATACCGTGTCTTCGTTTATTTTCATATCATAATCGTATTTCAGTGACAGCTTTTAGTGTTTTCTTTACGAGTCCATCAAGAAGGACCTCCGTTTGGATGGTTTTGGACTCACAAAAGGGCACAACTTTGAGGCCAAGCAATGTCACTAGAATTCTTTTCACGCTAACTTGGGAGTGGTTGATCGTGATATCGTGGGCGTGGCTGTATTGGCTGTATTGCGTGGAGTCTTGTAAATATATTAAAAGTATTTTTTTTAATCGTACGTTTCTCCTCGTTCTGTTAAACTTGATCGTAAGCAATTTCTAGAAACAAACTAATTTTTTAAAACGTTTTAAAACAAGTCCACTTCCATTCTGAATTAGTTGCTTATTTGTCACGTTACAGTATTTCGCAATCTTGAAAAATTTTACTTTCATATTAGATATTTATTTAATTTCTGTAAAATATTCTTTTGAAAAATATTTATTGTAGAATAATTTCCATGATTTTCCCTCCTGAAGATCTGTTTAGGTCATAGACATGAACATGTGTTACTCGACATACCTTACGATCATACACTTGATTTCCTTGAAAGAAAAATTAAATCCCTCGACGTTCCTAGTTTTGCTTCAAGCATACGAGAGGTCAAGCATACAAGCAAGATGTATGTTTTATTTTTAGTGTTTCAGTATTTCTACATCTGCTTCTAAATTATCTTTATTATTTGTCTTTATTTTTCATTAATTAGTATCTCGGTGATCTGGCTTGTCATCTGCATTCCGGAATAGGGGATTTTCCTGGAACAAAGAGAAATATGCGTTAAATTCGTTACATTTCTTTTAAGACAAATTGTTTTTATCCACGTGCTGTTATAAATTTATCGGGATCAAAATCATTATGTATTTACATAAATTAATACAAACCAATTTTTAGGTAACGTCAAGTTTTCCACATTTAGAATCAGCACATCTCCTTGCCAATTTAATCGACAAAGAAATGTGCTCAGATGTAACGTGCTTATCATGTAGCATGCATACATTAAGAAAAAGAAACTTCGATAATCTAACTCCGCACTGAATATTTGTAGAATTAAGACCACACTGCACTGACACTGCACTTCCCTTCACTTCAAATATTCACTTCAAAATAAAGGATCCCAGTGGATTACGGCTCCCAAGTCTCTTGTTTTCTCGACCACCCCCCTGGTGGCCAGCGCGTTGCCTTCCATATCCACTTGCGTCGCGCATGGTGAAAGAACCTGTGACGGTTCCCATCGTTGCAGCTGACCTTCGAGTGTCGATCAGGTGAGACTGCGGCCGGAAACCGAAAGAGGAAGTTCAACAGGACGAGACTCTCCTGAGTTGGTGAAAAAAAATTGAATGTTTTCGTTTGCGTATTCTTGAAACGGAGGATGTGTACGTAACCGAAATTCGTTCCAGCTCCCTCTTCCTTCCACTTTCTCTGTCTAATTGTTTTGTCTCGTGCAATTGTTGGGAAATGGTAAGGATTTTTTTAGAGTCTTTCTTTGGTTAGTGTTTGCAAGCAGCCCGATGTTTTTACCTCCCCTGAGAAAGGAAGACGCTTTGTTCAATACTCTTACTCTTCAGTACGTTTCTTGCTGTACGTTAATGCTGACTTTTTTAATGTGTGAAACTCTAGAATTGTGAATGGTGGATTTAAATAAAAAATTCATTTCCTCTATAATGTTGATTCCTTTATTTTCTACTTTCCCACGTTTTCTTGCGGAATAAAGAAATCAATGAATATTTAATTTTATTCATTTGGTTGTGAATGGAGTCTTAGCAAATAATTCCAGATTATAAAGTTAGGTAAAGAAATGCGTATCACGTATTGAGAAATGTAGGTTAAGGTCGCTTATGAAACAAGTGAAATATGTTGTGAGTGCGATTGAACATGTATCTTCGTTTTGTGTGCGCATATGTATGATTATTTTGCATGCGATTGAAATATTGAAGATACTTGCCGCTTTTGCATCATCGATCACGTTTTACTTCCTTCTTTCAACTCGCGTCATGGTCACATCAGCCAGATATTACGTACACCTTTAAATGACCCTAGGTTATGTTATGCAACAGAAATAATGAAAAATTTCCACATCTAATTAGCTTATATTTAGCTTAGTTATTCTATCTGTAACGTTGCGTTACTCAGTGGCTGAAGAATTTTTATTTGGCTGGACGACAACTCAGTTGTTATTTTTCTGCGTAATTCCTGTCAATACGTCTTTAGAGGACATTACACACGAATGTTTTTCACATTCAATTGTCAACTTATACAATATCCAGTTTTAAAACCAATGTCCATGCGTTAGTGCGCTCAATCATGATCGTATTTTTTACAATACGTATTCAGCTTTCCTTGAAACAAAAGAGTAACATGAGTACTAAAAGCGTCATACTCTTCATTATATTCGTAAGACTCTTCATTATATTCAAAACATAAATTTTCCTCCCCATATTTCTGCGTGTTTTCGTCATGTATTTCTTTACCCTCCAAAAATGTATTTCATCAAATTGATATTGGTTGTTACCCTGTACGCTAACTTATGTAATCGTAAGACCACCACAGATGCTTCGTAGATTGAACTGACGTAGATTTGAGTCCTGACTGTGACAGAGTATTCAGAGCCATTCGCCCGGCGTCGCCGAGCGAACTGTTTAGCTATGCTCCATACGGTTACGGAGGTTAAGTAAATCGAGACACCGCGGGCTCCTGGATGATGACCGTCTGGGAAACCTGGGTTCTAACGGCACCGAGCCCCGGTCGAAGGGATTAAAGGCAATGACTGACGATGACTAACTAGATTAAAGTAGGAAGGTCTATTCGACGCCAGTAAGGGCTTAAAGAGCGTTGTTAGAAAAAACGTAACAAGACAAAAAATTTAAGAAATAAAAATAAACGTTCCTGAGTCAAATTCAACATCTGCCTGGCCGAGATCTCTAGATCCGACGATTCCCGAAGTTCTAGTGGTCAATTCCAATCGAATGACGGAGCAGTATCCTAATCAGCTCAATCCGTGCAGTCTTTCCTTCCCCATCTACTCCTCATTCCCATTCCAATGCTTTCGGCCAAGCAATTGATTGATCCCCTTTCCTCACTTGTTTTGAAGAATACGAAATGTAGCGATCACCATCGAGTTTCTTTATGTGCTTTTTGACGGGAAAACCGAAATAAAAAAAATGTTGTATTGGACAAGCGCAGTTCTATGAAGGTTCGCTTTGGAATCCCAAAGTCGCTGGAAGAATTTCTTTCAGTTTATTAAAGGCTTTGGTATAAATCAATCTAAACTTTTACTTTTTGCAAGCATTTTGTTAAATGATTATGTGTTTCAATTCTACCATTTTAAACGATTTAATCACACATCGAAAACTCCATGTAATTGAGTAAATCTGTTTAGTTCTCCTTTCACCACTACATTCATCGTCTCATTTCAACGCAAGTGAATACACGCTTCAGTGGAACACACGGCGTATGGAGAGCATTTCACTGCGGACGAGGCGGGGAATTTCGTCGGCGGAAGGGGGGGGCGGGCATTGTGGCGACGTGTCGCCCGCCGCCACCGCCGCCGCCGTCGCCGCCGCAGTCACCGACGACCGTTGAGCCCGGTGTGCCTAAACGAGCAGCTTCGGCTTTTTTTAGCACAAGAGGGCTAAATCAGTCCCTGAATGCGCGGGCCGGTCGGCGGCGGAAGAGGCGTTGTTGTCACTGGCGCGGGTCTCGCCAGGTGAACGGGGCGAGCGAGGCGGGCGGGGCGCGACGACGGCGCAGAATGAACGAAGCGACCGGAGCTGAGAATGTAGCTTGGACGAAGATATGTGAAACGTGTGCTCAAAATCGAACCCATCGGAATCATTCATTGTTCATTAAATGCTGGGAAAACTGTCCATAATAATTAAAACATTTTATCGTGATTCTGAGATATTACGAGAAGGAAGTTGTTATTCGAGAAATCAGGTATCGGAGATTTTGCAGACTCCCATGGCTATATTTTGAAAACACTGGTACCGAATTGGGCAGTCAGTAGAAATATGACGACCAAACGGAGTGGCGCTGCGAGTGTGACTAAGGAATCGTGAGGCTGGGGTGGCCGAATCACACAAAGAGGAATGATAAAACAATGAAGTGATGCAGTGTGGAGAGCGAAGATTGGGGAATCTACGAAAAGGACAACGCCGCTCTTCAAAGGCATTTTGAGCCACCGTGTTCATGTATAAAACTCATAAAGTTTTGTTTTTCATGTACACAGATTAGATTTAATTATTCGTTTTAGGAAAAGAATTCAAACTCTATTTGCAAACGAACAACATATAGATTGCTTTACTAGTTCCATGTTGAAAACATGCAGTTTCTGACCGATGATTTCCAGATTGATCAAGTTTTACTCTCGATCTTGATTTTCTGTTGATCTTAAGAACTAATTTGTAGATAGTTTAGGTCCATTGTTTTGCCTCTTACGGTTTGTTGCATTTCCCTTTAGAATAGAAATTTTTCCTGTTTTTGACAAATCATTGCATAACAAAATTAGGATATTTGGTATTTGTCTTTAGATCATGTCCTTTTCTTTACCTGTGTTGTGTACATTGTATTTGTGGGACAACTTTATTCGTAATTGCAGAGGAATTGAAATGACTGTAAAAAGACCAAGCTACCTGAGGACAGTGCAGTAACCATGCACGGGAGTGTGGATTCTTCCCGAGGACAATCCGGAGCTTCGCCAGAACAGCGAGGACGGAACCAAAGGCGAACGAGGACGGCCTGCCGGCGGCAGGCAGAACTTTTCTTATCCTCACACGGCCGTCACCTCCCAACGCGTTGGGCTCGACACCTCCGCACCTTTGACGAACAGTGCCTCCACCACCTATAATTAACGCTCGATTCCACGCCGTTTAATTCCCAACGATTACGGAGTAAACTGGTCCCCAACAGAATTTTTACGGCTTCGAAATAGAGGATTTCGTCCGCAGGATGACTCGTATTACCGACGGTTCTTTTCGGGGCAATCGTTGGGAGTAACTGCGCAGCGGCGAGGGCAGTGAGGCGCGGGGCGGGGACGCCTTTTCCCCTTGCATCACGCCGCGCTGTTCGGTTGCGTCCTCAATCCCCACGAGGCCTGTTCTTGTGCCAAATTCTTGCGGCGACGCTCGTCATGTAGCCGGCGGCGAGTGGCGTTCGCGGGGCGGCGGCGCAGTGGTGGTGTGGTGGTGGTGGTGGCGGTGGCGGCGGCGGCGGCGGCGGTGGTGTCGGTGGCGGTGGCGGTGGTAGCATCGGTAGCGGCGGTGGCGGCGGTTATGACTGCCCTTCGTCGCGGTCACCGCTTTGCAGAGTTTGTTTCTGTGTCTCATAGAAGTCATGTTGTCTGGAGGAGAATACCGGCCGGATGCTCTCATCAGTTGTTTTCCGTGGTTTCTCCGATCAACACCAGGGGAATGTCGGAACAGAACCCTAACAAACGGGCTACGGACCGCTCGCGATCTTTCCTTTCTCTTCCTTGTCCTATCTTCACCCCTTACGTTCACACACACTAACACGCTCTACACTATCATACTTGCCGGGAGACCGTTCGGAGCTTAGAGCTTGTCTCAGGTGGGACGGTGCCCCGTTGGTGGGAGATACCTGGTTTGGGAAAAACCCGGTAGGTCGCCACCGGATCTCACCATCTAGCGGGGAAGATAACCGCCACCTTCCAAGGAAGAAAATGCAATACCGTACGGACTAATGTCCTTAGCAGTTGACATGCTTGGAATCACTAATGCATCAATCAATCAACGAAGTCATCCGCCTTATTGTGTAGTGGTCAGGCCGTTCACGTTCCACCTCTGGGTACCCGAGTTCGAATTCCGGTCAATCTACGTGGAATATGAGATGACAAAGCGAGTTTACGGCAGGTTTTCTTACGGTTCTCTCGTTTCACCTTCTTCTCTTTTCACCATGACTCCATCATCAAATAAACATATTTCAAGACAAGTATCGCCAAAAAATCTTAAGTAATGGGAATCGGAAAAATATGGTTTCGGCCATGATCGCGTCGACCCCCCTGCTGCTCTTGTATTATTTCCGACATCGGACTTAGTTTCGTCACATAGTGAAACGATACGTTATTATGAGAATATTAATTAGACATAAGTATGCCATTTCTCGACCTCTTATTTTATCTTGCGCAGTTTCTCGAATTCTTGGACCTTATATTGCAACATACATTAGTATTTTAAAATATACATTATGTATACATTTGGGGTAAACAATTGTGTTAAAATGTGTGTTTTAAAATGTTTTTGTGCTATACATATTGGTACAAAGTGTTTTTGTGTACGAATAATAAGCAAACATTGTTTTATCATTGATAGGAATTAATTTGGATACAGCCACAGGAGTTCTTGAAAATTAAAGCAGTTTTTTTTTCGACGCTCCTCTTCCAATTTTCCCTAATTATGTCGACCATCCGTCTCGTAATAGAGCATGGAAAATGTTGCAAACTCTTCTTTTAGAAGATGGATTGTAAATTATATTACGTAGCAGTTGTAAACTGTATGACAATGGCTGCAGCAGAATCGCGTCAATAACAGTGACTTTGCTGCTGGAAAAGTTGAAGATAAGTTTTTTCTTCTCACTTTTTTAATTCAGATGAACGTAGTCGTAAAAGGAGCCAAGTTACTTCTTCGAGTTCCACTAATTATTCACCAAAAAAATAAATGTTCAGAGGTCGTGTTCTTACGATCTTTCTTACACTCGTCCACTTTTGTCTGGTCCCTCTCCCACCTCTTTCTTCGTGCATTTTCTCTGGTCGTTTCTCATGTCGGTCGTCTCATTCGATTTACCTGTTCCCTACTTAAATTACATATTCATCTCAAGGCCATGCTGTTCTTGCAGGTCTTTGCTTGTCTTTGTCCGCTGTGCAATTATCTGCGTACTCTGCCCTTGCATCTTGTTCATCTGTCTCGTCCTATTTTGCTGATTTGCTGCTCTCGATTTTTTGTATCTTCTTCATTTTTCGCGTTGCTCGTGTATCATACACGCTGCAATTTTCATGTAGAAGTAGCACAGTTCTTTTTTAAATTATTTGTAACGCGTTGTCGTTTTGTATTCTCGCATTTCTTCATAAGCCTATCATTCCCAATAGAAAAAGTATTCGGTATTAGCTTTTGATATACTACAGGCAAACCGTCCAAAATGGTGACACGAAATCGAACTCCCGCATTGAAATTGATTATAATGAATAGGAGAAAATTTAATTTCTTTAATGCTCAATTAAAGGTTTGTTTCTATTTCCACATTTCTTTGATTGTAAGTAACCGTGGTTCTCTAGGGAATGACGAAACGATTATAGGCCCAGCAGGTGAAATTTTATTTGGGCAGAGCCAACAATATATTGCATATCAGTTAATACGCATATTTATCTTTATGACGTATATTTACAGCCTTATGATTTTATGCCTGAACATTCATTTGTCAAAAATGTTTACTAAAAGTAGCCTATTCGCTAATTATAGTTAATTTTAAAGGGTCAGAAAGCAATCTAAGAAGTAAATTGAATAACTCCCATTTAACTGAAAATAGACCCAATTATTTTGAATATTTTTATGACATATTTTTTCTTTATCTGAATAAAAACTGACTGGAGAGGAAGAACTTGAATGTTAATTTAGTATTCATATTGAATATACCTGCAGAAGCTGTTTATCATGGGAAAATCTTCATATTCATGCATACAAACGCTTTTTTAGTGTTGACATTTTATATGGACACAATAATTAGTACAGTCACAATAGTCTGACAGTACAGAGTGTCAAATATGTACTGACGACAATATTGCAAAACGCATTCATATCAAATTGAAATAAGTGCAGAGTCTTAGCAATCACAATTTGCAAGTTTCCCCTTTTGCATCTCAAATGTCTCTCGGAAATATTTTTATAGTGAGCCCGTTATATTTCTTATATATATTAATATTATTATAGTCGTCCGATGTTCAGTCGGATGGCCGTGCTTTCAAGAAATGTTTATGTGCTTGCTAAAGGCAAAATATTTTGTTTCCGGATATAGTTTTCGAATAGAATGTAATGTAATTAGTAATTTATAACTAAACAAAAAGTATACATATTGCAATTTGTAGCCTTTCTTATAATTCAAACAATTTGATTTACGGAACACTGAGTGTGTGCGAAACACTATGCGAAATGGTATCATTAAAATTTGAGATATCGATTGTCGACTTCTGGAGAATCTCCGTACAAGGAATGCATGAGCGCATTAAACTGTAGAGAAGCGCCTTCACCCCTTCCTAGTTGCGCGGCATTCTCATCTTTCTACACCGGCTGTCAGGGCAACAGCTCAGTCTCTAACCGGGAGGTCCGAGGGTTCGTGTATCCACAATAATCGCTACTTGATCTGAACAAAAGGGGTAAGTCGAATTCAGCCGCTGTCTGGATAAGAATTCTGCCGTTCTGCTGCTCTCATGGTTTTCCATGGTTCTCGAAATTACCAAGCGAATGGGTCATGGATCACGCGCGATTTGCTTTCCTCAACCTTGCCCCCTCCTCTCCTGTTACACACACACACACACACTTACATGCTCTACGGGAGTCGGTAGCTTAGAGCTTGTCCTGTCTAGGGCGTGCCCCGCTGGTGGAGGTACCTGAACCAGGGGAACGCCCCCAAGCCGACATGTAGGTCGGCACTGGATCTCAGTTCCTATGAGGGCAGGACTACCGCATCCTCTCGGGATATAACAGGCTGATGGGGTTAATGACCATGGCAATGGCTGACCTGTAGGTCAGCACCGGATCTCACATTCTATCTGAACAGGAACACCTCATCCTCTCGGGATGTAACAGGCCGATGGGGCTAATGACCATAATGACGCGCCGGGAAAGAAAAAATCTATGAAGCCAGCTCTCCGCGGCGCACCAGTTTCTTCGCTGCGGGGCCTTCGACGTCGGCGACGGCGACGGTGCGACGTGGTGCGGTGCGGTGCTGCGCGGCGCGGCGCGGCGCGGCGTGGTGGGCGCGGGGTGCGGCTCGCCCCGCGGCGCTTTCGCTGCAGCCCGACTAGCGGGTCCATTGAGCCCGCCCATTGAAGGCTCGAAGGACTACTTCATTGAGCGGGGTGGCGAGAACGGCGGCGGCGGCAGCAGCGGCGGCGGCAGACCTCAGCGTCGTCGTCATCGTCGTCGTCGTCGCTGCCGCCGCCGCCGCCGGCGTCGGTGTCGGCGTTGCCCCCGGTTGGCCCGCTGCCCGGTGCCCCGTGCCGAGCCGCGCCACGCCGCCGCCGCGCCGTTCTGTGTCGCGCCGTGAATGGGAGCCGTGACACGCGGGGGATCGCGCCACGACGACGCGTCGGCACGGCTCGCTTTAGTCGCTGGCGCCGCCGCCTCCGCCGCCGCCGCGCCTCCACCGCCGCCGTGCCCACGCGACCGGGCACGTTGAGGTGACTAAGATGGCAGTGATTGTTCTGCACGACGACCAAGGAGTACCGTTCTGTCGCTAGACGTCCAAACCCGCGTGTTCGTCGATTCGTTTGTCGGCGCGGATAATGTTTATTCAGGTGATGGAAGGCTTCTCTCGCGTAAGAAATAAAGTTGGCGGTCATGCGTTGTACATTCATGTCAGATCATTTAATACACGATTATAAACAATTCATTATTTCATGACTATTTCATCGTTGTTCTGATTCGTTGAAAGAACTGTGTGAAAGACCAGTGTTTTACCACTTGAACACAATCCTAATGCCTATGAAGTGGCGATATCCTTATGATGCAGAGGAGCAACGATGTTAGAGCGAGAACGTCGACGACACTTCGCTTAACCGTCCCTAATCGTGCCAACGCCGCCGCCGCTTTTGATGATGCCCTTTGAGTTTGCGACAAAAGTAGCTCTACAGGAATAAATGACGCCGGCGACGACTCTATTGTCGACGAAAACAAGAACGACCGCAACAACAACGCAGTGAATGATGGTGTTTGATGATGGTGGTAATGACATCCGAGATGACTGCGATGAAATTGCCAGATAGCGTGAATGATGGCGTTGACTGCGAAACATGGGTCGAGACCTTAGATTATTTTCGCAGTACCAGAACGTGTGCCGTTTCCACAGGCCTTTCTACTTCTCAAAATTTCCTGTATTGTCCATTCTATTTGAAACGAATGAATGGATTTTGGAAGCCTAAAATTGTACATATCTTGATGGAACGTGATGAATAATATGACAAAATTAGGAAATGAATTACAAATTATGATGTTCACACGAAATTATGATGTTCACATTCTCCAGATACAACATATAGGGATGGCTCTGGCGCACATTTGCTGATGAAATATCCTTAAATCATTAACAGTTCTATTGCTGGAACTATTAGTCCACATTTTGTAGGATAGGTGAGTCGTTCTGGTCTATTTCATTCACACAGAAACGCAGGCGTAATTAAACCAAATTCCTTCTATTTACAATTTCACCTAGTACTTGCTCATTCGTGTGTAAAATCTGTGTAGCATAATTTAATTATTACGTTGAATTCGATGGAAAACGAGGTTTTGTGGAAAGCTTAAATCCCTTTATTTTAATTAATTCCCAGAATTACTCATATAACTACGGTTCCCATTTTATATACCGCTTATACCGCAGCGCATGCCGTGAATAACCCAATAATGAAAATATCGAAAACCTAGGTAAAAGATCTTCGGTATCTCTTTGCCAGTCTACGTGATATCGGATGTTACGACCGCTCCATCGTGACTGAATGTTACGTGTAAACAACGCGGGCGGGCGGTGGGCGGGCGGGCTGGCGAGCGAGGGAGCGGTGGGGCGTTGCGGGCGGACAGGGCGGGGCGGGCATGGGTGAGCGCTGCCAAAAGCCGTGAGCTACGGCGTCGGTGGCTCCGCGCGACGCCAAGTCCGCCGCTCGCCCAGGGGCGGACCGCCTCACACCACTCGAACTGCGACGCGCCCGATCAGGGCGTGACAGAGAGAAGATAGAGGGGCTACAATAGCACATACTTTCTGGTATTATTTGTAACTTTTGCAGTTTTCGAAAATTTGAAGTTCAATGAAAATGTAATCTGATCCAGTTTTATAAACGTACTTTGCTCTATACGAGAAAAAAAAATAAAGAAAAAGTGTGGAAGTTTTGGGGGCGAAATTTCTCCCTTGTACGTCACATACAGTTTTTACTTATCTTTGACACAAATAAATTAAATCCTTACTAAGTAAATACATATTAGACGATGCAATAAAGGGAACTAGTGGTACTCTAATAGCATATACTTCCTCGTAAAATTTGTGACGGTAACGTAATATTGAGCTACCTTGTCATAAAAATTGAAAGATCCGGGACAAACTTTACCACATTTTTTGCAATGTAATGCATATTAATCGTGTGCAGATATGTTCCACTTTCAGATTGGATAGTTGGCTAATTATAAGTACATAACTGTATTTGCTTGTATTTTTGTAATGTAATTCTGCATTTTAGCCAATGATGGTGTGGGTGCCTACTGACAATCCGCTTCTTCGGACCGATGTCTTCTCTTTTAGTCCGTAGTTTCCAGGTATGAGTGTGGTTACATCGATTAAGCCGGGAGGAGTCGTATATCGTCAGTGTGATGTAGTGAATATGAATTATTGCAATTAAATGGAAGTTAGGTTTCTTGTTCTCAGAGATTTACTGATAAATATAATTATTCACAAGCGTAGTACCGTCTACTTTATGCCGAAATTCTTTATTTGATTTTTAATTTAAGTAAAAGTATAATTTATTCCCCCTGAACCAGCAATGATCACTCCCAATAATGGTGTTCATTGATAGAAAATTGTTTTGTTCAAGATGTTTCAAGAAATTCATATTTTTCTGACTGTCTTTTGTACGAGTCCAAAGACATCAGTTAGCTAAAGTGTTGAACGGCCGACCATTTCTTGAATGACATCGAAAAAATCACTTTACGAAACTGACTTGATCCTCGTGGGTGATTAAGAAAACGTATTTAAATACTTTATTATAAAAAACGAAGGTGAAATAGAATTGGCACGCCCATGTTGTATCTATCATTTCCAAACAATCATATCTCTATATTTTTGGACTGGATCTCGTTTATTTATGCGAGCTATTTCGTGTCGTGCATGATGCTCGACGTTTTTCAAACACAAGTTCGTTGACTCCCCTAGCAGAAGTCAACCCTTTTAAATTACCTGAAGTTCACAATCCTCGTAAAACAAATCTCTTCGTTCAAACTGGTCTCAAAAACCTGCTTGCCTTTTCCCCATTTCACCCACGACAGCTCATTTGAAAAACGAAATGATCACGGGATAAATGTCTTCAGATTTTCAGCTTTTCAGTAGAGTGCAGTCTCTTTATCTTATATTTATTTGTTTTTTATCGGTTTAAATCCGCCACACCACGCTGTTTTCGTGCTAAAATCGAATGCTACTTAATGTCAGTTGTGAAGAAAACTGACACCTGAATATTATCGGCAAGCCAGTAGGTTAGTAGACATAATATATTGTTCGTGATGTAGCAATGTGGATGGACGAAAATACAATTTTAGAAGATTGATGGATTCAATTTGCAGATGGTTATTAAAAAACCATTGCAGATGTACCGTTAAAAAAATTGAAATTCGAAATGGCATTGGAAAAGTTTCGCTTTCTTGCCACCGTATACTTCCAGAAACGCTAACCTGTTTTCGTACTCATATAACTGACATTGAATTGACACAATTTTCACAAAATTTTACCGTTGTTCTGTTTCTTGCGAACCCTCTCGAACGCGTATTCACTGGACGTTTGGAAGGTGATACGCGGTCTAATTTCGTGCCGGATGTTGCCACCTGGTATCCAGTAAGCCCAAAGCCAACGCGATCCGAGGCCGGGCCTTCGGCGAACGGCGGGCGCGGCGTTCGAGAAATCCCGCGACGAAAACGCGACAAGCATTTACGGGCGGCCGCCCGTCGGAATCCCGTTCCACCGGTGAATCCCAGCCATCCCAGCGCGCGGACCCAGCCAGACGCAGCCGGGCACGTGGCGGCGGCGAGGCGGCGAGCACGTGGCGCAGGTAAACCGGCGGAGAAGGCGTGAAGCCGCGACGAAAACCCACGTTGCTAGGGGAAGACGGGGAAAGATTAGGACTGGAGGGAGGCGAGGCGAGCGGGTGTGAGATGAATGAAAAGGAGTCCGGTTCATCATTATAGGCCCGTTCAATCTACAGACCGACGGTACTCAACCGATTTGGAGAATAAATCCTTTAAATCCTCTCTTAAGTTATATTGTCCTCCACGGATACATTCTTTCGTATTATAGTATAAAATATTTCATGTCCGCTTCGTAAATTATTGAGGCTATTTTTGATTTGTGAGGAGGCAGTAGTTCACCCTGTTTCTATTATAATTTTGTTCGCTAACTATGAATGAAATTGGGCAGAATGAGAGTAAATGAAGTATCATGACGGGGATGACTAGTTGATTGATAAAATTAGTTCCGTTTCTGCGAAAATAATTCATTGTAATTTTGTATGGAGAACTGACCGCGTCCACTTGTGGGGTCGCATGGCCCTCGCTCCAGGACACGCGTACCGCATTTGACAGAAGTGTTGGTCTGCAAACTATTAGTTTTATTTGTAATCGATGACAAAAGGAAAGTCGTTGATACACGCGTTGTTTTAATACCCTCAAGGTCGTGAGACGAGCCAGCTGTCCGATAATGGCTCGTCATGACGTTGAAAACCTTTAACGCCGCTTTTTGCAGGAGATAAGAATATTCCACCATCCATTTTGTTGATTTACGTCTTCTAAGTATTTCTAAAAGAGCTCCATTATTGACAGACAAATTTTTATTCTTCCGTGAATATAAAATCGGGTTATGAGTGTCCCATGGAATTATTTTGTCCCAAATGAAAAATGATTGAACCATGCTGACTGCTAGCCGATTGCTTCAAGATAGTATTGGACAGTCAAATCCACAAAGTCTCACATTTACTGACGCAAGAACATGTTAAATGTAGTGATAATAATCGTGGATTTCTTATGGAAAAAATAACTCGCATTTGGAACAGAGTAACTAGTTTTTATACCTATTCCTATTCTTTGTGAATTTCGAATCGAGTGATTAAACGTAAGAGTGCCTTAGTATTTCCCTGAAAATGAATCGTTTCTCTCCCTGTCTCTAACATTAGTTAAAATATTGCAGTAGAAATAAATTCCCAATTACACTTTGTAACGATTCGCCATGATAAGAGGTGATGTGACCCGCATCAATTTTAGGTTGTTCTCGCCCTGAAGCTGTGGTCAGTGGCGAAAAAAAGGCAATTCTCGTATGTGCTCGTGAGAGGCTGTGCTTTGGGCGACTCGTCAGTAACCTGTAGTTTCTTGTTTATTAATTGCGATATAATCAGTTCAGGTATCCACTACATTTATTTTGCGAGATTAAAACATCCATCATCAGGCATTGGCGCTGTAACTGTGCCGACTATCTGGTTAAGATAATCATTCTCTTAAATCGTCTGTTATTGAAATAGGCTGGAGGTTTCTTCTGCACACGAATCCATCTACATTGCCGGCTCGCTGACGGTAACACGGGGAAAGGGGAGGGGGTGAAGGAAGGCGTGGCAGGACGTGGGACGGTGGGCGCGGCAGGGCGGGGGCGGAGGCGGGAACGAGCGGCGCGTGGGCGGGCGCCCAGGAAACGCTTCCACTTGTGTGTTCGGTAGGATTTATCGATCTATCGCAATGTGTATTCAGACTGGGTCGACTTTCTAATGCAGCTCGTGTGAAGAGAGTTAAGTAATAAAGGAAAAAACACATTATCCTACTTCGCAGATCGGGCCGCTGCTCCTGCCGCCGCTGCCGCCGTTACCACCGCGTACGCGCTTGTGCAAGGATCTCGCGCGCGCGCGCGCGCGAAATTACTACGTGGATTTCTGCGACGCACCGCCGCTGGCCAACCACGGGCCGAGAAGCGGCGTTGGCGGGGAGATTCGTTTTGTAACCAGGATGCTCCACATACAACCAACATCGGCCGTTAAATCTAGAGGTTTAGGCTGTAGGTAATTTAATATTGTACGGTTGCGTTTTGCGTGTGGCGAGTCGCGTTTTGTAACCAGGATGCGCCACCAACAACTAAAGTCGACTATTAAATCCCGGGTTTAGGCTCTAGATAATTTGATATTGTGCGATTGCGCTTTGGCGAATTACGGTTTGTAAACAGGATGCGCCACCAATGACCAAAGTCGATCATTGATTCCAGGGGTTTAGGCTCTACATTATTTGATATTGTGCGGTTGCGTTTTGCGTGTGTTCAATTACGTTTTGCAATGAGGATGTGCCTCCAACTAGGATGCAGCGCTGTGTCGGTGCATTTGGGTTTTAAGCTCTAGAAACTTCAGTCTTGTACAGACGGATGTTGTTGCTGCACGATTTCCTGTTCTTGATGTGTCTTCAATGCAAACCTGTTCTGAGGTAACGATCTAATGTTTATTCCTCGAAAGCGGAACTTTGACTTGGATATTGCCTCTTTACATTTAATTTACGCAATGTTTTTACAACAGTTTTCGTGAGACTGATCCCCGATTTATTTCAAGATTCACCGACTCATGGATTCAAATTGAACAAAGATTTGATGTATTACGGAAACACAAGTAAAATATGTTAGTCATTGCGTAATATTGATACGTGTTTTTAAACTTCGTGCGCGAAAAAAGGAACTTTTAAATGCATTGCAGGGCGCTAATTAAGGTTCGGGTTGAGTTTCCTCTACTTGAGGCCGCGTAATAAAAACGTTTACGAGATGTCAATGTCAGCTACTTGTACTGATTATACACCGCGTTTCCGTTCTCACATTGCGACGAGAGAGCATTTCGATCCGGCTGCACGCGGCGTCCTCGCTCATAGTGATGGCAAATTTTATCAGAACATCGATACTTTGATACATCAACAAACAGTTTTCGTGTCTATAAAACATCGACAAAAAACATCGATGCAAAACATCGATACTTCGATATGTCAACAAACAGTTTTCGATGTCGATGAAAACATCGACAAGAACATCGATATTTTAAACATAAATATCGATGTTATAAATATGATGAAACATATCGAAGTGAAATATCCTGGTTCTAATGACATATAGCACGTCAATATTAGTTTAATGTGTATTCTGCCTTAAAATTGACTGTATCTTCAATTTCTAATCAATTCTATGTAGTCAACGTTCAAAATTCAATTTAACGATATTACAACGTAAAAAAATAATCAAAAAAGCAATGACACTGGAGAGAAGTTGCGAATAGCGAAAGGTTTCATGCCGTCCGGGGATTATCAACAGTGACAGTTCTAAATGGCTGTTGATTGCGAGCAATCCACAAAGAAAATTAGGTATAGGAAAATCTATTTTTATCATGAGACATTTTTTTTTTTGTAAAAACATGGATATTTCTGAACAAATATATCGATCTGAAGGAACCATCGAACGCAAGACGATGTAATATCGATGTTTCTGAACAAACATATCGATCTGAAGGAACCATCGAAAGCAAACTAACGATCTAATATCGATGTTTCTACTCGAAAATACCGATGTTTTGAAAGCATGGTTGTTTTTTGCCATCCCTAGCCCGCGCTACAGGAAGCGCCGCGCGCACGTCGCTTGCGAAAAGAAAGTGGCGAGGCGTGCGCGGGCGGCGCGCCGCGGGAGGCCGGGCGGGCGGGCGGGCGGGCGCGCGGCGCGGTACCGTTTTTCGTAATCGTGCGCGAGAAGCGCAGCCCGCGGCAGTGGGGGGCGGAGAGGGCAGCGGCGGTGGTGATGGCGGCGGTAGCGGCAGTAAACATAGCGATGGTAGCGACGAGGGCGGTGATGGTGACGGAGACGGCAGTGATAGTGGAGGTAGTGGCGTTGGGTGAGGCAAAGGCGGTACGGTGGGAACATTTGTCTCGAAGGCGGCTAGAGCGTTGGTGATGACGGTAACAGTGGCGGAGCCAGGAGCGCTGATGGTGACGCTGACAGCGACAGCGGTGGTGGTGGTGGCATTGGGTGAGGCGAAGGCGGTGGTGGCAGCAGCAGTAGTCTCGGAGGCGGTTAGAGCGTTGGGATGCCAATGACGGTGGTGGTGACGGTAACAGTGGCGGAGCCGAAAGCGCTGATGGCGGCGGCGATGGTGACGGCGACAGCGGGCGCGGTGGTAGTGGAAGTGGTGGCGTTGGCTGTGGCAAAGGCGGTGACGGCTCTTCCGTCAGTGACGGCGGCGGTGATGGTGACAGCACTAGTGTCGACGGCGTCGGTGATGGTGACAGAGCTGGCAGTGGTGGTGGTGCTGGGGGTGGCGGCGTTGACGGTGGCGTGACGGGTAGCGGTGGCAGTGACGGTAGAAGTGGTGGCATTGGCTCATGATCAGACGGTGACGGTGGCAGCAGTGGTGGCAGCGGCGGCTCGCGCGTTGTTGATGGCGGTGACGGTCGGGGCAATGCGAGGGGCACCGGTGGGTGTGTGCGCAGGAGATGGGAAACAGGACAAGCAGGGATTTGGAGTTATGCTTTACCAAATCAGAATCGCTGATGCGGGCGTGCGTCGAAGATACATAACACACGAGGCACAGATTTGGAGTTGCGATTTAGGAATTCAGCATGTGAGTGTCTGTCAAGAAACATGAGAGAATGTGTGTCATGGAACAGTATTACCAAACATTTGAATATACTGCGGTACTCTTTAGTGTGGGTACCCATGCGTGTTGCTCATTACTAAATCATACATTCTTCTAAAGAACTAGATGTGCTCATTTTGGAACGGTTTACTGTATTATATCAATTTGACTTCAACAGGTTGTTGAGACGCAAATGAATGTCCCCTGGCAAAAGCTTGTTAACAGAGAATCATGATAGAAGAAAGCGGTTGGTTGGTGACGAGGACGCACAGTGAGGAACTCTCAGGCTTCAGCGGCGAAGGCGGATGCTAGAGACGAATATGGGTGTGGGTAGATCCAAACGGTGAGGAAGCGAGAACGGGAGATGTGCGGACAGCACATAGTGTGGGTGACCGAAGACTAGCGTGCAAGGAGGCAGTTTTCGGTGACGGCAAACTCCATAACGCCAGGGAAGCGTGTACGAATGAGTTTCCGGCAGGGTTGTAGGTGTCAAAAGGCCCTGCCGGGGAGTTTGACGGGTATGGGAGACACTCCTCAGTGGAGTTTGTAGGTGACTGAGACCCTATATGTGACGCTGACAGGTTTTCCTCTCCCAGCCGTAAATGTACAGCTGGTCCTCCCCCTCTTAAAAGGTTACTACTCTGTGTGTAGATTAAGTGGTTAGGCAGAAGAGCAGGCCCTATGCCCTGAGCCTCGCATTAATAAAGACATTATTATTATATGTGTTTATTGTGTAACAAAGTGTACATGGCCAAAAGCGTCGGCCTAGCCGTCGTAGGAAGACAAGTGTCTGGGTTCTAGCCCCTATGCCATTCTCACCTTTTGCTTAATAAATTCGCTTTTGAAAAACTAGTGTTTTCTAACAACTCTTTATGCGAACAGGAAATTTATAAAAGACAATGATAATTTTTAATATTGAGATGCGGCCCTTAGGATACACATACATACAATGAAAATTTGACTTGCAAGGATTTTATTATAAGACTTAAAACTACTATTTACAAGTAATTACAAGAAAATTTAGAAAAGAATGTGATAATTGTTAATTTTGAGATGTAGCTCTTAGGATACATAAACTGCAATGCAAATTTGACTCGTAAGAACTTAACATACGACTTACAACTACTATTTATAAATTTTGAAGTAATTCTACGTGAGGTGACTGACATCCAAACGGGGATTGAAGAGGGTGAAGGCGAGTGCGGATCGTAGAAGAGGAAGAAGTCAAGTGACGATGACGGCAACCCCCCCCTCTCTGCCATTTGGGGGAAGAAGGGTGCGGGAGAGTCCGAACGGAGCGCGGGTGTTGCTTATTTGTTTAGCGGACTGGTGCGAAGTGCGGCGAGACCGTCGGAAGACAACGTTGCGTAACCTCATTCCGTGTAGAGCATTCCCTGGGAGCAACACCAGCGCGGGAAGCAAAAGACTGTGTTCAGTGATCGGCCAAGCGGTGAACGACGAATGATTGCGCTTACGGAACCAGAGGTTGAATGAAACGGGCGGGCGGAACGAGGAGCAGGAAAATTCCGCGGAAACCTAGCCCAATCCCGAACTCTTGATTACAAATTGCTCATTGAGTGAAGGTAAGAACTCAGGCGCTGCTGACGAATTGGAGCAAGGCGACGGGGAGAGGGAAGGAGATGAGTAAACAAATAGAGGGGAAAAGGGAGTTGGCAGATAAGTGGGAGGAAATGGTGTTAAGAAGAAGGAAAAATAAGGGGACATGGTATGGGGCTGAGGGGAAGCCTAGTGCTGACGATCGGTGGCTGGCAACTGAAATATTTCCATCGCTTCATTTACTCAGACTCGTCACAACTCCATCACTTACAGTAGGACGGATATCCGATTCGGCCAAAATCTCTGGTAATTTCCTAATGAGCTTCGAATTCGTATTAAAATTACGCAAGTACTAATTCCTTTCAGTTCATACTGATTAAAATACGTACTCAAATTTTGCAAAACACTGAGAATGTTTTGATTCTTTTCTGAGTGAATTAAATTAATCAATTATTGATTTTTAAAATGAATATTTTTGTATCCAATTCATAACTGCAAATGATTTAATTAATACTAGATCTGAACTTCTCGTTTTGAATTATCCACATTCTTTTTTGAGCCAGTCAATACCAGTACACCACGTTTCACCAAGAGAAATTCGTGGGGTTTTGCCTTGGTCGTGCATGTCTTCATCATGGATTAGGTTTATAATGAGTCACTCTGATTAATGAGGAATCTAGTTCCATGAAATCATCTTTCTGTTAAGGGAGATTATCTGACGAAATATGGGTGGCCCAGGCGGTTCAATGACCTGAAAGAAATAATTACAATACGATTTTTCTTTCCAATGCAGGATATTGAAACCTTATTACTAATAGTGAATTCCATATTTGATTTTCAAAGATGACGTTTGATGTTCGGTACGAATCTGAAGAAGCTATTCAACATCTGTCTTGTCTGCGAACGGTTTTAGAAGAGACTTAATTCATTTCTCGATGTTTCCAGATGTGATCTTCATTATTTCACGAAAAAAGAGAATGAACTGAAACAGGAGGTAACTAGCCAGTCGTGACACATAACTCGTATGTGCAACCCGCAGCTGCATTTATCTGAAAGAACCGCATAAAGAGTACAAAACGAGAAACGGGATAGCGAAGTCTAGCATTAGAATTCAGGAATCGTGAGGCGTAGTTACGCGGTTAACCTATCTGCTTCCAGACTTGGAAGATCGCAACGCTTGGATCTTGTGTCCTCAGATGGTCAGACTGATGGGTTTTTCAACTTACTTTATTCAACGCCAGACCGACTGGTACATTTGGTCTTTTCTTCTACTGCGCACAAATAAACGCACAGAATACATTATCCAGTGAGATTTTTCTCTCGATAGCATGTGGCAATACATAGATATAAATTTTAAATGTGAAATTCTATTAATTCAAGTGATAACGATATTATTATATAAAATAGAATTTTTATTTAGAAAGTGTTATGGTGTATTGGTTTTGTCGTGTCAAAAAACAAGTGCAATTATATTAATTTCTGTGAAAAATAATGAAACGGTAAACACGAGAGAGAGAGAGAGAATCCGTTTAACATCTATCATAACAAGTGTTACAATTTTTCAAGAACAGTATACAATTATGTTGTAACCTATATACACTTTCTAGGCGCAACCATTATTCTACGCCACTAATCTTTCAGAATGCAAAATCAAATTAGTATTACGCAAAATATTATGAGGTTTACGAAATTCAACCCAACAGAGAATTAGTGATGTACATATTTTGGTACGTTTGTTAACAAATTGGGATCGCGTACTTTTTCTGGAAGGTTTCCGTTGTGTTTGGATTTCGTTAACAGTTAAGTACTTACTGCTTCAATCAGTGACAGCTTGGGACATGCGTGCACGTTACAAGTACGACGAGAAATAGTAAGTAGGGGATAAGCGAGATTGAAAAAGGGGAAGACGAAGGATTGGAGGGGAAGATAGCATTGATTCCGAAGATGTGTGTGTGTGTGTGAGAGAGAGAGAGAGAGAGAGAGAGAGAGAGAAGAAAGTGAGAGAAAGAACAAAAGAGAGAGAAATGAACAAAACATCTCTCGAACACGAAATTCTCGATAGCCTCGCATCCCCGATCACCGCGCGTCACCACATCCGACTCTATCGCTTTTTGTCGCGCAGCTGTCGGCCGGGCAAGGAACACACGCCCTCCCTCGCCGGATCAGATTACTCGGCCTCCTCCGCCTCCGCCCGCACTGCCGCGCCGCGCCGCGCCCCGCGCCTGCCCGCCCCCGCCCCGCCGCGCGGACAGGTAATAGAGTTGTCCGCCTGGGCCGTCGTTAGAGCGCGACACGGCCGCGCGCGGAGAGAGGCCGGCCGGGCCGTGTTGAACGAATCTCTCCCCACATTCCTGCGGTGGCGCCTGGAGGGAAATCGGCGAACGCCGCCTTCGCCGCCGCGTGGTGCAGAGCCGAGCGGCGGCGGCGGAGGCTGGAGCAGGCGCGGGTGGTCAGTAATGCTTGCGTACTTACACATATCTGGCGGGGTGGACCGTGTTTTCACCGGAGAGGTGGCTGAGGGCATTAAATGATGTCTCTGCAGTGCCTCTGACCGTGAGGTCCTTGGTTTGAGTCCCGGCGGTGGTAGGATTTTTTCGACACTAGCTTGTCAGCTAGGTCGAATTCAGTCGCTGTCCGGAGGAGAATTCTAGCGATCGGCTTCTCTGATCCGTAGTTTTCCGCCGTTTTTCCGACGAACACCAGGCGAAAGCCGGAGCAGTACCATAACAAACGGGCCACGTACCGCGCGCGATCTTTGCTTCTTCTTCCTTGTCTTACCCTCACCCATTATTTATACACACTTGCACTAACATGCTTTACACTAACACACATGCCAAGAGACCGGTCGAGAGCATAGACGTTGTCCCAGTTGGGGCGCTGCCCCGCTTGTGGGAGATAGCAGGTTGGAGAATATATCAATCATCCAATCTTGTAAGAGTGGAAGATGTTTTGGAAATTCAAGGGTGTAATTATTTGGAAAGTGCAAGGCTGGGCAGCAGATGATGTTCGGACGGTCACTGGAACTGGATGCTTACACTCGGCCATTTCCTGACGTGACGTGTTCACATAACGTGTGTTCGTGTTGGGAATAGGAGTGCTTGCAGAGACGTGGCGTGAAGGGGCGAGTGTTAAGTTTTTTTCTGGAAAAGTCGAGCAGGGAGATGATTTCGACAGCAGTGCGGGGTGGCCGAGACGTGGACAATGGCGGTCGCGTTGCAGATTGGTAGTGAGCTTTAAACATGCCAATTTCTTGACTGTGCCCATATGTCGAAAAGTGGAGTGCATTCAGAGCCCTGGCTTGTGGCTAGGTAGGCCTATTTAAAGTTTTCGGTATCTAGGAGTCTCAAAATTTTATATTTTATCGGTACACGTTCTGTTTATTTATATAAAAATTAAATGAAAAATGTATTTTAATGTACTGTATAGGTATGCACTAGTATCTTCTTAAATGATATTGCTTTCTTAAATACCTATGATGTCGACTTTTCTTCCATAGTTTGTTTATTCCATACATTTCAAATGCACCAAGTATTTAATATCAATCCAAACGTGATTACATGAAAAATGTAAACTAATAAGATTGGCACATCAGTGAAGTTTGTAAATATCTGCCCGCTGTGACATCTAGTACGAGATATTCATAATAATTAGAAGTATTCAACTCAAGAATAGTCATAAAGTAAAGAAGTATTCCATGGATTCAGTAGTATACGTATATAATGACTAAATGAAGTTGGAAAATTGCCATACGGCTATATACATTTCAATTATTTTTTTTTTCACTTTTTTTAAACCTTTCTCTCTTCAATTGCATTGTCGTTGGCGGATTTTGTTCTGACTCAGTTATTCCCTTTCTAGAGGATCTTTGTAACCTCATGTGCTCGCTGTGGACCACACGCAGTCTCACTGCACTGGCAATGAATTATGGCCGGAAAATTGCACTAGCTACATCACTCATTGCGAAGGGAGCTGTAGTCTTCTAAGGACATGTCTTCTACCAGTGTGTGGGTTAGTCAGGAGCTGTTGTAGAAGAGATTTACGTTCTCCTTTCCAACAAACTTGGCAGGTGCTCGACGAAGTCTGTTCTACAATATTAGAGTAACCCTTCCTGTCCAAGTTAGAGCGGTACTTTGCCCTCTGAGCATTAAGTCCTGAAACAAATACTTCTCCCCCATACGTCAGTTGTTTGACGATAAATAAATTAAATTAAACGTTGCGCTTCTTTACGTAAAATTTATGGTGTGCAGGTGCCCCTTAGGTAATTCTTTAGCTGCACTTACAGAGTCGACCTGTTGGTTTTAGTTCGTGTGTTGATGGATGGAAAATTGGAAAATCTCGTAATTGAAGGTTGATTCCATTAACTTTGACATGGAAAAGTTTTTTGGAATGAATCATTGTAGTTTATTTCGGAGTAATATTTTTTCATATAACCCAATATAATTGTTCATTCTGATCAGGTTCTTATACGGTGAGTAAGGGGACCTATAGTGTAGTCAGAATGTAGCTTAGCATTTTATCTAATTATTCCGCAAACGATTAAAGGAGAGCGCAAAGACATGCATTCAGAATTTTTATCACTAAATGTCAAACAATACTCTTGTTTCTCTACCTCAGAATGTCTTAAAGCAGCGAACAGCGGCTTGAAAAATAACGATCCCGAACGGAATCTGCCTCATTCCCAAGCCGTGCCTTGCCGAAACCAACCCAAACCTGGTACTTTCGCTGGCGAATGGTCAGTAAGTAACGCGATCGGGCAGCGAGACAAACGAGTCGTTAGGATGCTGGCGGCGTGGGGCGACAGCAGGGAAAGGGACGAGAGAGCGAGGACCGGGGAGCGGGGAGCATGCGACGGGTTCCGAACCCGCTCTCCGCCCGCCCCAGAAGAAGTCAGCGTGAATGGTCGGCGGCGTGAATGGTGCCCGGGACCCCTCCCCCCTTCTCTCACTTTCCCTCCCTCCCTCTCACCCACCCTCCTCCCACTCCTTCCCATGCGTAGGCTGCCTCTCTGCAATTGCTCCAGTCTTGTTTCTGGGACAAGCTCGTTATCAATGCATTACCTTATTCGTTTTTAATACTTAAGTGGAGTTTGGACAATTTGATAAATGGAAGAGTAGGAATTTGTTTTTAAAAGAGGCTTCGAAAAACCAAACAATGGCCGCCATTAATGCGCTATTGTCCCAGGTAGACAATAAGTCGGACGAGGGCTGGGGCCCGGGCCGCGAATTCCGCGTTATGCGTAGCGCCGCGGGGAAATGAACAAGAAACGCGCTGCAGCTGCCATTGTTTTCGCTAAAATACTGCTTTCCAGTCGCTATTTTGAATAATTGTGGCGGGAACGGGCCGGGGCTAACAAACGCTGTACCCGGCGGAGCGGCTGGGTAGTCGTTGTGGTGGCTCCGGCTCCGGGGGCGGCGGCGGCGGCGGCGGCGGCGGCGGCGGCGGCGGCGGCGGCGGCGGCCGCGGATGGATGGCGGGCGGCGGCGCAGACGGTGGCGGGGAGCGAGCAGACGCGCAGACCGCCGGGTGGGAGAGGACGGTCGCGGAGGTGGCGACGCCGCCGAGCGACGGAGTGGACGAATTTCGCCGGCGGAGTAGGCCGGGGGTGCGCCAAGAGAGATGTGCACGGCGAGGACGAACGTGGGACCGTCGTACAACGATCATGTTTCATAAATGGTTATAAGCATAATATATTGCATGCTTAGTGAAACCCTGAGGTGCAACGATTTTCCATCATTAATTCTATAGATACAGTAGGTGGTGTGTGTGTGGGGGGGGAGGGGCACTTGCGTCTTCAGCATCTCACAGAAACAGATTCTGCATATTCACAAACATACACTATAAATAACAATTAATAACAATGCAACTTTAAATGAACAAATAAATATACATTTTAAATTGAGCATAAATGAAAGATTCTTTATCAGAAACCGTTATGTCAGCGGTTCTCTATACCTATATCCCCCATCGAAAAATTCTCGTTTCGCCACTGTATGGATGACTTGTTTCTATGGGGATATTTCTACTTCCAAAACAAAACGTATTTCTCCTGTACCCCATCTGCTCAGGTGCCTAGACGCACAGTGGGGAGAGTCGAGGTGGCCGGTAAAGGTGGGTGTGAGTGACCAGACGAATCTTGGCTGGGAGAAAGTGTCGGTGTATAAATAAAGATTCGTGACGAGAATGACGGTGAGAGGAAAACATGCTACTTGAGCGGCAGCGGGCGGGTATACTGTTGCACGAAGACTGTAGTCTTGTCGGTAAGCGTAGGTTGGTGACGAGACGCATCGAACTGCTGAGAGAAAATGTTGGTCAAAAATAGAAGAATCGTTATAATTTTTAATTTTTTAAATTTAATATACTGATGTATTATACTTAATTATTATTTATTTTTATTTTTTTTATATATTTATATAACATTTTAACTATAATTTATTTATTGATTGATTTATTGCGGTATGATGGCCGTGGAGAGATGGCTCAGGGCATCAACTGATTCACTGCAGTCTCTCTTACTGGGAAGTCCCAGGTTCGAGTCCCGACGGTGGCAGAATTTTCGACACTAGCTTGTCAGCTAGGTCGATTTTCAGACGCTGTCTAGAGGAGAATTTTAGCGGCCGGGTGCACTGATCGGTAGTTTTTCGTGTTTTCTCCGATGAACACTAAGCGAATGCCGGAGCAGTACCCTAACAAAAGGGCCACGGACCGCGCGCGATCTTTGCTTCCTCTTCCTTGTCCTGTCGTCACCCCTTACTTACATTCACTAACATGGACTACCACACATGCCGGGAGAACGATCGGGAGCTTAAGCTTGTCCCGGCTGGGGCGGTGTCTCGCTGGTGGGAGATACCAGGTTGGGGAAAATTCCGCTAGCCGACGGTATATCGGCGCCGGTCTCGCCATCCAGCCGGTCTCGCCATCTCGCCATCCATCGCCGCCATCTCCCAAGCAAAAACATGTCCTACACTTACGGGACTAATGACACTAGTAGTTGACGCGCCCGGAATCACTAACAATCAATCGTGGCCGTGGAACTTTTAAGATCATTGAATGAGCCATATGAGTGATGATCTAATGAGAAGATTTTTAGCGGTAATAATGATGAAGTGTCTGCTGGAAGAATGATGGAGTGGGTGGCACCTACCGAGAGCTCGCTTTGTCCACAGTAAATTTCACACGGCCGGGGTTCGAGCGCGTGCTCCAACGGTTCGAAGCGTAGCGAGAATCACCGAGTGCGGTGAGCTGGCGAGAACCCATGACGGTGTGCACCGTTCGTGTTAGAAGGGTGAGGTTGCTGAGGTGAGGGACCGAACGAAGGATTGACGGGGGTGGGCAGCCAAGGAACGACATTGGGCACTACCACAAGAGCTCTGCAGTTTACCAGGTAATGCAGTGCTGTGATTTTTCCCTATTTTGTAGACATCTTTATATTCGCGGACATCTACGGTTGATTGGTAATAATATAATCAAGGTAAAAGTCAAGAAAAACATTAAACATTCGATGCTTTTATAACGTGGATTACCGCAATTTCTCTGCTCAGCGTTCTGCATTTTGCCCATTTGCTTTTTTCGGCGATTTCTACTTGAGGTACTTGTACGTAGCCGCGGTGTTTGGTCCGTACGAAACTAAATTAATTGTGAGACCGTTATCCACACCTCTTTGATTTTTGTAGTCGTTTTTTTATTAGATTTTGAAAATACTCTTCTATAAGCGCGCACTAGAAGTGGGCACTACACGCTAGGGCCGTAGGGCGGTGGAGGCGGCGGCAGTGCCTTCGTCTGGAGGCCGTACTTGTTTCTTGGCCGCGTTCCTGCGCACCGCACCACTGCATTCTGATCGCGGCCCGCAGCCTGCAGACGTACGTAATTTATCGGGGCGGCGACGGCGGCGGTAGGCCGACGATGGGCGGGGCAGAGGCGGTAGACGGTCACTTGCGCACCCCGACGTTTCCCGCCGCCCCCCCCCCGACCCCCCCCCCCGTGTCGATCGCTGTCGCTCGAGGCCACTGTGAGACGTTTGTTCCGAGGTAGATGGAAGGACGATGTGCTCGCATTCCGGGATTGCCTTTTTACCTGCATCGATCTTGCTCATTGCCCCTGGAAACCCTAGGCCTTCTCTTAATACGTTCTGAAATTTATGAAGGTATTAATTATTTATTTCGACTAGGTTTGTGGTATATGTGACCTGTTAGTCAAGCATAAGTTTCAAGACTAAGTGGACGTTATGTATTGTGGTTTATTTCTATCAGCATATTGCAATCAGAAAGTAATTGTTCCTAAATTTTCTTCATCCATTACTTGTGTGTTTTTCTTCATTTGCGATACGCTCATGAATACAGTGGGATAGTAAGATCCCTTAGGATATGCCGTGTTCTTTGAAATTTCGTGGCATTTTAAGCTTCTGCATCCATACATGAATTGATTCGCTAAATATTAACATGCCTATGCAGAATTACTAATATGAATGTTCTGTTGCAGGTACGTCAACCGAGCTGCCAAAGATGAGCTGATAAGCGTGCTATATGTGAGTACGAATGTCTTATGTATGCGAAGGAAAATTGAGGAAACTGTTAATACCTGCGGCTTGAGGATGAAGTGCATTTTGCATATTGATAGCCGGCTCCCGGTAGCGATTTCATGCGAGCAAGCTACTGCAGCTCGGACCTCGTCACTTTATTATTCGAACGTGATATCGGCACCACGCTACAACTGTAAAAATGAACAAGAATTTCTCGGTATGGCCGCTATAAAAGCCGATGCATTCTGCTCGGGCGCGCGAGCCGATGAAGAAGAGTAACGACCGGTTCTGTTGATATTACCCACGAACATGTGGCTCCAGGGGGAGCCTCGTAATGTGGAGGAAAGAACAGAGATTTTGCACTCTTCGGATTTGTTACGAACGTAATTCTCAGGGACGGACTTACAAGAGGCAAGAAAAGAATAAGGAAAACGTCGTGCCTTATGTCCAGACGTGATTTATGTTATTTTTAGCATTAAATAGTGGAACTTCTAGGTGTCTGATAGTAAATTCTTCCAGTGTCAGTAAAGTTCAATTTTAATATCTACAGTCGTAATGAGGTTACGAATGTTATCCCGTCATTGTTGAAATCTCAGATTCCGTGTAGTAGCCAGTTGCAAATTCTCTTACTTTACTTTAGTTCTCCATGAGTGGCGCGTGTTTTTGTTATTTTCACAAGTAAACGAATCAACTCACCTTGGCTTGATCCTCTTGATTTACGGATCTCATGATACACAATATCTGTGGTGGAATGATTTACATTCACTTGTTCATATTCATACTTTATTAAATTATAAGAACAGCCACTTTTAGCAATATTGATTCATATTCTGTAGTATTTTGGTGTATTAAATTTCTTTCAAATATTGAACAAACGGCCGTACGTACATAAAAATTTTATATTTCACGTTTAAATCACTAATTGGAGTTTTATTTAGGTGTTCTTGGAAATTTATGCAATATGATTTGCAATAAACTATCAACAGTGCAAAGTTAGAAGAAATCGCTTTCTGAAATTAAAATTAAATTTATAAGCCCATATTGCACTATTTCAAAAGCCTGTTTCTTATAATTTTCAACGTCCAATAATTTTTTGCAAAACACATCGCTCAAATTTCAAAAAGTCGCCTGAGAAAACTCCAATCGGGTTGAAACGTGGGGAAAAATTAAATTAATTTTTGAATGGTCAGTTCGTTCAATATTTCAATATCAATCATATATTCTGTCGTGTAAATTTTTGTGTTATATAATTAAAATTTGCTATTGAAATAGTCCGACATTGATAGTTGTAGCCAACTGTTAAAGGTAAAAGGAATATTTAAAATATGAATAATAAGAACCAGGACTTTTGCAATGAAAAAAGAGCTCTTCATCAGGTCCGTAAGGGTGAAAATGGAGCAAAACGAAGACGACAGAGCTCCACGGAGCGGAGGCGCAAGCCTCTTGAGAAGCGCAGACATCTGTAAGTAACTCCGCGAAACCGTTACGCGTCACGGCGCGGCCGCAGCCTCCTCCGCCCGCGAAGAAAAGCCGCCCGTCCAAGGCGCGACCGCCCGGCGTCGCCGGCGCTGTGCACGCGCTCGGGAGATCACACGCACCGCGCCTTACAAATAGTCCGAAGCCATTATTCTGCCTGACGGATTCCCTCGCGCGCGCGGATTAATCGGGATGATTTTCAGCTTCCATGCGATCTGAATTTGAATCCGCCCTCCGAGCGTCATTAGACGGCGTTGGAGCGACCCGGCCGATGGCGCCGAAGAAGAAGGACGCGGGGCCCCGTCGGAGGCAGAGAACTCGCCCATACTCCGGAATGCGTGAATTAGCAGAATCGGGGCTGGCGTGCCCGGCCATCGCTAGGTGCTCATTTACGTCCGGGCCGAAGGAGGGGGCGGCGGCGGGAGGTGGGCGCGACGGCGGGGGTCGATAATGGGTACGCCCGCGGCGCACGATTCCCCCCCCTCCGCTTCGCCTCCCCCGCCGGCCCCCTCCGCGGACACTTAGCGCAGCTTCTCATCTGCGTCTCGGATGAATTTGCTCGCGGGTAGGCAGCGGCCGAGGGGAAGACGAGGAGAAGGAGGCCGAGGGAACGGGCCGGTCCGGCCCGGCCCGGCGGAGCAGTAGCTCCCGCTAAAGGGCAGCCGAAATCTTGGAGAAAAAGTCAACTCGGCGGGTCCGGTCCGTAAGCTGAACCGCAGAACGTGAGGTCAATAATTCGGTAGCGCCGACTCGGCCGCCGCTGCCTGCCGCGCCCGCCCGGCCCCGCCCCCCGCCCCGCCGTCTCCCCGCCGGGCAGCTGCCGCATTAAATCAGGCGGGCCCCCTTGCCCGCGCCGAGGCCCGGCGCTCCTCCCGGAGAGCGCGAACGCGTGCCGGCCAGCAGGCCGGCCCTCCGCAGTGGCACCGAGTGGGACGGCTTAGGGCAGTGATCGCCAGCCCGTCAATCGCGAGCGACTAGGAGCTCGCGAAAATCTATCGCGGCAATTTTCGGTAGATCTCGGTCATGCTCGTGATTGGCGAATCTGGACTTGTTCTACAGAGCTCAGACAGATGATTCGTAAAAACCGCTTCTTGCGTACTCCTGCGCAATGATTTACCCATTATTACCAAGCTAGATTTGTGCTAATGATGGCGAGTTCAAGCGATTTCAGAAAAAGGAAGGAAAACTTTGTCTTGGTTTCTTGGTAGCCTACAATGGTATTGAAAACAGCATGGTTGCACACAAGCTACATACCACTAGCTTAGGGTAACGACGGTTGTCTCTGACCGGGAGGGCCTACGGTCGTGTCCTGTCGGCGGCGGATTTTAGATACTTGCTATTTACTAGCTCATTCGATTGTTCAGTCTCTGGAGGAGAATTCTAGTGGCCGGCTTTGATCGGCTGATTTTGTGTTTTCTCCTATCAATATAAGGCAAATGGCAAATCAGTAGTTCAACAAATTGACCCACGACCGCACGCGATCTTTGCTCCCTCATCCTTGTCCCCCTCCTCTACTCTTACCCACGCACATGCACTACACTCCCACACATGTTGGGAGGACACTCGGAAACAGATCTTATTGCGGCTGGGGCGGTTACTCACTGGCGGAGATACACGGAAAAGGGGGCGCCGCGACGTGGACGTGTAGGTCGACGTTGAATCTTACGTTCCAGCCGGGGAGGAACACCACTACCTCCCTGTATACAATCTTACTGGGCATCGCTAGGAGCGCCCATAGCAGTTGACCCGTCCGGAAACAGAAATTAATCAACTGGGGCTGATAGCGGGGCGAGCCATGGAGTACATACCGCAGCTAGGATTAATGCATGGGATACGGCTCAGGGGGCGGATTGTCAGTAGCTGCAGAGAGGAGTAATTGAAAATTCCAAGGGTATAAGAATCAACGAATTAACGAGTGAAATGATGTCAGATGAAGCAGCACAGTTTGAATATTATTAATTTAGAATTAATTAGAAGAAGGGTGAGACAATGAGTTGTCACTGTCTCGATAGCATTTGGATATTCAAACGAATGCTCCAGCATCGTTCGAGCATTTCAAATATGCATAGTTCTGGTTTTAAGAGCCTCCAAATTATATTTCTTGGACACAGCAATTGTTTCCCGCGCCTTTTGCTTTCTTTGCTTGGCTCCTGATCAAACGAAATTTTTCTTCGTAAGTCTCCTTTTATTCTTAATTCTGTTTTCGCTTTGAGTAATGTATTTTCGATCGATATTTTAACCTCGGCATTTCAACTTCTACCATTTATTAAATGCAATGCCGTTACAACTAAAA